>NMXJ01000003.1:2400000-3132144 GCA_002851705.1 Verticillium albo-atrum | reverse complement strand
GGGGGGGGGGGGGGGGGGGGGGGGGGGGGGGGGTCCGCGTAAGCCGTGCCGGGTGCTCGATCGCGGCGATGGGGTGGTTTCGTAGGTGGCTTTTTGGGGGTGGGATGCGATGAGGGAGGTATGAGGGAGGTATGAGGGAGGCGTCGAGGCAGACGGAACGAACTGTCCGTCTGTCTGTCTCTGAGGTTCTCGTCTGCGTTGTCCAAGGGGGGAGGGGGGGATGAGGAGGAGTAGGGGAGAAAGGGGAGAGGGGAAGATCACCGCCATGGCAGCCTCCGAAGAGGCCAGCCCCGGGCCCCCCTCCTCCTCGGGGATCTGGGGCTTCTACTCCGGGTGGTCGCGATGGTGGAGGCGACTTTGCGGCGGACCAGCATGGCGGCGCCAAGGGTTTCTGGTGGTCGAGCAGGCAGGCTGTCGTTTCTTTTGGCGGAGGGGGAAAGGTTGTCTCTGGGCAGCGTGGGACGGAGAGTGGACGAGCCGGCTGGCTGGAATGCGGTCGGTCGGGTGGACGCAGGTGGACGCAGGAGGGTCGAAAGGGAAAAAGAGGGGGCTCCGAACGGAATCGGGGCGGGGCGCGGGAGCGGTCAACGGGTGTTGCGGCGGCGAGCGGCACCAGAAGCAGAAGCAGACGCAGAAGCAGAAGCAGAAGCAGTGTCACTGGGTCGGTGTGCAAGCGATGCGGGTGCCTGCCTATCGTGCGTGCTACATGCCCAGGGGGGTGAAGTAGTGGGTTAGCGGCGAGCGACATGGGCCCCGTCTGGACTGGGTGAAGGATGAGGCGGAGGTGTGGTCGAGGCAGCCCGAGCCCGGGTCGAGGCGGTCTCGGGCGGGAGCGATGATGCTGAGAAGCATGTGGACGGGTGATCAGTGGCGGGCTGAAACAGGGGTGGAGGGCGAGTCCCAAGTCGCTTCCCGTCCCTTTGCCAGGAGGGAGTGGTGTGTGCTGTCTGCTGTCTTGGGGGGGTGGTTGTCTTGGGGGCAGCTGTGTGTCCGGAAGTTGAGTTGATGAGTTGGTGGCTTGGGGAGATGCGAGCTTGTCAGCATGCCGGGGGAGGGGGGTGGCAGAGGTATGGCACGGGTGGCAGTCGGGGCGTGAAGGTGAAGATTGAGGTGCCGTGCCAGTGGACAGTTGATGTTGACGGTTGGCGCTAGGCAATGGGTATGGAAAAGAAAAGAAAGCAAGAGGACGGACTGTGGTCAGATGGGAGACGGGAGATGGGAGGTGAGCCGCGGCCACATGCGTACATGCGTACATGCGTACGTGTGACATAATTCCCTTGGCTTGTATGGGGTGGTTGCATCGCGGACAAGACAAAGCCAAGTTTGCGGACAAGTACCAGGAACCTCCTGTTGGCGATGGTGGTGATGGTGATGGTGATGGTGGTGGTGAAGGTGGTGATGATGGCTGTTCAATAATCACGTGCATTGCATTGCATTGCTCCAAGCCAAGCTAAAGTGCCTACCTTTCCGGGTCGGGGCGTGGCGCACCGTGGCGCGGCGTGTCGCGCGGGTGTGGCTTGGCGCCCTACAGGGATGTGTGGCCTTGAGGCGGTGCATCTTCACTTTCTCTCTCTCAACTCTCTCTCACCTCTGCGACCTCAGCTCTCAGCCCATCCACGTCCACGTCCACGTCCAGCCCATCGCGGATCAGCCAACCCATCCATCAGATAACGGACATCACGGCCTAGACTCCCTTCAAACTTCAGCCCCCTTTTTGCTGTCTCGCACTGCGTTCGATGCCTTTCATTTGACACATTGTTTCGATCACCATCGCCATCCACTCCACCACACGATCACCACCACTGGTGCTGCTACTGCCATCCCCCTCCACCAACGCCGCCACATCGCATCACCTCCACCACCCACCTCAGACCTCCCTCTCACTGGACTCCTGGAGAAACCTCCGGAGAGTCAATCGTTTACACGCCAGCCTACATGATCCGTTGAAACACCCTGTCACCGCCAGCCGAGCTGAATTGGCCAGTTTGTCCGCGATCGCGACGCCGCCAACTTCTCTCGACCTATCCGCCCATCTCCAGCTCCCTCATCTTCCTCCGCGCCTTGCCCAAACCGGCCATCCCCTGCTCTCCACCTGGAGCCTCCTTTCTTCTTCCCACCGTCGACGTTTCTGCAATCCCTTGCCTTGAAACCTCCGGAATTGCCGGGTCTATCTTGCGCGCCTTGCTTCTTCCACGCTGATCCTTGGCCAACGCGCCCCCCTTTTTCTGCTTTCTTTCTTTTCCAGCGTCCACCTGCTGTTCTGATTACTTTCTCGACCGACCCTGCCAGCTCATTCGCTGCGGTACGGGCGGATCTAACCCCCCCTCCAAGTCGTCTCGCATCGTCCCACGTCTGCTGCCAAAGCCCCCCCCCCTTTCCTTTCCCCCAGACGGACACGGAGGCCTCTCGCGCCTTTTGCAACCATGACGGCTGATGCGCGGTCCAATCGACTTCGCCCTGGCGGGTACCAGCGTGTTCCGGAATGGGAGCTCGAACACCGCCAGAGCCAGCAACAGAGCCAGCACCGGTACCAGGACGCTCCCGCAAGCTCCAGCAGAGCCAATCCCGGCCGCCAACTTCCGGAAAAGCCGCTCCCCGCCCTACCGCCGCCGTCCATGCCCATGCCAATGAGCTCCGGCCCGGAGATCGACGCCGGCCTTTCCGGACGCCGACGACCCGCCATGGTCTTCTGGTGTGCCCTCGCCGGCTGCCTGCTCGCCGGTCTCGTCCTCGAGCTGGCCTGGCACGGCACGCGGGTCCCGCCCCTCAGCCGCTTCGGCGAGTGCTTCGGCAGCGGCGGCAACGCGACCGCCGGCGACGTGCCCCAGTACTTCCAGACGTCGCCGCAGCTGTGGGCCGGCCCGACCGCGACGGGGCGCGCGCCCTTCTTGGCGCAGACACGAGTCGTGCCAACGGGGAGCTTCGTGCCCAACGCCCCGCTGCAGACGGCCGTGCCGATCGAGGGCATGGCCGCCCAGAACGAGAGCATCTTCAAGATGATGGGCTACCTGGCGCCTTACGAGCCCTCGCCCGGTTTCGGCGTCGAGGAGCATGGCCTGCCTGAGGGGGCCGAGATTGTGCAGCTGCAAATGCTGTCGCGCCACGGGTCGCGGTATCCGACCATGAACTCGAGCGTCACGGCGCTCGGTGACCGGCTGAAGGCTGCGGCGGGGAAGCTCAAGGCGAAAGGCGCACTGGAGTTTCTGAACCGGTGGACCTACGAGCTCGGTCACGAGATTCTCGTGCCGAAGGGGCGCTCTGAGTTGTTTGAGTCTGGTGAGTTGGTGACCATGTTGATGATATTGGTTCTGTGCCTCAGCTGACAGTGGGCAGGTGTTTTGCACTCGTACATGTACTCGCAGCTGTATAACACGAACAGCAAGATCATTGTCCGGACGACGGTAGGTTGCCTCGACCAGGCCTCTGCTGGGATTGAGAGCTAACGGCCAAAGACCCAGGACAGGATGCTTAAGTCTGCAGAGTACTTCCTTGCCGGTTTCTTCGGCCTCGAATGGTGCGTGTCCAGGAGCGAGCTGAGCGCGAGCTTGAGGCTAACCATGACAGGACCAACAATGCGACGATTGAGGTCATCATCGAGCACGCTGGCTTCAACAACTCGCTGGCCGGCTACCTCGCCTGCCCCAACGCGTGGAAGCACCAGGTGGGAAGCGAGGCATCCCTGGACTGGCAGTCCCGGTACCTGGCGAATGGTTCGTCACTTTGGCATCCAGGTATACTCCGGGGAAAGATACTGACGTGATCCAGCGACCACTCGCCTTCAGGGGCTGATCGAAGGCTATGACTGGACGATCAATGACACGTACGCCGCGCAGACCATGTGCCCGTACGAGACAGTAAGCTTCCCCTGCGACGCGTCTCCCGGCGCAAGACGAACTAACATACGCAGGTCGCCTATGGGTACAGTCGCTGGTGCGACTTGTTCAACTATGAGGAGTGGCTCGGCTTCTCTTACGCCGTGGACCTCGCCTTTGCTGGCAACAATATGTTCCACAACCCTACCGGCGTATGTCATCCCTCCTGCTTGCTCTGCTTTCTGTGAAAACTGACCCCTTTGCAGCGCGCCGTCGGCCTCGGTTACCAGCAAGAGGTCATCGCGCGCCTCAAGAACCACACGCTCGGCTACTCGGGTTCGCAGATCAACACGACCCTCGACAGCTCCGAGGAGACGTTCCCCCTGAACCAGAGCCTCTATCTGGACTTCTCCCACGACACCAACATCGCTTCCGTTCTCACCGCCTTCGGCCTGACGCAGTTCGCCGGCCCGCTGCCCCGCGACAAGCGCCCCGCAGAGCACAACCTGACCGTGTCGCACCTGACGCCGTTCGCGGCGCGGCTGGACATCGAGGTCATCCTCGCGCCCAAGCCGGTGAAGGCGGACCGCTCCGGATACGCCTCCGAGGGCGGCGAGACGCGGTACGTGCACTTCGTGCTCAACCAGCGGACGGTGCCGTTAGGCGTGAGCTTTGCGGCGTGTGACGTCGCGCGGGTGGACGGGTGGTGCGAGCTCGACGCGTTCCTGGAGGTGCAGGAGGAGATGGCCAAGCGGGCGGACTTTGACCGCGCGTGCTTTGGCGAGGTGCCGCAGCGGCCTTTTGGTGAGGTGACTGACGGGCGGCCCGTGTAGCGGGGTGGCGGGGTTGTAACGTAGGGGGAGTGCCGCGTGAGACGATATGCTGTGTATACATGACTGTGGGCTTGGACATAGACTGCCCGTCGGGACGGGCTTATAATGGATAATGTAAGGATTTGGATGTCTGCAAACGCGGGATACCGTGATGATATTTGTGCAAACGCTGTCGTGTGTTATGAGGAAATGAGATAATGACTGCGGATCGTACGGATCGTACATGAACAGCTGCTGACAGGATAAAAGGGCTTATAGCCGGGGCAGCGGAGAGGATATATACATGTTCCTCAGATTGGTGTCGGCGGGTGCATATCTTAGACAGGACTGCGAGGTGTATGAGCCTTTTGTGGCCGCTGCAACACTGGGCAGTGGTGTTCCGGGTCTGGCATTTAGTATAGACGTACAAAGACAGACTTTAAGATATTGTAGCACTGCCTTGCCGGTATGTGGAAGATGATTTTCGGCCAGTCCTTCTTCAGTACTACCAGGCTTCGCACTTCCTGCTGGTGAATATCAGCCTCGGGGTCCGAGGGCGTATGCCTCGCAAACATCCGACGAAATCACACCCGAGGCCTTGGTTCTGAGATAGAGGGGGTTATTGACCGTCCACAACACGGTGCCATCTTGCCGAATTTGCCGGAGATAGCTCATTATGGCATCGCTTGCCGCGTTCTTGTCGGATTGGTAGAATGTTCTATCGCCGTTGGAGGGGCTACTGTACTATGTGTACTCGACATCCAAGCTGAGCAGAGTCTGATTGAAGAGGCCTAATCTATCTCACGCGCCGGTCGTGTTCATGTGGACTATGAGCGGTAGTGGCCGGGTGAGCGGCGTGGTGGTCATCTCAGGGTTCGACGGCGGCGGCAGGGCTGTGGCGCCCCTGTCGCGACGGGTCTGCTGATGTAGGCGTTTGGGACGTGTGTACTGCATCTCTTCGCGCCGAAGCTGTTCGCATGGCGGGTATCGCTTACAAGAGGCAAGCGGGTGCGGCTTGACGAAGTTTCAGTAGTGTCATCTCTCTCGTGGAAAGCCATGCTGCCCTGGCGAAGAGAACTGAACAAAGGACATCGCCTTCATCAACGAGACTGGCAACTCTGGTCTACGTTTCAGCACATGGCAGTGTTGCTGACGACGAAGAATACGCAGCTGGCCCTGTCAGAGGAATACACACCGGCACCCTCCATCAATCCGAAATGTCCACATACGCTCATGGAATGGACAAGATGCTGTTCACAACTGACTGCTATGCGTGTGTAAGAATATTCATATCGATACGACACACCGTACATCCTGACCTGCTGCAACGTATCGAAACAGCTCTCATCTGATCGCTGTTTCGTCTCGTGCCATGTGTGAAACCTTTTGCATTCGATCTTCAGTCAGACAGTCTGCGCCTCTCGAGCATGTTGCAGTCTGACTGTCGAGCTGTCAGGGGCAAGACCTCCCAGCGACTAGAATTGTGCCTACTCCCGAGCAGCCCACAGCGCGACCAGGAGGCCTTCCATATTGTTGACCTCAGCATCGCTGGCCAAATTGTGCGCCGGCTTATGATCACATTTGATGCTGATGTAGTCGGGTGCGAGGAGTCCCGCCCTGGCGAGGGTCTCCACGTCAAACACCATCGTCTCGGTTGTGGTCTCGTCGAACACGACAGTGGTAGGGGTGTCAATGTAGCGCGTTCTGGTGATCGTGTAGGTGACCTGGTTGCCGGCGACCTCCGATTGGAGGTCTGTCCTCGCTGTATATCGCCCGCTCGTCTGGACAAGGTGCTTGAAGAGCCCGTAGAAGAGCTTGCCATGCTTAACACTGTATTTCAGGCACAGTGCTGCAAGTATGGACCAGAGCCAAGACTGGGTGACCTTGAGACGGAGGATGGTGATCGCCGATGCCGCGTACATGAAGGAGATGACAAAGGCGTGGAGGAGCTGGAGCAGGGCTAACAAGATGAGCATCATATCGACTGATGGCGTGACTTGGTGTCTGATGGTCCGTTAGGATGATGACTGGACCGTGAAGCTGACGATGTCAAGGCTCAAGCTGTTGCGGTGCCATTGCCGAGAGAGAAAAGAGAGACCGGGACGTGTTCCTAGAAGAGTAGTCATGGAGGGGCACCTTGCGTGAGGTTCTCTTGCCGCCCAAGGTCCCTGCCACAAGAAGCAGTCGCAACCTGTGAGGGTTGCTGCCGCGGCCAGCAACTCATGTTGTGAGGCAGTGACGTCCCTGCGGCCTGCTCTGGCCGACCTCTCATCACGATAAACCGCGAGTAGGAGGCAGGAACACCCTCGATCGGTCCTTCCAGCGAGAAGTCTCTAGAAGAGCTAGCATAGGTAAATGAAGATTATGGTCATGTGAGTCGCTGTCCGCGCAGCTACGAAATAATGACAGACACACGCACACATGCCAGACTCCTGGTCTGGTGCAGGTGGATGCAGTGGCCGTGGACTGCTGTGCCGAGTATGTCCCCAAAGGAACATGGTAGTGCAGGTGAACAAAAAAAGACTGACAACTTTCCCAGGTGTCAATTGAAACCAGCACGGTGCGTTCCAAGCTCGCCGAGGTGTTGGCCGTCTTGATGTTCGTCCATGCTGCAGCGACTCGCCGCCCCACCACGGACCACCTCACGATGTACCAGCAACACCACAACCACAATCACGACAAGCCAGAACATGACCTCATTTCGCCAATCCGCCGACCTCCAGCATCAAAGGGAGACCTGGCATCAATTTCGGGGTCCAGGCGGGGTTCCAGCACCCCAGACCTCATGACAAACGCCCCGGTCCCGCCCACCACTCACCACCCGTCGCGTTACGAGACGTTTACGCGATGAAAACCCCCCCCGACCTCACCAGACCCCCGACCGTCCGCCCGTGGTCCCTGGTGCGGCTCAACACCTTCTTTCGACCTCGTCCGCCTGCAAACCACCATCCTTTGTCCCGTACGACGTCCGACATTCTCTCGCAATTGAAACAATCCCATATAACCCCCCCAGCCGTGGAACCGACCGCCGCCCAGGCAGGCGCCCGCAGACCCCGCGCCAAGTGGCCCTGCGCCCGCAAGATCGCTATCAGAACCACCACAGACTCCTCCGCTCGCCTGCTTCTCTGCGCCCGCACGTCGGCTCGTCCCTAGGAACAAAAGGAACCCACGCCATGCAACGCGCTGCACGATGCCCGCCCAAGATCCGGGGAACACACATCCATCGATCTCTTGGGTGCGAGGCGAGCCGCTGCTCCTTTGCGGGGGTGGGACGACTCTATCCAAACGTCAACTTTGACGTCGACATTTCGTGAGGCTGTTCCCTTCCTTCCTCGAACCGGGCGCCAGGCCTCGCCGCCAAGCCTTCCACGACGCCGGGCTCAACCGGAACGCCGCCCGTTCCCTTCCTGCCTCGTCGCCTACTCTCTCTCTCGTCTCGCTCTGCTTCCCTCGCTACCCTGCTCGCCCACCAGAAGCGAGCGCTGGCTGCTGATCAGCTCACAGCCACCGCCCATTCCGATCCCCCAGCTCCCCCTTCGATCCAGACCACCTCGCTCATTCGACTTCCTCAGCTGCGAAACCTTGCCGGCGGACGAACCACTCACCGTCCCTCGCCTTATCTCGACCTCGCGCGCGGGGGGGCACGACTCGCGTGGCGCCGTCCCATCACACAGACACACACACACCCTAGATCATGCACCAAACCAACTGCGTCATCCCATTACACATTCTCCTTCAGCTCGTACCCTCCGTTGCCCGAATGGGATGACAACATGCCACAAAAGCTGAAGTCAGTTCGTGCGTGTGTATCGATGTATCGCTAGTAGCGCACCACCACAAGCTTCGCGCACACGCACACACACAGAGACATGTCACGAGAAATGGAGCCAAAAAGGTATTGATAAATGTTCAGTATTCGACTCTCGGTCGGGGTATTGATACATCGCGCGCTGCCAAAAAAAAAAAAAAAAAAAGGAAGAATCTATCTTGTGTGGTTGTGGGGATTTCCCATCCCCTGAAATGACAAAGAAGTGTAAGCAAAATAGTGTACCAGTGTACCGGTATTATCCCAAAATTCCCTATGTGGAAAATAACGCCTCAACCCCGTTGCTACCTCTTCTCTTCAATCACCATCGTGGACCGGTCCACTTAGGCGGCCGCCGTCTTCTCGCTCTTCGTCTCAGCCTCCGAGTCGGCAGGCGCCTTGACCTCGGGCTCAGGAGTGCTGGGGTTCGAGTTGCGGTCGGCCATGACCTGGTGCTCCTCGATGCCGTGCTGGGGCACGAAGCGGACACCCTCGCCGGCGGGCTCGGTCTGGTGGGGGGTCCAGGCGAGGAAGTCACGGCGGACCTCGACGTAGTCGTACGAGAACTCGCCGTGCTGGTCGTCGTCCATGCCGAGGAGCTCGGCCTCCTCAGAGGCGCGGAGCTTCAGGCCGGGGACCATGTCGATGAGCTTGGCGATGATGGCCGAGACGACAAAGGCGTAGGCGGACGAGGCGACGATGAAGGCAATCTGGATGTACATCTGCTTCCAGTTGCCGTCGATCCAGCCACCCTGGATACCGTTGTTGACGCCGTCGAGGCCGATGATGTACTCGGTGGCGAAGAAGGCGTTGAAGATGAGACCGACGATGCCGCCGATGCCGTGCTCAGCGAAGACATCAAGCGAGTCGTCAATCTTGAGCATGAACTTGACCTTGGTGCCGAAGTTGCAGGCGACGCCGGCGACAACACCGAGGATGATGGAGGCCCAGGGAGGGATGAAGCCGGAGCAGGGAGTGGCGGCAACGAGACCGGAGATGGTGCCGGAGCACCAGCCGACGAGAGACCACTTCTTGGCGAGGCGGTAATCGAGAAGGCACCAAGTCATGGCGGCGAACATGGCAGTCAGGCAGGAGTTCCAGGCGGCCATGACGGCGCGGAGGTTGGCGCCGAAGGCGGAGCCACCGTTGAAGCCGAGCCAGCCGAACCAGAGGAAGATGGTGCCGAGGGTGATGAGGGAGATGTTGTGGGGGCGGAAGTTGAGCATCATCTTCTCGTTGCGACGGCCGAGAACCCACGAGTAGGCGAGGGCAGACATACCGGAGCCGATCTCGACGGGGCCGCCGCCGGCGTAGTCGAGGACGCCCCAGTTGAAGCCCCAGCCGTTGACGTTCCAGACCCAGCAGGCGAGGGGGCAGTAGACGAGGGTGGCCCAGAAGAAGATGAAGACCATGCAGGGAATGACGCGGCCGCGCTCGGCGGTGGCACCGGCGGTGAGAGCGGCGGTGACGGCGAGGAACATCATCTGGTAGAAGGAGTAGAGGAGGGCGGGAATCAGAGGCGAGCCGGGGGAGGGCTGTCCGAGGGTGTTCTTGAGGCCGAAGTGTTTGAAGTCACCGATGAAGCCGTTGGTGGCGTCCTCGCTGAAGGCGAGGGTGTAGCCCCAGAAGTACCACTGGAAGACGCAGACGGAGAAGGTCATCATGGCGACCCAGAGCTGCGAGAGGGCGGACTTGCGACGGGCGAGACCGGAGTAGAGGAAGGCGATGCCGGGAATCATGAGCAGGACCATGCAGGCGGAGACGAGGATGTAAGCCTGGTCACCGCTCTGGTACCACTGGTTGAGGTTTTCGGTGGCTGTGGACGAGGCATTGGGTCAGTTTCTCGTGTCGCGGGAAAGCATCATCATCCTCATCGTTTGGATGGGGGAGGAAAGGGAGCCGAGCATACCGGAATCACCGCCCGTGTCGGGATTTGTGCCATTGAACTCCGTAGGAGCTCCCACCCAACTGTACGACATGCTGGGCTGTGGTGTGTTGGATAGTCGATGTGGGAAAAAAGTTGTCGAGGAGAGAAGGTCGAAAGGGAAGGAAAGTGGTGTTGTTTTCGTCGAAAGAAGAGACCAAAGACTTCTTGAGTGGAGATCACCAGAGACGGAAAGTGGTGATCAAGGTCTTGCACTGGGGTGAGACGGAGAGGGATTGACTCGGGACTGGAGAGCGAGAGACCTTCAAATGGAACGAAGAAGGGGGGATGGACGCAAGAGATATATATGAACCAGATGCGGTCGGGGGGGGGGAAGGGGAGAGACCGGGTCTGGGGAATATCGGGGAGGGGGGAGAGGATCCCAGAGCAGATAGAGGTAGAGATAGTCTGACCATTGCGTACGGCGGTATCTCGAGTGGTCCCCATCCCGTACCATGCCCATGGCCCATGGCCCATCCACCCATCCATCGATCCGTCCATTCATGACGCCGGCGCCGGTGCTGGCGTTGATCCCTGGCTGATAAGAAAGCAAGCCATGATGGGGGTGTACATTGTACGGGGGGCGGAGGCAGGGGGTGTGCGTGAGCGAGCGTGTGAGTGTATGAGTGTGTGTGGGCAAGGGGAGGGGGGGGGAGACACTGCGGATTTTTGCTCGCGGGTGTATAATAGAGTTGACCGACCAGAAACGAAAGATAGCAGGTTCGCGGCATGTGAGTGGCGGACCCAGGGGGGGTGGCCCTGGGAGGGTCTCGGAAGCCCAAAAGCTGGGACCGGGTAGGTTAGGAGCGAGGAGGCAGCGCAGCAGCGCAGCACCACAGCAGCGCAGCAGCGTAGGCGAAAAAAGGCTGATTGATGGGCCCCTTAGCTCTTGGGCGTAGGTACTGTCGCAGTAGCCAGATAGTGGGTAAGGAAAGGGCCTTGGGATGAAAGAACGACTCGAGTCCGCGCCGGCCTGGGCAGGCCCGACAGGGGTACAGAAGCCAAGACCCACTCGGGTATCGGTACGTACCATCCCAATCCCAATCCCAACTGGCAGGCACGCCCTCCCACGCTCCTGCTCTTGTGTCCTGCGTGCGGGACTGGGCAGGGGTCCTGGGTCTTGGTTCTTGCCTGCAGCTCACCAACCACACTACCGCACGGTATCTGGCCGTCAACCCTCGACCCTCGTCCCCCCTCGTGGATCAAATTTGACGATACTGATACACAAGGTCCGTCGTACGGGTGGATGCTGTCGTCAGGTCAGACGCCGGTACATCAGCTCGCCTACCTTAATCCAGCGCCTGGATACATGCAGCTTCACGAAGCGTCTGACGGCCTCCACCTATTCCCAGGGAATTATTCCGGGGTCGTCGAAGGGGGGGGGGGACGGGGGAACGTGGAACACGGAAGGCCAGGCTGACGGCATATCGCGGGCATGCATGGGCAGAGAGGTACAGGCATGTGCCTCCACGGAGATGGGGTGGGACGTTCCCCAGAGCCTAAGGTCGTGGGCCGCAAACGGTCAGCGTCAGCGCTCCAGCCTCACCTCAGCACCTTGAAAGAGAGCAGCAACCAGACAAATACAGAATCAGAACACCACAACACACGCACCCACGCACAGGACGCATCCCGAAGGAGAGGACCGCCTGGAATGGGGGGGACCAGACCATCGTGGTCATGCTGTGCTCCCACGCTGCGATATGAAACCAGCCCATTCACGCGTCACGAAATGATGCATCAGCAGCTCAGCTCAGCAGCGCCTATTCCTGGGCATATCGCAGTTCTTTTTTTGCCCCCTCCCCCCCCCCATTCTCCCTTCCGCCCCCCCGTGTCTCGAGATCAACTGCCTCAAGGGAAAAAAAAAAGTCGCTGCCAGCGAGGGCCCGATCGGACCACTCCCGAGCGACGCTCGACGCTCCCCTACCGTCGCGTGAGGCAGTGCCCCGGGTGTAGATAAGGGAAATGGCTCCAGTCAAATCACAGACATCACCATAAACGTCAATCTGCCAGCTAAACCAGCGAACCATGGTATCCCGCGCCCCCCGTTGGCCAGACATCCAGCTGACTCACCCAGATCCGAGCCGCCTCATTGGTCACTGGTCGCGCGCTCCGGGGGTCCAGAAGCTGGACGTAATGCCATCACAGCATGCGAACTCCCCTAGTCTGCCTTTTTCCGGCATCTTCGACCTAGCGCCATCGCCGTCTGGGCCCAACCCTGCTTCTGCTTGCTGCTTCTGGGTCCGCTTCTGGTCCTGGTTCTGCTTCTGCTTCCATGCCTTCTTCGCCGGCTCCGAAATGCCATCACCAGTTTCGTCCATGCATCCTCGCCTCGTCCTCGTTTCGCCTGGTCGCCTGGCGATAACGCGAATTGCTTTGGGGGGCCACGGCGGGATGGCCCTCGTACTGGAGCATCATGTTGAAGCACCATGCTGAATGAAGCAGGATGCCCAAGCACCGATTGGGACTGGGTCTGGTAATGCTTCTTCCCAGTGCCCAGCCCGCCCCAGGGTCTCGGCGCTGATCTTGCGTTCCTGACAAGAGCTTTTTACATCTCATCATCAAATCGCCACGACTCATCAATCATGAACAGCGACTGACAGGCACCATCACCGACAGCGACATCGGATCCCCGTCATCCCAAGAAGACCTCTCGCCTACTTCATCCGAATCTCCGCTCAAGGTGCCCCTCCTCACGGCACCAAAGTCAGGCCTCCGCTGTCGCTTGTCGCTCGCCCACGCCTCTGACAGCGCAGCGCTGGCACGCATCTCATTTCGTTACGCAACCATTTGTTGTCGTTCTGACAAAGGGCTTGGCCTCGGCCGAGCCTCCAGCCAATGCGGCGCCGCCCTTCTTGGCCTCTATCCGCTCCAGAAAAGCTTAGCCCTCGAGGGGGCCGCGGGTCGATCGCCAGGGACAGGGATCTGTCTCCCCCGGCTGCTTACTACGTAGGTACTCGGCTGCCGAGGCCCAATCGTGTGTCGTGGTTTTGCATTGGCATTCGCAGCCTGACGTTGTTCTTCGAGATAGACAAATCCGATGATGATGATGCTTTTGATGTCTTCATCGCCCGGAGGACCTTCCATCCCGATGTGATCTGACCCCTCGCCGATCTTCGACAGTGGCAACGGAGCTCTGCAGGAAACCCGTCACTTCTGTCCATTTTAGGCTGCGGCCATCATCTCGGGAAATCTCCAGGTATCGGCCAGGTTGTCCTCATTCCTCCATGCGTGCCTCCCTCCATTAGTTTCCCCCCATCTCTCATCCACCTCGAAACCCAGATAACCTCGAAATCGCCTGCACCCCAGCTTCCTTCGTGCCTACCAGTACCGCTGCGTTTGATATATAAAACCCGCCTCCCGCTGCATCGCAGAGCCCCTCAAATCCCATCATGTCATCGTGCACCGCGCCGCGCCCTTTGTCTTTCCTTTTGGTCCACCCTGTCGCCCACCCCCCCGTTCCCAAACCGGCGGTCCCGGCGGCAGCGTTAGCCTTATCTGCGCCCGGGCCAGCGGTCCCGCCACACCCACTCGCTCAATGCCCTTGCCTTCCAGGGCTTCGGGGGGAGGAGGGAGTTCTTGGAGATCGTTTGTCAAATGTGCCTGTCACCTCCCGTCTGCCCAGCGTTTGAGCTGCTTCCGGCCCTTTCCGATGGGGGTCCTTTTTTATTTTCTGGAAGGCTTCGATGTTGGAGGTGTTTTATTTGGCTTGCCTGCAACGGCTCCGGGGGCTGCTAAACGGAGTTTTCGGGATAAGGGGGGACATCGAACGGGTCGGCTTCTTCGCGTGAATGTTGCTGCGCGCTATTTGATGCGGTGAGATGAATTTCCGATGGGATGCCGTAGCTTGTTTGACGGAGGGAGCTATGTCCGAGACATATGACTGGCGTGTTGAGAAGGCTGCTTGTCGCGTGTTCGGGATGTCCTCTTTCGGGACGCCCTCTGCCGACGGCACGTTCGCCCTGTCGAGAGCGACAACTTTCTCCGGCTTAAAGCGAACGTGATACACGCGCCGAGTGCGCTGAGGATCGTGGCGGACGGATCTCTTGGGACATCCATGTCCTGCCGGGACAGAACACATCGAACAGAAGCCGTGGTCTGTCAGTCGAGCAACACTTTCGTAAGCGTCCGCCCCTCTGCGCTGCTCAGTAGGTCATCTCAACCCTGGATGCGGACTTGGAAGCAGAATAGAGGCAAGTCGTGAGCACTAGCACCAGACGACTGGTGGACGTGACATTGATTAGGCACATCGTTTGCTTTGATCTAGTCTTGGCGCTGCGAGTCCAAGTTGTAGGCCTGCTCGTTTCCGTCCGAGCATACTGCATCGTTGGATGTCAACTGTGACATGTCCTCACGGCGATGGCACAGGCTAAACTGCATATCAGACGTTCCCAAAGTCCGTCGGATGCCTGCCTGCGAGGCAGACAGACAGACAGCTCAAGCAGGTCAGTCACTTGGGAGGCACGTCCGGAAACACGACTGTAAATCGGGGCGCGGCATAACCTGGCTCAAAGCCCCTGAAGAGCCCACAACCGCACCATCATGACAGTCACAACACGCGCAGACATGAATGGAATCATCGATTGGGTATCTCTCGTCATGATCACGTTGCATCGCCGCGCTACGGCATGCAGGCCCCCCGGAGAGCCTTCCTATACACGGCCAAACGAATGCCCTGCCCTACCAACCCGGTACCAGGCAAGCCCAGAAGTCTCCCTACGAGACGAAAGGCCCAATGCGAAAACCAGAGCCCTGTGCCAGCGCGAAGCTTCACGCAAAAACAAAGTCTCCATGGAGGCCAAAAAATAAAACCCCCACCCTAGCAAACCCAACGCCCAAAACGAACCCGCGCTTCAGATAATTTCCAGTTTGTCGTTGTCGTTCCGGCTCAGCTCGTACGACAGGATCGAGTGGTCACGGTAGTGCAGCATGAGGCGGTACCGCCTCGAGGAGAGCCCTGACGGCGTCATGCCCTGGCGGCGTCGGAGCAGCAGGCCCTCGGCGCCGCCTTCCTGTATCGGACCGATGGCGACTCCGTACAGCGGCCGCGCCGGCCGGCGTCCCGCCTCCTCGTCCGTCTGCGTCGGCAGCACCCAGTCGATGCGGAACCCGTGGCGGGCCGGATATTCGAGTCGCATCCCTGGCACCCCCTTTCTCTGATCGCCAAAGTTGCTCCCGCGGTCGCCGCACGTGGGCGTCAGCAGGACAACCTGGCCCACGGCAGACCCGATGACGACGAGCGAGAGCTCGGGCACATGCAGGATCATGTTCAGGCGGGTCGTGTGGCGGAACACGGGGTGGTCCGGCTGCGTGCTGGTGACGTTGCGGCAGAGGACAGAGTGGTGTGGCAATGCGACCCTGCGCAGCTCAATGTCAGTCATGTACGTCCGGAGCAGGCAGGCACGGCTCGTGATATCCTTAATGCTGGCCGTGGTCTGCGGTGTCGTGTTGGTGTTGACCTCCAGCGCACGACGGAGGAAAGCAGCCTTGTGGTGGAACGACGACTGAAAGGCATAGATCTTGCCTGTGTGCGGCAGGTAGAGCATGTCGAGCCAAAAGCTGTCCGGGCTGCACGGAATTTGGGGTACTGCATAGTTTTTGAAGAATGCGCCCTCAGATGAGGCGTGTTGGCCTCCCGGTGCCATGCTGACGACGACTTGCGAGTCAAAGGTAGGCATGGGCGCAGGCATACCCATGCCCGGTATGAGAGGAGGAGCGGGAGGAATAAACATTTGAGCAAGTTGGGTCATGTCCATGGTATCATCACCGTCGGCGTCGTCATTGGCGTCGGCGAACATGGTGGCCAACGGGCCTTCCCAGGGCAGATTGAGTTCGAAGGTGTTCACGTCGAGGGCATCCTCGACATCGTCTTCTCCACTCGCGTCATCGGAATAGGCTGTGTCCATGGGCGCCAGGGGGACGCCGCCATCGACAAGGTGTTCGCTGTAGGCGGTCCCTCCCAACTGGCCTTGAGCATCGTCATTCTCGCTTTCATCGTCTTGCTCATCTTCATCCTCCTCGTCTTGTTCAGACATGCTGTCGTCCTGGATCAGTTCTCCCCCCGGCCCCTGCGCAGCCGCCATCGCTTGGTTGGGGAGGTTCGTGTTGAGCAGGTCTTCAGGAAGCTCTATGCCGTCAATGGGACTATCGCGAACATATGCGAGACTTGCTGTGATGTCGATGACCCACGTCGGCGTATAATCAGGCGTGCTTCGATTCTCACCTTCAGCAGTAGTCGGCCCAGGAGTGCCGAATGCGTCTCTCGATGTTGCTGCGCGCATCGCGCCCGTCATAGGAAGGACCATGACACCCCAGCCACTGTTGACAGATACATCAGTTCCCAATTACATTGCCAAAAGTCCAGATGAGCACGCGTGTACTTACCCTTGCGGCGCCCGAAACATGCTGGCGTTGCTGTGGTCTGTGTGGGAAATGCGATACGCCATAGTGCAAGGTTTCCATATGTCGAGGATCCAGGTACCGCCGAAGATGTCCATGGCGCACACCTTCTCGGCCAGGCCATCTCTGTCATCCCAGAACGAGATATTGGGGATGTTGTGACCTCCCTCGCCCAGCAGCAGTACGATCCGCCAGTTGCGCTTCCGCCCCGTCACTATGGTGGCGGGGTAATCGTGCCTGTGCGCCGCCGTCTTGGAGTCGCCGAGTGGTTTCGTGAGGCCCAAGGCGAAAACGGTCACCTCGCGACGGTTGGAGCTGACGGCGATGAGCCGGGACTGTTGGTGGATGGCGACGCCCCAGGCCGAGGAGCCGACGTTCTCGCGGAAGAAGGGCGTAGGGATCTGCGCCGCCTTGGCTGATTTGATGCCGGCGCCCGACGCCGTGTGGTGAATGTATTCGGCAATCGCCCTTGTGTGGTATGCGAGAACTGTTCCGTCATCAAACACCATGAGGATAATCTCCTGCTGGCCGAGGAAGCCTGTCGTGATCGCGTTGGCCTGGTGGGCGAAACGGCGGTCCATGGTGCCGCCGACGTACTCGGACATTCGGTCGGGCCCTGTCGCAAGGATGAGGTCGGCATCCTCGGGAATCGTCTGTCGCGGTACACTTCTGGGGCAGTACACGAAGAGTCGGTTCTCGTAGGCGACAAAGTAGAGCTGTCGAAAGCGCAGGTTAGCCAGGTTCGCAGCCCTCTCGCCCAAAAGGGTAGGGGTATCGTACGTTGTATGTTTGTGATAGTGAAGTCAGGTTGTTGCGGTAGTATTGCATCTTGGGCACCTTCTTCTCGTACGAGCCATGTCCGCCATGGTTGCTGCTGGCAGAGGGGCTGCCGGTGTAGAACTGGCCGGTCGGGACGCCATTTGTGAGGTCGTGATGGATGATGGTGCTAGTGGAATGATGGAAGTCTGTGTCGCGTTCTCGTACGAGGTCGATCACATCCTCGCCAAACTGTACATCGCGCAGCGGTCAGTCCAGGATCGCGGCAATGACTCGAGAGAGAGGGAGGAAGGTAGCTTACGCGCTCAGTTGCCGTCTGGACCTGGCATTTGCCCACGGTCACTTCGCGGAATGGACGGGGCTCCATAGTCTCCCAGAAGGACCCAAGGCGTAGTCAGCCTTGTCGGACATGAATGCTGTTGCCGAATAGGAGAGGGAGGCTGCGCCGTGGAACTCGATGGATGGCCCAGGTAGTAGGATTGATGGATCCGTCCCTTCGCGACCCAGAAGCCCGTGAAGGTGCAATCAATGGTGCGCAGGGCGACTTTCTTGACAAATGATTCTTAGGAAGGCGCGGGTGTTTGCCGCCTGCCGGCGAGAGCGGGAGCTGGAGCTGGAGCTCGAGGGGTACAGCTCCACTCTGGTATCGATAAGTTCATTTGTCGTGACGTTCAGGCATCAGGGTACGTACCGACAACCTGTCAACCACGTTCCGTCCACTTTCAACCACCCTAGTGGACAGTGCATCACGGCCAAAATTATTAATCACAGACGACCATGCTCGCGATTTCATGCCATCGGAAGGACAGTTGAGCTTGCATCTACCCTTTTTTTCCAGCCTCTTAAAAACGTCCAGTTCGTCAAACTAAATGTGTTTTCTGCCCCTTGGCATCGACTGATTCAGTCGAACGAATCTCGTGGCCGGCCCGGAATCACCTCTACAATGCTCGTAGCGTCTCATCTCGCCAAACCAGGGGTCATGGTCTTCCAGAAGATCCCTTTGTGGTAAAATTGTGAATCAAGTCACCCTAGATAACCCTCATTGATTTCTAGATCGTGAAACGGCGATGGCAGGCTCTAGTCCGGCGGCTGGTACGGCTTCGCTGGCGTCAATGAAGCATTGGCATTGCCTTACCTTGACATCCGCCATACCGTCGTAGCTCAAAAGTTGGTCGGGTTGGGCCACGGCCTAGTGACCTATTCATACATTTCCCTTGTCCCGAGCTGGTCATCATGACAACCTAGATATCTCGGGCCGCTACTGAGATAAATTCTTCTTCTCCGGTTGCTTCTGAGATCAGCGGATGATGCCGTGCTCCTAGGATATTCACCACTGTAGTCTTTGGCCTGGGCAGTTTGATCTTCGTTTCTGAACCCTATCTCATGAAATGGATCATCAAGGCCCAGAAATCCGATAAATGGCTTCCTCGGCGACCCAAAAGATATCGAGGCAAGTTGACAGAGGAGCGTAATGCTCTCAAGATCGGAAGAAAGCGCGGCCGGGTTATTGGGAAGGAAAAGTCAGGACGGTCTGTATTGCGGGCTGTGACTTAAAAAATTGTAGAGAGCCGTAGCTAAAGACGTGGGGCATGGTCTCGGAGGCAGACGAATGGATGGATGTCAATGCCTGGAGGCCGCAGTAGAATAGCCTCAAGCGTATCGAGCAGTAGAGGCTTTAAGGATGGCGCCAACCATCCTAGCCCTTATGTGGGGAAATTCATGATCTGTGGTCTTGCGACGTGGTGAGGCGAGATAGCTGGTCATATTCCAAATCTCGGGAGGCGATTCGAGCTTGACTACGGAAGAGTCAATGACGAGGTTGGCAAGTGCCTCTCTTTATCGATCCGATCAATATAAGCCGCAATGCCTGCTGAAGTTGACTCTCTCGCTACTAATGAGAGAAAGTATTCCAATGAGGCCATTCAATCGGTTGGCTATGGCGAACAGACCGAGATGAATTATGAGGACATTGAACAGACCCGAGGTAGAAGTGCAGTAATGCTCCACACAGGTCAGGGAGGAGGGAGGCAGTTTTGGGGCTTGAACAGACGAACTGTAGCTCCCAAGCCTCAAATGTATAGTCGTGTCGTACGCTCAGCCCCGGCCTGCTGGTCGTGAGAGGGTAGGTCAACGAACCAGGGTGTACAGGTAGACTCGAGGCGCCCAACAGGACACAGCCGCAATGCGAAAGTGTTGAACACAGTGGCCAATCGTTTGATCTTTGGCCTGGTCAGCCTTGTAGTCTGAGATCTGAGATCTGCGGTCCAAGGCCAAAGTCAGAAGGTAAAACTTTGCATCACCAGGTGCAGGTAACGCATCAGCAAGAAGACACCGCGCTGTCCGCTATCCCCGCTAGGGAGCAGCTCTCTGTATCATGATAGGTGGCATCAGGTAACGTTGCCCCATAGTCTGTCGATGCGAAAGAAGATTGTATTGCTTTTCATTCCGTCTCGGGCTCGCCGGCGTTCATAATCTCGGACATATCCTTCATACGGTAGTCCAGCACGGGCGTCACCCAGTCGTCCTCAACCAGGGCGTACGTCTCCTTGGTGTTGTTCTTGGGCTTGCGCGGGTTGATGGCCCAGTAGCCAAAGTCGGCGTCAATGACCTTGAGGTACCGCAGCAGGTTCTGCCAGTAGTTGGCATCGCCCATGGATGGCTTGGCCGGAGCGCCAAACTCGCCCACCCATACAGGTGCGCGGTCGCCCTCGACAAGGTACGCCCAGTTCTCCCGCATGGTGTGCACAAACGATGCGTACCCCCGCTTCGAGAAACGACCTTCGAGGCTACCCCAGCCTGACCATGCGTAGACGTGCGCCGAGTAGACGACGCGGTCGGGCACGCTGAGGACGACGGGCCGGCTGGCGACACCTCGTAGGTCGTTACCCGACTCGGTGCCACCGACGATGATGAGCCAATTCGGGTTCATCTTGAGCAGGCGGTTGCCGGCGCGCTCGGCGGCAGCGGCCCAAGTGCTCCAGGGCATGGTACCCCAGAGACCGCGCACCTCGTTGCGCAGGTCGGCGCCGATGACAAGGGGGTTGCCGACGAAGCGAAGCATGACGGTCTCCCAGTTCCGGATCCAGTCCTCTTCAGACTGCCGCACGCGGCACAGGGGACCGAGGTGGTCGTTGGACCAGGCGGCGTCGCAGGGGTCGGCGCCGCAGCACCAGGTGGCGTGGGTGATGTGATTGTTGAGTATGACGGCGAGTCCGGCGTCAGTGAGGGCGTTGGTCACGGCCTCGAGGACATCAAGGGCGCGGATTCCCTGGCGGGCCTGAAGGTCCGGGTTGGCAGCAAGAAGGCGCGAGTCGATGACAGGATTGGCGACAACGATCTCGTCGGCGTAGGGCATGCGCACGCTGTTGAAGCCGAGAGCGCGGATGGTGGCGGCAATATCGCGGCGGTGGCGGACGTCGAGGCCACCAGGTACGAAGAGCTCGTCCGAAGCCCCATACCAGTTGACGGAGAGGAGCTTGAAGCGGCGACCCGTCCTGTCGACAACGTTGCGGCCCTTTGTGCGCAGCGGGAGCTGGTATGTCGTGATGTCAGCATCGACGGGCAGGGGTGCCAGGGGTGTCTGGGCGAAGAGGCGGGAGGCCGGGTCGGGGACCCAGGGTACGTTGATGGTGGCTTCAGCGCGCCAGAGGTAGTGGACGTAGCCTCCGAGGAGGAGGAAACAGATGACTAGAAACATCCTTCGACGTAGAAATCCAACAATGTGTTGGAGAATGTACCCAGTGATGCGTACGAATCCCTGAAGAACCAGTGATAATTGTGATCGCAGTCTCAATGAGCGATTGGTAGAAGTAGGCAGGCGGATTGGGCCTAGGGCATGTGAACCATATTCAGTGTTTGTCTCGGTGGGGAGTGACGTGAAGCTGTCGTCGTCAAAATCGTAGCTCCCTGTCGACGGCTGCTCAATGTCGTCGAGGCGGGTTCCGAACCGGGTGTTGGTGTTGGTGGTGGAGTTGAAGTTGGAGCTTCTGAAGCTGAGGCTCCTCTTGGCACGAACGGTCCAGCTCCATGCTCTTTCCCTGGCCGTGTCTCTCGCCCTTTCCCTGGTGGTGGTCGCTCCTTCCCTGGCAGGACTCCCAGGGGACGTCATTGTTCCGGCCCCCCCACTGCCCCAGGATCGCCTGTGGCGTGTGGCGGGGGATCTCCAGGGCACGTGTTCTCGCCTAGGGTGAATTGCAGGGGCGCTCTTCACGATCTCACTCCTTCTCCAGTCAAGACGCACAGTCGATATTGCAGCGTAATCAAGACTCAAGAGAATCTTGCACAGCCAGGGGCCGCTGGCGAAATGGTCCGATCGGGTCGTGTGTTCAAGTCGTCCCAAGTGTCGTTCGTGGCCTCTCGTCGTACTGACACGTCTCCTCCAATCACGGGGATCCAGGATTCAAAAGCGAAAGAGACAATCACTTCTTCGGGCACGCAAAGTCCAGGTCGCGTGGCCCCCGTCTCTTTAAGCCAAATGTCGGATCTGTTCCTTCGGGTTCGGCCAAGCCTGTCACGACTCACAATCCCGCAGATCGGATCCATCCAGCCCTCGAGATCCCTCTGTTTTATGCAGTCCTGCGCTGTCAGACAAGTAAGCGGCCGCCCTGTGCTCTCCGAGCATGCCGGATGGCGCTGATGGTTTCATTCGCGATCCGACCCTTCCGGACAACCCCCGCTTTCCCACGCTCTCGGGCTCACCCTCAAGTGCGAGCCGCCTCACTGGCGTCAAGACTACCGGACATGGGGAACTGGTATTGGGGGGGTGGTCATGAACTTTCTTATTCGTTGCCCATTGCCCGCCCGTCGGCCCAAAACGGGCCCGGCGTGCGGGAGGGATCTCTTATGTGACATTAGAGCCGCGTGCAGTCGGCTTTCCTACAACTGTACAGTACTGTGACCCAAGGCCGTAGCCCTCTGTGTTTTCCTCCCCAATTGGGTTCCTTCAAATGAAAATAAGTCCGTGACGCCGGCGCTGATCCTACATCGCATTCGTCAATCGATTGACCTGGCTCGAATGGCCCTTCTCTCCCTCTCGTCGCCTGATTGGGCGTAGGTGGAATATAAACATGGCGTGTGTCCGCCTGATCGTGTAAACGATGGTGCTGTTAAGCCAATATGTAATGGAACGGCACGTGGGTGCGCTGAGCAATCGTCGCTCATAAGTATATCGCCTTGGTCCGAAGCCTCGGCTGGTTTCGTGGGTCTCGCCCCCTATTTTGTTCGTTTCTCTCCTTCATCTTTTTAACCGTGGGATTATATTCTGTTCATCCCAAGCGGGTTCATGTCTTCGAAACCCTCAGGGCTATGCCGCCTGTCGGGACGCACATGGGTTGGCCTCATCTCCCAGCCGTCGTTGGCGGGCGGGCTTCGTGGCGGACGAGGGCTCGAGAACGATCGTTCTGGCGCGTGGTATCGTGCAGTTTGCCCGAAGTAATCGGGTGTTCGGCGGCCGCTCGGTGGGCTGGCAGGCGTTTTGACTGGGTCAATTGGTGTTACCGCAGAGCTCGAGTCAACTGAGAGCATCTCGTACGCACGAGTATCTTTCTTGACATCCTGTCGGGCGTCCACTGACACAAACTCCTTCTTGCTGTCGCCGCGGAAAGACCTGAACAGGTCAACCCAGCCAGTAACCATGGACCAGCGGCCCAAGAGGAACAGCAACCAAATGCCGTTGATCTAGGGAAAAGAAGCGTCAGTCTGGTATCGTTATTGTCAGGGAACCGAGCCTGCTTACCGCGAGGAGAATCAGCACAGCCGTGATGGTGGCTTCGTTAACCACCATTGACTTGGCCAGATGCAGGCACTTGTTCTTGTCGCCGTTGTTCGTTGCGAGGCAAATGATCCAAGGTTGGGCGATCGACTTGTCCTCTCGCACGGCCTGCACCGTGACGTCCTGGAAGACAAAGATTACGGAGAAGAAGATGACATCGCAGATGATGATGAGCACAATCGTGATGCCCCTCCACTGCAGCGCGATCACGCGACGAACACGTCGATAGGCCTGACGCGGCGTCATGGTGCGGGCGCTGGGCGCATACTGGGGCAGGCTTGAGCCTTCAGTCGATGCGCTGTTATCGGCCAAAGATGCAAGGTAAACCTTAATGCAGTAGCCAAATGTGGCAAACTGAATGATGACGGTCAAGCCAGCGAAGACAAGTAGGGGGATCCAGAAGGTAGCAAGACTGTTCTCGTGGTTAATGTGGCACGTTGCGCCAAATCGGAACGATACGCCGCTGAACAGGAGGGCGACGATCAGCGCAATGATGGGCAGACCCCAGCCAGCGGCCTGTGAGACGAGCATGAAGTTGCGACCAACAACAGCCTGCCAACAAATCTGCAGGTGGAGAGACACGGCTCTCAGAAACACCCACATGACGCCAGCAAATCCGCCAAAGAGCAGGAAAGATCCGGAGGCGCCACATACGCCGCTCGTGTTCATGTTGTGAGGCGTGATGTCGTTGATACACTCTTGCGGCTGTGCTGCAAGGGGGATGACAAAACCCATCTGGAGATGATTGGTTTAACATTGCTTGAACAGAGATGTGCGGACGGCTGGGTAGGTAACTTACGTTCATGAGCATGACAGCACAGACGAGACTGATGCTTAAATAGTGTCGGCTCGTTTTGTCAACAGGCAGAAATGCCCAGGATACGAGCAGAAAGAGACAGCAGAGAGCACTGGCAACACATATCCAGTTGGCAACTGCTGTCAACGTCTCGAAGTAGTCGGGATACACCCATTGTGTCATGGGACATGGCAGACAGCATGTGAGGGTTTCGCTGAGGTTTTGGCAAAGTCGGCCGTCGATATCTAGGGCACCGTGTCAGTCGAACATCCTGCGGTCGAGTGACCGGCACCACTTACGGCCTTGGTCGGGGGGGAAAGCAGCCGGGCTTATGAACGGCGGGAGGCAGAGGTCGAGCGACATGGTGACGGTTGGCAATGAGGATTAGATCGCGTCCGGGACGGGCGAGGGATGGTGTTTAGTCCGCTGTGAAATATCCAAGAGGACCCGGAGGTACCAGTTGTGGTCGTGTACCAAGATGAGGCCAAACCTAGCGTATACGCACTAAGGTAGCGATGTTGAGATGGAAAGTGACGGGGCGTAACGTTGCGCGTGTGGCGGAGGTAGGAGGCCGGAATTTGGAAACGGTGACCTGTGTCAGAGATCCCGCATCAAGGACGGCACTTCATAATCTGATGGCAGATTGGATTGTAGAAGTCTTGGGACTGGGCTGATATATGTCGTCGTCCTTTGTAACGCAGGCACTCGCGTTGACGAATGTGGGCGTGGCGTCGTCGTGCTGTCAGTTGATGCGTATGTCGAACTCAAAACCGATACCGCATAACGGGTAAAGCTGTCAGACGTGGCGGCCGGCGGGGTAGTTCGTTTGGTAAGGAGCGTGAGGGTCTCAGATATTCATGGATGGCGCGGATAGATTTGAGACCAGAAACCCTTTCCCTCAGGATAGGAAGAGAAGGAGGAGGGGGGGGAGAGAATATGTATAGGCGGCGGGCCGCGAAGAGTAGATGCCGGGGTCTGCTTGTGTACCTTAGTTTAGTTCCTTCCCACCCTGCCTAAGAGGTACAGGATGGATGAGAGGAAGAGAGGGTCACGGTCTGGGACTGGGGTAGCACGCCTGGACGCCCAGGACGACGCCCAACCACACGCCGACGAGGACTCGGGACGGGTATTTCTCTCGTGCTGGAGCTCTCCATGCGCTAGCATCGAGTGTTGGGACTGGCTCGACCAGGGTGCCAGGGGTAAGGGGGGGTCGAGACAACGCCGCCAATAATGGAGGTTGTCTGGTTCGGTCTGGTCTGGGTGGTCTGGGGACGAAGGGCGTCATGGTACAGTCCCTTCTGGTGCCCTTTTTCGCTGGATGTGCCTTTTTCGAGGGGGGGGGATGGGGAGGGGGGCCCTGGCCCTGGACGGCGGATGGTGCTCTGCCTCTGGGCGCCGCGGCGGAAGATATCCATGCTCCAGCGAGAGAGGTCGCCCCCTCGGAGCGCATGAGGCCACCAGAGCGTGTCCTGCACACACGATTGGAAGTTGGCGGGGTGGGTAGGCCTGGGCCGCAGCAATGCAGCAAGCGAGCGAGCGACGACGATGCTTGGGGCTGCAGGGGCATCAATTGATGCCATGCGAGGATGTGAAGCTGGGTGGTCTCGATTTTCTTACCCCTGATCCTAGCCGGTGACAGGGGGAGGGGCGTGTGCAGATCACACGACAGGGCCCCGTTCTTCTCAGCCCTCCCCCCTCCACTCCAACGACGACGCGGTGCGGATGGGTGCGGGCAGGAGCCCCCCGGGGGGACAGGAGCTGCCTAGAAACTTTACACTGTACGATAGAGTCACTGGAAGGAATGGTGCTGAAGATGCGGTGTTCTTTCTCCGCGCAGCTCGGCCTTGGGCATTGCCGGACCAAGCCCAGTAGGCTGTCGCATGAAGGAAGAGAAACCCCAGCTGGCAATGTAGTTGGGTTACATTCTTCTCCATTCAGCGTTGGTGATTAGTCGCCAGCTCTGTCCGCGGTAGGCACTCCATCATGCCGCTCCCTTCATCACTGGCTGAGGGCATGTGTCGGCGAGCCAGTACGAGTCCAGAATAGGGCCGGTGGTGACTGCCCGCCAGCCCGCCCGCCCCGCCTGAAGTGGGCGTGCGGACAGCAGTCAGCGGGCAGTCAGCAGTCCCCATCAGCTGTGGAGTGGCGAATCCCAGGGCGTACAGGGGCTTTTTCCAGTGTTGCAACTTCCTTGGCGGTAGCCCCTCAGTGATCGGATCCATGGATATCCACAGGGAAGGGGGAAGCAGGCAGGTCGCGACTGCCCCGTCCGTCGTCTTCACTCTCGTGCGCGCGCACCACACGCAGAAGGCGTCATGCCATGGATGATCTGGCAGGCGTCACTTCATCAGTGCGAACTGGTGCCTCCTGCCAAACTGAGTGCTTCATCCACCCACGCCAGGATCATCGCCTTCTATGCTATCTCTCTCGCGGTGCCCTCGGTGCTCTCCGATCTTTTCCCATTCCCTTTCCATGCATCTTCACCACCTCCTCACCGCATCCCGCCCACCCACTTTTGCCGTACATGTGTCTCGGCTCCGCACCAGCGAAAGCGCACCTCGGACGCCACTGTTTCTCTCTCTGATTCAGAATTTCCTCAAGCATGGGCTGGGTCGCAGTCACGTCGCCCTCCTCATCGCCCTTCTGGCGCACCATCTTGACCCGCGACTCAACTGCCGTCCAACGTGATCAGACGGCACCAACCTCGTGAGCACATCGTCAGTGTCCTCGCTTGTGCCGCCCCACCTCACGTCGGGACTCCGTGTCTCACTACGGCGGTTCAACAAAGACAGCAACGCCGTCATGGCTAGCCTTTCGGGTTGACTTCAACCGACTCTTCTCAACGTTGGAACGGATACAACTCTACTTGACCTACCGCACCAAAACGTCTTTAGCCTTGGCTTCCCCCAGGACAACGGGCCGTTTCAGGCCAGCAAGACCTTTCTTGGGATGCCTGAATACGGCCGCGTGGTGCCCACTTGGGTGCGTTGCCCCCCCCCTAAAAGGCCAACCCAGGACCAACTCAATGCCACCCACCGCGACGCTGGCCCGCCCAAGCAAGCCACCCTCTCCACCCCGCCTGCCAGCCACGTACCATACAGTTGGTCCGCGTTCACGGACGGCTTCACGACTATGACCACGCAGCCATTGTGGACGGGACGTGCGTACGACTGACACACAGACCCAACACCATACACCAGCCACGTACCCTTACGAATCCAGCAGTGGTCGTGGTCCTGTGCCGTCTCTCTCGGCCTGGTCCGAAGCCCGTTCCATGTATCCTGGTTGACGAGCCGTGATCCGTCGCGATTCCATGTCCGTGACGCATGCTGTATCGACAAAGGCCCGGCACTACACCCACCGGATAAAACCTCGAAACCGAATCGCCTGCTTTCCCGCATTGGTTGACCCGGCCATCAAGTGGCTGCCAACCTCCTCAAACCCTCGTCTCAACCAGATTTCGTCGTCCATGCCACCGTCATCTCACAGGTCTGCAGCCATGCTCCGCAGCCGGCGACAAGCCAGTTTGATCATCCAAGCAGGTATTACATCTCGCCGCAGGCTGGGTGATCAGAGAGGCACAGCTCGCCAAAGAGGCACTTTCATCTGGGTGATGCATATCAAGGCTTTTCAGTGGCTGCCTGAACTTCGGCCATTCACTCCATTTTGGGCCTCTCATGATGCTGCAATTGATCCAAACTCCCTGATTCGCTCGTTGATCCTGCTGGGGTGCTCCGGCCCAACCCCCCGATCGCTTTTTCACAACCACTTATGACCACCAAGTCAGGGAGAAGCATACCCAGCCGCTGCTTACAACTCCCAGGCTCTGCATGGATTTATACAAACCCTGCCAATAACAGGCGCAGACCTGATTCTCTCGACTCAGTTCTGGCCAACGATATGTCGGGATCTGGGACAACATCTTGTCCCACTTGTTCATCCACAACGAAAACGTCGAAGTGTCTTCGACTAAGAATCGATATCACATTGGGGGCGTTGCCAGCTGACAGCAGATTGGCCAAAGCAGCCGCCTTCCAGTCAAAGCTTCAAGGCCACAAGAGGAAAACAAGCAAGGCCCGATCGAGGGTGCCAATCCCAGGCTGCCGTAGGAAGCGCCATGGGTGCGACATCGATGTGATGCATTGCCGTGCCCACCACTCAGATACAGTCTTGCCTGGCAGATCCGATTTCCTTTCTTTGCCCACTCGATGATCACTCACTCGGCGCCGACAATGCATGCGATCCTCGTCCAATGGCTCATGTCGAATAGCAGTAGGCCTGACTGGCATGTCTACTGTTAGTGACCACTAGGCAGCCTGGCTGGCCGACTCTACACCCGTGGGGCTTGCAACGCTTTGCACAACAGGACGGATACTTTTCGTCGAAGGGTCAATCGCAATCAGCTGAAGAATGATATCAACGAACAAAAGAGGAAGCAGTGGAACGAACCTTGCAAAGATTATCTGCTGCCCACGCACCGACGACCCGGGTGAAGTTTGACTTGCCCTAAAAAGCGGCATGGCGGTGCTGACGTGACAGCTTCCCTGCCTTCTAGAAACATCGCACCTCACCAAAGAGGCAGGTCTTGATTGCGCCCGTGGTCACATCGCTTGATCGACATAGCCAGGAGCTCGGGTTGGGCGGCGACACCCCATCCGAGCCCTTATGATTTCTTTTCCTCGTCACCGATTGCCGCTGTCAATTATTACCGCACGTTGCGAAGTCTTGCTTTCGACTGCCGTGGCCACGAGGAGAAAAAGAAAGGGATGCTCTGCCCGTCAGTCGCGATGAAGCGCTTGGTCGCCAATCGCACGCCACGACGTGTGTGCATCCAGCTGGGTGCTGGACTTGCTGTTACGCTGTTCGGGGAACGATCCCGCCCACCCTTCAGAGGCATCTTTGCACTCATGGATGCAACGTACATGCGGGCAAGGGGCGCGGCGATGCATCCCTAGCAGCGACGGAAAAATTCGATCGAGAGGACGTTACATTGCCCGTTGAATGAGACCGGTGCTGTAATCTGTTGAGCATTGCCCGACGCGCCCGAAAGGCACGTTAAGCTGCATCAATGCATCCCATCTAACGGCAAAATCACCTTGCCTCGATCAGCGCCTGCCTGACTGCCCCGAGACTGGGCCGGTTCGATCGGCGAGGACACTTGCGGGACTGATTACGCTTTTAGGCCCATCACCGACGTCGCGCTCCAAATGGACTTGCCAGCTCGTGCTCAGAGACGCGGCGTTGGGCTCTTCCTACCGGATCATAGTCGAGATTGGGCCGAAGCCCTCCAAGAGGCACTCCGTGGCCTTGGCCTTGTACGAGACAGACGACCGCGGCGGAAGAAGATTTAGTACTGGTGTGTGATTCACCTTCGTCGGTCCTCTGTCTGAAACGAGGACAAATTTGGCCATGTTGCCCCGATGCGCCTCACCGACGACTATTGTCTTGATTGTTCATCGCTCAAGTCGCGGGCAGAACCGTGCTGTTGCATTTTCCAGATATTCTAGAAGCTCTTGTCTCATTTCCACATCTGACTTTGGCCGTACAGTAGCTCAGTTGCAACGGCACATGCTAGCTGGAATGAGGTCAAGTCGGCACTCAGGCTCCGTCTACCCTTCACTACATGGTCCTGCCAGCGCCATTTCATCTCGGTCCAGGTGGTCACAGATCGCTACCACAGGTGAGGGTTCCTAGATCGCAGTAGAGGCGAGTCGGCATCTACAGATCGCATCTCCAGGCCTCAAGCAAGCTTGACCAGAGGCTGCTTTGACCTTGGTATGAATATCCAGCAGCCACCGGGCGATCGAACGATGCACCGTGCGTGCGCGACTGTTTACTCACACCATCACGACGCCCTAGACTCCGAGCCGGGAGGAGTCCGATCCCAGCCAGAATCTAATTTTCCATTACCTACTACCACCGTCTAGGTTGACAGGACGCGCGATGCTACTGGCAGGGTCTACCGCAAGCACTGTACCAAGCAGCGTGGCATGCAGCATGGCACGGAGAACCCTCGATCGCTCTCTTGCGGAGCAAATTAGGCTTCAGGCCCCGCGCCTCCGTTGACGCGGTACAGTGGGGGATGGAAGTGAGAGAAGGGGGCAGTTGGTGAAGCGAAGGGAAGAAAATGGCTCAGTCGACACTTGCGACGAGGCGCGAAACGAGAGTCTTCCGCTAAGGTGCTGTCGAGGTGTGGTGTGGTTAGCGGGCGGGCCATGACACCGACCGAGGTCCACCGGGGCGGGAGGGACGGGAAGGGCTAACGCATTTCAGGAGTTGTGCTCCGAAGTTGGGGACGCAGGGTTCACAGGCTAGGCAGGAAAAGGACGACGGGCGGATTCAAATTGCTCGGCCGCATCACTGCCGTCCTCGCAAAGCAGCTCCCTCTTCACTCTCACTCTGTGTAAGTTGCCGTCGGCTCCATCGTGGTCGATGAGCCCGGTAGCTCTTCTCACGAATCTCTCAGGTGCGGGCGGACCTTCGTTGGTGCCTCTGGTTTTCTTCACTAAGCGGCGAGCACGATTCATCTCACACAAGTGCGCTTGCGCGGCCGGACTCACCAGGAAGGACCCTGGCTGAGTTTGAACCTGGCTATCGCAAGTTCCAACGGCAGACATTGCCGGCAGTACCCTGCCCTGGCGAACTGAAGAACAGTGTCAGCCAGCCAGCGCTTGGTGGTCGGCGGCGTGCGCTGCAGCCTCAGCGAGCTGCCTTCTTAACGGGGCAAGGCGCGTGGAAGGATGACAGGCCAGCTCGCCGCCAAAGACCTGACGACCTGGCGACCTCGCACCTCAGTGCGGATACTCAGAAGGCTGTGACGATGCGGAGATAAAAAGAGTCAGGGGTAAGGAGGCATGAAGGAGGCCCTTGTCAAGTGTCGGTCAACGTTCCACTTCCCCAGCCACGGGGGATCCTCACTTCTGCTGCTTTGGGAGGGGAGGCCGTGTATGAACTGCTGGGACTCAATAGCCTGCGGCGCGTCTCCACAGCTGACGAGGTCTGGAACAGACAGCAACTGCGTGTTGGCGCAACAGTCGGTGCAGGCAGAAAGAGGTGCGCTGACGGTCATGGCATACTGGGAACTACAGGGACGGGAATTCCTGCGACACAGACGCAACCGGTTCGGACGACAGCCGTCAACGTTTCGGTCTGCTCAATGCCATGTGCTCATGCATCAACCACGAGGAGGCCGAGGCATCAGTTTGGGATTGCCTGGTCACACACATGACGTTGTCTTTCGAACAAAGACTCTTCCACACGTGCTGAGGTGTATAGTACGGTCCCAAGCAGGAGTTAGGCGAATGGGCGAAGCGACAAGACGAAGACGAGGACACCCTCTCCAGCATCCCTGGCCCACACGCGCAGCACGCAGTAAGACCGTTCCTGCCTTTCGTTTCTTGGCCCGCCAGCGGCCGTGCAGCCCGCCAATGCAGGCACCGGTCTTTCTGGAACGCCACAGAGAAGGGAAGGATGGTGAATGAGGGGTTGCATCCGCACTTGCGGTGTGTGTGGATCTGGCCGGGCAAGGGGGATAGACACTGAAGATGGTGTTGTTGAATGAGGGCGTGAGATGCACCTTGGCACCTTACTGGCATGATGCTGGGCCGGACCAACAGCTCATTCGCTTTTTCTGCCCATCGATCAGGTTGTCAGTCATGCGATCCCCGACCACGGCGGCCTTTCCTGGCCACCGTATCTGGGTCGGGCGGCGAACTTGTCGACCTGCGGCTCGTTCACACTGTCCTTGAACTCCCTTCCGATGGTGGTATTATTGCATCGCTCCTCGACATATGGGCGAGGAAGCATGCGAGATGCTCTTCCCCGGCCCTAGTCCCTGCCCCTGCCCTGCCCTGCTCTTGCGACATATCTTCAGCCCTTCCTTCTCCCCGGCCCCGCTGCCACGCTGACAGCAGCGGGGCGAACAACTTGTTTGCCTGTCAAATGTCCTTGTAAAGAGCTTCACGACGGGGGCCAGGGTATGCCGCAGCGCTGGAACCCGCCGGTCCGATTAGCTTATTTGGGCTATGTGTGGACACAATCCATCTCTGGTGCCTCGCGAAGAACTGAGAAAGGATGGGAATCGTCAGTTTTTCCTGGTTACTCTGCCCCTCTGATCCTCTGGCCCTCTTGTCCTCTGTGAGACAGACTGTACCTGGACCGTCGGGAAGGATGGACGCCAAGGAGTGCGCGCGCGAGGGTGTGGGCTTGGTCTGGCCTGGGGAAATAAGGCTCGGTGGGCGGCGGACGATGCACCACGACGCATCGGGACGTGATCTTGCCTTTCCTGCCTCGTCGTCACCCGCCCGCAGACTTGGTAGGGCGCCGCGTCGGTGAGGACGATGGGGGCCGAGACCATGTGAGAGACCTCGCCAATAATCTCCACGAGGTTACGCCGACGTGCTGGCCTTCTGGGGGAGGGGGGGCACACTCGACGACTGCCGCAGTTGTCATGCACTGAAGAGGTTTGCGAGCGACGCCGAGAGTGGCGCTGCGCGGGGGGAGATGAGATGGGCAAATGAGGCCTGCAGGAGTGCAGGTGAGATCACATGCGAGGTGGGAGGTTGGGAGATTTCTCCAGAGAAGTCAAATGTTCGATAGCAAGAAGGACAAGAACGGGCGACAGCGAAGGGCGACGATCCCGACTGAGAGACGTCTAACTCTATGGACGGCGGAAGTGCGCAGTGTCACAGGCACTCGCCGGACGCTTGGAACGGCACGATATCGGGCGATTGTGACGAGACGCAGACTGCGAGTGGTGCTCTCGGATGTCGATCTCGGAGGGAATCGGTGACATACGTTGTTGTCCACACCACCACCTACCTCTCTTACTGACCAGAAGGAGAACGAAGCCCCCCTCGAAGGCACACTGTCGTCTTCCGTCGCAGCGAACGATCGGCGGCTTGTGTTGGGACGGAACACATCGCCGAATGCTGGGGTAGGAGCGATCGGCCAACAGCGTAGCATGGCGTTGGTCCAGCATCGACGTGCATCGGAGAGGACTTATTGTTGTTATTGACGTGCCGCGGCACGACAGCCCCGAGGAGACGTACGTGTCTGTTGGTCGATTCTGGTCGTTTTCTTGGCGCCTCGCCGTGTGTTGACACTGACATCGGGGACGCTTGCCCAAGCCTGTGACGGTGGCTCTCGATTGTTGGCCGGTATGAGGTTGTTTGCCTCTCGGCCTTCTTTTCTCAAGTCCCCATCCTGCTCGTCAGTTTCTCATGCGGTTCTCTTTCAGCTCTTGGCAAGGCTCGTTCGATGGGCTGGGCTTTTGTCCCGAAGGAACGCTGCGCATTACCCACGCGGGATACCACCTCAAGTGACATTGGCGTCCAACGATAGCTTGGGTGCACGGCGGCGAGGCGAGGAAACGTATGCACGGGGCTCAGGGGATCTTATAGTTCGAAGTACTGTCAGAACCACGTCCCTTATAGGTGGAGCCGCAGGCATGAATTGCTTCAAAGCGCAGACTCCACTGACAGTGGCTACGTGGATGCGGTGAAGATGTGGGCGGTCGGATGACATGTTCATGACTGAGTCAATATCGCACGACGGCGGATGCGGTCTGGCGAAGCAGATGGCAGGCATCGTAAGGGTGCTCAAGCAACTGCAGCCTCGCTTCTCTCGAGACGACAGGAGTCCGTTGTTCCAGCGAGCACCCTCAATGGATATTGGTCAGTAGCCATGCATGTAGGCTGCTGGGGCCTGGGATTATGCTCTGATTGCCACAGAGCAATTCGTGCCTCCATCTCGACATTCCATCGATGTCAGCCTGACCGACTGTTTGTCAAGCACGGCCAAGCGGCATCGTGAGCGAGGGACAGTCGTACGTTCTCTTGCGGCGCGGTACTATCGAGGCACGGCCCGTCCTGCGAGACGATGTACGAGGCGCATTGCGGACGTATGCCACTTCGACCGCATAACACGGCAGGTCTCTACCATCGTGGACCGGAGCCATTGGGCGAGACAGAGTGACGTCTCCCATGGATGACAGACAGCGACCTCGCAGTCAGCCTTGTCACAGGAACATGCATCTCACGCAAGAAAGCAACATGGATGCCGGTCGACACGTTCATCTGTTTACGCTTTAGATCTAGAGAATTGTTTGTGTGAAAAGTAATAAAAAAAATACCACACAGACACTGCAAACTACAATACGATACAACAAAATACAACACAATACGATACAATACTATGCAATACAATGTAAAACAATGTAATACAACACAACAGAACACAATGAAAACGACATCACACTACATTAAAAACCACACTACAATACAAACTACTTGTATCGTAGTGTAGTAATATAGTTTCATCCAATACTCTGTCCAGACCCAGCGGCCCGTGTACGCAGAAACGTCACGGCATGAACCAGCGAGGTTTGACATCTGTCAGAGATACGTCACACCTCCACGAACCACTCATTCTGAAGCCGAGGACCCGTGACATGTCCATCATCGACGCCAATGCGTAGAGTCGTCATCGTGAACGTCCTTGTAGCTGTATCACCAAGTTGTCGGCATCCACGGCCGGGAATGTCGGATCCCTGGATCTCTGCAGCCCGCTCTCCACCTGTTCCCGAGTTGATGGGACCAGACCATGCATACTGTCTATCCGCATTCTGCGTCACATGTTTGCCTCAGGCTCTCGTTCACGGAGAAGATGGTGTTGAGGCACAGGGCCGGACCCCCGGAGCCCAAGCATATCATACACATATATGGACACATGGCGGCGGTGAAAGGCCATATACGACACCAAGCTGACAAGGCTGACAGCACACCATGTCATACTCATAAAGAGAAACCCAGGAATGGGTCGACGACCTTCACATGTTCTGACATCAACAACCTGCCCATTCACGCGGCGGAGCTCGCAATCTCACATCACCGATACACACAAGTAACGAATAAGTGTCTTAAGCCAAGTACAGACAGTAATACAGAAAGCTATTATCGCAGCTCCAGATCCCCCAAACTCCAGAACCCAACGCCCGAGACGAATAAAAAATGCAGGGAGGAGCGTCGTGCGAACACGGCACGCTCCTCATGTGTGGAACAGTCGATGGGGAAGATGCACGCGTGCAAAGGCCAGAAACCGCCCCCGACACACCCGTTGTTGTCTCTATTGCAGAACATGATCCTCGCGCCTCTCGCTCGCCCGCCCGCCGTTGCCAAGGTTGTCAAAACCCAACGCCAATGCATGCAGAAACACATGGACCGGTCGTGTGTCGTGATCGTCATAATCGTAAGCTCCATGAACAAGCTGACACGCCACAAAACGCCTCAAAGGAGCCTCGAATATTCAGTCAAACAAATGCGGTGCCACAATGTCGCGACGCCTCAAAGGGCGCCACCAACACCGCCACCGCCGCCTCGCTTCGGTCTTCCGCCGGCTCCCTAGATACCGTTGGAAACCTTCCGCGCCGTGGCAGAGGCGGGGGCGCCGCTTATGCTGCCGATGCGGCCGCTGGTCTTGCGAACGCCGTCCTTGGACCGAAGCGGCGACTCGGTGCCACGCTTGCTGCTGCGAACCTTGGTGAGGATACCGGAGGCACTGCTAGCGCGCTCGCGGTCCATGGCCTTGACGCGGGCCGGGCTGCCCATGTTCTCGACGTCGTGCGTGGCATCGTTGTCGACGTACTTGTGGTAGACTGTTGTTGTGGTTGAGCTGTAGGACCTCATCTTGTCTGAACGGCTTGGTGACTCGGAAGTCTTGCGGTGGGCGCGCATGCGAAGATGAATCTCTTCGTCCGACTCACCCGCATTGGATCGCCTGTGTACGGAAAGAACCTCCGTCTCGTGCTCAACACCACCCTCCTCCTCAAGCGTGGCAGAGTAGGAAGGCGCCCGGGAGTACGGGTGGTGACGGTCCGCGCGGCCCGTCTTGCGCGGCTGACCTGGTGTCGGGGCGGGAAGGTAGTCTTCGTGAACAGCAACGTTATTGCGCTCGTCGTTGACCTCGCTGAGGGGCGTGCGGTTGGAGGCACTTCGCTGGGGAGGCGGCGTAGACGCCTGGGGGTTGCGGAGGGAGGCCTTCTGCATGGCACGGATGGGTGTGCTGGGGGTGGCGTGGGCAGCCGCCATCTCCTTTCTCAACTTGCGCTCGACGCGCTCCTCGATCCACCACTCTCGGAAGGTGCCCTGGTGAATGTGCAGCCAGTGCTGCTGGGGTCCGACGACCATGCCTGGCCTCATGAAGCGCATGAAGGCGATGACTTCGTTCGCCGTGAAGCCGTGGCGGTAGATCAGGTAGGCGCCGATCAGGCAGCCTGTCCTTCCCAGACCGGCCTTGCAGTGGACAGCAATGCCCTTCTTCTTGACGGTAATCATCTCGTGGGCGAGTCTGATAAATTTGCGAACCGTCGGCATGGTGGGGCAGGTACCGTCGTCAAAGATCATGTCGAGGTGCTGGATGCCCATGGCCTCGAAGTACGAGGGGGAGTATAGTTGGGAGTTGAGACGGACCACGAGGCCAATGTCCCTGTCGCTGAAGTGCTTGAGAACGTTCTTGAAGGGTACGGGCAGGGTGGGGTGGGCGTCGACCTCGGCCGTCGTGCGAGGCAGCTTGTCCCATTCGGGTGTGCCCTCGGGCACCTTGGCGATGGGGGTTTGCTGAGGGGAGGCGAATGCGAGGAAGTTGGGCGAGATCCAGTTGAAGTCGCCGTGTTCCACCCTCTCGTACTTCTCGTACTCGTCCAGATCAAAGTTGTCCAGGGCGCAGCATCCCTCCTCCTTGGCCTTCCAGACGCCGTAGACAACGTCCTGCACGGTGATGCCGTAGTCAGCCTGGCTGTAGCCGGCGTCGCGGAAGGGCATCAGAGGAGGGTCGACCTGGGCCATAGGCGCGAGGGCCAGGTGAGGCGGCCAGCCCTGGATCAGGACCATGTAGCACGCGAGCATGCACGCAGCGTTGGCGCGGCCTGGGATGAATGTCAGCAACAAGAAGACGCGGGTTTTCAATTCAAACCGGGACGGGACGTACTTCGCGGGTCGGCGCGGCTCCAGAACACAATGGGTCGGTCCTTGTTCTCCTTGGCTCCGAGCACATCGTGGAAGTGCAGGGCAAAGCGGTACAGGTGACCAATGTGAAGCGGGCCGAAGTCATGGTGGAAGGCGTTGTACAGGAGAGTGTCGTCGACGGTGAAGTAGTAGGGCGTGGGCTTGGGAGTGGCAGACACAGGCTTGGGGCCTTCAGCGGCACGCTGGGACCTCTTCCTGGGGGACTGAAGAGGCTCGGGGTAGGGGAAGAGGGTGTCGGCCGTGGGAGGATGGATGTAGGCGGCGAGGTAGAGGCGGTCTGTTATGTATGTCAGAAACGTGAACGGGCCATGGATACCGGGATAGAGCGGATATTGTAAAAGGAAAACAGAGGTATCGGCGGCGACGGCAGCGTCGGTCCGGACGTCCATGTCGACGATGTGCGAGCTGCGAGACGAGCTGCGGAGCATCGGATAACAATGCGACATGGCTCGGCGCGGCAGAGTGAAGATGGGAAGACGGAGAGGCGTGCGGGGGGATCCAAACGTACCTGGGATGTATTCGACGACCTGTCCCAGGTTATGGGAGGTGGTTCGGGATGAAGGCGCCATCGGATTGTTGGCGGTGCTTGCTCTGATGTGAGGGTGATTTGTGACGGATGGGCGGACTCGGGCTCGCTCAGCAGGTGCTGGAGAGGAGGTGCCGTGTCGCTGGGTGCGGATGCGGAGGACAAAATTGCGGTGGCAGTGGCAGCGGCAGTCGCAATCGAGGAAGCAATGGCCGGTAGATATGTCGACGTGGTGGTTGTTGTTGTTGCTGCCAGCGAGGAGGCGACTGAGGAGGTGGCGATGGTGCTGGTGAGGTAGGAATGCAGCTGCGCGGCCAAGTCTTGGGCGGCCAGGCTAAGCGTCAGACGATCGATCGGATGCGATGTGCACAACAATAACAAACAACACTGATCCGGTTGTCGCTTCTTGATTCAGACACTGATCTCTCAACACTGGGCGACAGTGAAGTGAAGCGAGAAGGGAAAGGGTATAATGCGAAGGCCGGGAAAGGGAGTGTGGGATCCTGAAAGTGTGGATGGTATGCGATGTTGGCCGTGAAGGTGTTTTTGTACGAGGTCAAGCACTTGGAGTGTTATTTTGATCCGGCCTCCTGGACAGGCCTGGCCCTTCTGTTATTGTCTGGTTGGCTGGGGCCTTGGTTGTCGTGGTAACCCCCCATCGACCACTGTGAAACCCGAAACCCACAGGGGGCAGGGGCTGCCTTCCTGCCACCTGCCGCCAGCTACCTGGTAACCTACCGCCTGCTGCCTGCCACCTGCCGTACCTACCTCCTTACAGGGTAGCAACAGTAGATGACTGTTCGCACCGCCTCAGCAACCGCCACAAAACAAACCTTTGGGCCCTCCAGATCCAATCGACCTCAACCCCACAGGCATCTGCACTGACATCCGAACTCCTCCATGGCGGGGTCTTCACCTCCCCAAGACACCTTTTTTTGCGACAGCCCGCCCTCCCTGCTTCCCGGCACCACCACATCATCACATTCCCCTCCCAGAACCCCTCCCGACAACCCGCACGCGACCCCCAATCATGCCCGCCGCCACCGATCCGGAGTTTCCTTGCTCCCTGTACGTCACCACCGCTTCCTCTCCCTGCTGCCCGCCGCCCGCTGCCCTCTGCCCGCTGTCGATCCATCACCACTGACAACCGAACCCCCTCCACGTCCAGCACCCTCACCATCCCCTTCCCCACCGATCGCCTCGCTACCGTCGCCCACAAGGCTCTCGCCGTCGACAAGGAGCTCTCGCCCCTCGTCTCTCGCGCCTTCGCCGTCAAGCCCCAACCTGCTACATCCACCGACGCCGGCGCGGCCGCCTCCTCCGTCCTCGAGGTTCACTACAAGGCCACCACCAACCGCATGCTCCGCGTCGCCGTTAACTCCTTCATGGACAGCCTCAAGCTCGTCATCGAGGTCATGGAGCAGCTCGACGAGGACGTCCTCGAGAAGAACGGTCGAGAGGTTTCCGCTTGAATGCGTGGGCAGACGGGGCAGGCCCCCCCTTCCTAGGAAGATTTCTTTTTAACTCCCAGATACGGATAGACATTTTTTCTTGTGATACCCAAAAACGACTCTTCTTCAATATAGAGCTTTATTATGACACTACCGCGCCTCGGATGCGGAGTGCGCCCGTCCCAGCCAAAGACGCCAACGACTCCCGTCGCCTCCTTGTACTTTATGCACCGTGAATTGCTAGGTAAACCAGATACAGCGCTGCCGCCTCCCCACCCATCATGTCCATGGTATCTCGCCCTGCTTCCCAGACCTGCACCTGCCCATCTTATGCAACCCGTCCGAAACGCCGTCGGATGTTGCCGTCAAGATCGCATATGCTTCTCACACACCACCCTGCCGCTCACTTCCCTTCTTCCGAGCCGTCTTTGAGCCCCAGCTTGCGTTCCGCCTCCTCCGCGCGCGCGTTGGCCTCGGCCACCTCCTGCTTGAGTTGCTTGATGTAATCAATGGCCATTTCCACCGTGCTCGCCTTGCTGTTCGGCGTCGGGCCCCCTTTGCCATCCTTCTTGTCTGCGCTCTCGCTCTCGCTCTTGCTCAGTTCCAGGAGCGCTGACTTTGGCAGCATTGTCGCGATTTCCTGCAGTGCCGTGTTGATACGATTCCTCCTGCCTTGCTCGGCGATCTTGTGCGATGTTCGCTTCGAAGTAAGATTCGTCGAGAGCGATGTCGGATACGACACGCCTGGTACAACGGTGCCCTCGAGAATATTCTGGTAGTTGGACTTGGATGTCAGGAGAAGGGACGCCGTATCCTCAGCTGACATGCCACCAGGCGTTCCCGGCAGCAGAGGCTTGATAGAAGGAGATATCCTCGGCAACAGTGCCGGCGACACCTGGCTAGAGCTGATGCTCGCCCTTTTCTTGCTTCCACGGGGTGCAAGCTGCGGCGTCCTCCTTGGGGCCGGACCGGACGATCCAGGCAAGATACGAGGGCTCTGGTTTGCTGACACCGTTCCGGAGGGTTTGTGGAAGATAGGCGAAGGCAGAGGTTGGAACGAGGACGTCTTGGCCGAGCTGGCCTCCAGCGGCGATTGAACAGGCGTCTGGCTCGTATCTAGCGGGGCCAGCTTGCTCTTGGGAAAGTTTGCAGATTCAGGGAGCTTGAATTCCTCGATATGCTCAGGCGCACCCATGGTTGAAGCATTGGACGAGGAGGCGCCGCCGCTGGCGCTTGATGATGGCAACTTCATGAGGGATGCAGGCGTCGCGGGCGAAGGCTTGCCTTGAACACGCGGCGGCACAGCTGAAGCGGCCTGCTGTGTATTTTGAGGACCGTTCATCGGCGATCTCGAGAGCCTAGCCTGGGGAGGTGGGGGAGGGGGCATGTCGGAGAGGTTTTCGGGCGACACGGAAGCGTTTTCGCTCTCCTCACTGCTCATAGGAACAGGGAGCGAGGTGGGTGGAAGCATGTGGTCGGAGCACTCTTCATTTGACTCTTGCATTTCTGCAAGTACTTGCGACACCATCTTGGGAGTCGGCGCTGTCTTCTTCTTCATCGGCTTCGAGATTGGGGACTGGCGTACGCTGCCCTTTGCCTTTGCCCGTGATGCATTGTTCTTTCGAGCCTTCTTCGACAGGTCGACCGCTGGTGGGGGGGCTGCCGCGGTGGGAGTTTCGACATCCATTTCGCCGGGAGAGTTGTGATTTGAGTTGTGGGTCGAAGTGTGGTTCGAGAAGGAGTTGCGGTGATCGTATGGTGAGTTGGACTCACTCTGTGCGTGCAGCGCCGGTGAGGTCAGTGGGCTAAAGTAAGAGCCTGGCATGGTGAAGCTGGGATCGATCTGGAACTGAGGATCCAGAGGTGTCACAGCTGGAGACACAAGCGGGGTGAAGGCCATCTGAGGGGAGTCAGTCACGCGACGACGGGAAAGGTGTGAGAGCACACTCACGTCTTGCTGTTCCTTCATACGCTGATACCTGCTGTCAAAAACATTCTGCTGGGGCTGCTCCTGGGTGTAGAAGTGGTTGCTGTTGGGCGGCATCTCCAGGCTTTGAGGAGTCGGGGGAACCGGGTTGTGGCCGACGTAATAAGACGTCTGCTGCTGGACCTGCTGATGAGCCTGGTGCTCATGCATTTGGCGCTGCTGCTGCTGCATCCTTTGCTGCTGCAGGAACTGGATTTGCGCATCGATCTCGGCCATGGCATCGCTGGGTGTCGGTGCGGGCTGGATCATCTGGGCGGGGATGGTGGGGTGAGAGGCGGCGGTACTCATGGCGGCGAACTGGTTCTGAACGGAACGAACAGAGGGATCCGTCCTTGCTATGGCCATGGAGCTGTCGGTACCTCCCATCTGCGTGTCCAGCTGATCGCGGCCGTTCTGCGGCATCAGCGAGGAGCCGGTTCCGTTCTGGAAGTCGTGAAAGTCGAACTGAAGAGGCTCGCTGAGGTTGCCCATGCCGCCCATGTCGAGAAACTGCTGGAAGTCGTCATCGTGGGACGAAGGCAGCGTCTGGTCCTGGGAGTTCCAGCCTGTGCCACCCATCATGGCCATTCTAGTTGGCTATGCCTCGTAGGCCGAGACGAGACGTGAGCGCGTGATTGAGGAATCGCGACGAGTGCGCGATTGCTGCCTGAAGAGTGCCGACGTCTGCTCTGTCCGAGGGTGAACTGTGGGCCGGGATTCGCTTTCGGTCGGTAAGAGGCGATGAACAGGTCCGAGTCGAGACCTGATGTGTTTCTGCGATTGATTCCACCAAGTGTGCAGCCTTTGCATGTCCACCTCGTGTCTCGTGCCTCCTGGGATTGAGCGAATGTGTTGTGAGAGAGGTGGCCGGAGAATGGTGGACGGGATGAAAAAAAGTCAGAGTCGCGGGAGGGTGCAAGCAGCGCAGCGACGCCAGGCCAGCGGGGTTGCGACTGCGGCGGACTTGCGGTCGGCAGTGATGAGTCGTGAGATGTGTGTGGGTGGTGGGACGGGAGAGTCAGATAGGACCTTCCTGCTAAGGGCCAGGTCAAATTAAAGAGACATGGCGACGGGTTAAAGTGAAGAGTAGTGTGGGTATAGGGTGATGTAGGTGCTTCGGTCTGGGTGAGGGAGGGGAGACGAAACAAGGCGAGTCGACACTGGCGTTGCACCGGTTCTTCGTGATGCAGATGGGCAGGAACCACCGGGGACGGAGGGCGCTGGGCAGGTCCAACTTGCCTTAACAAGTGCCTGGCAGTGAGCAGCGAACGGCGCAGGAGCGACCTGGAAGAGGAGTAGCATCGTAGTGGGGGTAGACGCGGGTGGCTCTCAATGCATTGACAGGCTGTGAGTGGCCGGATAGTAACCTGTGTGGCCCCGGCGCTGCTGCTCTAGTGGGACACTCGACCCCACCAGCCCACCTGCCGCCAGCAGATTGAGCCTGGCCTGTGCACGGCTAGCGCCTTCCTCGAGCCGAAGACTCAGGGTTGTTACAGGGCCCAGCTGATGATGGTTCGCTTGCAGGCACGGCCAGGCACCTCTGGAGGTGTCCCTACCTACCTGTAACTGCGTCTCGCCAGCGCCAGGACAGCACCGGTGCATCTGGGTTCAACATCCAGCCACTTCCCAACTGCCCTTCTCGGAGTAATACCACCAAGGGGACGCGTCACGAACGACAGGTCTGGTCTTTTCTCCGTCACAAACGGCCTTGACGTTCCTCGCCCCATGACCTCCCGTCAGGCTGAGGCTCGTCTCCCGGCCAGCCAGCCAGCGGTTGACGCACCTCACGCGTTGGGCGGGTCGTGTGTCCCACTGTCGCAGGCTCATCAATACCCGATGGATGTCGACTCGAGCATGGGACAAGGAGTCAGGGAAAGCCCCAATAGCTGCTGGTCTCGACTCGGGCTACCGACCTCGTCTTCGGTCGCACTCGTTGCAGCAACTCTCCTGTGGACCCTATCCGCCGCACCGGGGAAGCAGCTCATCAACCCGGCCCCTCTATGCCGACCTCACCTGAGAATCCTTGAATATCGGAGGCCGAAGCAAGCACAAGACAGCCAGCAAACCAGAGGAAAAATGCCTCTTCAACTCGCCGGGCTCTCGTGAGATGTGGGCCACGCCGCACTTGCGAAGAAGCACGGGTGCTGTAAGCACAGAGCAAGACCCTTCTAACGGCTTCCATCCTAGCTCTGCCGTCAGTCATCCGATCCCATACACTCTCGACGAGGTCCCTGGCAAATATGCGTCGAGGAGGAGATCTCTTCACATGCCATCCTTGTAGTGATGGCCGGACCGCCTGAATCAACGTGAGCCAGGTGCTGTTTCTCAAGTACAGCAACAGGTATATCGTTTGGCAGCGCTCATTGCAGGTACAAATGCCAGACTCCCCAGCCGGCCTTCCGAGAATTGTTCCGCGGCTTTCCTCATGAATTAGGTAAATGTGGTTTGCGGCGGGCGCAACACTTCCCTGCATCCGTCGTGGGGGGTTTGACGCGGGGGGGTGGAGGGGGCGCATCACGCATGCCTCCTGCAGCCATGCCTGCGTCCTGCGTTCCGGCTCACGACAAGAACCTTGCCTTGCGAGCTGCTTTCTGGATATCGTCAGCCCATTTACCCGGTGGATCGTGATCACCAAGCTATGGACCTTCTTCTCCCGCAAGACTTCTAGAGAGTTCTCCGTAGGTTTTGCTCAAGACTCGCCGCGGAGCTACTGCTGCGAGCCGGCCGGGCTCGAACAGCGGTACCATCCGGGCTAGCCCTGTTCAGATCGGTTCACGAGAGCCCTTGAACCTCCTGACAGATGCAACCCTTCAGGTCAGACGATGGACGATGTGTACGCTTCGTCACGGGAGATGATATGCCAACATCCCAAGACGCGCACTTGTAACACATGGAGGTATCCGACCCCGTCCTGTCGGGGCCTCTCTTCTGAACCTCTGAGCCTCGGTGTCAGCGCTTTGCCAAGTCGCCTTCGCCGATGCAGACTGCTTAATTAAGCCACATATGAGCCTTATTTCTGGTGGCTGCCTCCTTCCTACAACTACCGATAATAGGGGTAGCCGCCGAGACGGTCAGCCTCCAGCTCCGTGGCGAATGTGCCTCGGGGAGCCTTGACAGCAAGCCACGCCGACTAGGTGTTGTGCCTTGAGAACACTGCCCTTGCTGCAGCCTTGATCCCTTCAAAGTCTATAACTGCGACCTTACTATGAGTACTATCATCCTCTCTTCTCATAATAGCCCACGGTGAAACTGACTCAACCACAGGCCAGGCAGTACTTTCGAGGCTCACTCAAGCCTCGGCTTGAAAGAAATCATCAACAGGGGCAAGCGAGCAAACTTTTCTACCTGACCCGAATACCGTCGCGATGGCCACCTGCATACACTCCACAGAGGGGCAACTGTCGTGTGCGTGGCAGCCCTGTGCATATCCGATGTTCCCTCTGTCTCGGGGCCTGGACCGAGGAGGGCCTTCTGGAAGCCCTCGCCAGTCTTCAGCTGCAGGGGCCAATGTACGAGCGCGACGGATAGTCCGGCCTGAGCCACAGAGGATTGGCGAGGCGCGGGTTGCTGCGGCTGTCGAGCGCGGTTCGACGGCGATGGACATGGATGCCCGATCATCTGTCCGATGTGGTACGGCACGTAGACAGCGCAGGGCCCCTGGGCCGTGGTAGCGGTCGATGGCGCAATGGGAGACAGCGTGGCATCTCAGGAAGAGGTTGTTTCCTCTCTTGGGACTCTTCTGCACTGCACCCCACGACTTGCTGTGGAGAGGGCGACCCGAGATACTGGCCATGGGCTACGAGCTAACGTTGCATGCCTGGCAAGGCGAGGCAGCATCAGCTGAATGGATCAGCTGCTGGCAGCTAACTTGGAGGCGATGCTGGTGTTCTGGCGATGTCATGCAGGTCGCCGATCCCCCATCCGCGATGTCAGCATGCCTAGAGTGACGTACAACATGAAGCTCTCACGAAGCCTAACCGCCCAGGGTGACGTCCTTCACCATGATCCTTTTCCATGCTTCCACACCACACCACACCAGGCATCCGCGAGAGGATTGATGGTCGCCCTTCCTTCTGCGTCATGCACACCAATACGTGCCGTCCAAGGTCATGCATCATCACCAGACCCCCCCTCGAAAGGTCTCAGCTTCCACCACATTGCCCGCGCCACGTCGGGCACCCCGTCCCGTCTAAGCCCCCAGATCGCCATCGTGCACCATCAACGTTCCGAACGAACATGAAGCAGGCCAGGCTGCACACCCGCCCGCGAGGTTCCAACCCCACGCCGGCGCCGCCGTCGCCCGACGACAGTGGCCCCATCTACCGGGCCCTTCACAAGGCCCCTAAACGTCATCACGACCTTCTGGCCCAAGCCTTACAGGGAATAAACGGGGGAAAGAGGGAAATAAAAAAAGGGGGGGGGACTCGAAATAACCACGCAACGCCATGCTTGTCAACCCATCCGACTTCTTCCCCCCTCGCTCGGGAACGATCAACCCTGCATCGCAGCGCGTCGTGGTGTTGGTGGTGGTGGTGGTGGTGTCGTTGTGGGGGTGCGGCGCTCCTGGCAGGCACGGCCCCCCCTTGGGAGCCTCTCCGTCCAACGAACAGCCCACGTGCATGTCTCCCGGCCTCCCAGCCGTGCAGGACCCAGCGTGCCGGATCCCGGGCCATTGTCTGGCGAACGTAGTTCCAATTAAAACAGAAAAGAGAGGAAGAGCAAAAAATTATTATCCCTCGTCCGTGTTTCTCGAGCAAGATCCTTTCCGTTGGCGCACCATGACGCCGATGACGGAGTTGGGCTGTAACTTGCGCATTCTCGACGTCTTCCGTTGGCTCCTTGGCGGATTGACGTTGTACAGAGGGGCCATAATCTGGGGAACGTCGTCGTGAGGCTGATGTGATGACTAACTGAACCCCATTCTCCTCCCCGGCGGCCCTCCCCCCCCCCCCCCCCCCCCAACTTACCCACCTCAGGCACCTACCTACCTCCCTAATGGAATTGTCCTCCGTCGGCCGCGGAAATCGGAAGTTCGGGTGGTAATGCCCCGGGTGGATTTCCGAGAGGTGTTCCCCATCTGCCCCTGCGCCGCTCGTGTTTGACGAGATGTCATTTTTCTGTCATCACGCCCTGTCAGGCTTGCCTGCCAGACATGTGATTCGCGAGGTTGGGAACCACTACGTAGAAATTATGGCGGGTAGCCTCGTCCTCGGGCTCCAGACTTCTCGTGCGAGACGGCATGACAAAACTGGGACGAGACCCAGTATGAGCGGAGCAGCGCCCGGTCGCGAATTATTGATCTCTAGTTTCGAAGGACCCGTACACTTGCTCCGCTGAGGGTTGCCAGCTGTGTCGAGAAGCCATCACCGTTGCGGCATCGGCGTGCTGAGGTCTCCGAGGCCGCTTTGGTCTGTTATAGAATGTTGTCACACTTTTCACACGACAGCAAAACATCAATGTTCAACACACCAGGTCAGAGGACCATGTTTAACTCGGAAAGCCGTGAATTAAGCATAGGCAGCTATTTCACACACATCTTCCACCGCCGACTCTCCTGTCTTCACTCAACATCCACCTTCGGCTTCTCCGCCGCCCGCCAGGCACTGCGCACTGGCGTCAACCCTCAACAGTCATCCACTTCGTCCTCCCCCGGTTCTCTCAGAGAGTAATTACAGTTAACGGCAAACAGAAAAAGAAAATCGCACTTGGTAATAGGCGGACGGATAGCAGGATGTGGTATCACGGGAAGGACCGACAGGAAACGAACGACCGGCCCTGACGGTCTCGGGTTCTAGCTGACTGAGATAGAAAAGAGTGACAAAATTTGTACAGACAGAACGGGTGCGGATTGTGCCGCGAAAGGAAAGAGAGAGAGAGATTGGGAGATGGAGAGATATGTTCAAGAGACGAAAGAAGGGAAGTCGAGCTGCTGATTATGCTGGCTTGACAATGCGTTGTCGTGAGACAGAAACACGCTTGGCTTGCTGTGCTTTGTGTGGTTTGAAAAGCGAATGTGGTAGTTGAGTGACTGGAGGAAAAAGCCGAGAGAGGCGGAAAAGCGAGAGTGATGGGGGAACTTTTGGTGGTTCTCCTCTATGCCGTCTATGGTCGATGTGTGCGCGCGGCGAGGGCGGCAAGTCCCTACCGCCCTCGCTGCCCCCGTTGCTGAAACGATGCTCCGGAACGATGTAAACAAATACCTGGGTATAAGATGGCAAAGGCGAGAAAGAGACAGAGATGATCATCATGCAAGGGATTCGTGAATGCACCGCGAGCCCCCAGAGGTTACTAGTGACCCTGGAAGACCGCGTGCAACGAGATGCAGGAAGATCCCTCCTTGTTCGTACATTTCGTTGAGGATGGTTGTTTAGACCCGAGGCTCGTTGGCACTGTAGCCGCCGTTGTTCTTGTGGAAGTCGCCGAGGTTGAGCCAGCTCATATCTGTTGAGTTTGTGGCCATGGCGAGCTGAGGCTGCTTGCTCAGACCATCAGGGACGGGAGGAGGAGGAGGCGGCTGTCGCGTGCTCGGCGCCAAGGAGGTAGGGTGATAGAAGCTCTCGCTGTAGGCGCTGCTAGGAGCCCGCTCGCTGCCCCAGGGCTTCTTGTCGGAGAGAGGATCCCAGGTCTCACGCACGCTCTCAGGGACGCCACTAGAGTATCCTGACGAGGCATTTGATACCGGACGCTCGATCTTGCCAGACATCTCGGGATCCAGACGGAACTTGTTGGGGTAGTTAGAGACGGTAGGGCTGCCAGACATGACGCGGTTCATCTGCGGCCGTCCCTCAAAGTTCAGAGGCGGTACCGTGGCTGAGTCCTGGGTGATTCGGTTCCTGTTGGAGTAGTGCGAGCTCTGATCCGAATCGGTCGTCATACGCTTCTGTCCTCCGAATCCAAGAATGTTGAGAGCACTACCACCAGACCAGTACCTGTTCCAGCCGGAGCTCCGTCGTAGGCCATCATGGTCCGAGGCCATTCCGGGGGGAGGGCCTGGCCTGGGTTGGCCGCCGGTGTTCGCAGCAAAAGACACGCCCTTCTCATCTCCGGTCAGGGACCGGCCCTCGTTTTGCAATGCCGGGTGGTCGTTCATTTGCGGCATAGGCTTGCTGATGGAAGACTTGAAGCCCTTGCCGAACATGCTGCCGGTGGTACTCCGGTTCTTTTCGTGGCCGTTCTTGTGCCCGTTCATCTGACCCATGAGAATCGCCATGGAAGAGAAGGAGCTCTGCGAGTTGGAGGGTTGATGGCCACGGAAGTGGCCGCGGGACGGAGGGCTGGCGGGGGAATGAAGGTCGTCATCACCACCAACAGCAATCTCCTTAGCAAACTCGGAAGGCTGCCCCTTCTCGCGCATGCGGGCGCTGCTGGTTGCGCGGGCCAAGTGGCCGGCCTCGAGATTCTGGCGCTTGATCCTCTTTCGCCGAATGCAGAACAGAGCAAGACCGAGAAGAATCATGGCGGCGGTGATGGTACCGAGGACAATACCGAGAATGGCGTTGGCATCGAGGCCACTGTCCGCGGCGGCTGCGGCGGCAACGCCTCCAGACTCGGTGGCGGTGGCCGAGGCGGAAGCAGATACCAGAGAGGCGGTCGAAGCGACGGACTCGGATACTGAGGTTGAGGTTGTGAGAGACGAAGCCTCGGTGGAGGAAGCATCGGAGGAAGATGAGGCTGTTGAGGATGCGCTGGTGGACTCGGCGGAGCTGGCCGAGGTGCTCGACTCATTGTCGGAAAGAATCTTCTGGTCGTCAGACAAGGCGAGGGACGCATCCTCCCAAGTGTTCTCGCGAACGTTGAACATGCTGACTGCGGTGTCAGGGTTTCCTCCTGCAAAAACGACCATTCCATCCGAGTTCTGGGCGACGGCGTAGTTGACACGAGTGATGAGTGGCGCAAGAGTGTCGTTGTATGAAGGCCAGTCTTCGAGGGTGAGATCTCGTCGAGAGATCTGAGAGTCGCGTGACGTGACAGCAGAGGAGATGGTGACAGCAGCGCCACCAGCACCTTGCAGAACCATGCGCTCCACCTTGTTGGGGATCTCACTGAGATCAAAAGTCATCAGGTTCTTCGATCCGTCATCTCCGTCGACCAAAACCGCCCTGACTACCGAGATGTCCTTGGGAATCGGCTCAGCCAGAGTGACACCGGCATCGATCCATGATGTCTCTGGGCTGAAGAGCATGACTCTCGTGTTCGCTGCGGTGCCTCCAACCATGACGATCTGGCTGTCGGACCAGGGCAGAAGAATGGGGTTCTGAGCCCCCGTCGCTCCGGATGGGTAGGCTTGCACGTCATACGGCGCGGAAGCCCTGATGGTGAATGTCTGGTCCGAGTTTTGCTGGACACCATCGACAGTGCCAGCGTATGTGACGATTTGGTCGGTGGCGGGTAGGTAGGAGGCGCCGTGCCACCTACGGTTCTTGGCCACGGGCTCCTGGGCGCTGATAACCTCCCATGTGCCGGTCGAGTAAGTGTATTTCTGCAAGCCTGTGTCGCCTGCATCTGAAGACTGGCCGCCGACAACCCATAACGCAGTTGGAGTGCCAACGCATTGCGCGCCGTCGACGGGCTTGCCGGATTCCAGCTTCTTCCATTCTGCCCCCTGCTTCAAAGGCAAAGACTGGAAAGCACCGGCAGAGAAGGTGTAGAGTGTGTTGCCCCAAATGGTGGAGCAAACATGGTCGAGGGGGACCTCGGGCTCGGGAATCGACATGTTGTCGGTTCGTGTCGAGTCCTAGGTTAGAAGAAGAGACGTCGCTGAGAAGAGTGCGAACGGGTGATGAGGAAGACGACCTCACTGATATCCCGATGAACCTAGTATTGCATGGCGGGGGGTGGGTGCAGGGACTGGTTCAGTTGAAACTCTGGTGGGCCTCAGCGAGAAAGCGGCCGTCGGACGTCGAGGCTTGTCGTCCGAAGGATGGAAAGGAGGTGTAGCTTCGCATAAATGAGCAACAGTTGACAGGTAATGCACCCACGATAAGGTGGGCAGAACAGACGGCCGACGTACCTGTACTACTTGTTGGAGGACGAATACCACCAGCACTGATGTTGAGACCGTCAAGGCTCAGTTGGCCGGGGAAAATCAAACGGGTCGAGGGCAGGCGAGACACCACACTGCAGGTGGTGTTGGGGAGGAAAGGCGTGGTCTCGGATGATGATCGACGGAACAAAGTTTCTCGTGTTTACCAAAAGCCCCGAGGGAGGGAGGGAGAGTCGAACGAGCTGGGTAGTGTGTACCACCTGGTGGTTGTCTCCTGAATCCTGAGGGGATAGGCGTCGCAGATTTCGGGGGGGGGGGGATGAACGATGCAGTCGGACGACTGAATGTGCGGACGGTACGGGAGCAACAAGCTAGGCAGCTGTTGGTTCGTTTACTCCAGGCGATGGTGTCGAGACGATGCGACTGCGGTCCAAGATGGGATGACGGAAATGCGTTGCGTATCGATCGATCTTTGTCGTCGTGGTTTTTGGTTTTTGGTGGCAGAATCGAATGATTGTCGGCGTTGAGTGGACGCGAAGGTGGAAGATCAAGAGCAAGTGAACAATGAATGACTTGGGTCGACGAGATCAATCAACGTGCCAGACGATGAACAGCAGCGGCAGTAATCGCAATTGCGGTGTGACGATGTACCTCGAGTCGAGAAAAGAGACGGGAAGACCGGTTGACATGAAAAGAGAGGCGGGACAGAGTTGAGGACGAGGCGGAGGCAAGGGGCAGGCGAGGCAAGACTCCTCGAAGCAGTGGCAGGCCCCCCCAAGCAGGCCAGGTGAGACAGCGACAAGAGGTGACAGGCCGTGGGTCGTTCCTCCTGCCTCCTACCTCCTGCCCCCTCCCCTTCCTGAGGGCCTCCACAGCCATCTTCCCACCACGGAAGGCAGGGTCAGGGAAGGCACAGACGAGGAAACACGAAGAGAGGCAGGGGCAGGGGACGTGGAGGCTTGGGCGCAGCGGCGGGCGTGGGCGAATGAGAAGACGCAGAAGGGTTCGACTGTGGGCATCTGAGGGTCCCAGCCGGTGAAGCGTCCTTCGTGCGGCAAGCCCACCCCAGAAGCCCCAGAAGGGGCCCTGGAAAGCCAAGACCCATTGGAAAAGGGGTGGGACCACGCGGGGCCAATGAGCGTTGCAATGCATTTCCGTGCCTGGCATTGGCGCAATGGGTCAGAGCTAGGCAGGACTGGGCAAGGCCGGGGTACAACAATAGAAGCAGCGCCTCGTCGAGAAACGAAAAGGCGTTCCTCCGTTGGCTGTTGTTGTGTCTTCAGTTCGTGTCTCCTGCCTTCTGCCAAGGGCCGCGTCGGGTTCAAGTTAGGTCTTCCGACGACGGGGCCGAAGCTGCATGCAACTGTGCATGCCGTAGCACGAACGGCTTGGGACCACCTCTTTTTTTGTCACACCGACCTGCAACTCGCCATCGAGCCGTATCCGTACCTAGGCCAAAGCACCTCGTTCGAGTCCTGGTATGAGGATTGTCGGGTAGGTGAAAATCTCCCTCTTGGATCTTCATCTTCATCCTCTTTTGGTGTTGGGCACCACAACAAAGTGTCCGTGCCGGCGCTCGTTTGATTGCAATGACGACAGAGCCACAGACCAAATCTCCTTCCGACAATGCCCCGGGGGGAGAGATGGGAAGAGAGGAGGACTGGAAGAGTCGAAGGACGGGCGACTTGGGCATCCGAGTAGGAGGAGAGAGGTGATTGGCTCCGAGCGGGGTCCCGTCCCTCCACTGAGCGACCTCTTAATGAAACACACCATCGCCCACCTGCCGCCATGTCCCCTGAGCTAACCCGACCAGGCCAAACACCCTGGAAGGGTCCCCTGTCACGGTTGGCCCTTTGGGCACTGCATCTGCAGTTCTCAGTCGGCACCTCAAGGTCGACATTGGGAGGAACATCGATCACACTACACACACCAGACTACCAAAGCTTCCTGGCCCGCCGTTGATGATCTCTATTCTGCTCTTCTGCTCTCGAACGACTTGTCGTGTCGTGTCGTATCGTGTGGGTGCCACGTCTCATGACATCATGGCCAAGCATCCTCCTCTTTAACTTCAAACACAGTCGCTGACATGGCGATGCCTCCACCACCACCACCTCACCTTACCTACCCTTCAGCTACCTAGACACGCAGGTAGCCAGGTAGTAAGCACTGGCGCGAGTATTGTCGTCGGCCGACCTCCCAAGAATGGCCCAAGCGACTGACCCTACCACCGCCGGGCCAGCACGCGCCTCCGAAGGCTTCTCGTGCCACGCTCATTCCACATGGCGCGACAACCGCCCCCCTCAGCCTCCAAGCCTCAGCCCTCGCTCCATCCTCCGTGTCTGCCCAGCTACTCACGATACCACGAGAATTTATCCAAAGAATTCGGGAGCAGTCCCCCTCGTGCCTCCAGTTTTTCCCACATGCCCCTGATCACAATATTCTGCTCTACGCCTCAGCCATGCACCGCGCGCCTCGCACTTCGTGCACTTTGCATACCCCCCCTGCGTCCACCCAACCCTGCTGCTCTACTGCCCTGCCTGCCCATTCCGGGATCTCGCTCCGACAACAGCGGGCGGACAGCAGGATGAAAGAAGAGGGTGGGCTCCCAATAGTCGTGGCGCGGCGGCCGGCCCCCCTTCTTCGACTCGACTCCGAGTTCGAGTTCGAGCCCCCCGTAGTCTCCGTGCTCCGTGCCAGTCAGTGCGCGCTTGTCAAAGCTGCCACGCCATGCCACCGCGACTGCCACGTTATCGACGTCGGGGCCCTCCCAGGGCACCCCCGCCCGTGGAGCAATATTTGACCGCGAGAAGATTTGACGGTGGCTGGCCTGCGCCAGGAGCACGAAAAACGAAGTGCTTGCTTGACAGGATCAGACCCTGCCCACATTTGCTTCTCTGGACTGACAGCTATCGCGCGCTCTGTTCCTGACCCACGAGAGTGGGTGGCACAACAAGCAGCGGCCTTTGTGGCATGTGCGCCTTCGGGCCTGTACACGTATGTAAATGATCTAGATCTTGCATGCTCGACTCGGACAGGCCGGGCTTTGCTGCCTGGGACGCGTCTCAGTAATACGTGACGCCCTCTGAGTCGTTCAGCCATCGAATGTAGGGGACTCGTTACTCAGGGTATCCTTCCCGTTGACGAGCTGTTGTCGAAGCTGGGATCGGCCGGGCAGCCGCATGAAATGCCCCTCGCAGCGAGTCGATCCCGCCATCCACCCGTTCGTCACACCCACGGTGTGTCCCCGAGTGATCCGACGGGACACTGACCACCTAGTCGATGTCATTCAGCTCAGCCCGCCGAGATGTCAGGCATTCCAAGTCGACGACGGAAGCGCCTATAATGCGGACCTCGTGACGCGCTGCTGACAAGCCACTGTTAGGTGGTTTGACGTCGCAGTAGCTTTCTTAGCTCTCTGCGCAGCACGTGTTCCCGCCAAGTCACAAGCTCAGCCGACAGACAACAGGCGTCGAATCGATCGCGCCTCCATTCATGTACATCACATCGATTGCCCGCTCACCCCACCCCTCCCGTCTCCCGTCACTGGTTGGTGGCTTTCCCCCGGCCGCCTCTCAAACAGAAAAAACCCGCGCGGCTCAATTCCCCCATCTCCTCCCAAAAAGACGTCCTCTCGCCGCCCATTGGTCGGCTGCGAGAAACATCGCAACCTCCATCACGCCCGGCCGCCCAAGTACCGGCCGCCCTGCAGGATGTGACCGGCACGATCCGCTGGGATGAAAGCGCTGAAGAATCGCCGCCCGTCATCACGTAGCCGCTGATCGTCTTCACACGTGGGCAGCTGGGCGTCACCGACCCGACTTCACATCAACCGCTTCATTCAAGGTTGGGTGCATATGCATGTCATGATGTATCTGGAAAAACTCGTGGTGGGTGTTGAAGAAGTGGAATGCCACATTTTTGGTTTGGTTATTGATGTACAGCTCGACTAGCCGCAGAAAGTCGCCAACTCCACACACTGGCCACAGCCTTCTGGGCCACGTTGTCGTTCTTTATATATGTATAAATATATCGGCGTTCGCCCTCGCCAAGGTCCACCATTGTGGTGATGTGTTGATATCATGCCGGCCGTTTGCCTTTCCTTGCATCCACTGAGATGCTTGTCGCTCCTTCACCCCATGGATGTCGCCAGTCTCGGTTTCCTCCTTCGTTCCAGCATGATTCAAATGGTGGCGCTTTGTCTTGCGCGAGACACTGCTGTATGATGACCTCAGCCAACGCGGCTGGACAGGTAGGCTAATGGCATCGAGCCCATGGCGGGAGGATTGACGCGTGGGGTGTTCTAAACCGCAGCGAAAGCCTCGGCGGGGAGTTGAGCCTAGAAACGATCAGATTAGCATTTCTCGTTGTACAAAAAAGCGGGCGGGGGCAAAAGCTCACCTTTTTCTCATTAAACACGGCCAGTGCGCGGTCAAAATCCCAAGCAGTGTCGTTGAGACACATTTCCGAGTAGAGGGGTGTCATCAACGTTTGCTTGCACAGCTCCGCAATCTTGGCTTGACGTAGCTCCTGCTCCTGAGCTGGCACCGGTGGGGGGGCAGCAGCGACAGGAGCCACAAACACATTCGGCAGGGCATTCCATGCTCGCAGAGAGAGCATGTCGCTGACTACACGGATAGCGTTGTTGCCGGGTCGGCCGGGACCGAGGACGAAGCTGCGCGAGAAGCTGCGGAGGCCAGGTTGGCCGGACGCCTTGTCCATCTCTTCGAACTGTCCGTGGACGGACAGGACCATGCCGTCGAGAGAGACGGCTGTTTGGCCGGTGGGGTCCGCCAGGCCGGGAAGCAGGTGGCAGTCCATGATGTATTTCGTGGTGTCGGCCTTGATATCGGGGTGCTTAGTCGTGGGAAGCTCGTTCCAGGTCTTGAGGATGGTCTCGCGTCCGGTGAGAAGTCGCGATTCGCGCGCTGAAGTGGTGGTTATCCTGGTCAGATTCCTTGACTTGGGAATATATGCTGACCAGGACATCGGCTGCGGAGCGTCCTTGTCTCGCACCGAGTTGGTGTCCACGGCAAGGGAAAATTGACTGTCGTCGTCGTAATACTTTGCCAGGAGACCAAGTCGATCCGTGTCGAATCCAACGAAGAACTCCAACAAGAAATTCTCGCCAATGCCGTTGGCATCACGGAAATCGGGGCCATGTTGGGGGATGGGCCGGGGTCGCGTGAACTTCTGTAGCTCTGCGATGTGTTCCGGCGTGAGTTGTTGTCCGTTGATGTTGCTGAGCTTTGGGAAAAACTTTAACAACGCCGCCTGAATCTTGATGTCGGCGATGTCGATTGGGTTGTCGGTGATGTAAAGGGTGTCTAGCTTTCGTAGCCTTCCTTTCCAAGGCATGAGACCGGAGAGGTTTGCGATTTTGTTTCCACTGAGATCGAGGTTGAGTAAGTCAGGGAACGTCTCCGCGATGTCCTCCACCTGTGCGACCCCGTCAATTCCATTGTTGGCTAGACTGATGCTGTGAATATTGTCGATCTTCTCTTTGGGCGTTTTGAACAGGTCGTCGCAGATTTTCATCATGACCTTGACGAGCTTTTCAGCTCGATCTTTGGACTCAAGCATGCCCATCTCAACAAGCTGTTGGTCCTGGTTCAGTCCGTCGAGTTTCAACAGTTTGTTTTCGGTCAGGTAGCGCTGGGACATGATGCCCGTCAGCTTAGACTTGAGATCCTGCGCTGCTGCTGAGGCTTCGTTGGCTTTGGCGAGGGAGCCACCTGAGTCAGTGATTTCGAGCTTTGCGCCGGCAAACATGAAGCCGTTGACCTTGATAAACTCTTCGGCGTTTTCCTTGGTCGCGGCGATCTGGACGATGTCATTTACGACTTTGTGCTACCGATCATTAGCAGGTTACTTCACCATGTGGTAGCAGGGCCACGGGAAGTTCGGGCATAAGCAGCCGGTATGGGTGGGGGGCTGTTGTTCTCGCGTCGCGGCGAACATGGCGTTTTGACGAGGTCTGGACCATTCGGCATCCTATGTGCTTCCCTTCAGTGTTGCGATATCTCAACATACCTTCAAGACCATAACATTCTTGGTCCTCTGTCCGGCGCTTTGCGCCTTGCGCTCCACGAAAGAAATGAGATCCCTCACGCCGCCGTCTCTGTTCCTGACGGCCTTGCTCTCCTTCAGGCCCTTGACATCCAACCAGACAAGCGGACCAGATTGTTGCTTTTTTTTCGTGATCAGGTCGGCTCCTTCGCCATCGAGGTGACGGGCGATGGCCTGGTGATTCCGCGCCGAGCCCTTAGCAGGCGCAGCATTGGATCGAGTGCCTCTTTGCGCGCCGCGTGGCGCGCTGGGCTCGTTGCGCGCAGGCCTGTTGGACCGGCGAGCAGCGGCGGCGTCCATATCAAGATCGCCGTCCTGGTCGACCCGTCCAGGCCGTCCGCGCTTCTGGATGCCGCCACGAGACGGGCCCTTGGGGGCAGAGGCCGGAGCCCGGTTTGACCGAGGGGGCGCCATTGCGAGTGTGGTGATGTGGGAGTGGTAGGCGCAAGGGCGTTTCGGTCAAGAGGCGTGTTTCGGCAAGTATAGGTTGGGGGTTTTTTTTTTCTTGGTCTCTGTAGTTGGAGTACTGAGCAGACCTAACGACGTCGAGGTCGAGTGTGCGCGGGGGGACGTGGGTTGAGTCGTTCCTCGCGAAGAGGGAGAAGGTTGGGTTGTTCGGGTGATAGGTCTTTGACGTGGTGGGGAGTCGCGAGACAAAGCCCGATGCAACCAGAACTTAGTCAGGTCGCAATCGTGTCGCAGGTTGGTGCGCACGGGAGCTTGTGGTAGAGTCGTACCGAAGCGGTTGATGCTTCCTCCTGGCAGACCTGGGATGGTATGGAGTCGCGGTGAGGGGGAAAGAGATGTATGTAATTGTCGTCGTGACCAAGCTTCGATGTAAGGTACTGGCGGCTTCTTGAAGAATTTCAGGGCAGGCGTGACGTTTGACTTTCTGCGCAGGCAGCCGATCAGGCAGAACGTGGGGCACGCGACCAACCAATTGGAAGGTTTGATTCAGATGATAATAGGTCAGGCAGGTTCCAATGCAGGCGGGTACTTAGGTACCTATCATGATGTGCTGAGTCATCGGGTTTACCATCCTTGGACTCATCATGTGATTCGGAGGGTGTTTCGCGTCGAGATGAACGTGGGGTCGCGACGCGTTGAGCCACAGTCCGCAGCACGACCAACCTGGACACACATGATCATCCATCGCTCATCGCCGCTTATTCTTACGCATGGCACATTGAGATATCACCTGGAGTCTCGCCATCGGAGACCTCTGGTGCCTGGGACTGCCATATAGAGGCTCACCAACAACCCTTTCCTCGCGCTCCCGCTCGTCTCGCAATGGAATTCGATGAGTACGATGACGACATTGCGGATGAGGATCTGGCGGAGGCCTTCACCCAAAGCGACCATGCCGTTGCCTCGAGCGCATCTCGGACTGTGTCTGAGAACACCAGCTCCTCAAGATCTTTGTCAATAACTCATCCTACGAAAATCAACGTAAGAGCCGAACCTACCCCTAAGTCGGCTGAGTATGTCCGTCATACGACTGTGCGCTGAACAACATCAGACGTCTCGTCCACCTGTTTATCAACAGCATATGAAAGCAAGCGAAGTGAACGAGCTCCTTGCTGATGCATTCTCATCTTCTCCCGAACCGGCGCCCGTTGCGGCACCAGTTAGAGCCCCACACCAAGGCTTTGCACGAACTTCGTCAAACGGATTCCGTCAAATGAACCTCTTCGGTCAGACCATCGTCGATGAAGACGATTCCGCTACCATTCAGCCTGGTTTCGGGAGAGTTTACCGCGCCGACAAGCCTGTCGAAGCCCCAACTCACCACGCCCTCGACATGGAAGCTCTCAAAACTTGGGTGTACCCAAAGAACCTCGGTGCCGTGCGAGACTACCAGTACAGCATCGTGAAAAATGGCCTCTTCAACAACACCCTCGTAGCCCTGCCAACCGGTCTCGGCAAGACCTTCATCGCTGCCACAGTCATGCTGAACTTTTACCGTTGGACAAAAACGGCCAAGATCGTGTTCGTCGCGCCGACGAAGCCACTCGTTGCGCAGCAGGTTGATGCCTGCTTCAACATTGTCGGCATCGCTCGATCGGACACCACCATGCTCACCGGTGACGTTGCGCCAGCTCTGCGTGTCGAAGAGTGGCAGTCCAAGCGAGTCTTCTTCATGACCCCTCAGACATTGCTGAACGACATCTCCCGTGGCTACGCTGATCCGAAGTCCATTGTTCTATTAGTGGTTGACGAGGCCCATCGATCAACAGGCGAGTATGCATACGCAAAGGTGGTCAAACAGATGCGCCGCTTCAACCCCTATTTCAGAGTATTGGCTTTGACGGCTACACCTGGCTCCAAGGTGGAAACCGTCCAGGAGGTCATTGACAACCTGGGCATATCTCATACCGAAATCCGAACGGAAGAGTCTATCGACATTCGGCAGTACGTCCACCAACGAAACATTGATCAACGCATCATCGATCCATCAGACGAAATGTGCGAGATTAAAGACCTCTTCTCCAAAGCGCTGAAGCCGATGATGGACAAGCTTACAAAACAAAACATCTACTACGGCCGAGATCCCATGGCTATCACCACTTTCGGGCTTATGAAGCAGGAACAGGACTGGATGAAGAGCGCAGGGCGACACGTGCCACAGCCACTGCAGCACATGATGCGAGCCATTTTTGCAATTCTGAAATCGCTGGCACACTCGATCAAGCTGCTCAACTTTCACGGCATCAAACCCTTCTTCGACAACCTCAAAGATTTCCGAAGCGACGTGGAGGAGAAGGGCCAGAAGGGGTCCAAGTACAAGCAGCAGCTCGTCGCGGACCCCAGCTTCCAAGACATGATGCACAAGGTCGAAGGGTGGCTTCGCATTCCAAACTTCGTCGGTCATCCCAAGCTCGCCGAGCTAGCAGAGACCATGTTGAACCACTTCATGGACGCCAAAGAGGGCTCGGCGACGCGCGCCATCGTCTTCAGCGAGTACAGAGACAGCGCGGAGGAGATTGTGCGGGCCCTCAGCATTCACAAACCGCTCATCAAACCGACCGTCTTCGTCGGCCAGGCCGAGTCCAAACGGTCGGCAGGCATGAAACAAGCTCAGCAAATTGAGACGGTTGAGAAGTTTAGGACGGGCGAGTACAACGTCCTCGTGGCGACGTCGATCGGCGAGGAAGGTCTAGACATTGGTCAAGTCGACTTGATTGTGTGCTACGACGCCTCGTCATCCCCCATTCGAATGCTTCAGCGGATGGGTCGAACGGGCCGAAAGCGAGAGGGCAACGTCGTCCTCCTTCTCATGCGAGGCAAGGAGGAGGAGAGCTTCAGCAGGGCCAGAGAAAACTACGAGGCGATGCAGTCACTGATCTGCGAGGGCAGTAAGTTTAACTTCCGCCATGATCTATCGACGCGCATCGTTCCGAGAGATCTTCGACCCGAGGTCGACATGCAGCAGATTGAGATCCCGGTTGAAAACACACAGAACCCGTCGCTTCCCGAACCGGGGCGACGAAAAGCTGGAGCCGCGAAGAAGAAGATGCCGCCAAAGAAGTTCCACATGCCGGACGGCGTGGAAACGGGCTTCGTTACGGCATCGCGCATCGGGCAGATGGACAGCTTTGTGAAGAAAGGGCCTGCCAAAAAGGGGCTGAAGAAAACAGCACCACCTGAGCCATGTGAGCTCGAGCAGCTGGCGCAGATTCCCCCACTCGAAGCCGTTCTACTCAATAGTCGGCAGATGGCGGAGCTGGACAGGAACTACCGGTCTCTCCCTTTCAATAGGAGCAAGGTAGAGGAGATACAGCTCGTGGATGTGAACGCCCATCCAGCCCTTAACCGACGCCTCAGGCCTATCGGCAAAGTGCAGCATGGCGTGCGGACGAAGCGGTACGTCAAGCTGATGCAGACGTGGGCCACTAAGTACAAAGACCCGGCGGACAGGTGGCATAGGCCTCATGGAAACGAAGACACGAGTAGATGGGAAGAGATCCCCTTCCCGCCCTTCGCGCCGGATACGGATGAGGAGATGCCTCTGAAAGGCGCCAAGAAGAGGCAGTCTGCACCCAGCGGGCTGGATAACCCAGATTCTGCAGAAGGACCTCGACCGAAGAAGCGGAAATCGAATATACCGACTAAGAGAACACCTGTCAGTATTCCGTCGGACGCTGAGGAGTGTGATTCGGAGGAGACGGTGCGAGAGGCACCAAAACGCGGCCGGCCAAAGAAGGGTGCGGCGCCGAAACCACGCGGGAGGAAGCCCCAGAAGCGTGCGCCGCGAAAGAAGGGTGGCATCAACAGCGACGAGCTGGGAGATGACTGCGACCGCGACAGCGACATGGAGGACACGGACGGGTCCGACGACGGAGCAGACTTGCTCGACTTTGTGGTCGGAGATGACCACCCTGTGTCGAGCATCCAGGACATTTCGGATGATCTGCCGTCCAGCGTCACCTCGACACCGGTGCTGAAGAGGACAAAGCCGAAGCCGTTCTTCGAACCCACGTCCCTGCCAGCTACGCAGGACTCGTGTGATGATCTGCCTGACCTCAGCGTGGTGGCTACAAGGCCAGCTATGGCGAAGAAGGCAGTGAAGAGAGGGCGGCCTGCGATTGTGGACGACTCGGATGCTTCCGAGGACGATGGCGGCTTCAAAGGTCAGACTGATGAGGACGAGGATGAGGAGGTTCAACCCCGAGGACAGGCGGGTCGGCACAACCGGCGACGGGCCGTTATTGAAGAGAGCGAGGAAGATGACTATTAGGGCTCGCGCTGGCGTTTGATTTGGTCGGAAAGGACCTGGCACCGTCACCACGTTGACATGGAAGTCGGTGGCTCGAGCTGGAGATAGATACCCTTGTTGTTCGGCGTACGGTTAATGCCCACACACGGTGAATAGACACTGAGCAAATTGCTCACAAAGCCAACATCAGGTCACAGTGAACATGTTCATTTACATTCTGAGAGAAACACTGTTGCATTCAAGCTATGAATTATACCACCACCCACTCCTCCCATAGTCCCTCCCAGCAGAACCAACAGCCCCAACCTCGTCAACCACAAGTCTGATATGAACTAAATCATCAAGTCAGCGCCGGCCACGCAGCAGCAGCAAGCAGCATATAAAGATGAAGAAAGGAAAGGCCACATCAGAAACCCTTTTATAAGCACAACTGACCCCACCGCCCCCACTGCCCATCACGTCCCCCAGCGCCGGGGTGAAGCCTACCACGAGGACAATTCGCATACGACGGTGCCAAATCCCCGCGAGCCTCTAGCCCCGACGCCAGCAAGACGCAACAGTGTCAGCGGGAGCTAAGCCGAGGGACCGTTTGCACCCCCGCCCGCCATGTCCCCCTCCGAAGAGGGAAAGTCCGGCAGGCGGGAGGAGAGCGGCCCGGGGCGTCTCAGACGGCTCTTCCTATGATGTGAGGGGGTTGATGGAATCTCATCATGTAGGCCTTGGGGGGAGGGGAAGAAGAAGAAGAGTCGGTAGCGAGCTTACCTTGCTGGTCTGACGCGGTCGGGATGCGGCCCTGTTCCATCGACCGCGAGACTGGAGAGGGCGGACGGGCGTGCTGATTTCGGTCGTGGAGGTGAGAGTGAAGGAGGGAAAGAGAGGAAATTGCTTGCGGCTCAGGTTTTTCTGCCTGGAATCAATTGTGGAGGCTGGTGGTGGCCAGCTGGCAGTCGTGTCGGGGCCAGCTGGCACCCACTTCACAATGGCATGGGGAGGCCGCCACCGCCGTGCTCTCGGGCAGCCTGAGGTTGAGTAGACGCGTCCAGCTTGGCACTCTGGGAAAACACTTCCACTCAACATTCCCATCACGTCACTGAAGCGTTATACGAAGGATTGGTGATCTATCTAATAGGGTTGTATTGGCTACCTAACGTTTTTGGGGTTTTCGAGTCTTGTTTTTCCTCCGTACCACCTCAAACCATCAGTTTGGCCATAGTCCCGTCGTAAGCATGTGTTCCTCACTATGCGTTACCGACTTTCATCTCCTTGTCAACCCCCTCAAATCCAGTCGAGCCTTCGTGGCCCAAATGTCTACTCTGATCATGGTTCCTGGTCTTCTGAGGCCCCCTCCCCCAAACGACAGTGCAGATGAAGCGAGAGCTGCGTCGCGAGGGTCATCACAGGCAGCGGCAACGAAACATCATAGGGCTGTGTGTAGTGGGCCAAATGAGAGGATCTGTATTCGCTGTGGCTTCTCGCCATTACCAGATCCCAAAAGCCACTTCGTGACGTAACATCGTCAAATCCTTCCCAACGTATCATCAGACTATCCAGACAGAGGAAATCTCAGTTCTGTTGCCTGATCGCCTGGTCCTCTCTGGCCTTCCATCCCCCTTTCTCTCGCCATCTTGCCACGTCGGGCTATCTCCTCGAGCCCTGTTTTTGCAGAAAGAACTTGAGCTGAGACATCATGAAAGAAAGAGGTCAAACGGAGAAGAGTGTAAATATACAGCAGGTCAAGGAAAAAGCAAAACACCCGTAGGACTCCTTTGTCAAAACAAATCTCATCGTCGCATCATAAGCCAAGTCGAAAGACATTCGTGTCGGCAATCTCTTGGGAAAACGTAAAATCATCTTAGCTCCACACTCAACTAGCAAGACTCGGCGAGCCCCTTACTGTTGATGTTGGGGCTGCTGGGAATAGGTGTGGTAGTCCATGTTGGACCACTCCATGCCGTTTCCGAAGAAGTCCTGGGAAGCGCCTTGGGACAGGCCAAGACCGCTGCTCGGCACATCGCCAAAGAGTGTCTGGAACTGAGGGTCCTTGTCCAAGGCGTTGGCGGGGAACAGGGTGAAGTCGTCTCCGCAGCCTCCAAAGTCTTCGAAGCTTTCGTCGACATCGGTCAGGGAGTTGGGCGTGAAAAGCATAGCATTCCCCTGACCTATGGGTGAAATGTGTGGTGCAAGCTGGTCATGCATCATCTGAGGCTCGCAAGCAGACACGGGAGCGTAGGTCTGCATACCAGCCATCATCTTGTCCGACCACTGGGGAGTGGGGACTTGGACGTGGGCGCCATAGATGTCCTCGTTGTTGATGGTGAACTCGGGACCATCCTGATAGGCGGTGTAGGGGTAAGATGTGTCGGTGGAAGGAGTGTTGTAGTCCGTGGGGGACACGCCAAGGCTGTGAATGTCGATGTCATCCAGTGTCATGGATGGCTGTCCCATGGGACCAAAGCAAGACTCGGCAAACTCGTCGTTGTTCACGTACGTCGGGAAGACGTTAGGGCTGTTGAACGCGGGGAAGATGCCCGTGTGCTCCTCAGGCGGTGTGGCAATGCTGTGGCTGCTCGACGGCGTTGCCATGGTGTCCAGCAGCGGGGTGGGCTGGACAGAGCTTCCGGTGACGCTCGGGGCCTTCTTGCCACCGTTGGTCTTGGTGCGGACGTATTGCCATCCGTGAGCCTTCTCCATGTGCTGCTTGCAGTTGGACTCGCGCTTGGACTTGTAGGGGCATGGCTTGTACAGGCACTCGTGCATGGGGGGTGCCGAGGAGTGCTTGTCGTTGTGGTGGCGGTCCATCTCCTTCTCGGTGGGCCAGCCGTACTCGTGGTACTTGCAGTTCTTCACGGGGCACTTCCAGGGGCGCGAGTGCGTCTTCTCGTGCTTGGTGAGGTCGCAAGGACGCTTGAACTCCTTGTTGCAGCCGGGCTCGCGACACTTCTTGGGGGCCAGCTCCTCGGGGGTGGCGTTCTTCTTCCGGCGAGCCATGGAACGCATGATCTCCTCATCGTCCTCCAGCTGCTGGCTGAGGGACCGCTTCAGCCTGGGGAAGTCCTTGCTGTCTTCATCCATGTCGACAGGAAGGCCGGTGGCCATGGAGATGGCCTGGCCGTCCTTGCGAATGCGGACGAGCTCAGCGGGGCGGCCGTTCTCGGCCATGCCGCCGAAGAGCTTGACCTCGTCAGTGGAGTCAACGTCCATCTCACGTCCTTCGATTCCGCCCTCCTTGGCGGTGGCGAGCTGTCCGGCGTATTGGCGAATCTGTTCGACGAGATCGATAAAGTATCCGTTAGTGTATGGTCGGTCGGCCGGTCGAGTTTGTTCGCGGTCGCTGAGATATTCGACGGTGGCTTGGATGCATCGAATGGACGTAAGGCAAAAGTCGAGGTACAAGGCGGCGGTCTTGGCCCTCTCCTTTATCAACGACCTATAAGTATCTCCCCAAACGTTGCGTAGAGACGAGAGTTGACTTACCGGAGCCATGAAGATCAGAGTCTTCTCAAGATCCCTCAAACAGATGATTTCCTTGTCGCGGATGCGCCTCGGGATGTCCAAGACGATGGGCTCGAACTCCTTCAGTTCAGGCTTAGCTCGCAACGGGCGGAGGACGTGTTCGTGAACACGACTGACGGCCTTGGAGCTCAAGCCGGCGACCTTGGTCATGGTGGTGGAGGGGGCAGCGGCCGACCTGGTAATGGCGGAGGCCCTGCTGCCCTTTGATGTGGTGCTGGCGGCTTGCTTCTCAGCTGTGGAGGCGAGAGAGGTACCGAGACCGCTGTCTGATGCGTGCTGCTCAGACGAGCGGCGATGTCTCGGGCGGAGCACACGGCGGTCCACGTTGGTCTTGGTGTCCTTCGCCATGGCGGGGTCGACGGTAGGGGGGGCTCCGAGGAAGCCGTTGGTGCGAGGCAGACACTCGTCGCGCGAGGGCTTGGAGGATGGCCTGGGGGTATCATTCAGGTTGAGTGATGTCTCGATACCACTAACAATCATCTCCATGCGGCGTAGGTGGGCGCCGACAACGTCTTCGAGGTTGGTCTGGGATCGACCAAGAGCAGGAGGGATGAAGGCGTCGATGGATGAAGAGTCGAGAGAGGTGGGAGAGTGGAAGGTAGCGCCCTTGCGGAGGGTCATGTTGGTCTTAAGGCTGAGGCCGTTGTTGGCGGCGTCGCCCAGGCGAGTCACAGGGGACCTGCGGCGAGGGTTCTGGCAGGACATGATGGCGGCGTGGAGGTGGATACTGACGGGCAATGTCCAGCTCTGCTGCAACGACCACTAGGATTAGTCGGGGAACTAAGAAACGCGGCAAGGAAGTGAGGCGAAGGAAGGTGCCGGAAGTGAGTCACGGCGTCAGGAAAGAGGCCTGAGGAACCAAGGCCGGATGAGCGCGTGTAGTCCTAGTCCTAGACTTGGCGGGAGGGGAGAGTGTATTGGTGGATGATGGAAAGGGGAGCGGGAGACTTCGGCGAGAGCGGCGAAGTCGAGGAGGGGGGGGGGGGGGTTGTGGGGGGAGGGTGGGAGGGGGGGGGGGGGTGACGGGGAGGGGGGCGTGGAGGGGGGGGGGGGGGGGGGGGGTTGGACGGGGAGGAGGAGAGGGAAAAAAAGAGTAGCAGGCGTCACTCACGTCGAATCGCAGGCCTGATCGAGACGGAACACGTTCGTGTGCGACTTATGGGACGGCAAAGCACTTGACAACAAGGGCGTGGTCGATGGTGGTGGAAGGCCGGGGAAAGTGCACGATGGGAGAGACGACAGAGGATATATGTCGATGCCCAAATGGTGTGCCTGGAGCAAGGGTGGGAACGACACTCAGCAGGACAGAGAAAATGGCGCTCGGTGTTGCGTCTTGCGTCTTGCGTCTTGCGTCTCGCTGGATTGCGTTACGTTGCGTTGTGTTGCGTTGCGTTCCAGCTGGCGTACTTCGCAACGAAGATGCGGATGGAAGTTGGCAGAACAGATGGAGGATGCGATGCTCGAGCCGACGGAGACAGTGCTTGGACGACGGTATCCTCCACTGTCCTGATGATGATGGTGGAGGAGAAGAAGCCTAGTTGTCCAGAGGGAAATGCGAGATTGAGCAGAAGGAGGAAGAAGCGAGAAGCTTGGGGGGGATGGATTGCGCAAAACAGGTCGAGGTCGAGGTCGCGGGTGGGCGTTTGGGCGGGACGGACTGAGGAGCAGTCGAAGTGAGGTCGTTGCTTAGAAAAGCATCCGGGCGTGGCAGAGTGAGGACTCCGGAATTGATGGGAGGGGAGGCTGCTGCCTAAAGACGACCCCACTCGGGCCAATCAGCGCGGGTCCATGCGGGCCAGGGAGGCGGAGCGGGTTCAGAGGATCAGACCCTAATCCGCTAGGGACCTTGAGGTAGCGCTAGGGCCCCAGAGGTAGCGCCTGTTAGGGCGGCGGTGGATCTGTCAGCCCATTGTGCGGACCTGGAGGGCCCTCTGTTAGGGCATTGGGTGCGAACCACCGCCAGAGGCCAAACAGCGGACTATCGATGTCATCTGACGGCTCCGCCCCCGGCGCCTGGGTGCAAACATCGGGGACTCGGATTGCGCCTCGTTCTTCGAACCACTGAGCGGCTGTTCCTGGCGACTTTGCTTGGCCGTCCTTACCGACAGTGCTTTGGGCGATTCCCTCTCGTCGACCCTCGTCAGCCCATCCCTTCACAGCTCGTTTCGTCTGAAGCGAAGACACGACATGCCATGCGGCATGCTTGACTGATGGATGCTGGTTGGACTGTACCCGCGACAGGCACGACGGCGGGGCCATGAAGTCGACCACACCACGATCACGACCATGATCACGACAACCACGACAACCACGACGACGACGACGACGACTGGGACGCCTCGTGTTTCACCCGACCCAACAACCATCATCGATTAAGCATGACTTCCCGTAGAATGCCACCCGCATGGATGGTCCAGACGGGCGCCATTCGACAGCGGCGGCGTTGAGCCTATCACCAACGCCCGCTTCCAACGGCCGACGGCCCAATTCACAGACCGACCAACCCCTGTGCTGGTGCTAGCTGGTGCTATTACTCGCCGTGTGATGGGGGGGATTGGATGGACCAGCGATCAGCCCTGCCAACAGGCCATCATCCACTGAGTGGCTTCGCCCTGCGCCTGCACCACGCTGCAGCAGCGCCAGGGGAGACACTCACCTTCGACCAAGCATGTTGCCATCAGGACCGCCACATCTCGTCCAGTACTACCCATCAGCCCAAGTATCTGGCCCTCCACATCCTGTCGTTTCGTCTCGACGCTTGCCGTCCTGCAGTCCTGCAGACAATCCAGTCCTGCAGACCGTCCAGTCCTGCAGTCCTGCATGCTCGTGTACCTCGCCGACGTCCCCACCACACCCTCAACTTACAATTCTGCCGGCGTCTGGCAACACGGGTTCCGAGGGATGGTCGACGACGGACGACTGACGACTGACGAGGACGGATTGGCCTTCGAAGCAGGGCACAGTGCACATTGACCATTGCATATTGCATATCGGCCACTGCAGCAACCACCGGGCCACTCATGCGCCACCGCCGTGTCCTACATCTCCCGCAAGAACGGCACTATTGCTCCATGAAGCCCCCCGTTCGAGGCCAAACTGACCGGATGACCAATTCTGCCCACACCCCCCGGCCACCACCCAACCAAGCAAAGCAGGCCTTCTTCCTCCTGCAGGTTCAGGTCCAGGTGGTCCAGCTCCAGGTCCAGGTCCCGCTGTCCTGTCCATCCTCTGAACTGTCTCGCCGTCTCGGCAATCAGTGCTCGCTTGCTTGGCACATGAGCTTTCGACTGGTGGATTGGTTGTCGACGTTGCGCCCGCATCGTTCACACGATGAGACATGTTTTCTTTCCCTTCTACATTGCGCTGGCCACTGGTTGAGCGAAACGAGACTCTCGCCGTCCCCACCACCAGTCCAGTCCACTGCCTGTCCACTGCCAGTCCACTACCAGTGGGTGGTGGCTCTCTCCACGCATAGGGCTGGGCCAGGGCCAAGGCCAAGGGGGGGCGACGTGGAAGGCCTGAGGCAGATGGGTCAGGATGCCATGGTCCAGGTGTTCGTGTTCGTCATTCTCTATCGGCTCGAACTCTATCGCTCGAAATAACACTTGGGCCAAACCGCGCCGTGGGGTTTGACCACTCGTCTTGCGATCTGCGCAATGAACCCTTCAGCGAAGAGGGGCCACGAAGCCACTCCGACCCAGTCGGGACCGACGCGACGCTCGACACGTATTCAACACTCCGTCCGTCTCCAGCCGGTCCAGCTGGTCTCTCAGATTCTCCTAACCCCCCTGTCAGCCCTACGACCGGTCACGGCGAATCAACTCGGCGGAAATCGGGCTGCCTGCCCAGCGCCTCCGCTCCGTCGTCGATCAGGCCAAATCGCTCACCCGCCAAACAAAACCCCCCCTCCCCCTTCCACAGTGTAACCCCAAGGCACCAACATTTCCCATTCCCCATTCCTTGGCGGACACGTACGTCGATACGCCAGTCCTACTTACGAGTCGCCCGTCACCTCGCTGCATCACCTGGCCCATGTAAACATCCACATCCGTCACCGAGTCCGACCCCCGGCCGTTACGACCGACGGAACCCGCCGGGTATTGGCCCAACGGCCGTAACAAAGCAAGTTGCAGTGTTCAATAGTCTGGCACACCGCGCTTTTGCATCCCCCTCCTGACTCGCATACCGTGTCATGACAGATTCGGTCTGGAACCGCTTGTCCTCCTTTCCTGGGACGACAAATGCGATGAAAGCTTGCCGGCGGCTAGGAACACGCATTCATCCGGTGACTGACTGGTGAACCCCCCACCTACCGGATGTTCAGGTTTCTGGTCCGGCATGCATCCACAGGAGCTCGACCTCGTCCAAGGATTGGGACAGCGTGTTTTTTGCCACCTGTCCCTCAGGATCTTGCTGCTTTCTCCTGTTGCGGCCGTTGTTGTCCATCTGCTCAGGTCCCGTGGCGGTTTCCTGCATGCTGCTTCCCCCGGCACCTCGGGTCTGGAGCTTCGGTGACGGAGCTCGCGTGTCATGTACACTCGGGATTGGCTGTGACTTGGGCTGCAGTGTCTGGTTCCGGTCAAGTGGTCGGCATGCTCGGCCAGATGTATGTTGGCGGGCCATCGCTCGGTCAGACATAGCTCCTCCCAGCGGATTCCGATCAAGCGAGCCCCGACTGGCCGAGCATTGGCTGGACCCGTGTTTGCTGTGCGAGGGTTGACTGCACATGTGTTTGCTGTGCGAGGATCGACTGGGTGCTTGTTGGCCCGTCGATGGTTGGCTGGGCCAAGTACCTATCGTCGGCGTGTTGTTCCGCACTGTCAACGTCAATCTGGACAACTCCATGTGCCTGAATACGCTGTTCGTCTCTTGTCAGTACGGGATAGAAAGGAAGTCTGGGGTTGGTGTACTCACTGTGTCCTGTGGTCGACGGCATACCCTCCAAGGAGTCTCCTCAGCTCAAAGTCTTCAGATTTCTCGGATAATTTGCTGTCTTCGCTTTCGTCGCCTTCTTCCTCGTCGACGCCCCAGCACTTGATACACTTTTCGTCCAGCACTTCGTAGTCGACGCGAGGTGTCCCCGGGCAGACGGGGAACCGCAACTTGGAAAGCAGAATGTGTCGAATTTGCGTCTGCTTCGCCCGGAAGTCTGGGCATTCGAAGAGCCAGCATTCGTAATGGCTGCAATTGTCGTAGATGAAGGTCCGTCGCAGGCACATGTTGAACGATTCGTGGACAAACTGTAGGGACAGTCCGGGCAGTTGGTCGGAAGAGCCATGGCAGCTTCTTTACGGTGCCTTGTCGGCTTCTTTACAGTGTCTATGTGAATGTCATGGCAGCAGACAATGTGGTGTGACATGCTGGGGACAAAGATGATGGCGTCTCTGAGACGCGTTGAATGGTTGCTGTAAAGGGGCTGCCGGGCTATGCAGCAGCACGTTTCACAAAGTCTTTGTTTAGACCTGTCACCTCTGCATCAAATGCTTGCAATGTTGATTGCAGAAAAGTCTCTCCTGTAACATTGCCGTCTCCCAGATCAGTGTTGGATGTAGGAGATGATGTGGGTGATCTGTGTTGCAGGGACGTGAGTTTGGTTTTACAGCATTGATGTGTCAAAGTTGCATGCTCGAGCAGTGGAGATGGAAATACCCTACCACATGAGAAGCCATTCTAGTGTATCGGTCATTGATGTTCGCTGATGTGTTATCAAATTCCAAGAACAACAACCCGAGGAGCATGATTAGCATGCTCCAGTTCGTCCCATCTCATTATCATCTGCACCAAACATCGAGCCATCTGTAAAGAAACCCAATACGAACAATACATAACCTAGATGATCAACTTCAAACACACGTGCTGTGATGTACACTCGACCTGTCTCTTTTGTCCAGCGAGGCTTTCTCAAAATACCGATCACACTTCTTTGTGAACTACATCTTCCCGTCATGTCACCTCCCCGGCCAAACCAACAGCAAGCAAGACGCCTTGACAGGGAACAAAATACATGAAATTCCACGTGAAAGGTTAGGTAAAAGAATGTATAAGCCTCATCCGCGTGTCGTTTCGAAGCCATAAACCACATGTCACCACGTCCTAACCCCTGATCAAGAAACTGTCCGTCATGCCCTTCCCCTGGATCTCGCTCAGGCGCAGCGCACAAGCAAACACCACAAAACATTTATCACCACCACCCGGGATCTCTCTACACACATTACCTAGCCCCCCGAGGTCCCGCATATCAGCCGACAACGCAACATCCAGCCTCTCCACCAGCACCATCATCCACACCCGCGGCACAGAAGCCGTCCAAGCCTGGCTCGAAACCCAAGACCCCGACGCCCTCGCCAGCCTCCGCGCCGAGCAGGTCTCCGTGGTCCACGGCCCGCAGACGCACGGCAGCAGGGAGGTGAAGCAGTGGCTTGCCGCGCCGGGACCGGAGACGCTTGACGGTGTGCTCTCAGCGCGGGATAGGGCGCGCACGGAGGCGCTGGCGCGTGGTCCCACGTTGCTGGCGAGGCCGGCGCCCGCACTGCCGGCGCTGCGGTTTGAGACGCTGGGGGCCATGCTCCGCGGGACGGGGTTGGAAGAGGTGGAAGACGAGGAGGGCGCCGGGAGGGAATCAGCGGCTGTGGGGACGCCCGAGACGAGGATTCAGGAGGCAGAGGGTAGCTCGATGGGGTATCTGGATGGGATCTCCTACATCGATCCGGATCTCCTCGGCTCTTCTCCTGAGACTTCGTCGACTTCTCATAGTGCGCGGTCCAGGATCGCGGGCCTACACCGGGAGCCCGTGTACAGCTTCCCCGACGACGAGTTGTCGGAAGGAAATGACGACGGCCTCTTCATATACACGGCTCGCAGTATCAAGGAAGGTTCTGACGGGGGAGATGGCGAGGGAGAACACCCGCAGCGTCAGCCTACCAGCGGTCTGGGCTTCAACGAGGAGGGAGACGAGGACAATAATAGCGTCTGCGGCCAGGTACTCCCGCTGGCGTCTGCCATTGTGCGGCGCGCTCGAGAGGTCGAGATCCCCCTGCGTGTGCCGACGCTGCACCGGAGACCTGCGACCATCGGACGCCACCTACGTGTGCCCCGGCTCGTCCGCGAAGACGCCAACCTCGGAGACGACCTTGCTATGACGGTAGAACGTGCGAGTCGTGGATACGTGGTCGACGCCGCGAGCCCCGTGTTAGGTTCTCATGTCGTCGACGACAACAGCTACGAGGGTGAGACTGAGACTGACGAGCGTGCGAGAAGCAGGGGAAGACACGACTGGGACACGGCACGGGCCGGGAGCTGGCGGTCTGAGGAGGATGAGCTGGCGGAGGTGATGATCAAGGTGACGCCGGCCACGCCAGAGCGGGAGTCGGTATGGGACTCTGCTTCTTCTTCTTCTTCTTCCGATGACGACAGTGAATGGATAGAAGATATTGCGAGCCCTTCGGACAGGCACGTTGGCGATGGCAGCAGGGATACCACCGACGGTAAGAGAAAAACCAGGCCGCTGACCATCCGACCACCGCTCCATACAGCCCGCCATGGACGACACCTCGAGATCCCGCTGGAAACATACGGCCCCTCCCAGCACACGACGACCGCGATCTCCCCTCCGCCAACCCCTATCCTCTCAACCGCCCCGATCTTCCCTCCCGTCCCTCCACCACCCCTTTCCTCAACCCAAGCCCAGATTACCTTCCTCAACAGGACCCTCTCCCTCCCCGAAACAACCCCCTTCCACATCCTCCAAGCTCACCTCGCAGAAAACACCTCCCTCCTCCACGCCCTCTTCCTCGGCCTCGTCCCAGCCCCTCACCTCCCGTCAACCGAAACCAACGACCCCGTAACAGGCACCACGACGAGAAGAAACACATTCATCCGGCTGTCCCCCGACCGGCGCACGACAATGTCCATCCCAGCCATGTCCGCCTTCCTCGCGCTAAAATGGGATCCAGCAGCCACGGGCGGCGGACCCCTCGCTTTCCTGTCCACGGGCTTCCGCGTCTCCCTCGCCGACGCAGACGGCAGCCGCGCCGTCCTCGAGAACGCAGTCGCGCACCTGCGGAAGCGCACGGGGGCGCAGATGCGCCGCCAGGGCCACCTGCGGGACGCGCTGCTCGTGAGGCTGGGGCGCGTCGTCGAGCTGCGGGAGGTCGCTGCGTGTCCGGACCTCAAGGCCGTGGTACGAGCCGGCCGGGCAGAGGAGTTTGTGCGGCTTGTGGAAGAGGGGAGGATCTCGCGGGGATCTGGCGGGGAGATGAGGGTGGAGGGGGCCGTGTTGGACTTGATGGGGATCGGGAGGGAGGAGGGGTCGGCGGCGAGGGTCGAGAGGAGGAGGCGGGAGGGGGGAAGACCGAGTCCGCTGCGGGTTGTGGAGGTTGTTGGCGACGAGTGATGGTGACCTTTTCGAGTTTTATGACACGGGAGCATGAAGAGTCGGATGAGAAGACTGTCTGGTAAGAACCCGTGTTGGTTTCCTTGAACGTCATGATTTGATGGTAGAATGACTACAGCATAGATACACCAGGATAGGAGCATACACCAGCATAGGAGCATACACCAGCATAGAATATAAGCATAGGGCACGGCATAGAGTCAGAGTCAGCCAGGACGGCGTTGGGAGCCAACGCGCAAGGCTCAGTCATTCAAAGAACAAGGGTATCATTTTCCCCAACATCTATACCAGGCTATACAAAGTGACAGATAATCCTAAATGATCGAACACCGAAAAACCAAAACCCATCTACGCCATCCGTGACCTTACAAATGCGCCCAGCCGTTCCACACGAGGAAATGCGCCTCGTTGATCAAACACGCCCGCCCCGCCTCGTGCCGGCCCTCGCCCTCGGCCTCCCACCGCGCCAGCCTGTCGTCGACCGTCCAGTCCGTCAGCCGCGTGCTCGTGAACCACCCCAGCATCCGGTTCACCGTCCGGCCCCTCGAGATGGCCCACGCGCCGACCCAGCTGCGCCCGGCCCCCGGGTGCGTGTCGGCGTACGCCGGCATGTTGTAGCCCACGCGCACGCGGGGGTTCAGGTAGACGCCCAGGTCGGCCGACAGGGGGTTGTCGGCGTGGATGAGGCAGCACTCGGAGCCCTCGAGGTGCATGCGCGCCAGGGAGTCCGGGATGGCGCGGAACCGCAGCCGCTTGGCCTCGACGGGCGAGACGAACGGCGCCGCCGGCATGGCCACGATGCCGTTCCAGCAGCTCGTCACCGGCACCGCGTCGGCATGCCGGAGGACGGCGTTGCGGCTGGCCGGCGCTCGGAAGTATGGCCATGTAGGCGTGAGGTGGGCGTCGCCGTTGGCATCCCGCAGCGCAAACGTGTCGTAGTATAATGGGGGGTCGGAGAAGTCGAGCGAGCACGCCGCCGCGTAGACGCCGCGGTTCGTGTCGAGCAGAGTCAATGCGTCTTCTGGCTGTTTCTCGTTAGTATTTCCCAACATACAAGACCTTGGGGACTGGCATCATAGGCTTACCGTAAAGACAACATCGTTCAGAAACAGCACCTTGTCGAACCTCTCCCCCTTCTCGGTCAATTGGTCCAGATCCCGCAGCGTCCAGTTCCGCATCTTCGCAAGGAACGGGATCCGCCTCATCTCGGCCTTAGCCCCCGGTGTCGGCGCGATCCAGCCGTCGGGCAGCGGCGCCCCCTCGGCGGGCCGATCCCTGTCGAGTTCGTCCTGGTGCGTGACGTTGCTCAGGACGACGTTCCGCGGCACGCCCCGGGCCTCGAGCTCGGCGTCCAGCTCGGTCAGGGCCGTCTTGGTCTCGTCCCAGCTGCCGCTTTCGTAGACGCTGACGAAGACGTTGGCGCGGCCGAGGCGGTCGACGAGGGCGAGCAGGGCCGGCGTCCACTGCTCGCGGAGGAGGGGCGCGTCGTTGTAGTGCATGGCGGCGATGTAGACGCGCTCATGCTTGCGGGGGGTGTCGAAGGCGCGGGGGACGAGGTCGCGCGTGGCGATGCGGTGGTGGAGCCGCAGCGTGTCGAGGAAGGTGATGAGGGCGAAGAGGAGGAGGGCCAGGCGGGCGGCACGGCTTCGGACGAGGCGGCGGACGGCGAGGCGGAGGCCGGTGAGGCCCATGATGTTGGTGGTGGTGATGCCACTCCGGCGGCCAAGGGCAAGGGGCGAAGGGCAAAGGCCAGGGTGACCAGAGGCGAACGGCCCAGGGCGGAAGGAAAGGAGTTACGCGGTCGAAGGTCGAAGGAAACGAGGCTAGCTCGACAGGATTAACGGTGGCAGAAAGGCGGGAGGAGAGCGGCGATGAAACGAGTGGTGGCTCCCTCCATATGGTTGGAATTCCGGCTGGTGCTCCCTCGACTCGGAAGAGACGAGATGGATGTAGACAGCTTCTAGCCAGTAGAGATGCCCACCCGCGGAGATTGACCCGAGAAGAGGAGAAGAGGAATCAATTGGATTCGACAAGACCCCGCTGGCTTGGCATTCTCAAGGAATGCGTCTTGGTGACTGGGGCGGAGGACGGTGAGGTCCAAGATGCAGGCGTAGGATCGGGCAAGGTGATGATGGTGGTGGTGGTGGTGGTGGTGAGTGGATGCGTGACCCTGGATGCCGAGCCTGGTAGAGTTCGTGACACAATTTCCATGCTGGTGCTGGGAGGTGGCTGAGCCTCTGGGCCGCTGGGCCTCTAGGTCCAGCATGGCAGCTACAGTGGATGCGTCATGCCCAGGGCTCCCTGCCCGCCCAGGCCCTGACCTGTAGCCCGTAGGCCAGGCACACTAACACGCCCTGGCGCTAAGTGCTCAGGGGGGCTTGGGGCTCTGTGGCCAGGTGTTCTAGGGAGAAGCTTCTCCACGCCCGCGGAGCACGGAGCTAGGGGGTTTGGGTTTGGGGGCCCGGGGCCCTGTCGCTAGGTGTTCTGAGGGAGCTTCTCTACAGAGCTAAAAGGGCTAGGCTTGGGGCTTAGGGTCTCCACGGATCTTCAGGGTCACCGCCTAAAACACAACCCCGGCTTGCTGCGCTAACCACCTGAGTGTGGCAGCACCCCATCTCCCTCTGTCAGCACATGCCCATGTACATACACCACCTTCGTCACGAAATACAGCATCCACGAGGTATCGAACAAAGCTTCTGTACTTTTAGTCATCATCTTGTTGCTACTCTTACATAGGAAAGGCCTCCAAAGATCACCTCACAGCGGGAGTGTGATATACGTCTCCCACCACGACCCCGACCCCGTGTGACCTCTGCTCTCTGGCCGGCCCTCCCCCTCTCAAGATGCCTTCGTATACTGTGCATCGTATGATGAACAATCAACATCTGGGCTCCTATGACGGCAGGCCGAAGATGGGGCCCGTGATGGGACTGCCCCGACCCCACGGCATCGGCTGCACGACTCGAGGAGCCTCCTATTTGGCAAAGTGCAGGTCGTAGCCGAGCCACTTGCGCCGCAGCACCTGCTCGACCGACAGGCCAGGGTAGCCGTACGTCAGCGGGAGGAAGAACCACCAGCCTGCCACCGCCAGAGCCAGCACCACGCCCGTGGCGATCCACGCGCCCGCCATGCTCTGCGTGCCGAGACGCTCACGCGCCGAGAGGTGCCTCTTGGGCGCGTCCTCCACCTTCTTGACCCGCTTCTCCTCGTCCTCAGGCTCCGCCAGGAAGATGAACTCCAGGAGGGCGCCCGCCACGAGACAGGATGCCAGATGCGCCGGAAGGTAGTGGTGCAGGAACAGCTGACGTCCCATGAGGAAGAAGGGGAAGTAGTGCGTCGCCCACGCGAGGAAGAAGAAGCCAGTCGAGTTGTACAGGCGGTTGCGGGCCCCTGGAATATTTTGTTAGCTGCGTTTCTCGTCACCAAGGAAGACGAATTCACTTACGGCGGTCGAGGGCGTCGATGCCCCGGCGGAGAGACACCTGGTCGGCGCCAATGATGCCAACGAACACGGCCAGGAGACTGCTGGCGATCCACCAGCCCACCGGGTTACCCAGGAAGTAGATCTGCTGGCGCGTGTCGTTCTTGGTCCAGAAGCTCACGCCACGGAGTAGGAACGGCCACTGGTACGGGTGGCTCGAGTACGGGTGGCTGCTGGTGAGCTGGTTGTTGTGCCAGAACATGGCGCGCTGCAGCTCGAACCACTTCTTGAGGAACGGCATCGACTTGACCTTCTTCTCCGGCTTGGCCCGGCGCACGTCGTCCGCCTCCACCGAGGGGATATCTTCGACGAACCACACGTTCGACGCCGCTGTGAGGAGCTTGTTGCCGTTGATCTCCTGCTGCTTGTGTCCCCATTCCGGCAGCGGCTTCGAGTGCGTCCACATGGCCACCTTGCTCGGGTTGTGGATCAGCTTGAAGTGGCCAGAAACGCTCTTGAACGCCTGCTTCTTCTTGCCGTGCTCGATGCGGATCTCGAACACCGTGTCCTTAGCACGCGCGCCCAGAGCCTCCTCAACGGTGACGGCGGTGAATTCTTGGTTGGTAGGGTACGAGGGAGAGGCGACATCGTGCGAGAGGAGGACCGCGTCCGTCACAATGTGCTTGAGGCGGACGAGATCGTGGTTCTTGACAACACGGCCGAGAGCCTCGTCGCCGTCGAGAGGAAGGATCTGCCAGTAGTTGTTCGTGTCGTTGAAGGGGTAGCCCGTGATCTGCTGGCCCTGGCTCGAGACACGCCCGTCGTCGTACCTAAGAGGATAGCGGTCGGGGTGGCTGTGGAGGTACGTCTTGGTCTCCTTGTGACGAATGGTGAGCGAGTCGTAGTAGTTGACCTCCAGCGAGTTGGCAAGCATGGCGTTGTCGCTCAGGGTCTCCTGGAACTCAGGCGACATGAAGTCGTCGCCGGGACCAGATCGGTTCAGGATGGCAAAGTGCACCTGGAACCAGAAGAGGTAGAAAAGGAAGGGCATGATGATCAGGCCGAAGGCGCGGGCGAGGAAGTGCTTGGTGAAGTCGGGAAGACTAAGGGCACCGCCGGGCCTCTTGACGTCGAGAAGCTCCCACAAGTCAATGGCCACGGCCGAGCCGATGGTGACAAAGGCGAAGAGGCCAACGTACTTGACCGAGATGTCGGCCGAGAGCGCGAAGCCGGTGAGAATGAGCCACTTCCACCACTTGCGGGAGAAGGGCTCGTGGCGCAGCTTGTAGAACTTGATGTAGCACAGCAAGCTGCAGGCCATAGCGAAGACAAGAGTGGCATCAAGGAGGATCAGACGGGTCTGTCCAATGTGGGCGTTGTCGAGAAGAACGAGACCGGCGGCCAAGAGGCAGGCGGGGAGACTGTAGCCAGACTCCCACATGATAAGGTAGGTCACGGTGACGGTGAGAGCGCCGAGGATGGCGGGAAGGGCTCGGAACGCGACATAGGGGATCTTGTTGGTGATGTACGAGTCGCCAATGTTCTCGAAGTGGAAGTGGCCATCGTAGCCCACAAGCCATCCCATAAAGGCAAAGAGGAGCTTTCCGAAGGGAGGGTGCACATCGAAGAAGTAGGTGCGCTCGAGGTAGTAGGAGGCAAACTGTTGAGGGGTATCGTGGTCAGAGAGGGTCCATTGATACCATCAATGGCGAGAGGGGACGAGAACATACCTTGCCGAAGTGAACCTCGTCGAAGACAACCTCGTTCGGGTGGGTGATACCCCAGAACCTGGTGACGAAAGCCAGAAGGGTGGTGATGGCGAGGCCAACGCCATACTCGGTCTCGGAGACCTTCTTGATGGAACGGGCGGCCGACTTGCCCTTGCTCTTGCTCTTGACCTTGACCTCGGGCTCGGAATCAGAGGCAACGGGCGACTTCTTCGAAGTGGTATTCCGCTGGCGCACGCTGCCCTGCGGGGTGGCAGTCGTCGACGCCATGATGGATGGGGAAGAAAAGAAAAAGAAGCTGCAGCAGAAATGTCAGTCCAGCTGCAGAAGGGATGTGTTGCTGGAAAGCAGCAGTGGGTAAAGTCCTCTCTCTTGAGTGAACTCGAGGCCTGGGACCAAGCTTGTCAAAGGACAGGTAGCTTCACAAAGCCCACCAATAAATTCAGGGGAGTTCCAATGGGCTGGAATGGATAGACGTACTGTGCTGCGACGCGCTAGGAGGAACTGGTCAAAGTGGAACCGCGTCGACCAACGTCACCATCAAATGAAGGCGATCGTTGTGTCGATGCGAAAGGAGTGGCGGGAAGACGAATGGTAGAGAAGAAAAAAAATTGGTGTCAAGAAGAAAAGGATCAAGTTGAGCTGGCGAGCTCTCGATCGCACTGTTCTTCACTGCACCAAGTCGGCTAGGACGCGGGAAGCAGGAGGAAGGAGGTGAGATTTGCGTCCAGCTGGCCTCCTCGCGGTCTACTGCTGGGCTCAGGGGATGTTGGCAGGGGTATTCACCAGGTACAGGCGCTACGAGCTCAGCTTGCTAGGGGGCACTAGGAGCTTTGGCTGCTACTGTACGAGTGTGTAGCCGCCCCGCCGCAGAATCACGGGACCTGCGATAAGAGACGATAAGGTCTTGGAGTAACGGAGCCAATGGTTGTTCATGCCGTTCGCTGATTGCTGGATTGGTGGACTTGGCCGCGGGAAAGGATTAAGTGCTCCATGATGAAGTCAAGGGTTTCTTCAATGTTGTGATGAAAGAAAACAATTGCCTTCCAATCCTTTGTACACTTGGGACTTGGAGTGGCACCTAGGACTCGATCGTGATTACTGCTGGAAGCTATCGCTTCGGTGTAAACTTCCATGCCCCGTGAAGATGCGAGATGAGGGGCAGTCTCAGCCCGTGCCTGAGGCCGTGGCTATCCGGATGCCGATGAACGGAGACTCGCCGGCGGGGTTGCCCTCCCGGATGCCCAACCTATTGGATCACCCACATCTGACGCAAAGCCAAAGCACTTCTCCTCGCGATACGTTTATAATAGAGAAGCCATTTGCTAATAGTCTCCTCACCTCCATCTCATCTTCCCCATGTCCTCCCTCCTCACCAGATCACTCATCACTCACACTGCCTCTCGAGCTGCTCGAAGTCTCCTTCCCCGCTCACAACCCCTCAACAAGTCTATCGTACTTTCACGACAAAACAGCACAATGTCCGGCGCCGTCAACGTCTACACGAAGGATGCCCCCTTCCGTATGTCCACACTCTGTATTCATATCAGTCAGAAGCTAACCTGACCGCTCGATAGCCCTGGGCCCTTACGTATGGCCTGCCTCCCATCGAAGCAGCAAGAATTGCCCTCAGCGCTAACCGCCCCGTGCAGTCCCAGGCCGTCAAGACCCCCACGGCCATCTACCTCTCCGGCTCCATCCCCCTGACTGCCGACGGCAAGTTCATCGAGGGCACCATCGCCGAGAAGACCAGGCAGTGCATCCTGAACCTCAAGGCCGTCGTTGAGGAGGCCGGCTCGTCCGTCGAGAAGATCGTCAAGGTCAACATCTTCCTCGCCGATATGGGCAGCTTCGCCGTACGTGACCCCGATTCCAGCAGCGATACCAAAGGCCCTGCGTGGCATGCTGACCGGCCCAGGAAATGAACGGCGAGTACGAGAAGTGGTTCTCCCACAAGCCCGCCCGCAGCTGCGTCGCCGTCAAGACGCTCCCCAAGAACGTCGACGTCGAGATTGAGGCCATCGCCCTGCCGTAAGCTGGCCTCGCGCCGAACGGAAACCAGTGGGCTAAAGTGTGGGTGTAGGTCGGACACTGATGCGCGATCCCGTCTTTGAACAAGCGTGACGTGCATCATTGATGTAGCCTCGACTTCGCCGTGAGCCTGAAGCCGAATCGAAATAGTAAAATCTAATAGAACCTAAGTTTCCGCATCAACGGGCGATGACCTGCCTGTCACTGCCTGTGATCAAGCTAAGCATCGTCGGCTCTTGACATCGTGTTGACTTGTCTGGCGGTGGCGTCCCGAGGTTGCACCTGTGTTTCTAGCTCGATCAATAGCGCTCGTCCAGCCTATACGTTGAACCGCAAGTCACAATCCACCACGACTGCAGGAAGTTGTCAATCAAGTCATATAGGCGAGAAACCGAATGGATATGCAGCAACGTGCTCTATGTTCTACACTTCCCCTTATCGGTACAATTCCTCCAGCTAGCCTGTCGATAGCCCGTAGGCCTCACAGCCAGCCACCTCTCGGCATCCCATCATTCATCCCAAGAGATCCTTTACTCGTCATCATCGGCAGCCTCGGCGTAGCGCTCACGGATGTCCTTCCATTGGCGCTGTGGTTTTGTTAGTAAACGTACGTCCGACGTCTCAACTCGGGGAAGCTTACGCCGCGGTTGAGGTGGTCCCAGTACTTGTTGGTGAGCGAGTTGAAGCCCCTGCATAGTGTCAGTCGCCGTGTCATGTTTGCCGCGATTGTTCCGCGGTCGAGCGGGAGAGAGGGGTGTGCCTACATCTCGAAGGCAAAGCCGGCGCCGAAGACGAAGCCGAGCATGGTGAAGTTCTGCTTGAAGAGCGCACTGTCGAAATATTCCAGTCAGCATTCTGTCCAGTCGTGGCAATGCATTTTGGCCGTCCTTGGGCGTCCTCCGTATCCTGACGCTTCGGCCATCCTCATCATCCCCAACACCCCTTGGCTCTTTCTGTATCCACCCAATGGCCTCAATCGGAATGATTGTCGTGTCGTCGTCGTCGGATTTGGGGAACGGAAGGGCTAGACTTGCGTGTAGAGAGACTTGGTGACGCCGGCCTGTTGGTAAGGTTGCGCGATTAGCCAATGGTCAATTGAGAGGCCGACGACGGCCGGGGCAGCTTCTGAAGCTCACCATTTTGACGGTATTGTGCGACGATGCGCGTTCGAATAAGTGTCGGATTAGGTGGTGGGGAGTCGGGCGTGTAGGCGATGCGGTCGGTTCAGGTGCGAAGGGTGAGCTGAGGTCCAAGTCGACGTTCCTGACGAAATTCGTGATGATCCGAAATCTTGCCGGGAGGAATTGGGTGGACTGTCATTGGTTGGATGTCGGGATCCACTCTTCAAATGTTAAGACAGCGATCAGGAAGACGACACCACGAAGGCTCCCTCCTTCCACTGTGAACCACCAGCTGTTCATAATATTCCCGGGTACGGCCCAGAGGCCTTGTGGTGTCAGCATCGTATCAGATCTGAATCTTTTGCTTAATATAAGACTCTTTAGTCGGAGGCACTCGCAATTTCACCACCATTATCAGTGGCTCTACCGCATGTGACACCAGGACATCACCATATCTTCAAACATCCAGTGTCAAGCTGTGATTCATAATTGATTGACGGGACAGAGGCTTTCTGATCCTGGTTCGAGCAACTGCTCCGGCTTGTTGGCTCTCATTCCTGCACCTATTGGCCATTACTTGGCACCTATTGGCATTGTATGACTTTCAGGTCCTTGGTCCAGCCACATTTGTTGGCGTGCCATTGAGCGAACGTTACAATGCAGCAGCCCGTTATGTCAACCTGCATCAACTGCAAACAATTCGTTCGACCTCCAAATTCCCAAAAGTAACAGAAATCAAGCATACTCATGAGGCTGTATTCCTTCTTATCAGACTGCCAGCGCCCGTTCAGACCCTCAGGGCAAGATGGCCGTGAAAGCGGGGAGTCAGGCAGTGCCTATGGTCTGTGCATCGCCCTCCGCTGCGGGGCATTTTCGCATGCGCAACTGCGAAATGCGACCGGCACGATGAAGGCCTGGCCTCCACTCTGCCCAACAACGACGAGATTTCGCTCTGCGACGCCCGGCTTGGAGCTGCGGAAGCTACGTCGATATCTCCACCCCATGAAACCTCCTTTTCGACGTTGCAGACCCGGTCCTATCTTCGAATCGCCCCCGTCTCAAATCTTGGCACTCCGAATCCCGTCACGACCCCCACCGACGCATTGAGTAACTCGTGACCGCTAAGCCAGGCACGCTGCCGCTGTATAAACCCGAATATCAGTCAATCCCCACGAACACAGCATTCACAATGGCTGGCGAAAAGAAAAAGGGCCAGTCCAGTAACGCGGGCATCATCACCGACAAGGGCGGCGAACGATTCATCCCCGAGTCCCAGCGCGCCGACGGCAGCACCCGCAAAGCGATCAAGATCCGCCCCGGCTTTCGTCCTACCGAGGACGTCGAGCTCTACAAAAGCCGTGCCGCTGAAGCCCGTGTCGCTCGCGGCATCCCGGGCACCGTCGGCCTGACTGACGATAAGGCCGACGCCTCGGCCGCTAGCAACAAGAACGCAAAGCGGCGTGAGGCGCGCAAGAAGGCCAAGGCTGATGCCGATGGCGACGAAGGCGCCGCGGAGCCAAACGCTGAGGAGCCGCCGAAGGAGGTCGTGGAGGAGCTTGACCCCGAGGTCGAGCGCGCGAAGAAGGCGAGGGGTCTGAAGAAGAAGCTGCGACAAGCCAAAGAGCTGCAGAACAAGAAGGAGGGCGGCGAGGCGCTGCTCCCGGAGCAAATCGCCAAGGTCATCAAGATCAATGAACTCGTGCGAGAGCTTGAGGCCCTTGGGTTCGATGCGGATGGTGAGCCGAAGGAGGGTGCTTCTGCGGCGGAGGAGAAGGTCGACGACAACACCAAGAGCTGATTGTTTTGATGGTCTCCGAAATGACTTCGCCATCTTACCAAACCACACGACAGCGACTGCTCTATCCATCTCGATTCGTGCTCTGGTCCGGGTCTACTTATCGGTAGACTTTGTACCAGATTGGGTACACACATACCACGTACTCGCCTGTGACGAGATACGTTATGAGTAGCTGAGTTCCCGTCGGACAGTCATGTCTGCTCGACGCCATGAAGCCGCAGGCAAGGGATCGGGCCATGCATGGCATGACTGGAACTCACGCTACCAGTACATTTGTAAATTAATGGGAGGGAAGCGACCCGCCAATGCCAGGATAACATTCGCACAGTGACTGGCCGGACACAATCAAGTTCGAAAGAGCTTTACTAGACTTCTATCCCATACTCGTTATACCTTCGAGGGCAACACATGGGATCACATGCTAGGTCGAGTCCGAATTGTGTTGTTGTTGTTGCGGCGTCATGTATCTGAGTATTGTTCATAAGCCTTGCCTGGTTTCAGGGTCTGAATCTATATCCAGGGGTGTTTCGTCGATGCCTAGACTAGCCGATCTGGAGCCGGAGGACCTGATACCTCAGATCCTCCGTTTCATCTCCACGTGTGATTCGTTTCCGTTCCATGCTCGTCTGGTCTTGTTCTTTCTTTACTTCCATGGTAGTCGTCCACGACGCTCGGGCGAATGGCATCCCGCTCCGGTTATTCAGTATCGCCGCCCTTGCTCAGGGCATCATCACCCCATCCGTGTTCCTCTTAAAGCAGTTACCCTTTTACCACGCTCGAGGACGCTCAGGCATGCTCAAGATTCCACCCTCTTAAGCAGTCTATATTGTACGAAGTAATAGTGACCTAAATACTCGGTTCTATCCTAAGGGCACAAGGGATAATATCGTCTTATCTAACGATTCATCGACGTTTGCTACATGTCGGGCGTTAGACGTTATCCTATTTGTAATGTAAAGTAAGCAGGGGACGATAGGAAAGACCTTACTACATGAGCCGCTATTAAGGGAGACCTTGGAAGTTTTCACATCAGCAGTCTAAGTCAACAAATGAATTACATCGCTGGTCAAGACTACCAATACACTGCCCCGATCAGTTGTACGTTTCAGGAAAATTTCTCCAGTTCTCATCATACTCATCGGCATCAACGAACGAGCCACCAAAGCGAAGCGCCTCGAATACGACACATGTGAAGCCCTCCAATGGGTCCGATGTGATGGTTTTGGTCCAAGAGGTGCGTAGATTCGGCCTGTAATTACTGGCGCGCCAAACAAGCTCGGAACCCCTATTCGTTGCCATCTGGCCAGGCCATGTCAGTACGGCGCAATTTGTTCCCCAGAAGACTTGTTTGTTACTTACCTTCAACCACAGCATCCTGTGGCCGATTTGCTCACCTCCGAACTCCATCTTGATAATTCTCTCACCGCCCTTGCCGTCGATCGCCATTGACGAGGTGAGACACCAGTCTCGAGCATATTTCGCTCCATACATGACATCTCTGCCATCGTCGTAAGTGAATTTCAAACCACAGAGCGCGACTTGTCGCAAATCATCACTGCCCACCCCGTAGAAGGCAGTAACGTTGTTCAGAAGTGGGAGATCAACACCCTTTAAGCCCCCATAATGCATGTACAAGCCCATCCTGTCGCCATGCCAGTCCCTCTGACCTAGTGGCTTCCTGCTCATCACGAATTGGAACTCTTCAGGTGGAACCTTGGGGCTCATGAGAGGGGCCTTGCGGGACTCATCTCTAAGCCTGAAGTATTCGCTTTCAGAATGTGGCTCCCAATGCCGGTTATCTGAGGGCATACTAGATGCCAGGGGCACGAGAGATGTGCACTTGAATCCCTACCACGCCATAATCGATATGTCAGCATCGGAGGAAAGGTTAGATAAATACTCTGCGCTAGGTACGTATTGAGCTGTAACTTACATCAAAGCCCACGCGGAAACCACACAGACCGTAAGTCTTGGGCAATAAAGACTCGCCAACCACTGTGTCAGGGATATGGTCGACTCCAACACTATGTAGTTTCTTGTCGCCGTACACATCATGTAGAGCGATCCCGATAATTCCATCGGCAACACAAGCTATGCTGATGCGCATGTACTCGAATGACAAGTCCCAGGAGAGCTCTTGTTCACTATGGGGCAGGACGATTCCGACGTGGTCATCCGGCACAGACACCAATCCCGTCTCAGCCGACTTGAAGGGTGGGCAGGGGCTCGTTCTGCGGAACCCGCAGATATACGATCGGCCATTGAACTCAATGAATGAAACCTGGATTCTGACCCGCCCCTCGCTTCTCGCGTCCGCGTACAAGGGGCTTGTAAAGTCTAAGCCATGATGCCCCAGGTGCGCCTCCCACGGCCTCTTCTTTTGCGACATCCGGCGCCTTTCATGCCATGATGTCCAAAGCAAAGTCGCGGGCTTGTAAGGGAAAGTATGACGTTCTTGTTGGGTCCTACGAGTAGCATCATCGCATATAATCAAGGGTCCAGGTTTCAAACCAAGAGGTATCGAGTCACTTTCCCGGGGCCAAGGGGACCAATCTGTGTCTAGGAGCGAGACAATCGTGTTGGAAATGTTCACAAGATTTGTCCAAATGCGACGTCGGTTTCGAATACTCTGCCTCACTTCAGATACGTCAACCTTCCGATCGTCTTGAAGCGTCAGGTAAAGTTGCCGCCAGTCGAGAATTTTGCTGAGGGGCGGCTGATAGCCGGCGAACAGGAAGCCCATCTCCAGATCTGGTTGGAAGCGGGATGCCCAGAATGCCTGCGGCAACTCGGAAACGTGTGACATGGCGGCAATGCTCCGGCTTGCAAGGCGAAAGTTATGGACATCGACAGTCGAAAGCTCGGTCAAGACCAGATAAAGAACGTCGGTAGGCAGCCGCGAGAAGCGGTCTTCATGTTCGCCCTCGGTAGGCATGGGCTGTCTTGAAGCCCAATTGAAGACGTATTCCTTTGAATTCCCTTGACCCAAAATGGTTGAGAGTTCCGCCGCAACATCAACATCAGCGCTCCAAGGATCTGCGGTCAGGAAGTTCCACTCCTCAGACCCTGGGTACTGCGCCTCTTCGTCCGCGTCCGTGTATGCCGGGGGCCAGAAGCGAGCAGCACCGCCAAAATCGGTGAAGGGGCTTGCCCCATATGACTCTCCGTCCTTCGGATGCCTGGAGGGCAGGGACATCAAAATTCCGTAGAGGTGTTTGCCGACGAGCAAGCGGTCTGCTGGCAAGTTGAGCCCGCGGGTCGCATCAACCCGGGCCAGCAACAAACGCCAGCAGGCATCGTGGAAAGTGGCTGTGCGGCCTCCCCCTCTTTCGCTGAACGCGTCCGATGCCATTTCATTCTCCTCGAGAACAGGTCTTGGTTCGTCGAAGTAGCAGGCGCTTGGATCGCTAGAGGCGAAAAGAGTATCACGCTCGCCAACGTCATAGTCAAGCACGATAAATCCTATGCCAGTGACAGTAGTGTTGTTTACTTTGGAAATAGTCAATTAATTGCCCACGTACTGTGGGAAACAGCGTCCCCTTACCGCCTCGTACTTCCTCACACCAAGCTTTTCGCGCGCCGGGCTCGTAGTCGTCCCAGTCATGCTCATAACAGTCCTTCATGGGGACACCGCACAAAAAGCAACCTTTGTTTCGCGCATCAATTCTCCAAATTGACTCCATAGTCGTGGAACGCTGTCGGAGGCTGAGTTGGTGTGGTTGGTATTGGGTTGGAAATCGGGTTTGAAGGTTCGGAGCACGTTAAAGCCTTGTAAAACTCGCAAGGGTGTTGTTATGAGGTAAGCCACACATCCATGCACGCATTGAATTTGGTGTAGCGATTGTCCTAGGTATGAATGAAAATATAGAGGGTATGAATGAAAATATAGAGGGCATGAATGAAAATATAGAGGGCATGAATGAAATTATAGAGGCTATGAATGAAATTATAGAGGCTATGAATTAAAATATAAAGGGTATGAATGAGGATGTAGAGGATATGAATGAGAATGTAGAGGGTATGAAAGAAAATATAGAGGGTATGAATGAAAATGTAGAAGGTATGAATGAAAATGTAGAGGCGTCTGTCTCGATAAGCTGTGCCTCTGTAGACGCCCGCGGCTCCAAGGCCCGCGTGTCTTTGGCATGCGGCAGATCGTGGCATGTTTCCCCAACGGCTGACACCATGCCAATCAATAGACCAGGGCTGGTCACCCTGTGCTCATCCTCAACTCAGGTGAAAGCAGCAACAGTCCAAGTTCCACATCCAACGTAGATTTGGGGGCGAGAGGCTGTTGGGGATGGCTACTTGGTTAAATGTGGAAGCCTGGTGTTCCTGATGTCGCTGTTGCCTGGCACTCAGTAGGCAAGTCACAGTGGACAATCAAATCAAATGACCGCCTGTTCCATACGAAACGTGCTCGTCACAGAGAGGAATAGCCGTAAGACAGTTTTCTATCTAGTCCTCGACTCCCCATGCGTGACAGTTCCAAACCTCCTGCTCCTGGCGTGAACAGACCCGTGTCTGGAGTCTGGAGCAGAGTCATGCCTCGAATGCTCGAATGCTTTCACGTGCTGTGCTGACGTTGACGCCCGGGCAGAGCTGGAGTGGAGCCGGACGAGCTGAAGCTTAGCAGATGCAGCGGCGCCGACGGCTAGCGGCAGCAGGGGCTCCTAGGCTGCTGGGCTCAAGCTCAAGGGGCCGTCCCAGTCAAGCCAGTGTCTGGCGCGAGCGCCCACTCACGTCCCGGTGTTCGGTGCTCTGTGGGGGCGGGAGCTGCGAAACGCGCTGGGTCTGGGCTGTGCTGACGTTTCCCTTTCGTGCCTCAAGAACAGGTAACCGTATCAATTTCCAGACCTACGAACCTCCAACTTCACCATCACCACCACCATCTACCAACGCGGGCCCATTCGATCTACCTGGCCCGTTTGTTGCCTAAGCATCCGGCGACGCTTTTTCACTCGCCACTGCTCTCCTTCGACCTCACCCTCTGGATGATCACGACCGTGCCGACCTTTGCGACAAGATGAGGATTCGGGGTAGGGGTGCTGCCTCATGGCGCATCCTATTGTTCGTCCTGTCATGGACGACGACAGCCTTGGCCAAGGACGATGGGCCGACGATCAAGGCATCCAAGTTCAAGCACCCGCCGCTGAACCTGAACTACTTTGAGGACTCGGACGTTATCCTTTTCCACGATATGTCCGAGAAAAACATCTACCGCTCCGCCGACGCCGGTGTCTCGTGGGCCAAGGTCGAGGGCGTCCCTGATGGCGTTGCCTACACCTTGACCATGCACGATTTCGATTACAACCGAGCTTTCATCGTCACCGACCGCAAAGAACACTTCAAGACCACCGACCGTGGCAAGTCCTGGCAGAAATTCGACAGCGTTGCCCAGACGAGCCGATACCGAGACCAGATCCTCAGCTTCCACGCCGGCGACCCTGACCGCGTCATCTTCAATGGCATGGATTGTGCGGGCATCTTCTGCAACGAGGTGGCCATGTACACGACCGACAACTTCAAGGAGAAGGCGAAGATGCTCCGAGGCTCGACCGAGGGCTGCTGGTGGGCCAAATCGTCCGACCTCTTCACCACTGGCAAAGACGATCTCGACCGTCAGCGTGTCATCTGCATCGGCGCCGACTCGATCTCCCCCTTCAAGGAGGACCAGCGTCTTTTCATCTCCGACAACTTTTTCGAGAAGGTCGATGGCAAGGTCCAACAGTTCGAGCCCAACCTGGATACGAACCACGGTATTCAAGGAGTCGTCAACCTGGCCGTTGTCAAGAAGTACCTGTTGGTCGCCACCACGTCCATCAACACCGACGAGATGTCCTTGTTCGTCACCGATGACACCCTCAAGTGGCACCGCGCCATGTTCCCCGCGGCTCACGGCCACAAGATCAACCAGGGCGCCTACACCGTGCTGGAGAGTACCAACTACAGTATTCAGGTTGATGTCATGAACACCCGCCCCTCGAACCCCATGGGCGTCATGTTCACGAGCAACAGCAACGGCACATACTTTGTCGAGAACCTCGAACACACGAACCGCAACGAACGAGGCAACGTCGACTTTGAGAAGATCTCAGGCGTTCAGGGCATCTTCCTCGTCAACACTGTCAAGAATTGGGAAGATGTGGAGAAACATGGTGGTAGCAAGAAGGAGGTGGTTACCCAGATCACCTTTGACGATGGCAGGACTTTCCATGACATCAACGCAGGTGATGACCGGGTCCATCTCCATTCAGTCACCAACCTCGACAACGTGGGTAGGGTTTTCTCGAGCCCTGCGCCAGGTCTCGTGATGGGAGTCGGCAACACGGGCAGCTCGTTGAAGGATTTCGAGGATGGAAACCTTTTCGTTTCCGATGATGCCGGCTTCTCCTGGAAAAAGGCTCTGGACGGCCCTCACAAGTATGAATTCGGCGATCAGGGCTCTCTTCTTGTTGCGGTCAAGGACTCCAAGAAGGACGACGTTGGTGAAGTCAGCTACTCGTTGGATCACGGCCTCACTTGGAAGACTGCGGTACTCCCTGACGGCCTCAAACTCAAGCCGGAGATCATCACGACCACCCAGGACTCTACCAGTCTCAAGTTCCTCCTCGTCGGATCCTCAGGTGCCGATAACTACCACATCATCGCTCTTGACTTCGAGGGCTTGCAAGAAAAGACTTGCGAGGATAAGGACATGGAGGACTGGCCGGCGCGCGTGGATAAGGATGGCAAAGCCATCTGCATCATGGGCCACAAGCAGACATATCGCCGCCGCAAGAAGGACGCCGACTGCTTCCTGAAGAAGGAATTCAAGGACCCAGTTCCCAAGACGGAGGACTGCGAGTGCTCCGACACGGATTTCGAGTGCGACTACAACTTTATTCGTAAGGACGGAGAGTGCGAGAAGGCCGGCCCCATCGTGACCCCAGAGGAGGCTTGCAAGAAGGCTGGCCCTGAAGATACGTTCAAAGGCTCTTCGGGTTGGCGCAAGATCCCTGGCAACACCTGCAAACGCAAGGACGGCAAGCAAAAGGATGACCCCGTTGACAGAAAGTGCTCTGATGTTGTGGACTCCCCGGCACCGCCTGCTAGCGGAGATATCACCTCGACTCAACATATTTTCAAGGACACGGAGCTCAACGATTTCGAAAAGATCTACCTCGAGCGAGGTGACTCGAGCACTGACTCCGACGAGACTGTCATCGCCAGAGCTGTGGAGTACGATAATGATGGATCCATGAAGGTTGAGCAGCGGGTCTACCGGACAAGAGATCACGGCAAGAAGTGGGATGAGATCTTGGAGAAGGAGGAAGTCAGGGGCATCTACCCTCATCAGTACTTCAAGGATGCTGTCTTCTTTACGACCAAGTCGAGGAAGGTATGGTACACAATCGACCGCGCGGAGCATTTCCACGAGTTTGAGGCGCCATCTGACCCTGGCCCGGGCAACCCACTGTCCTTCCATCCCGACAAGAAGGATTGGCTCATCTGGGTGGGCCAGAAGTGCGAAAAGGTTAGCGGCAAGGACCAATGCTACAAGGAGGCTTCGATCTCGCGAGACCGGGGTGACAACTGGCGGACAGCTTTGCGGTACGTTCAGAAGTGCGAGTTCACCGGCCGCTCCACCTACAAGTTCCGAGACGTGCGCCAAATCGTCTGCCTCACGCACAAGCGCGAAGACAGCGAATCAGACAACCCCAAGGTCATCGTCTCGAGCAATGACTTCTTCGACGAGGACAAGAAGGTGCACGAATCCAATGTCAAGGACTTCGCGACCATGGCCGAGTTCATTGTAGTCGCAGCCGAAGACAAAGATAAGAAGGGTCTACGGGCACTGGCCAGTATGGACGGTGAGACCTATGCCGAGGCGCACTTTCCCTACAACTTTGAGGTCGACCACCAGAATGCGTACACTGTCCTGGACAGCTCCACGCATGCCGTCAACCTCTTTGTGGCGACGCAGCTCGAGAAAGACCAACGCTACGGCAGCATTCTCAAGAGCAATTCCAACGGCACATCCTACGTCATGAGCGCCCCGAAGGTCAACTGCGACAACAACTACTTTGTTGATTTCGAGAAGATCATTGGGCTTGAAGGTGTTGTGCTTATCAACTCCATGGTCGGCAAAGACAAGAGCGGACGCAAGATCCTGCGTACTGAGATCTCTCACAACGATGGTTCTCAGTGGGCATACCTCCCGCCGCCCAAGGCCGATGTCAACGGCAAGGCGTACGGATGCAGCAGCACCTACGGCGACGAGAAGTGCGCGCTTCACCTGCACCACTACACCGAGCGTCTGGACAAGAAGAAAACGTTCTCCGCCGCTAGCGTGGCCGGTCTCATGTTCGGCTACGGCAACATTGGATCGAGCCTCGGCCCCATCGACGAGGCGGACACCTTCATGACGACGGATGCCGGCATCACCTGGAAGAGCGTCAAGAAGGGCGCGTGGACATGGCAGTACGGCGACCAGGGCTCCATCGTTGTCCTGGTGCCGCGTGCGACGAAGGAGAAGAAGGCCAAGACCAAGTCGATCTCGTACACGACCAACGAGGGCAAGGACTGGAAGGACTTTGAGTTCAGCAAAGAGGAGGTCACGATCCTTGACATCACCTCGCTCCGCACTGGCAGCTCCCGGAATTTCCTCTTGTGGTGCAGGTCGGATGACGGCAAGACCTTCTCCGTCAACATCGACTTCACCGGCCTTACCGACCGTCCCTGCGTGGACCCAGAGAGCGGAGATTCGGACTACTACCTTTGGTCGCCGACGCATCCGCTCCAGGACAACGAGTGCCTCTTTGGCCACGTCTCGAAGTACCTCCGCAAGAAGACGGACCGCAACTGCTACAACGATCATCGCATCGAGCACCTCTATGCCACCAGCAACTGCACTTGCACGAGGGCTGACTACGAGTGGTATGTTCTCGCGATGCCCCCCTCCCCCGGCGATATCCTGGCACCACAGCTAACACCAGACACAGTGATTACAATTTTGAGCTCGACGCTCACAAGCAGTGCAGCCTCGTACCCGGCAAGAAGCCCCTGTCGGCGGAGCAGTACTGCAAGGAGAACCCGGAGGCCATCTACTACTACGAGCCGACGGGCTACCGTCGCATCCCGCTGACGACGTGCGTGGGCGGCACCGAGCTCGACAAGGTGTCCGAGTCGCACGCGTGCAAGGGCAAGGAGGACGAGTATGAACGCCTCCGCGGCACGTCGGGCGTGGCCATCTTCTTCGCGGTCATCATTCCCATCATCATTGCGGCGTCCGTCGGCTGGTGGGTGTGGCACAACTATGGCAGCCAGTTCGGGCAGATCCGGCTGGGTGAGTCGAGCGGGTTCGACAACGACGCGCCGTGGGTCAAGTACCCCGTCATCGCCGTGTCGGCGGCGGTGGCGGTCGTCGCGGCCCTGCCTCTACTTGGTTCGGCTCTGTGGCGGACGGCGACGTCGGCGTACGAGCGGGTTGGAGGCGGCGGTGGTGGTGGCGGCAGCTGGCTCAACGGGGGAGGAAACAGGCGATTCACGACGCGGGATAGTTTCGCGCGGGGACGTGGGGATTACGCCTCGGTCGACGATGACGAGGGGGAGCTGCTGGGCGACGACAGTGATGAGGAGGTGTAGGCTCCATGCCCCATGGGAATACGAGTCGCGAACCTTCCTAAGGATTAGAGAGGATGACGCTGTATGAGGACGCAGCGCTGTGTTTTGTTTACTGTACGTACTACGGAAGGCGATGATGATGTTCTGGACAGGCGGCGGCATACATAGGCGAATTCAGACTTGAATGACTTGTTACGACGATGCTCATGCTTGAGCCCTTCCGCGTGAGGTATGATGTCAATGGGCTCCATGCACTATCGGGGGAGGGCATGGGGACGGGGGGAAGATCATCATGTCGATGAAGGCGGTCTAGTTTCCGTCTCCAGGGTCGGGAATCAGGATCCGGGATCAGGATCAGGAGCAGGAGCAGGATCAGGGGGGGAAGGCATAAACATTGAAAGCCCCAGGGCCGCGCGTGGGAAACAACATCAATGCGCCCATCCCATCCCATGCAAGCTGTGTTGTCTGTCTCGCCCGTGCCGGGCAACCGGGGATGATCACTGACAGCGCCAGCAGGCAGGTCGGGTCGGGTCCTTCGCGGCGCACACGTGCCGACGAAACGAGACGCCCGATTCATCCCTTTTCCTCTCCTAGGGTCTTTTTCTCTTATCACCCAAGCAGAGACAGAGAAACACCCAACCCCGCACCGGCAGAAGAGGCGGTGGGCGACGGGGTGTTCGGTGTGATTAGGGGTGATTTCCCGGGCTACGGGAGATTTGGACGTGTTGGGAAACGATCTCGGGTTGTTTTCGTGAGAGGTCTCGCCCTTTGGGGGGGGCCCAAAGAAGGAAAGCACGGGCAGGGCAAAACCTGGGGTTGAGATGACGCGGGCTATTGTTCTGGGCGACCGTGGGCCGATTCAGCGACGAGTCCCCGTTTTGGGCCGTTTTGGGGGGGTCATGCCGAGGCGATTGGATGGAGGACGAAGATGGTCAAAGATGGTCAAATATGGTTCGCTTCGGAGCAGAGTCAAGGGGGGGATGGTGGGTGGTTGCGTCGTGGTGATAAAAAGGGGGCAAGACGAGGGCGATGTGCGGTTCTGGGCCCTCCCTTTCGGCGGCGGTTGGGTGAGGATCGCTGCCTGTTTGGTCGGGAGGTGGGTGATTTGCGGTGTTACTTGGTGCTTGGCTTTCGGGAGGGATACGAGCGGGCTAGGGGGGGACAGGGCGCTTGGTGGAAAAGGCGGGCTTTGATGGTGGTGATTTGAGACCTGGATCGGGAGGAGACTAAAATAGGTGGTCGTGATCATAAGATAGGCATAGCAGCAGAAAGAGGAAGGCTGATGGAAGGGGGGCGGTGTATTTCAGGTGGGCCGTGGGCTGGCTGAATGAAGGCTGGAAGCCGGTGTTCCCCTTAGTGTTCGTCAGAGTTGGGGCGACGGAGGACGGAGGACGGAGGAGGGACGACAGCAACGGTGACGGTGAGGCTGGACAGGCAGGTGGTTGACAATGGTTGATGATTCTAGTGCTCTGCTGTTGGCCAAGCTTGCTGTTGCTGTGTCTGGCTTGTGAGCATGTGTATGGTTGACAGACGTTGAACGTTGAGCGTTGACTGACGAGGCGACCGATGACACAATGCTTTGTGGATTGTGCAACATGGCTTCTAAGGCTTCGACACACGTGCCCAGACCTTCTGGGAAGAGACGACCAACCTTGAAGGCCCGGAAGGAGCGAACCAAGCCAAGGCAAGGGCAAGGCAAGGTAAGGCAAGGCAGTGGCAACTGAACACAGCGCCCAGCAAGCGGTGATTCAGGGGTCAGGCAGCGAGGGGAAAGAGCGATTGGCGCGGTGTTCCTGGATTGTGCATTTGGCAGATGCACTGATGCAGGTACACGTGCGCTAGTCTTGAAGTAGCAAGAGGTGGCCGGGATGGGGGTGGATGGGAGTGGATGGGGAGGGACGGGGCCATCAGACGGACGGCTGGATTGGGACGGGGCCCCTATGCTACGGTTGCACCCATCACTGTTTCAGTTCGGAGGGACGCGATGGCACCCGCCGGGCTTTTTCTCCCCCAGGCCCAGGCGATGGGACGGATAGGGATCCACGAGGTAGGTCATGACAGCCAGGCGTCGGGAGATGAAATCGATGATAACTGGAGATGGAATAAGATGGATTTAGGTAAGCACGAGGGCGGGGTGTGCGGTCAACTCAGGAGACTGGCTGGAGAAGGCGCCTGAAGGAGGCCAAAGAGGGCCTAAATCTTGTGCAATGTCGCTTAGCTAATTTCCCGGCAAGGCCACTCGTGTCCACTGATTGGACCCCACATGGTCATCCCTGCGCATGGATTCAACGTCGGTTCGTCTCTGGTCTCTGATCTTTCTCCCCTCCCCCCCTTTTCACGACATCCCGGACTCCCTCTCCACCATGTGCAAGGTCCCCCGTCGCTCGACCGCTACGCTTCGTCCACACGACTCACAGCCCGTCGCCGTCGCTATCCCCAATCTTGGTCAATTAAACGCCGTCTTGCAGTCTTGCCATCGGTTGGCTCGACGCCCCTCTCTGCCCGATCGAGGGACCCAGCGCACTACACCACTCAGCACCTCCCAAGCCCCAAGCCCCCGGTTGACTCGCCGTCAATGCGTCCTGCTGATGTGCGAGCACACACCATCGACCTGAGCTGGATCACGAGCTAACCTCGCATCCTCGAGATGCCGGCGCTCTTCCTCGTAGGGGCTCCACGCTCGACCTGGGGAGGGGGGCACTTTGGACATGGGGGGGGAGACTGGGAGACTCCTCAGGCGCACCCAACCCTGGCTCGTGGGCATGAGATAGGCAGGCTGACGATGGAGGATACGGAAGCTGGATAGCCAGGCCGGCAGGGGGTCGTTCGTACTCTTTTTGATGTACCAGTGTACATCTCACCCGGGACGTGGACGGCACACAGCACAGGGCAACGATGGTCAGCACTGCACAGCACAACAGCACAACGCAGCGCTACCAGCCCGTTACCAAGCTTCCAAGCTACCCCCTCGTACCGGTCACTGCCGCCTTCAGATGAGGGTATCTCCCTATTCCCTGTCCGCCAACTCGCCAACTCCGCCTAGTCTCGCCCCGCCATGGCAGGGCCCTCCTCTGCGCATCTCGTCTCCGAGCGAGTGAGCACCTCCACGGCTCGACGGCCGCCCAGCAAGGAAACCCAGCAAGGAACCACCCCCCTCTCTCCTCTGCTGTGGCCCCCCCCCCTGGTCCGCGAGCGACTGACAGACAATAATAACATCCCGGCCCTGCACTCCCGTCCCCCCTTTCCTCTTCTTTTTCCTTTCCCTTCTCTTCACGAACACATCCGTCAATGAGTTGATCGCCATCAACAAAGTTTCGTCCTCTCATCCCCCCTACCTCCTCCTAATCTTCACCACCGCTTCACTCTTTCAGCGGGCATTCGTTCCAAGCAACGCCGAAAACTCGAAAATACCCAAATCCAGCTTCTCAGCTTTAATTCGATTCCAGTCAATATGAAGGGTTCCATCTTCATCGCCGCGGCCGCGGCCGCCGGTGTCAGCGCCTCGTCCGCTCACCGCCACGCCCACGGCCTCTTCAAGAGGACCAACGGCACCGAGGTCTGCCTGCCCGGCTGCACCACCATCTACAAGACCGTCTACGGCGAGCCCACCCGTACGTTCCGCTTCCTCCTGCTCCTGCTCCGCCGATCCGAGCGAGCCATCCGCGCGCGCAGACTAACAGACCGTCCAAAGTGATCCCCAACCCTCCCAGCCCCAAGACCACCAGCCAGGCGCCCCCTCCCCCTCCCAAGCCCACCTCGACCTACGTTCCTGACGTCGAGCTGCCCACCCCCGTCCCTGAGGTGTGCGAGACCCCCGGCGAGTACACCTTCCCGGCCACCACCATCACCGTCGAGAAGACCACCACCGTCTGCGCCCCGGAGACCACCCGTATTCCCGTCGGCACCCAGACCTACGGCGGTGTGACCACCATCGTCGAGAGCGCCACCACGGTTGTCTGCCCCTACGCCACCGAGAAGACCACCGATGGCGTCGTCACCAGCGTCATCGAGACCACCACCTACGTGTGCCCCGAGGCCGGTACCTACACCATTGCTCCCACCGTCACCGTCTGCGAGGAGGAGCAGGATGTTGTCTACCCCACCATCACCACCGTCGTCCCCGGCACCTACACGCGCCCTGCCGTGACCACCACCATCACCGAGGAGCACGTCATCGTTGTCTGCCCCTGGACCAGCGAGGCTCCCAAGCCTGCGCCCACCCCCGTCTACGAGGCCCCCAAGCCCGAGGCCCCCAAGCCTGAGGTCACCAAGGCCGCCGAGCCTGAGCCCACCCCCGTCTACGAGGTCCCCGAGACCCTCAAGGAGACCCCCAAGAAGGAGACCCCCAAGGAGACCACGACCCCCAAGATTGGCGGTGGCAAGGGTGACCACTGGGCCATCACCTACACTCCCTTCAGCCAGGACGCCTCCGGCAGCTGCAAGTCTTCCTCCGAGGTCGACTCTGACATCGCCACCATCAAGAAGTCCGGCTTCGACACCGTCCGCGTCTACTCCACCGACTGCTCCACCCTCGAGAACGTCGGTGCCGCTTGCAAGAAGCACGGCCTCCGCATGATCATCGGCATCTTCGTCAAGGACACCTGCAACCCCAGCGCCCCTGACGTCAAGGAGCAGATCGACACCATCAACCAGTGGGGCAAGTCTGGCAACTGGGACATCGTCGACCTCCTCGTCGTCGGTAACGAGTGCATCTTCCAGGGCCGCTGCGACGCCAACTCCCTGAAGACCCTCATCGTCTCCGTCAAGGAGCAGTGCGGCGCCGCCGGCTACAAGGGCCCCTACACCACCGCCGAGACCCTCAACGTCTGGGAGCAGAAGGAGGTCGCTGCCGCCCTCTGCCCCGTCATTGACATCATCGGTGGCCAGATCCACCCCTACTTCAACGCTGATGTCGCTCCCTCCGATGCCGGCAAGTTCGTCAAGGGCCAGCTCGACATCCTCGAGAACGACATCTGCGGCTCCAAGCCCGCCCTTAACCTTGAGTGCGGTTGGCCCACCGGCGGTAACGCCAACGGCAAGGCCACCCCCGGTAAGGCTGAGCAGGCCGAGGCCATTGCCTCCATCCGTGAGATTGTCGGCGAGAAGACTGTCTTCTTCTCGTTCCACAACGACGAGTGGAAGGAGCCCGGCTCGTGCGGCTGCGAGCAGTCCTGGGGCTGCGGCGACCTCTTCTAAGCGCGCGTGCGTCTCTCACCGCGCCACGCCCTTAGGGACCTCGCCTTCCCTCCTGTTTCCATAATCCACGTCGACACATAGCCAAAATACCGACTGTTATTTACAACTTGCCCCTGCACTGCCTGCCGTCTATAGCTCCTCGCTCGCAATGTACATGAGAGAACATGGCACGTTCCGCCGACGGCATGTCTTGTCTGGAGCGATCCTACCCCTCCACCTCCTCCTCCTCCCTGCTGTGCGCAGCAACCTCGACCCCTCTCGATTTGGATGATACGGGCACACATCTACACTGCATTTTTCTGTTTTGTTGTTTCGGTAGTCAAAGCATGGGAAGCGCTCCCCTCCCCTTTCGAAATGATTTATTGCATTGAACAAAAGCTGCCTGTCCGTCTCATCCATCGCGCGTGTCGGGTTCTGCTCTGTTTGCGCATCGTGGGACGGGAAGAGGGGGGGGCGGGTAAGATATCCCGAAAGATGGGACTGCCGCTTCCCACCCCTCCCTTTGCCTTCTTCGTGTTCACCCCCAATTTTTGTCAGAGCATCTGTATGTTGTATCTTAGTAGTAGTAGTGTCTATTACGGATCGTGAAGCCGGCTTGCCTGGCTGTCAGGTCCTTGCCAATCTGAGCTGGGTTTGCTGTGACTGGTCCGCTGCATTTGTTCGTGAGGTTATTTATGTTGCAATGGCGTGATCGTGTGGGATGTTTGTGTATTTGTGTGTGGATCGGCCTGTCAGTATTATGTTTGCCAGTGGTATATGTGTCTGTGTGCTGGGGGTGTCATGTTGTCATGGCTGCGAAAGCCAGTGAGTGACCGAGGTAGAGATGGATGCGACGCAGTACGTCTTTGGTTGCATTGCTCATGAATTTACTCAACCTTGTCGTCTGAAACCTATCAACAGCTTCATACTCGGACGACGAACGTTATCTACAACATCTACCTACTGAGGAAGAAAATTTTGACTCGTCTCATTTCCTTGCCATCTCTAGAGCCCCGAAGACTTTTCAAGCTCAGCCTCGCATCTAACCCCGTAGTGCGCAGCTCCGAGCTTCTTGGCTAATTTTACGCTCATGCCGATTGACATGACTTGCACATCATCGGAATTGCCGGATTTTGAAGTCCCATGTCAAGACGGTAGTTATCACACGTCCATTTAGTTTGGTGGACGAGCGGTCACATCCAGAGACGGCGAACACATCAGCCACGAAAAATGAAGCATCGCCATGCAATCCGTCCAATTCATACCATGCCCAAGCCCAAAATTGCCAATGCTACTTGCGCGTGCTTCCACACACGCCGTGTATATGTATGTGTACACCTGCTTCCCAATGCGTCCCTCTAACATAGTCCCCCGCTATGCATCCATGGTGCGCTGCGCATCATTTAAGGAATTATGCATATGCCATGTCGTGCTCTTCGAAACAAGAAGGGGGGTAAAGAAGCAGGAAAGAAGCAGAAGAAAAAAATAAAATCAATGAGCAGCCAAAGCCAGGCAGGTGGCAACCCGAAGCTTGCGGACCCTGTTGCCACGCTCAAATGCAGAATCATTGTTCGCGCCTCTCATAAGTTCGTTTCCTCTCGTCAAACGTTGCGTCGTATGTGCTCGGGTATCATGCAAAATACTTCAAAAAGGCTCCATGTCGTCCCAATATACTCGTGTTCGTGGGCCCAGTGGCCCCCCGTGGTGCAGGCCCGCGTGGACGTCTTCATTGCGGTTCGATGCAGATCGGTACGGTCGGCGCCAAATGTCATGCATGGAACTTGGTTGGAAGGAGGTTCCCAGGTCTGACTTGGAACCGTAGCTGCATCGCTCAAGCTGAATGAGACCACCCCGGTGGCGGTCCATACATAAAATGTTCAGGTCGTTGCCGTTATCTGTAAAACCTATGCCGCCAATTTCACCGAAGATGTCGATAGTCTGCTTGTGCTGGAAGGTGCGGGCGTTGATGATGTTGACAAAATCAGCCTCCTCCGCCGCGACGAGCACGGGTGGTCCACTGCCCAGCGGAGAGAATCGCAGGCTACGGACGCTGGCCATTTCGGATCGAATCGTTGCCACAGGGGTAGCTTTGCCGCGTGAGTTGGTCCAACGTCGGGCATCCCATATCTTGACGCTCTTGTCCTGTGCTGCCGTTGCCACTGTCCAGCCGTCTTCGGACCAGGCTGAAGCGAAACCGTGATCGCGGTGGCCAGAAAGCCATTGAAGAGGGGCGCCCGTGTCCGCGCAGCTGATGACGACAGTGTTACTGTCGCCGACCATTACGCGCAGACGGCGGTCTGGTGAAAGGGCGGTGCAGTTCATGGGAAAGGAAAATTTGGTGTTCAGAACAAATTTCTCCGTGTTGATGTCCATAACTCGGAAGCCCTGGTCGTTGGAGGCAAAGGCAACCAGAGGTCCACCAGAGTGGCGCGACTCGTGGATTTGAAGATGGTTGGTGATACCGCTATTGTTGGTGGTCACCTGCCCTTCTGTGAACTTCGTATCCATCGAGTTAACCGGCCGCATGCAGTATTCTCCATTGAAAGTGCCGACAACAAGCATACCATGCTTGGCATCGAGTGTCGAAACTTGAATGTTGAATATGTCATCAAGGTCCATGGCCACGTCGGTATGGCCAGAAATAGGGTTTATGCGGTGGACAACCTTCCTCCCTGGGTAGAAAACGTGGCTCCGGTCAGCGCAGGCCAGCACGTTTCGCAGCTGGAAATGTGCCAGATGAACGTTTCGACGGATATCCATGCGTCGGAATTTGAAGAAGTTCTCTGTGCCAGGAATATACCCGTCGAACGGAGGCCCCTACAGCCCATTAGGTTAGTGGTTGCGGTGTGATGTGAACTCATCAGGAAGTACTCACTTGCCACTTGTCCGAGTCAATCTTATTGGTGTAGTTTTTGTAGGTGAGCTTTCGCCTCTCTCGGGCAGTACGACGCGGGATGCCCATATCCTGCCAGTCCAGGCCTTGGAAGTCCTTCTCTTCGCCACGGAGCTCTTCGTAGCTCATTCGCGAGGGCCTCGCCGCCATTTGCGCGTCGGTTCTGTCCATCCACGGGCCTCGCGTGCTCGACGAGCCCCATCGATCACTGAGAGTCCACAGTCGGAGAAACTCATGCAGGCCGTGGTTCTCCGGGCCAAGTGACGTGAAGTGAGTTGTACTGAAAGCGCCCAGTTGCGAAGTGAGGTCCGAAGGAGGCCCAGTGGGTACAGCCAGGCTGCTGGACAGTGCCTGCGTGGACAGAGCCTGAACCGACGCAGTCAGAGATGGGTCGTCTGGGTTCAGGACAACCGGATTGCTCGGGCCATGGTGTGAGACTAAAACCTGAGAAGGATACGGCGTCCCAGTGTGAGGGTCCAAATCCAGACCGGGAATTTGCGGTGCTCCGACGACAGCTGCGAGGTGCGCCAGTGCCATACTGACAGGATCATGTTGATGTTCATGTTCATGTTCATGTTCATGCATTGAGGCGGAAGAACCATATGCGTAGTCCTCGTCCTCATCCAGGTCCTGGTCCGGGTCCAGGTCATCATACAGGTCCTCATACTGATCCTCATCTAGGTCCTCGTACAGGCCCTGATCCAAGTCCAAGTCAGTGTCCGGGTCCAGGTCCGGATCCGGGTCCGGCGATGGAACCTCTCCAGCGCCGGTCCTAGCTTGCTCATGATCCTCCTGAAACTGGGGTGCCTCGCTGGGATCCGGGGTCAGGTCCGCAAAGACCTGAGTGCTGGTACGATTGGAGTGCGGGAGAGCCGTGGCGCTTGGGGGGAGTGAGTGCATGGGAGGGAGGTAGGGGGGGCTGGCCAGGGTCGACGCGGCTGCGTGACCCTCGCTCAAGTGGTGAAGTTGGTGATTCACAGCGTGTTGGTGATGACCAAGGCCGTTGAGTGCCGGTGGTGTGAGCCCGAAGGCATGGTGATGGGAGGCATCGGAGACACCTTGGACGTAGGTCAGGGAGTTGGTGGCTTGATTCGGCCGAGGACGCATCGTAATCTCCGTGGAGCTACCAGAACGGCCCTCTGTCGTCGGGAGAGCAGGACGACGGGACGGGGAAGACCATTGGTGGTCGCAGGGCGCGGAGGTCGCAGGAGCAGCGCGGTTGGTGATAGTGAGGGTTTGGAAAACGGCCCCCCTGTCGAGTTGGTGATGTTGGATCTGTGGACGGCACGGCGAACTTGGCTGGTCCAGTTCGGCGGGGGCGCCGGGTTGCTTATGAAGGCCTGAAGACGGTACAATCCCGCGGCGGAGTCGGCGTGTGTGATTAAAGGGATTTCCTCACTTTTTTGAGTTCACCGGGGCACCCAGTCTGGCGGCCGAACTTGGTTGCGATGAAGCGGAGGCGAGGGCTGGGATTTGATAGCTCGTCGTCGTTCGTCCGGACTTTACGCACCAAGGTTGCGGGATCGGGGACCGAGACAAAGTCACGTCACTGTCGCAAGAAGGTTCGTCTGGTCCTTTCGGCGCGGGCGGGGTCTGCTCCGTTCCAGAGTGAATCAGAAGAACATGGCGTGGCGTCTCTGAGGGGCGAGCAAGAAGAGATGGTTCGGGTGAAGGCCCGGGGATCTGGAGAGTGAGAGCGTGATGTGAGAACCGGAGAGACAAGATGAGACGTTTTGCTGGGAATTGGAAGTCGGGGTTGGTAATTAATCAGGACGAGCCGACGTGGACATGGCAGGACGGACGGGTTGGGGGCGGACGGGGGAAGGAAGAGGGGGAGGGACCCGGCCCACTGCACACTGGCCGCTGCTGCTCACTGTACTTGAAGTGCACAGCGCGCGGGCGACCCAGGAGGCAACAACGGACGACTGGCAGCGGCCGACGGACGGACAGGCCAGCGGACCACGGGCAGGGGCAGGGCAGGGGCACCCCAACACCCGTGGGCCGTGGGTGTCACTGGGCGCAGGGCGAGGCAAGGGCCTGGGACATGATCTTGCCGCCCCGGGACTAGCCCGTAGCATACTGTCCAGGAGCCACCCGAGGGGGCCCACCACGAGAGGCTCCATTGCTCCTGCCTGCCGTGTGCTTTGGCCCAAGACAGGAGTCAAGAGCGAATCTATCACTCATCAACATGACAGCTGTCAACCAAGGCACGCCGCAATGAAGCCATCTTGGGCAACTTCGCTCGGGGCACTCCCTCTCTGGATTCTCTGGGTCCTTGGGTCCTTGGGCACGCGCCCGGTGGCATGCAATACCCTTTCACCGGATGCAAGACTCCGCAGACGCCGTCCGTCAAGCCACCGTCGCACAAGAGTCCAGCTCTCGCTTCTCGAACCTGTCTCAGCGCTGGCAACTGGATCGTGTCACGCAAGAACAGGTGCACTTTCGAGCAGCCAGCCGCCCCGAGAGTGAGCTGCGCGACGGGAAGCAGGCTCGCCCAGTTTGGATCGGACTCTCTTCAATACGAGCATCACGACCTGGAGCCTTGACCGAAGTCCTACAATGTAACAACCCACCACCCCCGCCATGGGAAGATCATCAAGTCGCCCAGGCCAAGGCAAGCCAAGAACCCGTCCAAGCAACCACCAAGAAACGAAAGTCACCTCATCCGCCCCTCCATGATCACTTCCCCCCTGTGCCTCGTCCGATCCGGAAACTATCCCCATGCCTGCGGAAAGGAGGACCCACGGACGCCCATCCACTTCTCTTCGCACGATCAACCCCCGTCGATGAAGACGTCGAGTTGCGTCCCCCCCTCCATCTTCCTCGTGGCACCATGCAGAGCGCCTATCAGAGCCAGAAACCGTCAGCTAGGCCATGCACCCACCGACAAATGCGATGCGCCTTGCGCCGCTCTCCATCATCCGCCCCCCTCAGCGTTGTCTCACCTGGCCTGGAAACCCGGTCTCCGGCATGGCATGCTGTGATGCCACAGCCAAAAGGCGAAAGAAGGCAACACGAGGCAAGCTTCTTATCGCATAAGCCTGTCGGGCATTGCTCACAAAGGCGTAGCCCCCGTCCGACCATCAGCATACGATCTGCTGCTCCGTCTCCCTCCTCAGGCTGAGGGCATGGTGTAAAGGTATGTCACGTTTCCCCCTTGGGATGGTTCCCCTTCACTGGGCACATAGACGACTAAAGCCCCAACTAGACTCCTTCCTTCCCACGCGGCCCGCCGACCCCCCCGCCCCTGTCCCGACCCGTCAATCCTTACCTCCCACCTAACCTTCCAACCCTCCCTTTAGCTAGTTCAAACGTCAACTCTTCCCTTCCACTCCAGGCAGAACGCAGCCACCAACCGGCCGCCCTTCCACCACATACACGAGCTTCCCCACTATGGGACCGAGTGAAAAGGCAGACACCCACAAGGCAACTCCCCCTCGCTTGGTTCCCCGCATGTTCTACCTCCGCGCGACAAAGCCCAGCCCGTTCACAAAGCGCACGGAGAAGGGGGCTTCTTCTCCCGAAAAAGGGGGGCCAGCCGGCCTGGACTGGCCCGGCTTGGTCCTGCAACATCGATATGTGACTGGTAAGGAAAGGAAAGGAATGGAAAGCAAGCAAGGCATGCCGGGCAAGCTGCCAGGCTGAGAAGCAGGCAACCAGTCTGGCTAAGCGCTGACAGCCACCACCCCCCCTCGCCCTCGCCCCGCAGCGCATGCTACCTCGCGCCGCTGAAGGGTTCCCTCGTCCTCGCAGCGAAAAAAAAAAAGACGCCAAAGTCTGAGATGTGACAGCTCGAATACCCCCGTGACTCGTTCCATGCGAGAAATGACACAGCCAAGCAGGCCCCAGAAACCTCGCTCCTCTCGTCTCGCACCCCCTGGCCATTTGACCGTTCGAGGAAACAAAATCGCCGTGTACGACGACAAGCATCACAAAGCTGCTCTTTTGCGCAGGAAACATCATGCTTCATTTAATCAATCATTTCCAAGTTCGGTGAAAGTGCGCCAGCATCATTCTCTTTGAAGAATCGCTATCTGCCAGCCCCTCCCCTTTTCCCCCGGCCCCCGCACCTTGAGCTGAACTACTACCAGTATGTGCTAGATACAAGGGGTACAAGTGTGGAGGAAGAATGAATACAGGACAATACGCCGGCTCCAATGCTCGACTCGTGCTCCTCTCGCGACACGAATGGCAGCTATCCCAATATCCCCACCAGCAAAAAAAAAAAAAGCAGTCAAACCGCAAAACAATAAACATGCCCTACGTACGCTGCCCCTCGGCGTGCCCTGCCTTATTATAGCAGCCGGGAGCATCCCCAACGGCAAAAGCCCGAGAAGGGGGGCTTTGAAGAAAGAAGATATATAACATCGCCGTCATGAAACGCAAGAGCATGGGTGGTAGGTACGCTTTCGAGAAATACCCTGGTACGCCTAAAAGAACTCGTGCGCAGGTGCAGGTACTGGCGTAGGCAGAACTCAACTCAGCTCAGACTCAGGCGTCCGAGTAGTAGTCGTCGTGGTACTGGTGCCCCGGCGGCATGGACCAGCTGTTGCCCCCGCCGACGACGTTCTCCTTGGAACCCCAGTAGTTGGCCTTGGCGCGCCTCTCGCGCTCAAACTCGGCCCAGCGCTTCATGGTGATCTTGCTGCTGTCGAACTCGCCCTCATACTCGAGGCCGGCCTTCTTGGTCGTTTCGCCTGCCGTCTTTCTTGTGTCGCCCCACGAGAAGTCGTCAAACTTCCAGAAGGCGTACACGGGGAGGACAAAGTTCCACACGGGCAGGGAGAAGAGGTAGATGATCATCCAGACGAGGTACGACCACGAGTGCGCTGTGATGACGATGAGCACGGCGGGGAGACCAAGGATGAGAGCCAGCAGGATGAGCGGGATGACTTGGACGGGTTTGTTGATGATCGAGATGATGACTAGAAAACAAGATGGTTAGCGGCAGGACGGGTAGCGGATAAGCCAGAATGGGTTTACGTACCGACGTAGAAGGTGAAGGCAATGGCGGCAGGCAGGACGAGGGTTCCCATCAGCTCGACGAAGACGATAAATTGCATGCTGAAGCAGAAGGTTCCGCACAGATCCCGGACCAGAACGAGCTCCATAAGGTTGTGAATGGTCGAGTTGATCCACCGACGACGCTGCGACAGCAGCACCCAGAACGTGTCGGGCACCGTGGTCTTGCAGACGGCCTGGGGGACGAACACCTGCTTTCGCTTGGGGAACGTGCGCAGCATGAGCGTACTCAGGTAACGATCCTCACCGAGCAGCAACAGGTTCTTCTTGTGGAGCGTATCGACAACGTTCTCCGAGTAGTGCTCGACGACGTCGGGGTTGGCGAGGATGGGCACCCAGTAGTTCTGGGCTCCCTTGGGCGCCTTGATACGGTACATGCAGAAACAACCGGGCAGACAGGTGACACCGCCGAAGACGGACTCGAAAGACTTTGCGAGATGGTGGGAGATGAAGTACTCAAACACCTGGATGGCGGACACCCAGCTGTCACGCTTGTTGGCGATCTTGGTCTCACCGCAGAGACCCATAATCTCAGGGTCCTTGACCATGGCGGACAGCATGTGCGTCAGACTGTCAGGGAAGACCTTGGTGTCGGCGTCGACCATGAGCACGCACTCGTAGAAGTCTGGGGATATACCCGTGACCTTCCAGAGACCGTTGAACATTTCGTACTCAAGCTCCGTCATGCGCTCATCAAACATAACCTTCTGGAGGAAAGACATGAGAATGATCTGACTGTCACGCTTGCCACGGTTACCGGGCTTGGACTTGGAGGCTTCGTCGGGAGTGCCGCACTTGACAACGAGCATCATGGGGACGCGCTGCTGCTTGTCGACGGGAATGGCAGACTTGGTGCCGTAGTCGTAGAAACCGCAGTAGACCTTGGCCATGTTGTGGCGCTTCGAGCCGCTGGCGACCGCAACATACGAGAAGGGTTGGACGTCTTGTGGCGGCATGGTGTGGTCCTTCATCATAGCAAGAACATAATCCGGGGTCGCCATGTCTTCGCCGTGGCCCTTGATGATACCATCGCAAATAGCGATGATGACCTTGTGGCTGTTGGGGTAGTCGGTCGTGGCGATCGAGTCGAACGTGGTGCGGATACCGAGAGCGCCCTCAGAGTAGGCGGTGACAAGACAGATCGTGTGGGCAAGGGGGAAACCATAGGGCATCCAGTCGGAAGGCGGCTGAGGAACGACGGCTTCGTGGATGAAGCCAGCGGGGCCGGGGCCCTCCGAGGGAGGGACGTTGCTCGCGTAGGGGTCGGATCGGAGGAAGCTGCTGCGGCTGTCGTTGCCCTGACGGTACATGGAGTTGGGGTGCAGGAGCTGTCCGCCGCTGCCACCACCGGAGCTGGCCATGGTGGTTGGGACGCGCTTGTTGGAGGAGCCCCTGTCCGGTCCATAGACGGTCGAGAAACGGGACGTCGTCATGAACGTGCTGCCACGCTTGCTGCTGCGGTCCGAAGTAACGACACTGCTTCCAATGTCGCCAGTGATCCTCGCGGGCGCCTGGTAGATGTCGTTGGACCAGTCCTCGATCTGCTGGTTACGCTTCCGCTTGTCGCTGGACTGCGAGGTCTTGGCTGCGGCATAGTTGCGGCTGATGAACCACTGGAAGATGATGGCGAGAACGAAACGGGCTCCAACAACGGACAGAATCAGGGCGAGGAAAACGTAGAGCACAACGCGAGAAGCAATGCAACCAACGGTGACGGTATCGATGGATCCGACCTTGATGATCTCCTCGAAACACTCGGCAATCTGCTTGTCACCGGACGACTGGAAGGGTCGGGTGACATCACGGCCTCGGAAAGCCTTGTTGGCGGCAGAATCAGTGTCTCGGAGCTCCTCGAAGCGCTGAGGAATGGAGACCTGGCTAGGGTCAAACCAGTGAAGGAGGTCCAGGTCGAGGACGTTGCCGGAGTAGACGATGAGGTTTCGGGAGCTGTTCTTGATGTCGTCCCAGGTGAAGTAGACGTCGGCGGACTTCTTGAGGTCGAGGTAGAAGGTGTTGCGCGACTTCTCCGTGGTGTGGCACGAGTAGCCAAGGTAGTAGGGAACCGTCAGGTTCGGCTTGCTCTTGCCATCTTGGTTGAAAGTCGCGCAGGGGAAGTACCAGGCGAGATCACCATCGCTGTTGGTCGGCACATCCGAGTTGGGCGCCGCCTCGATGAGGCCCTTGCAGCGGCCGTTGACGTTCTGGAACAAAAAGCTACCGTCCTTGCCGCTGTTCTCCATGTCGGGCACATCGTACAGGAGGTTCGCGCCGGACTTGCCCCTGGGAACGGGGATGCCCTCGGCGGGGGGGTGTCCGGATTTTGTCAGATCGTATGCGGTGCCGTGGAAGATCATGTAGCCGTCCGTGACCTCGTTGACTCGCATGCGGTCGGGAGGCGAGCCGCACACGACGGCGGTGAAGCCGAAGGTGATGAAACCGACGCAACCCATGATGAACAGGATGATGCTGATCAATCCCATCTTTTCCCTCCAGGCTCTCTGCTCAGCCCTCGACCGCTTGCCGCAGCACTTGAGTATGAAGTCGGGGCACCAGAAGGTGATGATGGCGCAGTAGACGTTCCAGAAACTGGGCGGGCGGATGATCTCCTGAGGTGTGGTCCGCTGCTTCTTCGCGCTCTTAGTGATCTTGCCGGACTTGTGTCGGGAGACGCGCTTGGTGCTGCTCCGGGGCGCCTTCTTCTCCTGCTCGCCGCTGTTGGGCCTGCTGCCCTGGCCGCGCGGGGGCGTCGTGTCGGACACGCCGTCGAGGGTCTGGGAGCGGCTGCCGGAGACGTCGGTGGTGGCCTCAATGTCCTCAGCGATGGGGTCGTTTCCGGTGGCGGAAGGCATGGTGCTCATGTTGGCGGCATGTTTCCTGTAGTGATAGTTGGGATGGTCTTTATCGATCCTGTTCCTCTCGGGCCTGATCAGGCTCCTCTTCCTCTGAAAAGGCTGTTCGGCAGCAGGCGGCTGCTCTCCGGTGGGTGAGAGAGGCATGTTCTCTACGAAGCTATTGTTAGGGGAGGCGATCGTGTCTGCGAAGGAGTTCGCGGAAAGCCCACGTTGATGAGTTCGTCGTCCTCCTTCCACGGGGTAGTAGCTCGAGGCCTCAATGTCGGCTGGGCGATGGCGTCGGGACTGCGATTGCCTGTAGGCATTGCGATGTTCCGAGGGGCTGCCTCCTGGCCTTTCGGGAAGAGACATTGTGATGGTCCTGGGGAAAATAACACAGTCAGCTCGTTTCATCGGTGGGCGGCAGGAATGCGATGGGCAGTCGCATTCCGGGTTTCTGGGGAGACTTCACCCTTTCGGGAGAGGGCGAGCGTGGCGTGGACGCGCGGAGAGGGGGGGGTTGTGGAAATCTCAGAAAACGAATGCGATGCTGAGAAGACCAGTGGGAAATGGGAAAAAGAACGGAAGGGTATGGGCTCGAGATGACACCTCACGGCGGGCAAGAAGGCTGCGGCGTCGAGGTGTTTGTGATGTTGGACGGAAAGAGGTCTGGCCGTCGTCCACCAGACAGACTGCGCAGGTAAGGCGAGGTAGGTACTCACAAAAGGTTGTTTATGGGGGCAGACGGGGCCTGGGCGACGGGCGACTGTCCTTGGTTCCCCCAAGGCAGGATTTGTGGGTGTGTTGGCGTGGGCAAGGCAATAGATCCCTGCTAATTGGGCGGGGGTTCCTTGGGAGACGAGTGGCCGTGCAGCGCTCCCAGTGGCTGCACCTTGATTGCGCTCCTCTCGCCTTCAGAGCAACGGCGTGGCGATCGGTGCACCGACCCTTGAGATCCGGTTTCTCAGAACAAGTAATGCACTGCCCACTGTCGTTCCGTTGTCTCAATAATCCGGATATCTCCCTTCTCGAGGAACGCCCTTTTCGAAGGAGCGGTATCTCCCTCCTCTTTGGTCAACCACACACAAGAAAGGGCAGCAGTGCAGCAGTGCGGCGTCTGGCTGGGTTGATTGTGCCGGTCGAGGCAATCGAGGCGTCGTGATGCAGACTGTCGTCAGGGACAACAACAAAGGCGCAGTCAATGAGAGACAGCCTTTCGTAACGGGCGAGGGGCCGACCGTTGAACAGGTCGTTTGCGGCGATGGAACGGCGAACCTTCGTCGGTGCGGTCGGTCCGGTTCGAGGCGGCTCGATCCAAGGTCAATTTCGAGCGACAGGCGGACCGTGGGATCGGAACTGGAGCACGGGAGCGAGAGAGAGGAGGAGAAAGAAAACAGGCGACACTGGTTTCTTGACCTTGACGCACAAGGAAAGGTAGCGAGAGTGGGTGAGCGAAGGTGGTGATTGAGACGGCCCAGACGCGGGAAGGGAAGTGAAGTGAAAAAAGGAAGAGACGTATCCCCACGAAAGGGTTTCTACTTTTCGTCACTCCTCGAACGACGGATGGGATAGGATTGGATTGAGAACTCGAGGGAGAACGCTCTGCGCTGGTGGCTGTCCAGCAAACTCGAGGGATGGGCGAAAAGGGGCTAGCGATCCTTGGCTAACCGACTGAGGTGACGATGGATGAGATGCCGAGCATGGAGGGCTGCTGCAATGAGGCAAGCCTCGACTGTCCGGCCAGTCCGCTGGTGTTCTGGGCGCCTCGAAAATCACCTGTGGCAAAGTACTTTGCAAGTCGCCCTGCATCGCCTCCCCCGTGGTGGCTGCCTGACAGCACGCGAAGAATGCCGCTGACATGTGCTGCCAGATGCACCACATCCGCTGAAAATAGGCATTTAGACCGCTCTATCCTGTCCTGGCGGTCGTTTAGTGAGCAAATAGATACATCGAAGAGACTTAGCGCGCCTGTCAGGTCCTCTGCATTGGATCGCATTGGCGCCTGGGGGCAGAGAATACGATGCTAAGATCGGCCTGCATAAGGCCCGCCCATTTGGGCATTCTCCTCTCAAGCTCTGACCCCTGTTGCCCCGCCGACTGCTTACTGGTTGACCATGTCGCTCCTCTGAGCACCTCGCGACTGACCTTGGTTGTATAATAAGCTTGATGGTCGAAGTACGTGCATGGTGACGATGATGACCCAAACCTGGGCAGTACGACGTCGTAATGTTGACCGCCACCACCGGTACATACGCGACCGATGGCTGGATGTTGAGAGGCAAACTCAGCAGGCTGGTTCCCGGCCGAGCTGAGGAATGCAGTTCGGAAAAAGGGATCGATCGCTGGCCTCCCTCCTTGCTGTCTGATAGCCATGTGTCGAAGCTTGGAATGCTCGTCCTTTTTGGGGGATGGCCGCCCTCGCCCAGGATCTGCCATTTTTCATATTCAATATTTCAACCCTGTTTTTTGCCTTCCCTCGACGTAGGGCAGGCACGTCTTGATACCGGCACATGGCACCGCGAGTAGTGCCGTGTGGTATTTCCCGCACCACCCTCGTGCGATCCCTCCCATGACACCCCATATCGCATTTGGGTTACAGCCGCTGTCAGAACGGCTGCTTGCCTGCCCCCCTCTCCCCGAGGGTCTGGATGACGCCAGCCTGCAGCCCGCCGTGTTCCTGGCTGAACCGCTCGTTGTGTTCCGGGCAAGCTCACCGCCAGGTGTTTCTCGCCAGCCGCCTGACTTTGCGCAGGCGTGAGACGTCTCGAGCAACGCTGCGTTGGGAAGGCATCGCCAGGTCGTGATCCAGGTGGAGTCGTGATTGAAAAGAAAGCACCCGTCTGGGCGTGAACCCTATTTTCACAGCGAATCCCGTGGAGCGCCGTATGGCCGGGATACTCTCAATGGTGATCGGACGGGACGGCCGGTGGAAACGCTCCATGCTCCGGATGGGCTGCTGCGGGCCCGTGCTGGAGAGTACTTGCTGTGAGCGATATGAGACAAGACTGCCTGGCTGGTCATGGCGGCAGATTGACCACTGAGGAGAGGGCTGGCGGAGGGAGAAGAATCCGGGCGAGGGGCACATCATCGGAATACGAAAGGCGCTATTGAAGAAAAGGGGCAGCCTCGTCCTGAGGTCTTGGCTCTTGTGGAACCAGTGCGGCACTGGCTGGTAGCCGGTACAAGTCGGTACTTATGTCGACAGGTTCGCGATGTCCACAGGGATGAGGGGGCCATAATTGCGCCATCACAGCAAACGTGAGAGTGATGGGTGGAGTTGGAAGAGACCATCGACATGATATTCCTCTCCTGTCCTGCATCTACGACAGAAGTGCCGGTGGCCTCTCCACCACGTGAACTATTTGTACGGGAGCGACTTGCGATGTGAAAGGGTACGGAACAGCAGCGAGCGGGAGTGGCATGGCTTGGGAGGCACGGCGACTGGCGAAGAAGATGATGCCCCGGGGCGCCTGGCCGCAAGTTGAATGGCGGGGGCGGATGTCGGCGATCCGGCGCATTTAGCTTCTGGAAGGTCGAATGCTGCTGGTGCTATTTCCATCCCATCGCACCCCCAGCCCTTCGTCGTGGATCAAGCACCGTACCGGTGCGGCCCTGTGGCAGAGGAGACGAGGAAATTAGCCAGGGATCCCGGGGTGAATGAAGAGGCCGAGAAACGGTGAAGGTGATAGTCGATGGATATAACGGATCCAGTCGCGCCGGTCTGACCCGGTCTGCCGTCCCTCCCAGGACGCAAGCAGCAAGAGAAGAAAGCAAGGCCTTGGTACCGCTGGTAATGGTGGACTCTGTTGACTGACCGTCGGATCTTGGCGCTGCAGTCTGGTCATCCGGATGGCAGAACACGGGGGGCGCGGCGGGCAGCGAACAGATGGTGTACGAGGTTGGCCCCAGACGTGCCAGGCGGCGGAGGCTCGCATTCGTCGGTAGCGCGGCACCTTGTGGTGCCCGATGGTTACGAGGGACTGGGCATGTAGAAGCGGCGGTCAGCAGCAGCAGCAGCAGCACGACACGATGATCGGGGGGTTTTTGGACGTCGGTCAGCGTGCAGCGGCTGCGGTGGCGGTGGGATCCGTATCTGCACCTACACCTGCACCTGCACCTGCGGACTGAGGTGGAAGACACAGACTCAAGACGGGACGGCGAGCCGCCGCGTTTCTTGTGTTGAGTGTCAGCTCCGAGCTGCGAGCTCAGCCTTCACTCGCTTCGACCAGGCAAACGAAACACACATGGCAACATGGCGGGTTTGGATTTGGATTGCGCGACTTGAGGAGCAAGCCCTGACAGGCATCCTGTCAGCCAAGGCGTTCTCAGTCAAAATTTCTCCTCGGCGAGACAAGCGCACGCCAGGTGGAGGGGGAGGGGAGGGCAGGAACGGCGGAGTTACTAGCGGAAAGAGTGGCAGGAGTTGGTGGCGGACAGGGATTCATGGATGGGGGTCCTACCTTCCTGTCCGCCTGTCTTCCTGCCTTCTGTCTCTGTGCCCTTCCTGGGCACCAGGCACCTCCAGGCACAGAGACAGGGCAGGCACAGAGACAGGGCAGGCACAGGCACAGGTACGGGTACAGGTACAGGTACATCCAGGGTACAGGGTCCTGTCCACCCCTCACGTCAGACATGAAACGGAGTATTTTCCCATAGCCCAGAGCCCATTTCCGACCAACCACCCCCCTCATCCCCTCCTCCATAGTGGAAAGCTGTGCTGAATGGATCAGGGCGAGGTGGGAAAAGGGTTGGTCTTGGTCGGTGAAGAGAAATTGGCGACAGCACAAGACAACGAGTGCAACGGGTGGGCAATGAGGCCTGAGGGAAAGCAATGAAGCGTGCTCCCCTCTCCTCCCCCCTCCAACCCAACCCAACCTTTCATATTTCATATTCCATGTTCCGTGTTCCATGTTCCAGCAAGAATTTACAGGCCCCCTTTTTCCTCGCCAACGTGCATGAAACGGGCGCCCCTTCCCTCCATCCCATCCTCCATTCCTGGGCCGACGCCTGTCCTTGAATAGGCTTGTTTCCAGCCCATTTACCATCACGGGACACAGGGTGACATTCATCCACGGCCATCCCCCGCTCACTCCCCTCACCTCGCCTGACCTCACCTCCAAGCCTCCAATCGCACCGTTCTCGGTCTGGATACACGACCAAGCGACCCACGAGAAACGGCACGCAGCACCTGGTACGTCATTGATTCCCTGTCAAAGTTCGACCTCTAGCTCCCAGCTTCAGCCCCAGCTCTCCATCGTGTCCCTTGGCCGTGCCCGTAGCCGTAGCCGTGGCGGTGGAAGGCGGAGAGGACGGAAGGATCCATGAAGAGGACTTAGTCGGTGGCTCGATTCAGTCATTCGCATATCTCGTCTCCCGCCACGACACGCTACGCAAGGCATTTCTCACTCTCGAGACGCCGCTCCCCATCCCTCACCTCCTCCTCACTTTCACCCCCTCCCGCTTCACTGTCGCTCGCTCGCTGGCCCTGTCACTGTCGCTGTCGCTGTCACTGTCACTGTCGCTGCCCGCCACTCCCAGCCCAGCCGGCCGGCCCCCCCCCCCCAACGATCGCCCGCCCTTTCGTTAACCCTTAATTATAGTCTGGGGTTCGTCACGTCGCGTCCTTCGGTCCATTCGTCCTCACTCGTTTTCCCCGGCCTCCCATCCGCTTACGACGTCGACACCTCTGCTCCTGCATCTGCACCTGCATCTGCGTCTGCATCCGCCGACAACACTCGTTGCTCTCTCTTGCACCGCATCCGTATCGCATCGCATCCGCATCACATCACGTCGCACAGCATTTTGTGAGCATTCATCTACAACCAACCACCCTAGGTCAGTTGCCGTATCCCACTTCACACGTTTCTTTTCTTTGCCTCCTTTTGGGTTCTCTCTCCCGCGCCTCGGAAACACTGGACAACCACATCGGCCGCTCCTCATGCATGCATGCATCGTATATGGCACATCGCAATCCTCATCTCGACTGGAACCTCTCACCGGGCAACGCCTCATCCTCTTCTCTTACGACAGGTCACCTCTGGTGGCTTTCAATACTTCCACGGGCGGCTCCCATGTCCCCAGCGCACCAAGCCTCCGATGATATTTTTGGCCCACCTCACCTCACCTCACCTCACTTGTGCCCCGCGGATGCCGCGCGTACCTGCTGTTGTGCGATGCGAAAAGTGTCAGCTCGGGAGCTCAGCGCAGCTCAGCTCAGGCCAAACCCACCCTGAGCCGGGTCCCTGGGTGGCCTGGGTGGCCTGGGTGGCCTGGCATGCCTGGGTGGCTGCTGGCTGCCGCATTGACAGGTGCACCTATGGTCGGAGTCACATCATGGTTGCTTTGCTGGGCTGAATATCCCGTTCCATGTTCGCGCCGCCCGACCATCTACCGCCCGAGATCATGACCCGCTCGCTCTGCTGCCTTGCTCAGCCCAGAGAACGCCTTACATAAAACGCTGCAAAACCCAGCCCACGCACTTTGTAACACGCGCATGGCTAGAGCCTAGCATGCATGGCGCCAAGCAACCAGTCCCCTAGGGCAGGAAACGATCGGACCTTCAACTGGAGTCCCCTCTTCAGTATCCATCTGCCTCGCCAGGCCGCCTACCGCGTGCATTCTCTTCGCCGCCTCGACCATTGATCTGTTCAGCGTTCGACAGAGCAGCCTCAACTAACTGTTCTATCCAGTATCTAGTTCTTAATATCCCGACCAATCTTGGTCCCCCCTCTCCAGAACCGCCAAAGCCAGCCCATCACTCGCTCGCCCACGCCGATCCGTCACGACTGCTGGCGCTCCTCCCAGCTCTGTCAAATCGATCATTTCAAATCCGATCGCTTCGCCCGAACCAATGCTCGCTGAGACATCTCGGCAATAACAGCAGCTACTTCATACTGTCCTCCCTTCACGAGTCGCATCTCGTTCGACCAGGACGTTGCAGTAAACACCCTCCATCGACGAAAGCACGACGTCTACCTGGCCACCATGGCCGCCACCGCGACCTCGCCGCCTCCCGAGCCGACGAGCCCCAATGCCCGCAAGACGTTGCCGCGTGCTCCTCACTCTCACGAGAGGCTGGGAGTAGACAGCAAATCTGGGCCCACCTCGCCACGCATACGGGATGCTCCCGTGTCTCCCGTGAGGGTCAACTTTCAGGCCGACAACTGGGTCCACTCCAACGCGAACATCGAGCAGGCGCATGGTGCTGCGGCAGAGTTTGTTGTGCCAGACCGCACACGGCAGCGGAGTCAACCTCAATCTCCTACCGGCTCCCAACTGCCACCGCACAGCCCGGTCTTCCAATCCCCACGGAGTCCACACAGCCAGAGCTCGCGCCCTCGAGACTACGACCACCAGCCGCTGTCACCCGCTTCGACGTCATCTGGTCGGTATGCTCCCCAGCTTGCGAGTCCCGTCGAGACAAGCTCTCTCGGGGGCTTTGATCTTGGCTTCTCACCAGCCTCCAACTCCCTAGCCACGGGTCCTGAGGACATCAGCGGCATCACAGCGGGGAACTCCACTCTGCAGGACGACAACCGCAACAGCCGCGAGTCCGAAGCCACCACGAGCACCACCCAACAACATGTCTCCAAGGAGTCTTCGGCCTCAACCAGCGCCAGTTCGTTTTCCGGTAACAACGAGAACTCGGAGTGTCGCGATAATGGATCAGCCGAGAGCTCTCTCATCGAGGGCCACATGCCCCGAAACCAGTCGGTGCCGCTATTTCAGTACCACCACCAAGAACACTACCCCGAGCGAGTGGCGAGCGTGCCCAATGTGTCCGATACCAGATCCGTCTCCAACCCTGATTTGGTAGCGGCTGCCGGCATCAACAGGCACTTGACTCCCAGTTCGAGCGGTTTCCTTCAGAGAGGTCCACTCCAGCGACCCCCGTCCGTCTACTCTACCTACTCGGATTTTGGGACTCGGAGTCGCTCACCCGGCCTGATGCCCGGTAACAGGGTTTCCTCTGCTCAGTCAAGAAGATCCCCAGATGTCAGGCCATCCTCATACGCCGAACTGCTGAACGTCCCCTACCCCCAGCAGGCGCCAGCTCCTATCAGCTTCGACAACAACAGGCTGCGGAACGCTGTCGGGAACAACGCCTCGCTTCTCAGCGCCCAGAAGACCCTGGAGATGTATCGTCAGAATGTTAAGAAAACGACCGATCTCTCCATTCAGTACTCTTTCGCCGTCTTCCTCATCTCGACGGCCCAGGAGCAGGGTCTGGACTGGGATGAGCCAGCACGCAAGAAGGGCGACGACCAGATCAAGGGTTCGCCCCAGGAACTGGTCAAGGAGGCCAAGCAGATTCTGCAAAAGCTGTCAAGCGCGGGTTATCCCTTTGCCCAGTACTACCTCGCTGACGGCTACGCGTCCGGCCTCTTCAGCAAGGGCAAGGAAGACTACAGCCAGGCGTTCCCCTTGTTTGTGCTTGCTGCGAAGCACGGCCATGCCGAGTCTGGATACCGAAGTGCCCTCTGCTACGAATTCGGCTGGGGATGTCGAAAGGATCCCGCCAAGGCTGTCCAGTTCCTTCGGATCGCTGCGTCGAAGAGACACCCGGGTGCCATGACCAGGTTAGGCAAGGCGTGCCTCGTGGGTGACCTTGGAGAGAAGCGCTACCGCGAAGGAATCAAGTGGATGAAACTGGCGGCGGAAGCTGCGGACTCCATTTACAACTCGGCGCCGTATCAGCTGGCGTGCTTGTACGAGACGGGCTACGGGGACGATGTCTTCAAGGACGAAACGTACGCCGCCGAGCTCTTCACACAGGCTGCCGAACTCGCACATCCCGAAGCCAACTTCCGTATGGGGGAGGCCTACGAACACGGCAAGCTCGGATGTCCGAGGGATCCAGCCCTCAGCGTACACTTTTACACCGGTGCAGCTGAGAAGGGCCACGCGGCAGCCATGATGGGCCTATGCGCGTGGTACATGGTGGGTGCGGAACCAATCCTCGAGAAGGATGAGGAGGAGGCCTACGAGTGGGCTCGACGATCTGCAGAGCTGGGTAAGTAACACACGGCCTCGGACTCGGCAACATGAGTGTGCTAATTTTGCTGTACAGGCTTTGTCAAGGCGCAGTATGCGGTGGGCTACTTCACGGAGATGGGCATCGGATGCCGACGTGACATCCTGGAGGCCAATGTGTGGTACGTCAAGGCGGCCGACTCTGGAGACGACCGCGCGAAACAGAGAATCGCCATCATTCAAGCCGCGGTTAGCGGTGGGACGCCGATGGAGGTCGCGCCGCCGCGAAACGGCAAGACTAAGAAGGGCGACGATAAGGACTGCATTCTCATGTAAATGAGGGGCAGAAAGCAACTGATGGCACGACTCGGCGTTTTCTGGATCACAACATCCCACCCGCATTAATGACCAAGCCCCTTCCTTTTTTTTTTCTTACGAGAGCGACCACTCCGTCTTCGGTTGTCACCCCCAGACACACTCCATCTTGGATATCTAGCGCCGTCCATGGTGTTGGCTTACTCCAATGACGGTCGAGACGTCGGTTGGCGAGCATCCTATCAGCAGCGACTCGGAGGGATGACGCGTCGTCGTCCTACCACGACGCAGTCCCCCCGCTCTCGTGCGTTTCCTTAGTGCGGCTCTACGAAATCTGTTTGCATGCATGGAACGAGAGGCGCGATGGTGGTGTAAGCATGTTTGACCTGTTGTCGGGCATGCACTTTTCCCCCTTGGACGTACTTACTTGGGCGTTTTCCAGAGGGGGGGAGGATATGTTTTTCTCTTTGCTTCGAGTGCATCGGTATGGGATGAGGAAACAAGACGGGATGGACCGGCGGATGCACTGGGAGTCTTGTACATACGAGGATATAATAATGGCCTGTCTCGGACGGGTTGGCTCGTGATATTGACTGCTGCTTTGAGAGGATCCTGTTTTCTGCTGTTTGAAGTGATTGCTGTCCAAGCACGACTGAGGGCCAGGTGGGGTCGTTACTCGGCAAGTCGCCTCTAGGTGAATGAATATTCACCCTCGCGCTGCTGCCACCTCCGCTACAAGCCGCAGCCGCTGACCTGAGCCATCTCTTTCCGTCAGCATGCAAATAGCGCATCCGGTCCACAGATGATGGGACATCCCCTCCCAAACGAACCCACACAACATAACGACGCCGCCATTCACAGTCCAAGAGGACAGAAAGCACACAAGCGAAGCGATCCACTCCAGTGCAGCAGGTTTCATGAGTCCCACAACCGGTGAGCCAGACATCAACCAAAAGCAACTTGGCGCAGCGGAAGCGCGCCGGGCTCATAACCCGGAGGTCGGACGATCGAAACGTCCAGTTGCTAAAGCTTTCACTTTTGCATTTTTGTGACCCTGAGATTTTGTCATGGTGCGTGGATACATCTGTGGTACAAATACACCTTTGCTTAGTCTCTTTTTGCCATTTTTCAGCTTGAGAATCGATCATTCCAGAGAGGCGGTTACGTGACGAAGGGCACGTTTCCTGCCTTGTTCTGCCTGGTCTCCTTGAGGGCGTGCAAGGTTGAGTCAATGCTCGGCAATGCTGAGCCATTTCTCCTGTTTGTCAAGCCCTCTTCCTTATTCCTCAAGCAAAAACTCCCGGTGCATGGCCACCTTTCACGAATGCTCCCTTTGATGACCTGAAACCAGTAGCTGTCAAACAAACCACTTACTCGTACAGCGCCAGGCGGGATCGACCTCCAATCACAAACACGAGTGCCAACATCGCCATCAATATGCATCGTCAAAGTCGGAAACGAACTGAATTCCAAAAACACCGTAGAACGGGATGCGCAAGGCATGACACCTTTGCTAACTAGAAATGCCACCGCAATAAGGTCCACCAAACTCCAAATCTGCATGCATGCTTCTGGCAAGGCACTCCGTCCCATCCTCTACCAGGCTGGCATTATTACCATGCAATGCCTTAACACCTAAATGCACTGGCAATGATGCCTGGCTCCTCGTTTGCGTATATGACAAACAAACAGGGCAGCCGAACGCCGGCAATCTCATCCGCTCAATCAGGAGCAGCCCCAAGAAGAAAAAAAGACAAATGCTCAATGTCTCAGCCTGCCATGGCTGGAATCAACGCCCGGGTCATAAATTCATGAATCAGCTGCTGTGGCTCCTGGCGAACCTCTTAGGCTCGTCGACCTCCTCACCCAGCACTGTAGGGTTGCGCGGGTCCACGTAGGCAGATAGTCTGTCGTCACCCCATCGCGCACCGATCGTGACCCACGTCATCTTGGTTGGGATCTTGACATTCACCGTCTCACGGTGACCCGCCCACATCAACCTGCTGTCGCGGTCCATCCCGCTGTTGCCCAGTCCGCCATTGCCGACCCATTCCTTCACAACATCCTTGATGAACTGGATCTTGCGGCGGAAATCGTTGGCCGCAGGGATGCCCTGCAGGTCGGCCGGAATCTCGGGGCGGCGTCGAGTCGTGGTCGTCGTCCGTGCCGAGGGCTTGGTCTGGAAGTTCAGAAGCGTCTGCAGAGGGTACGAGAGTGTGCTACGCTCGTCAAGGCTCTTCGGGTCAAGGGTGCCCGTCTTCGCCAAGCTCTCAGCAGCATCCTGCGGGAGATGCCAGAAGTGGCACCATGTGCCGGCCGCGTTGATGACAAGCTTGGTGTGGTCGGGGAAGTTGAACTGCAGGTGCCCGTCACAGAAGACCCAGCAACCGACGTCACCCAGTCTCTGGTAGAAGATCACCAGATCAGTTGGCTGAGTAGAGGACGGGTCTTGCGATCCAAACAACTCAGCCGTGTTGTCATGCGCCGCCCCGAACTCGTCCCTACCATATGCAATCATGTAGTTCGCGAACTTCTTCCAAAGAATCACCCTCTCACGCTTCCTGTGCTCATAGACATCCCGGCCAGGGGGCATCTTGCCGGCGACGCCTCTTTCATCAACAGGGACGCGGAATTGCCTGGCTGGAACCCCAAACCAGTTCAAACCGGCCTCGCCATTGTTTTCGTAGAAGTGAACTTCCTCTCGCGGTGGAATAGGCTGGTGCCTGTCAAGGTAGTTGGGATCCTGGTCACGCTTGCTGTGTTCTTCCGCATTGCGAACGAGCATGCACGCCGGGGGCAACATGGATGTCTTGCCGTTCTCCGTCGTCGGGATATCTCGCAGAATGCACCCGATGCCCCCGTCGTCCAGAATGTACCCAAGACCGAACTTGTTGGTGTAATCCACCCATCGAGTCACAACCTTGGGGCGAGCTGGTGCCTTTTCTTTCGCAGAAATGATGGCCATCGTGCGCGCGTTCAGGGCGCGTTCCAGCTCGGTCTGAAGCCGCTGAAGACGCTCGAGAATGGCATCTGGTTGGGTTCCAAGCACTGCAGTGGGCTGCTCAGAGTTACTGAACAGCGTGGAGTAGTTGGAGTTTTTGGACGCGTCACTGGGGTTCGATGTTGGCGAGCTGCTGCGGGTTGAAGAGATCTGTGTGGGAACAGCCGAGGCAGACTGTGTCTTAGGCAGTGGTGCTCTTCTCAGACTCGTCGCCGGCTTCTGCAGTGGTTGTTGAGGTTGTCTGATAGGGGCTGCCGTCTCACTTTCGGTATCAGACGCAGTGTATTGCCTAACAGCCCTGGGTCGGAGGGAGGGGGCTGCCTGAGAAAGAGTTTCTGGCTGCGGCTTTGTTCGGATGGCAGTGGTCGTCAGAGCGGAGCGGCCTTGAGCCCTTTGCTGAGCTGCGAAGCTTTGTGGCGGCGCGCGAAGCAGTCCGGTCGGGGCGGTCTGAGTAAGAGGAAGCTGTGCTTCGAGCGTACCCTGGGTCCGCGCTGCCGATTGACCCAGGAGGCTAGCCTGATACGACTTCTGCTCCCTGAGCCATTCGTCAAAGGGCCGATACACGATGTGTGGTGCCAGAGGAATGGCAGGGGTGAGTCCCGACTTCTCCTCAGCCGCCATCTCCTTCCAAGTCTGGGTATGAATCGCCTGCTGGCGAGCGTACGGGCCAACATTGCACTCTCTGCACATGTCCTTGAGATGCCTCATTGTTGAGGCCTGCAAGACGGTACTCATACGACTGCCATAGAAATGAGGCGCGTCCGGAGGCAGCGTCAGCAGCTTGGCTGTCATTTCGGCCTCAACAGGCAGGTAGCCGGAGCTGAAGAACGGGTGTTGGACGATGCCATCTGGCTCGGGTCTCCTGTCCGCATCCTCCAGCATGGTGGCGACGATATCCTTCGCTTCGGAACTGATATGCTTTCCGGCCGTCTCCATCGTCGGCCATTCGTAATCGCGCTCTCTCGCCCTGCGGTAAATCTCGTCCGTGCTCGTAGATTGGAAGGGGGGCTTAGAAGTCAGCATAGCGAACCTGTGCGGCGTTAGTATTGTAGGTCATCACGAGGGCACTCGTAGCAAAGCTTACATGATGATGCCCAAGCTCCATATGTCGACCATGTGGTCATGTCCCTTCTTGCCCTTCTCCAGAATCTCGGGGGCAATGTAGTTGGGCGTGCCGCAAAGCGTCGTGCGACGGATAGTGTGCATGTCCTTGCCCGTGACAAGGAGAGCTGCCAGTCCGAAGTCGCCAACTTTGGTGTTCATGTTGCGGTCGAGAAAGATGTTGCCCATCTTGAGATCTCGGTGGATGATGCCCTTGCTGTGCATGTACTTGATGGCGCCGGCAATTTGGATGGAATAGTAGCGGACCTCGGGCTCGGTCAGGCCCTTTCGCTTCTTGACCATCTCCATGAGGGAGCCATAGGGGCAGAGTTCAAGAACGAGGAAGGTGCAGTCGTTGAAAGAGAAGGCCCTGAGGAACTGGACAATGTTGCGGTGCTTCATCTTGGAGTGGATTTGAAGCTCGGTTTGGAACTGCAACATGTTAGGAGGGGGATGCCGCAGGGGAGACGAGCGGTGCCTACCTTGGTCTGCATCTTGTTCGGCATCTGGCTCTTGACAATCTTGAGAGCGTACTTCTTCTTCTCGGGCATCAGGTAGCCTTGGTAGCAGATGGCGAAGCCTCCCTTGCCGAGCATCTTACCAACCTGGTAAACAGCTCCATCGGGGCGGTCAGAGCTGGCTGGCTCGACGATGGTGTCGGGTGGTGGCGGCGGGTGGTCTTTCCCCTGCGCTGCCTTGAGCTTGGCCACGGGGTTGGGGACAGGATTGGCCTTCAAATCTGCCGGCTTGAGGACCTGACGGCCCGCGTTCGCATCCCTAGGCGATAAGGCGTCCATCTCGGGTGGTCCTTTGGCCATCAATCGGTGGGCCATGGTGTACGGACGCGCTCGGTATGTCGTTATTCAGGACGGCACCGGGGTCGACGGTGTCCTGGGGTGGTGTTTGGGAGGAGTCCTAGAGGAAGTCGCATCAGTACGAGAAGCTGGCGGTGGCTGCAGAATCGCGACTGCCAGCATTGTGCCTACCTCAGTGTGCAGAGCATATGTAAGGTATACAATGGCACTGCGGATGGTCGCCTCGACTAAGGAATAATACCACCGGGGTGGTGTGAGGCTGGCGCGATTGTCGAGTCCAGGGACGAGAGAGCCGTCCGACTGTTGGTGTTGGGGAGGACTACAATAATGTGGACGGGCGGTTGAGGGCGCGTGGTTCAAGATTGGTGGTGTTGACTGCCCGATTTGGCCTGCCGTTGCTGTGGAAACAGCCCCGGAGGTGCCTGCCTCACCGACATGGCCCCACTGGCCATCCCTTGGAAGGCACGACACCGCAATGTAATGACGGGAGGAGCTCCACAGCAAAGGAAACAAAACATCAGTGAATGAAGAGTCTTTATTCATTGAAAGTCATCGAGATGTTCCATTCAAGTCTTTCGTCAGGACATCTTCAGACCATGGAATCGTCAGGACCGGTTGCGACCCGAGATGAGCCCAGACGACAATACCCCATGCTTCTGGCCCTTTCAGTGACTGGAGGTGTTGATTGATGCGCAATCCTCTACAGTCAACCCGCTGATCTGGTGGTCGCACAGAATTTGAAGTCCGCGAGAACAGCTCAAAGCTTCAAATATGTGTTCTCAACATGGTCAGGCCGTGAGTGATATGGGTTTGCAACAGTGAGATGCTCCATCATTAATGCCCTGGATCGGCGCATTCGGAGACACCGATCAACACGGCAGAGCTTCTCATCTCCGTCGCTCTTTCAAACCGCCCGACACGTCTGCAAGGTTGTGTTTGATGGCATGTCGAAATTACTATTTCGCGAAGTGAATCAAGTATGGCTATTCATTTTCATCGGAAAGACGGAGGCGCGAGACCGACGACTTCCCGCGCTAATGCAGACGGCATCGGTCCCACCACGAATCGCGAAGCCCGAAACCGCGACAGCACCGATCAGTCAACGGCGCGAGGTTTTTACTGTCCGTGCCGAGGACGCAAAATACTCCAGCCGGTGCTCGGCTCGTTATGACGCCGCTCTCCTCCCCGCCTTGGCGCCCGGGTCGACCGAAGCTTGACTCGGGGCTCCCCGAATTGCCACGAAGTGAGATGACTGCCGGACTTAGGCTTGACGCGCCTGCAACGATGGGAACAAGATGGTTGACTGTGCGATTCATGATCAGGGCGAGGATTCAATATTTAAGGTAAGGGGACAGGACCTTATAGAAACACCATGTGATCCATCAGCACCAAGATATATCAGCATATCCAAGCACCCACATTGACCCCTTACTTTCAATACCCATCTTCGATTTACTTCAACAAAACATCCCCATACTGAGCATCGCATTATGGAGGCATCAATGACCAAGACTCTGAGTGGCAAGGTTGCCCTCGGTATGTTCACATGGCCCTACATCAACGCGACGTCGCTCCATTTGTCTAACGGATTCTCCAAGTTACCGGCTCCAGCCGAGGCATCGGTGCCGCCATTGCCACACGACTTGCTTCCCACGGCGCAAACCTGGTTATCAACTACGTAGCCTCCGCTGCCGCCGCCGAGGCCGTGGTGGCCAAGATCCGGGGTCTCGGAGTTGAGGCCATTGCCGTCCAGGCCGATGTTTCCAAGCCCGCGGAGATCAAGAGAATGTTCAATGAGGCCAAGGCCAAGTTTGGCCGACTGGACGTCGTGATGAGCAACTCCGGCATCGAACATTTCGGTGACTTGACCAGCGTGACCGAGGAGGAGATTGACCGCGTCCTGGCTGTCAACGTCAAGGCCCAGTACGTCATGGCGCAGCAAGCCTTTGAGCATCTCACGGACAACGGCCGCTTGATCTTGATCTCTTCTACCTCGGCAGTTGTCGTAAGGCCTCCCCGTCATATTTTGCCGATGTGAAAGCAACCCGCTTACCAACGTAGGGATTTCCCCGCCATGCTCTCTACGGCGCATCAAAGGCCGCCATACAGGGCATGGTCCGAAGCCTCGCGTGGGACTTTGGCCGCCGCAAGATCACGGTCAACTGCATTGCCCCGGGAGGCGTCAAGACGGACATGTACGCTGAGGCCGCTGCCAAGTACCTCAAGGGTGGGGAGAACATGACGGTGGAGGAGATTGATGACAGAATCTCCGACTGGAGCCCCATGTCCAGGCCTGGACTCCCCGACGACATTGCGGGCATCGTCTCGCTCCTGGCTAGCCCTGAGGCTCAGTGGATCACGGGCCAGACTCTTCACGCGAACGGTGGATCGTACATGATCTAGATAGTCTATGAAGCCAATTTCCTCAATGTGTTTTGTGCCTCGATCTTATCGACCCTGTGCTGCCCTGGCTTCAGTAACGGATAGCTGATCTTTGCAAAGAAACATGGTTCCAGATGTCGATAGCTGTGAGCTGGTCACGGTTCAAAATGAGGAGGATGAAGTGTGGTCAACTTCGCCGCCGTCTCGAATTCTTGGTAAGGTGATTGGAATTTGGATTTGGAGGTCTATCTAGGAACAATGACGCCTCAAAAGAGCACGGCATTCCCAACACACTACTCATCTACCCATGCCGGGGAACCAGCCCTGAAATACAACAAATCAAGGATGACAGGCTTCTCTAGTTCTATGATTATCCCCAACAGATCTTCATCGTCGATAGCACAATCCAACTGTGTTTCAGTTGCCAAGGTGCGAGTCCTCCAGGTCGATCAACCCCTTCTCGTACATGTGCCGCGCAATGGGGTATACCGCGCGTGCAAAATTACTTCTCCTCTCGAGCACATAGCGCGGCGTAACGTGCCCGAATCCTTCGACCTTGTGCTGCCAGCGGTCAGGGGAGAAGGCGTGCAAAACATAGGTGGACGACCAGTCGTGAGCCCACTCGGGAAATCGTTCCGGGTGGTCGAACCTGTCCGAGAACCCCTCCTCGTGTGATGGCAGAGCATCACCCCGGGTGAAGTTGGCAATGTTGGACGTCTCGTTGTGAGGGCTAAACAGCTTGTCCGTGTCGTTGTTCTCCCAGCTGCCGGGCGCGAAAGCGTCGCGCTCCATGATCAGCATCTCGCCCGGCTCGCGGATGAGCCGCTGGCCGAAGCTAGTGATGACGCGGTTGCTGTGCGTCGTCCACCCGCCTGTGTAGGCGCGATGCATGCCGTCCATCCAGAGCCCGATCATCTTCCCGCCCTTCTCTGACATGAAGCACCCGCTGTTGATCATGCCCCCGAGCTCCCGGCCGGCGATGGCCTTGAAGCCGCTCTCGCGAAGAATACGGATGTCGCGCAGCACGTGGACATCCCAGTCAATATAGACGCCGCCGAACTCATGGACGGCCTTGACCCGAACAAAGTCAGACTTGTGCTCCATGCCCTGGATCTTGATGCCGTTGCCGGCATGCGTCGGGACGTCGACTGTGTTGATCACCACGTCGAACAACGTGAAAATGAGCTTATTCCACTTGCCCGCCTGCCCTTCCCTGGCGCGCAGGACGGATGTGCCGTTGGCCGCGGCGTTGGTGTGTAGGTAGATGGTCTTCGGTCGCCAGTAGAACCACGCAGCGTATATAGACAGGGCGTGGCTGAACTGGAAGGTGAAGTCCCCTTCCAGGTCGGACAAGATGTAGACGAAATGGACATGGTTTGGAATGGTCTCGCTGCGGGAGGAGGGCTCATGATCGTCGCATACGAGCGACGCCGGGATGTATGCCTTCGTATCGTGTGGGAGGAGGAAAATCAAGAGAAAGAGAAACACAGCGATAGCTGCGATGCTCCTGATCGGAAGGCGATTCGTGGATAGGTGCCCCATGGAAGAGAACATCCTGCTGCTTTTCACCTACCCACTTGCGATGACAGTAGAGAAAACCAAGACGGAAGGCGACAAATTGTAGGGAGCGAACATAACAAGAAACCGCTCGTCGGCCCAACAGACTTCATCGGATAGGGGGTAAACTTCAGTGATAATGTACAAAGGAATCTCATATCCCTTTCTGTAAGCCTGTGGCAAACATTGACGCCTCGGAGGGGCGGGTCATTCATCCTCCCCAAGCGGCGGCAAAAGATCAGTGTCAGCAGGGCAAACAGAGTTTTGGGTGTGAAATAGGCTCTTTGTCCAGTGGCATCCAGACAGGTCCAGCTTCCATGACTTGGATGGGAGGCGTGGAAGAAGGTCTCCGCAGGTGCTCCTGGAGCTCGGAGGAAGGGTAGCGATGCAGCTGGAAGGCACGGGCGGCGAGGGCTGGTGGCACATCGTGATAAGGTGAAATAGACTCGGACGAGTGAAAAGGGCTCGCCGAAAACACCGAAGCATACCAGAGCCTCTCTCTCAGTAGTCTATGGGCGCATGGCATTGCATTCACCAACCCACGCATGGGCTAAGTTTGACCATTGGGCGCATCCGAGGTACGCATGATTGGTGCTTCGCTACCTTATCCCCGTCTTGTGCGACTTCATCCTCGCGGTTGGCTCATCGATATTTCTTTTGATGCCTTCAATAAGAGTCCCAGGGGAAATGACAGCAATCTTACACTTCTTGGGTGACCAGATACAGAGAGGGACATAGGCGAGCAGGCAACTGGTCAAGAGGGAGTGGCTGCCATCACGATACCCTTTCGCCCCCAGATGATCAAGTATAACTTCTTACATTTCGTTCAAACTTCGCCCATCAGAACACAGACCCCAACGAGTGCTTCGGTCAACAATCGAGTTGCTATGCTAGGCACATGAGTTCGCAATTCTCCAGAGCGACATGGCGACATTCACCAACCGGGAGGGCACCCTCCTCGGACCCCTCACGACGGCATGGGCCATGCCATCGGACTGCATGGTCCAGATGCTGAACTGCGCAACCTGTACCGAGGGCTTTGGAGGCCAGTCGTGTCATCAAGGCGGCGACGGCATCGGCTCAGCGCAGGACTACACCGGATGCTGGCCGCCGACGACAGAGGGAGCCGGCACGCCGAAACATCCCTTCGTTGGCTGGGGTTTCTATTCTCCAGGCCTGGCGTGCCCGACGGGCTATACGGCGGCCTGCACAGCTCGGTTTGACAGCCGGCCGGAATGGGAAATCGAGTTCAACCTGCGCGAAGGAGAAACCGCTGTCGGGTGCTGTCCAGAGTCAGTCGCTCCTTTTCACGTTCGCCTTAGCTTAGCTAACTCAAAATGATAGGGGGTTTGGTTGCACAAACCGCAACGGCAACACTTGCATACTCGTCGCGTCAACCGAAGGCGAATCAAATTCGGCCGTCGTCATCGAGACGGGCTCCTGTTCTGGCACAGACATTGACGCCATGGCGACTGCTACCTTTCCCGACCTCATCACGAAGACGGTGACGGAAACGGGCGGGGCCTCTGTCGTTGAGACCGTCTTGGCCATGCGCGAGATCACCCTGCTCATGCCCATGATCCAGCTCAACTACAGGGCATCCGACCTCACTGCTTCCACAGCGGAGACGTTAATGACCAACGACAACGGCAGGGTCTCGACAACAACGCCCTCGCGACCAGAGGAAACGGCATCAGGAGTTGGCAATGAACCCTCAAGTGCCGCCATGCTCGGGAGCATGACCGGAGCTATCGTCGGCTCAACGCTCGGTGGGCTCGTGGTCGTTGGCTCAGCTGTATGGCTGCTCTGGTGGTGGAAGAAGCGCAGACGGGGAGCCCTAGGCCGAAGAGAGCTCGTGGGCAACATCAGCTCTCGAGTCGCAGGGGTAAAATACGTGAACCATCATCAGGCCAAATTGGGTACGGATAGCACCTGGGAACTGCTTGAGCTGGATTCCCAGCGAAGCTCAAGAGCCCCTGCCGAGCTTCCCACAGCCGATGCGTGCGATCAGAATAGCTCTGACAAGAGGTCGTGAATTAGGAGAGAATTTGGACTGCTCGCCTCCTTTTGATATGTATTGCAATCCGGCCTGTTCAATTTAATGCCAGGCAGCTGGTTGCTTCTAGCTATCCAACTCGTCGACGTCCGACTTTCGGCAGTACTTCGCTGCCTCATCGCCTCCGAAGGTTTTTTCGAGCCACTGCTTGAACTTCTGTCCGCGATCGCTGCGGAGGTAGTACTCCTGAGGGACCCAGCCGCGGAACCGAGTCAGGCGGGAAGGTTTGTACCAGTCGATGGGCGTGATGGGGCGCGGGAGCCTGCAGATGATTCTCTCCCCGCGACTCGTCTTCTCGTTGACGTAGGCGAACTTCCAGCTGAGGACCACGACACGCGGATCCTTGTCGGGGCCGGAGCCGAGCGGGCGGGAGATCATGACCTGTTTGGTCTCGAAGAAAAATGAGAAGCACACGCCTGCATGTTGATGTCCCGTGCTGACCTCCAAGACTTTCTTGAAGACACGCATGCGCTGTTCCACGTCTCCAGCTTCGGCACCAGGCACAAGGTCAGGCACGTTGTCGGGGTCGACGTCGTGCGGCCGGCGGCACATGGCATCCATCGTCTTCCCTTCGATGTACTCCAAGAGAATGAGGCAGACGGGCCTGAACTTATTCTGGACAGGGAAGTAGATGGGTGTGGTGAAGCAGCCGTAATATCGAGGTGCGTAATCGCCATCCTTTCCTTGGGCCTTGAGGTGCTCATACACGGCTGCCTCCTGGCTGAGATCTCTGTCCACTTCGCTGACCACATCGGCCGGCTGGACAAGAATGTGATGCGTGCTGTCATAGTAGAGAGGGTCGTAGATTTTGGCGACAACGCGATCAGGGAGGAAGGTTCCGGTCTTGTTGTTGCCGAGCCTGCAGAGGACGACCTGAGCTCCGCACTCAAATCCGGTCTCAAGCTGCCTCTCGATGACCAAGCTGCTGTAGTATGGGGACTTGGTGCAGTCGTTCGTCGGCCAAGTGGCGTTGCGGGGAAGGTACTCCAGGACGAGCTGGCTCCGGCTCTTGTTGAAAGCAGCTGCCAGATCCCAAGGCTTGCTTCTCTGGTGATCCACCGACTCAGGTTGATACATCGGACCGCCGAAAGGGTCAGGTGGCGTGTGGCGTGTGATCATGAGACGTCTGTTCGGGACGTACGGGTTGCTGTGTCTCTCATCCGGAGGGGGCATCCACGGAGTATCAGCCATCGCGGCTTCTGTGTCGGACGAAGTCGTATCCATCTGGTCAAAATGCGGTCATCAAAGGGATCAACGAGGCGGCGCGTGGTTGTCGAGGTTTGGTGCTCGGCAGATGCTGGCAGGTAGTGACAGAAGTGGATGGCTGAGGAGGCTGGGAGGCTCAAGCTTTGCAGGTTGGCGTGGGTCGTTCCGCTCTCTAATAAGGAGTCAAGGCAATCTGCCACCTTTGTGGTTCTGCCTAGGCTGGCTCGAGCCCGAATATACAGGAAGTTGCTGGAACAATTGGTAAGTACCAGGTCGAAACTTTACTGAAAGAATAGCGAGTTTCCCCATATTCAACAAATACACATGAAATAGCTCCTGAGTAGTGGCTCTTTTTCGGTTGTTAGGCAGACAGCTTTCGTTCCAGACCCTCTGATCACATTCACGATCTTTCCTTCAAATGCAGATGGACGTCAACCACATGGTGGCTAGGGGCCTAGACGCATGCTTTCCCGGATTCACGAATGCAAGAAGATTTGGCCGTCAATTTGCTCAGACCCATACTGCACGACACAATTTCATATGGGATGCAGAATCGACCCTGCACATGGCGTATCTAGGAAGGTTGCGAATTATTATCCGAATTGGTCCATACTCCGACTACCTAGCCGTCGCGCTCAACCGACCTTTCGTGAGGCAGCCCGGTCGCGAGAAGTGCCGGGGCGCAGTGCCGTCTCAGGGGCTACATGGAGGGTTGACGGCGCACGAGAGGGTGCTCGACTTGGTGACCGCGGCGGGACTGCCTGCCGCCGATGCTGCGTCTGAGAGTCCCACCGATTCCTCCGACTCCCCTTACGCTATCGACGCAGATACGACTTTGGACTAAGAAAACTTCGTACTCTAGTGGACGAGAATCATTGATGTCGTTTAAGGACGTTCATTGAGGTGATGGTCAGGATTGTCACTTGGGAATCATTGAGAATACTTGGGCCTGTGTTAGGCCGAGGACCTTTGAGCCTCCGCAGAATAGTAGACTGGAGTTCAGGTCCTGACAATATCAACATCGGTATTCATAAGTTTTGCGCTTGACCTCTGACTTGATTCGGCATTGATTTGGGTACGAGACGTGATGAATGTTCATCCCAGGTGTTTCGCCTCGGAGTGCGGCGCACCGTTGGAACAACCCTCAAGGCGGCATCGGTACCAGTCTCGACCTCTCTGTGATCGCTGCCGGTCTGCTATGGCCGTTTAGTACATGTTTGGTTAACGTGAGGTATCTTGGAATGTGCGTCTATGAGAGTTGAGATCGGGAACTTTAAACACACCGAGACAACGTATCGAGCGAGGCTCCTATCCAAAGCCAGGCGCCGCCAAGGGCAAATCTTCTGGCCGAATAACTCCATCCCAGGCTGGTGGCCACCCAGCCTTCTATGCCGCAGGCCGTGATATACACAATATACAAAAGGTAGGGAACAGTCGTCAGGCTCAAGCCGGAACTGCCGCCGCAGGGTGCAGCGTCGGACACAGGGGCTTCTTCGTCTTCGGGTCCTTGAGCGCCCGCAGCGCTTCCTCCAGCACGAGCACCTTGCCCTTAACCTCCTCCTCGTCCCTCTCCAGGCGTTCCTCCCTTCGCTCCAGCTCCTCGAAGCGCGCGTCCAACTCCTTGATGCGCTCGAGGTTGGAGTCAGGCTTCTGCGAGGCCTTCCAGTACTCGTACACGATGAGGCCGCCAGCGACGCCCAGGATGAAAGCGTCGCCGATGACGTCGGCGAAGAGGTCCACGGCCTTGGTCTCGGAGAGGGGCCGGAACTTGCGCCGCCAGATGTTGGTCGCGGGGAAGACGCGGAAGTGGCCGGGACGGGTGCCGAAGATGCCTCGGGTGTTTTGTTGCTGCTGTCCTTGTTGCTCTTGCTGCTGCTGTTGCTGTTGTTGCTGTTCGGCTTCTATCCGTGCTTGTTCCTCCTTTTTCCTCTTCTTCTCTTCCTCCTTCTCAATTTCCTCCTTCGTCTTCACGGTAGGAGCCTCGGCTTTTTCTTTCGCCCTCATCTCGGCGGAAGGGTTTCGGATGAGGGCGACGTTGAGGCGCATATTGATCTGGTGTATTGACTGGCCGTACCGGGCGGCGAACTGGCGGAAGCGGGGGTGCTCGTGGGCTTGGGCCTTGATTTGGTTCTGGGAGTCGCGAGCGGCGCGTCAGCTTGGGGGCACTCTGGAAGGTGGGATTGAAGCTCGCGACGGGACTTACGGCGCCATATTTGGAGACATGTCGCACGAGCAAAGCTGCGAGCTTGAAGAGGGGGAGGGGCACCATGGCGGGGTCGTGTTGGGTGCTTTGTGTTGAGGTGAAGCTCCGGGAGCCTCGATGGTGAGGGCTTGGCTCGGGTTGGACGTCGTCCGCCTTTCTCCGTGACATGGGTCGGGTGGCCTGTGCACATCGCAGAACATCCCCCACTTCCCCACGCTGTTGTTGACGATCTCCCAGATGCATCAACAGACAACATGGCATGCTGGTGGCTGCTCTACAAATCAATCCTTCTTGTCATTACCGGCTCTGGAGACCAATGTGCAGACATACAGTGTATTAAGCACAGAATGGCAGGTGAATGTGCAAACATCTAGATTCATTCATCATTCACCAAGAAGTAGCGGCTCCATCACCTGTCGTCGCACGTGACGCACGGGCATGCTCTACGAGCGAGGTGTATAGGGACCTATCATGGATGGAACCTCAAGGTTCTATGATGTATGCTCCAAGAGGTGTCAAGGAATGTCGATACCCGTTCCCGTGAGCTTGTGTACTAGTATCGCCGTTTTGAGTCGTCGTGTGGAGGCTGGGTGGGTGATTTGAATCCGCTGCATACAAACTGCACGCAACCTGACTCGTCTGCCGATGCTTCAATTGACGATGCATCCATCTGGTCAATGCAGATACGCCATGGGAAGGGCGGCATCTACTTTCTAGGTATGGCATTCCTTAGATATCAGATTCTGAGGCATCACGGAATGATTTTCAATTCGACGATTTCGGGACGCCAAGTACCTCGGTAGGCTAAGAGAGAGGCGCCGAGCTCGTCGGAGAAACGGCCGAAACGGTCGACGGCCGGCCGATAGACGCGGAGATGGGGTCGTCTGGAGGCGTTCAAAATCATGGCGAACCTGCTTCTCCCCTGTCTCTTTGCCATGCCATGGCCACCCTTTCGAATGTCGATGCCGGCCTACCGACGTTATCGCCCCCTCGATGTTCTCCACACCGTTACAAAAGTACCACACAGCAGTCGAGACTTGACTAGCAACATTCATCAGACTAAGAAAGCTTGGCATGCCATGCTGTAGAGAGAATTCCGGGTCTATCCTTGTGCTGTCCTTGTGGTTAATTGGTGAACTTACGTTAAGGCTGGCTCTTCCGCCGGACATCCCATGTCATTATACCGTTTGCTCCTGCCTATCTTCGACTTAGATCCTGAGCGAATTGCTCCTCTATTTTGATGTCTACTGTACTGCATGCAGGATGATATTATTATTTCTTTAGTCTGTACAGCAGCGGGTGGCAAATGAAAACATGGGTTTGATGGTTCTGGTGGTGGTGTGTCTTGGACTGAAGCCGAGATTGGTCCCTTTGACCGTCACTGTTTGGGAGGGTGTTAAATAGCCTTCGCCCATCTCGACTACTCGAGGATCTGGGCTATCTTTCTCCCAGGCTCAGTTCCAGTTGTGTTTGGAGAATCGCCTTCATCATGATGTTGTTGGCGCTTGCGGCCATCTGGCTCAGCCTTGGTCACATCGTCGACGCAAAGGCTGTCTTTGCTCACTTTATGGTACCTCAGCTCCACCACTTCCTTGTTGAATTTGTCTCGAGCTGACCAGAAGGCCTAGACTCAAAACGCAGCAAGCTTCAAAATTCCCCAATGGGAAGCACAGATCCAGCTGGCCAAGGACGCTCACATTGATGGCTTCGCCCTCAACATTGTCTGGCCGTGGGAAGACCTGATGACGCAGCTGTCGTATGCCTTCACGGCTGCCAACAACAAGGGCTTCAAGATGATATTTTCCTTCGATTATGCCGCCAGCGACCCCGAGCTCGGTTTCCCCAAGGACAAGGTCATCGAGCTGCTCAAAATCTATGGGCCCAACGGCGGCTACTTCAAGCACAGCACAGGCCAGCCTCTTGCCTCGACCTTTGAGGGGCCGTCCTGGTACAACGACTGGCCCGATATCAAGAAGCAGACCGATGCCTTCTTCATCCCGAGTTACTCATCTCTGGGTGCCAGACGGGCAATGACGACGGGAGTCGTTGTAAGTTCAAGTACCAACTGAGTCTGCCCCATGTGCTGACTTGCATCCCCCCCCCCCCTCAGGACGGTTTGTTCAACTGGGGAGGGTGGCCTGAGGGCCCCAATAACCTCAACACTGTGATTGACGCCTCCTACAAGGAGTTCCTCAACGGCAAAGCGTACATGATGCCTGTGTCGCCCTGGTTCTACACCAACATGCCTGGTTTCCACGGGAAGAACTGGCTGTGGCGCGGTGACTCTCTCTGGTCAGACCGGTGGAACCATGTCTGGTTCCGCGATCCCGAGTACGTTCAAATCGTCACGTGGAACGATTTTGGAGAGTCCCACTACATCGGCCCCCTGGACGAGACCCAGTATGAAGCCTTTGACCGCGGTAATGCACCCTACAACTACGTCCGTGGAATGCCCCACGACGGCTGGAGACTTCTCTTGCCGTATGTCATCGACACCTACAAGAACGGCGTCGCCACGATCAACCGGGAGCTTCTCGTTGGCTGGTACCGCCTTACCCCCGCCAGGACCTGTGGCACCGGTGGAACGACTGGCAACACGGCCCAGCAGATGCAAACGGAGTACCACCCGGCCGATGTTGTCCAGGATAAGATCTTCTTTTCTGCGTTGCTTGGATCGGACGCCACCGTCTCCGTCACCATCGGGGGAAGCGCCGCTTCGGACGCCACCTGGACGCGGAAGCCCAAGGGCGGCATTGGCATCTACCAGGGTACCGCCTCGTTCGGTGGCAAGACCGGCCAGGTCATCATCACCGTCAACCGCGGTGCTGCCGTTGTGGCTAGGATGACCGGGCAGTCAATCACGACCGCCTGCACAAACCCAGGCGGGCTCTCCAACTTCAACGCATGGGTCGGCTCCGCCCAGGGCCCGGACATCGCCGCCACGCCCCTGCCCCTGAGCAAGCAGAACTGCACAGAAGGCTTCGGAGCCGGCAACTACGACGCTCTCTGCAAGTACTCCTGCAAGTACGGGTACTGCCCCGAGGTCTGCACGTGCAGCGCCATGGGCACCCTCCTGGCGGCGCCCACGCCCAAGAACCGCGACGGTTTCCCGCAGCCCGGCTCTCTCTGCGGCTTCAAGGGGCTCTGCGCCTTCGGGTGCAACTACGACCTCTGTCCGGCCGAGCACTGCACCGTCGATCCGGCGGCAAAGGACAAGTGTGCCATGCCCCCCGAGGCGCCGGTAGAGCCGATTCCGCCGCCTGGCAGTGGCAGCAACGGGGGATTGCCCGACGATGGCTGCCGAAAGGGCACCGGTCCCGGCAACATAGAAGGACTTTGTGACTTCTCTTGCTACTATGGCTACTGTCCTTCGGCATGCACATGCCTGTCCCGCGATGGACCGGCGAATAAGCGACCGGCGAGAGTCGCCAAGCATGGTAAGCTTTCCGAACTCATCAGTGCTGCTCGCCTCCCCCACGTTGTTGCCGAACTAACACGCTGCGACTACCTTAGGCTTCGCGATCGAAGGCATGGGCATGGAATACACCGGCCTCTGCAACTTCACCGTCATGCACAATTACATCGCGCCTGCCGCTTGCACTAATGATTTTTCGAAGGCTTCCGACCTGTATACAGCCATGCCTGCTGATGTGGGACTTCCAACGAGTGCGAGAAGGCGGTCAGACGTTAACGACACCTCGATCGCTTTGCTTGAGCGTCAGATCGCGCCGCAGCCGGATCTCTATGAGGGGCTTGACCCATACTGGCAGATGACGGAACAGTATATCGAGAAAAGATATTGCGGCTTAGGTGGTAGGTTGTTCAGAACTTCAGTTCGGCTCTTCTTGATTTCCCTCTCATCACGGGCTAACACATATTCCGCAGGTGAGGTGCCATTCCAGTGTCTAGGCATCGGCAAAGAAGCACACAAGAACTATTGCGACCTCAAAAATGGTGTCAAGTCAGGCTACGACAAATGGAAAGAGATGAATGGATTGATTGCGGGCAGATACATCATCCGAACCTACATGCGTGCCAACGGGGACGCTGATTGGGATCCCGTCCCTCCAGAGCTCCAACTCAGCGGAACCTACAAAGACAACTTCCTGCAGACAATCACGGCAATGTGGGGTGGACGCGATGGCATGGACGGATTCCACGTGGCCGGCAGCCAATGGAACTGCGGAAGTATAACCAGTGACATCAACTGGCAAGTTTGTCCATCTCGCCAGGTCCGAGGAGAATATGGCACTGATTTGATCTATTTTGTAGCGGAGTCGAGTGGACAGGCGATGGAGCGCCCAAATGCGACGTAGCCATCGTTCCTGGGTTTGTCGCCTTTGCTGTTCAGTTGAGGTACATCAATGCCTACTTCAACGACATGCACGAGGCGTTGGTGCAAGTCAACCTCAACGTGGGGTCCAGAGCCACGGAGGCAAGTTGGCCATGTCTTGCTTTGGACTTGTGCTGCAGCTAACAACCCAATAGCTCATGGAGACGTTCAAAGAAGAGAAAGAGGACATATTGGCGATATTGCTAGCCGTAGCTGGTGCGCTTGGTGTCGTGGGCATGGTCGGCCTGGCCGGTGGCATGCTTGCAGTGAGTTGATGCCCCCCTTCCCCAGCAGTCAGGTTTCGCGATGGGCTCATGAGCTGACGTCGTCTTTTTCCTACCCTGAAAGACCTTGGGTGCGGCAGCTGGAACGGTCGGTGGTGCGCTTGGCGGCGCAGTCGGCGCGTACCAAGCCTTGAACCCCGATGAGAAAGAAGGTGGCAGGTATGTCCCACTGGAAGTCCAATACTTCCGGTTGATCTCTTCCGTTGTCCCCTGCACCAGCTGACATATGTGATCGCGACGCGCAGTCTGAAGGGTGAATTGGAGAGCGCCGCCGACTTGAACCGAATGGTCAACGTCCTGACCAGGCGCTTGCAGAAAAACATAGAGAATCTGTTGACAAGCATCTTCAGCGGAGCCGACCCGGGAGCCTTCGCGCTGGAGGAGCTCGTCAAGGAAGGCCAGTTCACCAGCCAAGGGTACGACAAGGCGAAATTTGTCCAGCCCTTGGAAGAGGCGCTTGTTGCCCGCCTGCTGCCAGCCATCTGGAAAACGAGACACCGAGTAAGAACAGCCTTGTCGCCCCCTTGACCTGACCGCTTCATTTCGGACTCGGTTGGCTTTCAGACCTGTTACTAACATGGATCCTCATCAGGCCAGCCCAGCCTTCGTCCTGATTCCAGGGCTCAACGCGCCGTTTCCGAGAGAGCACTTGTTCGAAGGTGGCGATATCAACGACTACAGGCGCAACTTCTGGGCTATTAATTCGGATGGGACTACCAGCCACGAGCACACAGGGTACCTCATTGACGTCAGGACTTGCGCGAACCCGTCTGGCAATTGCACCGGACGCTACAAGGCACTGCCGGGCTACGATGACTTGGCCACAGTCGGTGGCGTTGAGCCTGCTGATCTCATGTTCGGCGCGTTCGATCTATGGAGACGCCTCGAATACGGTGGCTCGCCCTTCGAATCCATCTTTTACGACCTTCAGCCGGGTGATTTCGCGGGCAAGGGCAGTCGGGTCCCGGGTGCCTTCAACATTCCAACCTGCCAGTGGGACCTGGTGCAGAAAAACTACGCACGGTTTGATGGATCGAACAAGTCCAAATGCGACCACTACCCGTGCTGTAAAGACGACGAGGGGGAGCAGTAGGGGTGCGTCGTGCTTGAAGGTAACGGCGAGCCTGTAGTGGCGGTACCTTGCAGCTCCTGAATCTGACTCTCAGCCAGAGACAAGAGGCAAGGGTTGCCGAGGACACGCGCACAGTTACAAGATCTTGAGGCCTCGCTTCAATTGTTGGTCGAGGCGATATGCAGCTGTGGTGGACGGTCGTTATTAGGCGTACAAGGGTGAGGCGAAATGGCTGGCAGACATTGTTAGCTAGACGGGAGGATCTGTTGGCACTGCTAGTCCGTATTTCTTTCGTTTGAATAGCTACCTGCCGTCTTGATGGGCTTTTCGGCGTCAGAAATCTATCGAGGGTCTGGTGATGTCGTGGAATGAACCACTCGCTGGGTGATGTCGCCGTTGATGTCGTCGTCGGGCGTTCAACTGCCAGAAGACAACAGATACAGCATGTACCTCCGTACCTATGGCCCCACAAAAGAAATGACACTTGCCAAAGGCGCCCTCGAGTGTCCACCCCATCGCTTCACCCCCAAGAGCCCCTAACAACCACGATCACGGCCCCAGTTAATAGATGCGGTTTTCATTCACGTTGACCTCGAGGCCGCGGCTCTGCCTCTGGAGACTTATTTTTACTATTCTGTGCCATGGAGACTTGCGGCCTTGAGCGCACCATAATTGGCTGCATCACTAGCGCTACGTAGGTGTTGTCTTCTGGCAGCGGAAAGAATAGCACAGTCCAGCCCGCCTGGCCCGAACCAGTCCGCCTGAAGCATCCATCCATCCCATCATCACGACGACACAAATAGCGATGCAGGAATAGAGAGGCGGCCCCAGCAGTGAGAGAGAGAATATTCTCCAGACGACGCACGCCTCAACCGTCTGTCCGTCAGCGCCTCCCCGCCTCTCTTCATCAGAGAGGCCGAACATCAGATGCCACGGCCTCAGCCCCCGAGAGCCCCAGGCTCTATTGGCGCCCGCCCGTTTTGGACGCGTTTCGAGCACTCCCTCCCCCACCTCCTTGCCCAGCCGCCCGTGCGACACACCACACACACTCACACACACCAACACACACCAACACGCACCGCAGAAGACCAGACGCGGCGACGTGGGCTCCACCCGCTTTACAACGTCGGCCGAGAAGAGGCATCACGCCCGCGTACACGACACAAAACTTGCTCCCCCGTTCGCATGATGCGTCGGGGCCAAGTTCGCATCTCACGCTCGAAAAAGTTCGCCGGTTCAGGCGATGAGGGCTGAGGAAGGACGGACGTGGGGCGAAATGCGTGCATGTTGGAACGTGTGTGTGTGATCTGTGGTCTTGTGCTGACATTACTGATGCTGGCTAGCTACATGCCTGCCTGCCTGTCTGTCTGGTCGAAGTGTGTGAACGTGAACGTGAACGCGCATCGACCAGACCGTGGCCGCCGGCCGGACGTGGCCCGTGCCACCTCCTCCGAGCCTCAGCCACGCCGCCTCCTTGTCTCGTCGGCCATGGCAGACGAAGGAAACGGGTGGATGTCCCCCTTTTGCAAGCTGGGGCTGTTGAGACTGGCCTGCTGGCCGCCGACCTCCAACCACCCATGCCGATTCCTGCTGCTCCCAGGGCATGAGACGCTGACCATCCTCTGCTTCCGCTCCCTCCCTGTTGAATTCCGCCTGTCCTGTCCCGTCACATCCCATCGCGAGATGGGGGGGATTCCAAAGAAAACGCCGCTGCTTGATGCCATGAGAGTTCGAGTTCGATCCGAGTGAGAGGGAGAAAATCAGAGTGATAAAAATGAGTATATAATAAAAAGAGATATATGGAGTTTTTTTGTCTTGTAGGGGTGTTGGTTTTTTTTTGGTCTTTTTTTGCTTTGGTGCCGATCGTCCAGGCCGATTGTCTTGGTTCGTCTTTTGGCTGTATATACAGGTTCCGCCTCTCTGCCAGTAAACCCCCTGGGATCCCTGCGAGGTCGAGGCTTCGCGGCGTATGATACAGGGGTTGGGGGAAGATGATGGCGATGTGTCGTGGGATGCGTTGTGGCTTACGCGCGCGAGCCGCCGGAGCGGGCTCGTTGCGGCAGAGACCAAGGGCTGGCGCAGATGATCTGAAGACAGTCAGTGATGAGATCCCATGTGGCGGAGTCGCGGTTGTACATACCTCGCCTTCGCTGTAAGCCCAGAAGTACACAATCAGAGCGGTGAGGTAGTAGATTGCCGGGTTCGTCGCCTGGTAAAGGAGAGAGGCGGCGAGAGTGGTGAGAGGCAGCATCACGAGACGGAACTCGAGGCTGCGGTGGAGCGCCGTGCCGGCGAGGAGAGGCATCGGCCACTCGAGGGCGAACATGAAGATGCCCATGACAAGGTTGATCACCTGGAGCGCCGGTATAGGCTTGACGGCGGGATCCAGGGTCTTGGTGAGGAAGTCCCAAAAGACTTTGGGCCAGAAGAAGCCCTCGATGGCGGCAGCGATTTGGTCTGTCCTGATGTTAGTGTCTGTGGTGCTTGTGCTTGCCGCTATGCAGGCCGTGACTTACAAGAAGCTGCTGTCATGACAATGAGCCGAGCCCAGTGGTTCTTGATAAGGCGACCCATGATTCCTGATTAAAATGTCCTTCTAATCCTGTCTCTTTCTGGTTCGTGTTGTTGTCGTCGTCGTCGTCGTCTCCTTGCTGCTCTTTCCTTTCTCGTTGTTGTACCGTGTGGCAGTTATCCTCTCAGGCGTGTCTTGGACCCAAATGACGAAGGTGGCCTGGCGATGTGATGGCGGTAGTCGATGCGTCTGTCGAGGGATTCGAAGATGCGAAGGATTTCCAAAGCTGAACCGGAGCCCGAACAGGAGAAAAAGACACCGAAAAAAGGAGGGTTAAAGTCGAACCGGTCGAGAGGTGAAAACAGTCCAACACGGTTGAAGAAAGGAAGGGAAGAGGTGCCGGACCTGCGGAGGAGAAGAGAACGTCGAAACGAAAAAAAGAGAGCCGATATTAAAGAGAGCTATCGACTAGGCAAGTGCACAGCGCTGGCAGAGAAAGAAGGACCAAAAGTGTCAAGAGGGCTATTGGCGGGGAATGGACCGGTCTATATTGGGATGGAGAGAGTCCGGACGAGAGAAGAGTGTCTGAAGTCGGAGGAGCACGACCCTTCGGTGCGCAGACGAGGGACGGGGGTCTGGGGTCGGGGCGGCAGGTAGGAGGAGGGGTGGTGACGGAGAATTGGTCCTTGCCCGGAGGGCAAGACACCAAGGCGAAGCAAAAGCTTGTGTCTTGTGTCGAGGGCCTGTGTCAGAGGCTGGTATCTGGGACGGGTGGTGACGGGGACGGGGATGGGTGCGAAGAATGGGCAGGGTATGGGACGTTTCTGGGTGGACCTCGCCCTGGCTGCTGACGTTGAAGGCGGCGGTGGTGCCGGGGGCTGTCTTTCGCGATCCAGGTTCTGGTGATCTGATCTATGGTGACAGCTGGCATCCGAGCGGCATTGAGACGTGGACGGTGGGAGACGAGGCGCGGCGTCCAAGGGGCAGGCGATCGTGTGTCAGAGAGAAGTGGGCGAGGAGGCTCTTTGCGGGTTGGGGATCTGGTGTCTGAGCCCAAGTGCCGGTAGTGCGTCGCAGGTGGTGGCCTTGGAGGTCGTGGGTGAAGCAAGCAGGTCTGGTTGTCGGTGCGCAGAGGTGGAGTCTGATACGTGATCGTCTCCAGGGATGGGGGTGAAGGGGTTCTCTGTCTTTTGTGGTTTATGTCGTTGGGCGCATGAAGAGGTTTGAAGATCAGACAGATGGATATGGGTAGGGGAGGGGGGCGGAAGGGGGTGTTGTAGCAGCAGAGGCAGTTTTAACAGACCGGCCGTTGCGATATGAGAATGGGATGGGCCTGTCGCCAGCCATCCCATCCCGTAGCCGATGGCCGAGACCTTGCCGTCCATCATGCAGCGTGCTGTTCGCGAGGCCCGAAGTGGTCACACTGGTGACCTGGGCGCATGGGCGGCTTCATTCAGGGCCGGCGGCTCTCGCAGGAAGGGAGGGGAGAACGGGGAACAATGTGGCGAGCTAAGCCACTAGGCCGAGCGAAATACATGAAGAATGATATCCCCGCGCACGAATGGCGGCGGGAGGCGGTAGCAACGAGTGAGTATTGGATGCTGAGTGCTGAGGGTGGTGTTCTGAATCTGGGCAGAATCGATAATGCCAGGGCCAAAGTGCGGGCAGCACGAGGGAAAAGCTCAAAAGGGATGTGATTGGTGAGGGGTCGGCGGTTAGAAACAGAGCTTCGACCAATAGTGGACCTTACCGCTGCAGCTCTGGCAAGGATGTAACAGGGGGGACCCCCCCGGGCCCCAGTGGCCCACCCCTTCGCTCCCGCCCAGACCGACGAGATCCTGGCGCCAGAGGGGAGTTGCTCCCTGGTCTGACTCGGTGGGTATGCCGTATTCGCAGTCTAGGAGATTTTTGGACAAGTCAGATCGTGAAGAAGTCATGAGCTTATTCTGGGATTGGCTGAAAATCGATCATCGGTCGGGTTGAGGTCTGATGGTTGAGGTGAAGTGAGTGATGGCAGGGACAACCAGCCCCCTCCGCTCTTTCTCTCCCAATGCAATGCATGTTCGGCCGCTGTCCCACCTGCAGGTGAAAGAGAGGTGCTCCTCCCCGCCTGCAACTGCCACACGACACCCATCACCTTAGCAGGTTCAGGACCATGTCCAGCAGCGCCCTCTTGGCGGTCCATCGCCGGCGTCCAAGACTTCAGCAAACCCAGCCTATACCCAGCTGAACCGTTGCATCGTACATCACATCCTTGCGCGCAGGCACAGGCAGAGACAGGCCATCCTCGTGCTTATGCCATCTTATGTGCTGAGACGGTTGATCAAGGAAGCTCCGACAGACACCAGTTCCAGAAGTCGATGGCTGACGCAAGTGCTGTTTGACAAAGTCACATGGGCGGCTTGGTCCACGTCTCGCAGCGACAGGGGTCAGGGGCTGTGGTGTGCGTCCGAGCTTTTCCTCCTTCTGTGACCGCTGCACTGATTGCTGATTGCTGCGACGACCACGGCGACCACTCCGACTGCTGGGACTGCTGTCACTGCTGTCACTGTGACTGCTGTGACTCCTCCGATTCCATCCCAGGCTCATCACACACTTGCTCCCACGAGCGTAACTAGCATCGTCACACCGCTGTCGCGAGGGAAACACTGGGCCTCGAGCCTGTCCTCGAGCCTGTCAAGATCGGCCCCCCTCAGCTCTGGGACCGCACTTGCTCTGCACTGCACGAGCATCGTCATCCGCCTGGCCGCCGGTTCGCGGGCATGCATGCAGCTCCCGCCAACACCCGTCCTGCCGACCTTTCGATATCGACGACCAACATGCAGCCGCCGAGCCTTGCCGGCATGGAATCGTTCGTCTCGCTCGAAAAGACGAGCCATACGGGGGCGATCGCCCCAGGGCGCCCTCCCGATCTGGCGAGGTCTTCATGCGCAAGACGGCCAGCCCAGCCCGGGCACCTGGCAACGACGTAGCGGCCGTTTCGCACCCCCGACCCACGAGAACGGACCCCATATAGCACAGAGCAGAAGCTGTCAAAGATCAGCGCCTCCTCGACCCTGGACGATCATCCGTGCCCGCTGGCCCGGGTCCCATGTCTGTAGATTAATTCTCCTAGAACTGCTCTGACGGTCCGAACTCTTGCCAACGTCCACCCGCGACCAGACGTTGCCGAGCGATCCAGGCGGCCATCCATCAGACGTCAGACTGTCCGTCGGTTTGGGATGGCAGCCCTCACACAGCCTCCCCCGTCCCAGGGAAAACGCCATCACCAAACTATCCACGTCTGTTCGTCGGCGACTGGCCCCAGTCGCCGACACGCAAGTGCGGCCTTGCAAGTCGCATCAGCAGAGCCGGTGGTCTGGGGTCCTGCACCCAAGCGACAAGCGTTGCTGCTGGTCTGGTGGATCCCCCCGTTTGTTTAGCCGTTGAGCCATGGTCAACGACAACTTTGTGGCTTGTGATGGACGAAGGGGAACAGTCGGTGACGAGAATCGATAGTTTGGCCAAGAGTCACCATTGCAGGCCGTCGATGCATCAACCAAGACTGATCTGGCTCCCAGATGCGAACGACAGACAAAAGTATGGCATGACCAGCCCAGGTTGTTAAAGAGCGTGCATTTGTCGATGGACAGGGCCATGCTAAAAAAAGACGTCTCCCCACCGCAACTCCGCGTCGACTGCCCTCAGCGGTTCAAGGCCGCCTATCATTGGTCCCGCCAGCGCTGGTCAACGCCGCCGGCGGTTGGAAAGCACACCGCAACACCAGTAATGCACCTCGAGGCTCATGGCTGGCTGCATCTATCAACCGAATCATCACGCCAAGGGCCCTCGCCTGCTAGTCGACCCGCCATTGACCATTCTTTCTGGTTTCTAGCAGCACCCGCCGTCGACTTCTCTCGCGTGGCCTAGATCTGGAGAGGCGATCCGGGCTCAACCGAATGGGTCGAAAGAGATCGGACTTGGATGGTCTCACGTCGTGCCATCTCGGTGTCGAACCACGGCCCCGGAAAGATGTCTTACAAGCTGTTCATTGCAGCAGCTGATTGGTCTGCCATGTGCGATCGTGGAATTGACTATTTGGTGAGAACGATCACTCTGTACGAGCGCACCAACGAAGAGTCAGACTTTACTCGTGAGCAGATTGCATGCTGTAGACAGAAGCAAATCATCGTAGATTCCGACCTGTCTGTGAATTACTCGTCTTCGAATACGAGGCATCGCCTACTGAGCACGTTTGTCTTCGGCACCTTGATCCGTTTGACTGCTGTCGTCTCGACTCCGACGTGGACTCGTCCCAACCCGGGACCGCGGTTCTGTCACGCAGCCGCCCCTCACTCTGCCCCTGCCCGCGTTGGTTCTTCCAACCTCGCATTACAGGTGTTCAATTCGTTCGTTCCCTGGCCGCTCCACCGCGAGCACAATCTTCATACCAAGGGGCTGGCTAGGCTGCGCTGTTGGTCGTTGCTTCTGTGGATTGGCCGAGTGAAAAGCCATCGTCGCGCCCCTCACCCCCGGATCAGACGCCGCCCGTCCTGATCGTCCGCGGGCTGTGTGCGCCCGGCGCAGGGCATCCAGGCCTGGATCGGTGCTGCAGCCGTATGATGGCCACGGCTGCTGGGCTCGCCGAGAAGCATCAATCATGGTCGTGCCGATGTTACCGGGGTTGATGGGGGGCTGCCTGATCTGGGCGACGATTCCGCCTTGTGTCGTCTCAAGCTTGAAACAGGGGCAATCCGAACCCAACCGGTGCCAGGGGGTTCTCTTCGAGATGCTCACAATTGGATCACGACCTTCGCAGACAGTTCTTACGTATGTGATGACTACCAAGTTCCACGATGTTTCTTCGAATGAATGCTCACAGGAATGAGCTTGGTGGTGCAGGTGGCGCAAGAGTGCGGAACCTCATCGTAGCATCGAGGCGAAGATGTCATCTACCGTTCACCATTCTTCACCTTGCTTCTCTCAATGTCAACAGGTGCAGAAACAGGGTTAATGAAAATAAAAACCTTCTCCTACCTGCCTTCGGTGAATGCCATGCCTCTGATGCTAACCCCACTAGAGGACGAGGGAAGACGCCGGGACATACGTGCTCTCCTGTACGCAGCCGGAACTGCTGGTCTGCATACACTGAGTCCTTTACTGTGTCACCTGGTGATCTGGGGAGAACTTGGGGGAAATGCATGTGCCTTCGTTTTACCAGACAAACAAAGGTGTTTGCAAGGTGAAGGTCATGTGATAGAAGTACGTAGAAGCTATAAACACGAGACGCCGAGACCATGCTGTGCAAGGGCTGAGTGATCGCCGGGCCTTGAATCAACTGTAAACATGTATCTATGGTGTTCTAGGCATAGGAAAAGCGTGAAGTGGCGACCATTTCTCAAGTGGTCAATGATCGATGGAAGTAGGACTTTATGCTACGCAATACAACCAGCACTGACAATTGCCTAGTCTGGCCGAAACAGAGCAGCGTTCACGACGATATGATCAGCCACCTTGTGATTATGACTGACATGAAGCATGGTCAAGTCTAGGGCAGAGACAACTTGTGTAGGTTCTTGACATCGTTGTCTTCGCAAGCTGCCTGTTTGGGTGTCATGACTATGCATGGGACGGAAGCAGAAAGACATATTAACTAGTTGCCATGTTCGAAGTCTGTTGTGAAGACACGGGTGCCTGGTCGTCACGACAAGAACGACCTACAACCTACCTGAACCTGCCTTCCAAGTTGCGCGGAAGATTTCTAGGCACAACACCAACTGCTATTTCCCTTTCTATGACATCGTCACTCACCACCACACTCTTCACCGCCGAGCAACGTAGCAAAAGCCCGCCAGACACCATATCACGTACGCATATCTTACCATAAAGCTATCTTCTCTCAGACTTGATTCGACTGACCGTATCTTCATGCAGTACTCAGGCTCTTCAAGCGATCCGTCGTCCATCAAAAGCATCCCCAGACAACGCGGAAGGTACGCAATTCCTTCATCATCTCTGGTGAACCTCCATACTACTTGATTGATGAACATTCTCTATTTATTAAGCCTATCTGATGATTTTCTCCATGCCCATCGAAAGCTAAAACTAACTACAAATATATAGTGAAATTCGCTTCCTCACCATGGCACAACCGACCCCTTCGATCCTCGATGCCATTGAGGACAAAGGCGGACTCCCCCGGCTTTTCACCCATGATACCGATATTCCCCCTGATCTCGAGATGAAGTCAAGCATCGGCAAATCCGCAAAGCGCACCCAGCCCATCGTCGTGGCGATTCACGTCCCGCCTCACGTCTGGACCGACAAGTGCAAAGACGTCCTCCGACGGCTGGATCCACCCGCCCGACAGAGGCTCGTCGACGAAAAGGTCGCGCAGACCAACCAGATGGCATGGGTGTCGGGAGAAACGAGCACCGTCTGCGAAGTCGAGAAGCTTCTCCTGCACCCAGTCGAGCAGGCGCTCGCCGCAGCGGGAAGGCAATACAGCCTCCAGAGCAGGGCCGGGCTGCCCGACCCCGCGCCGTTCGAAGCCCGCTGCGTGAGCGAGGTCAGCACCCAGTCCTCCACGTTCCGCGCCGAGATGGTCAGGGGCCGCTGCCGGCTGGTTGATCTCCGGGCTCGCACCGACAAGGGCTACTCCAAGCGCTACTTGGGTTTCTCATGATAGCGCGGGAGGAGACGCCTCGCGCTCGGGTGAGCATTACGGTCTTGGGGCTGTGAGGAGAGCGGGCCAGGAGCAGGACCGCCCCGGAGAGACTAAGGACGCTGGGGAGGAGACGCGGCGGAAGACCGGACGTGGCACGCCGGACGAGGGGGACGGACAGGCCACCCATCGGATGATGCGGGCAACGATACACGACCAAGGAGTTTTACGCCGAACAAAACATTATCACCAGGCATGGGTTGGGCACCGGGCAGAGGCGGACCTGATGGATTGTCACCAGACTAGATAGTCCAACGGAAAGCCGGTGTCCTCCCTCGGTGCAGGGTTGGTGTGATGAAACTGAGTGTTCACGATGCAAGTTTGGCAGGGTGATTTGTGAATGTCATCCGTCTGTGGGCAATCACGCCCGCAAGCTATCAGGCCACGCGGGTAAACCGCGGGAGCGCTTAGGCATCCACCAAGTCAAAGTCAGGGTCTCACGATTTATCTGCAATAATAATTGACACGCCATCGATCATGTGTTACCACTCGTCAAGACAAACGGGAATTTTGTTCAGTGTCGGAGCTTCTGATTGTGTCTAAGCTGGCTAGGTAGAAATCTTCCTACACCAGACGCCAATGGCGCCAGTCCCGGGAGAGCTCCCCCTCTCTCCCTCCCCCCTCATCTCACTCCTTCCTATGACTGGCCTGGCTGCGCGCGTGCGCGGGGGAGAATATGACGAACAAACGAGAAAGCCCCGGCCACTGTTCATTCGAGGGCCCCCATTAAAAAAAACATGTGTTCAGCCGGCTCACTGGCACAACTGCTTCCACCCCTCATTTGCGGGAGTGACGTCGTCGTCGCTATCATTACCAAAGAAAAAAGGCCGCCCCCGCCTCCTCGTCGAACTATGACATGACGGGGCCAGTGGGGAGGGGAGCCCGCTCTCCGAAGGCGCGAATGCCCCCTCGGAGCGTGATGGATCCCTCAAGAGGGATACCGGGCAGGTCAAGCCGCATCGGTCTAGTGAGCGGCCATGGGGCCCTTGGAGTCGTTCTTCGGTCCCTGGCGGCCAGCGATCTGCAGGTTGACGACATGTCAGTCCGGGTCTTGGTCTTGAATGAGAGCTCGGGAGGGGAAAGCGGGGCACCGAGAGTGGGGAGATCGCGATGCAATCATGCAAGCCCCGGGGGGAGGGAAGAGGGTTGGGTTGACGGGAACAGAACAAAACAAAACATACCTCGTAGGGTTGCGCATCGCCCTTCTCGAGAATCTCCTTGATGACCTTGTCCTCGTCGCCGGAGCCGAAGGCGTTCTCGAGCTCCTGCTTGGAGGCGGTGTCGAGGTGGCTGTTGCCGATGAAGATCTTGAAGGCGGAGATGAAGTGCGCGACGGGGACGCTCTTGTCGTCCTGCCACTTCTTGTAGGTCTCGGAGTCGTCGACGAGGACGCTGAACTCGCTGTTGGCGGTCTTGTAGGTGACCTTGGTCTGAGTAACCTCGCCGCGAACCATGATTGCTGTTGTGGGGTGGTGGTGGTGGTGGTGATGGTGATTGGGATGTCTAAGAGACAAAGTGTAGATTGGTGATGAGAGGTAGCTTTGAGGGTATCTTGAGAAATGATGGTCTTGAAGTGGGAAGAGAAGAGCAGCCAGACGAGGGGAACTGCTGATTTAATAGGAAGGAGGGGGAGAGACAAAGAACAGCTCAGCTCAGCTCAATTGGATCCAGTTGGGCCAGTCGCAGTCCGGCCAGCTGCGTTCGAGGGAAGCTCTTGCCAGCTTGCGGCCAAACTACGTCATCATCTCGAAATCGAACAGCACGCGACCCTGACAGCACGCCTGGATCGAATGCCTGCCCCTCTCTGCCCCGCCAAAAACTCCCTTGCCCAGCCTCACGGCGGTGCTCACGGCGCCCACAGTGCCCACAGTGCTCACAGTGCTCCTCGCACACCCGTCTCACTGCCCCGCCCCGCCATCTCTCTCCTCCTCATTTTTGGTTTGCTCCGGGTCGACCTGCGCATGGGCAGCCTGGTAAATGAAAGTGAGGGAGGGCCCAAGCACCCCAGCTCCTACGTCATTGTCAATCATATGCCAGGTGAGGCCACGAAACCCGGACGGACCATCGTGAGTGACATTCCACTTTCGAGCTTCCAGACCACGTCCCCGCCATAGCCTGACCTTGCTTGGGCTTGGGCTTGGCCCTCACACGTACACGCACTGTACCCCGGCTGCCCGTAGATCGTCGCCTCCCATCGGTCTTTTCCCCTGGATGACAGCCGGATCGGGCCTTTGGCATCACATGTTCATGTTGGTTGTGTGCCAGCCGGGTAGCCAACCGAAGCCATCCCGTGCCTTTTGCTTGTCTCATGCGCTTGGTAGTCCGGACGGCACCTCTCTAATGTCGTCGACGTTGCATTAGCATTAGCAATAATGTAAGTAGGTCTATCCGGTGTTCCACCCTCCCCTGACCGATCAACATCAGTGTGAGCCAAAGCAAAAAGAAAACAACCCAAACCACATCGTCCATGCTCAGACAATCCAAACGCCTTTGACGAGCCATCCGGGCTACCCCCCCAAGTCCCTGTTTCCAATCCATTGATACCGCCCTTTTATTCCCCTGCTCCCCTTGGGGTACCAGCGGTGATTCAGTTGCTGCCACTATCGGAAGAAGCTGCGTATGCTTTGTATCATGACGTCTCTGTTGAGCACACCGACCTTGCCCCACCGGCTGGGTCCCGTACTGTGTGCATGCTTCGCCTTCTTCGTGGCCCGTTTGGGTGCCGGCGAGCCTGCATTCTTATTCGGCTCCAAAGGCGATACTGACCCTGGTCGCGACGACGACGGGCTCGGCCGGCTGCGCCTTATGCCAGTTTTGACCTTGCTGATGCTCACGGACGAGCGTCGAACCGTCCTCGAGTCCTCGACGAAGAGGTCTGACATTCTTGAAACTTCGTCGTCATACTTGGATGCTGCACGTTCATGGTCCATGTCGTCAACCTCCGTCGCCTGGAGCGTGGAACCTGAAGTCGTACTGGCTGAACTCTTTCTCTCCGACTCGTCCCGGATCCGGTGCAGCACGGCTCCACAGGATGGCCCCGTCTGGAATTCGCTGTCTTGTTCCGTCCAGGACCTACTTGCTCTTGACAGCTTCGACACCGGCCTTCGCATCTCGAGCATGTCGCCGCCGTCGTCGTCGCCGGGGAGTTTCGTCATGCTCACCACGCTGTTGGACCGCTTTGTGAACGAGCTGGTAATGCTTGTAACACTCAGCTTCCGCATCATTGTGCTTGCCGAAGTCCTGACAAGGTTCTCGCTCCTTGATCTCCCCGTCATGCTAGGGAAAGGAAGTGCTTCTCGACTCCACACATCGGACAGCAGGGCTTCCAGTCGCGCTCGCTCCGCACGATGTGGCGCGAGGACCGGTACTCTATAGGCAGAGCCCGATAAGAGGGACTGCGATCGGTTGATGGTCGGGTTGATGGGCAGACTGGGCGTGTCACGGATGTCGCTGGTGTTTTTCAAGATGACCTGACACAGCGGGGACTTGGGACCGATAGTCGTCGCCCGGTGTATAGAAATGCGTCGTGCTACGGTGCCTGGCTCATGATTAGCTGCGGGACTAGGGCGACGTTGAGCACGCTGGAAGCTTACCTGGCTTTCCAAATACAGTGCCCAGGCTTCGAACATTGAGCGACATCGAGCTGTACAGATTCGGATCCGTTTGCTCCTGGCATTCCCTTGCAGGCTGTTCGAGCCGGCTTCGCCATTCGTCTTGCTCTCGAGGATTGCATGCCGTCATGATGATTTCGTACAGCTGAGAGTCACATTCGAAGACAAGTTTCCAGGAGAACGGTGCCGTGTGGCATTGTATTCCTGTGGGCGATGTCAGTCAAGCGCCCTCTAGAGTGGTGTATCATGAAGCCAGCACGTACCTCGTCCGTTGTCAGGTTCCTCGATCTTGATGCCATGAAGGTTGATGCATGCCTCGATGGTGTAGATCTGATCAACCTTGCTTGCAGAGGCCAGGCACAAGACGTCGTTGTAAAGAAGGCAGACCATGTATCGACCGCAGACACCATCTCGAGTTTGCCAGCAGACATGAAGCACACCGCAGAGCTCAACATGACCAAATGAACGTATTCGTGTTTTCGACGCCGCGTCAATGCGCTGTGAGGCTGGTCAGTAATCGGCGAAGTTGGGCATTCGAGGCGGCTACGTACCTGATCCAGGAACACAAGGCGGTCCTGCAAAATCCATGTTTTCTGTAGAGTGGCTCTCATCCAGGCATCATTCGTGGCACGGTTGATTTCAGCGGTTGCCTCCCGAAGTCGTAGCAATGCACTCTCGACCTCCATGTGTGAATTGGGATCATCAGACACCGGGGTGTATTTGAGGAGCTCTGCAAACAGGAGCGGATACTTGCACATCCTTTGGATGGGCTGGAACATGGTCAGGTCAGGTCAATCCTTGCCCGAGGAAGGGGTTTGGCAACTCACCTTGACAAGGAGGTCGCCAATGGTCAATGATTTTCTCGACTGGTCGAGGCGGGAATTCACCGGGCCCAGTGAAGAAGCCAAAGCTTCCAATCCCTTTTGATAATCTTCCCAGTGTGGCATCTTGCGATGCGTCGAAGCCACGTCCTTGATCATCATCTCGTACTTAGCCCCATACTCTTCGTAAATAAAGAATTGATTCATCTGTTGGCGTTAACGGCGAGACTCTGGGTCAAGTTGACAGTGTGCCCGGCGTACCTTTCTGCTGAACACTCTGGCGACGTCACCAGCAATCTGGGCTTCCGAAGCGATGCTTGGCACTTCTTGAGTCCATGGCACGACATGTACGTCCTCTGGAACAGCATCGAGGCTGCGCCACCTCCGGTGACCTTGACCCGTGGAGGCAGCTACAGGCGGAGCAGGGTCAAGCTGGGTGTACTCTGTGTCCGGAACAACGCGATGTAAATCGCCGAGGATCTCTTCGTGCAGCTCAATGATTTCCGTGAGGTTGCGATTGATCGAAGATCGCATTCCAAGTGGCAGCGTGGGTAAAGAAGCAAGAAGTGTGACATAGACCTTGATTGCGCCGTTAGTATCGACGCAGATGAGCGAGCCCCCCCCCCCCCCCCCCCCCCCCCCCCCCCCCCCNCCCCCCCCCCCGGGGCACTTACATTCATGAGGAATCGAACATCTCCAATGTAGCCCTCCTCTGTGCTGATGAGTTCCTCGAGGATGCGACGGCGTTGCAGGGATCGCTCGACAGCTGCTGGGTCGTAGGCTGGCATCCGGTCTCCGTACCCACTGTCCTCTGATAGTCTCGCGGCAGCAAATGATGCCCTGCTGCTGTGCTCCGTCCTGGACTGCCCACGAGAGACACCAGCGTCCCTCTTCTGACGTGTGACAACGCTGGCACTAGCAAGACTGACACTAGCACTTTTCATAGCCGTAACAAAGCCGAATGACGAGCCTGAGGATGAGGTCCTGTGTTGCGCCCTCTTTCGGGATTGCGGCGACCAGTCACCGGGGCCGGAGGTATTCCAGAAGCTGTCGTCACTGTTGCCAAGTGAATCAGACCGGAGCTTGGCCCGGCGGTGGAGGGCCTTCATCCACTTGTGGAATGGAATGTTGTCGCCAAGATGTCGATTGCCGTCGCTTGGGACCTCCGCGGGGCACATAGCTTGGACAGCCGGCAGGTGCGAACGGGGACTGGCGGAATGACGGATATCATCGTGGCGAAGAGGGACACCGAAGGCAGCCATGCTATCCAGGGTGTTCAGAACGTCAAGGCCGTCAATATGCAAGCCATCCAAGTAAGACGTGAGCTCCACATAATCGAAGGACTCGTCCAGGTCGCTGGCGAAATCGATGTGGCGGGGCGGGTGCGGGACAGCTCTTGTCGAGTCGGATTTGAGGGTGACATGGACGGACGAGTTGGAGCAGGAGGCCAAAGAAGGGGCGTCGACAAGTGCCATGATGGTGGATGGATGGGAGGTCGAGTCCAAGAAAGCTGGGACTAAGATGTAGATCGAACTCCAAGACGCCAAAAAAAGATTGAGAGCAGCCAGAGACGGACTCAATACATGATGCAGCGGTAGCTGGATGAATGTTGCAAAGCTGATGAGGCCGTCTGGGGCAACGGGAGCTTGGACTTGGGCTTGAGCTTCGAAGACGGCAAAGGTTATGGTGCCAAGACGGAGGTAAGACGACAGGGACCTAGATGTGGTCGATGCAGAGACACAGGTCGGGCGAGCCTGACGTTGGGCGCGGGCCAAGACAGGTGATGAAAGGAAGGCAAACAGGAATTAAAGACGAAAGTTGGAAGGTGAAGAATGGTATTTGCTCAAGATACTTAGCAGGTGCGGTGAGGTGCAACGGACCTGGGAAGGAGAAGGTGAATGACGCCTTCCTTCCCTGTCGGGGTTGCTTGCTGTTCGCGCTCCGTATGAGATTGCGTCTCACTGAGGCGCATAAGTGGATTAAGGCAGGCAGGAGAAGCGGGAACCGCAGCAGAAGCAGAAGCTGAAGCAGAATCAGAAGTAGACTGAAGCAGGTAGGATCATGTCTGGGCCGCCGTCGCTCTAATACACCGACTTTTCCATCCTGTCCTCGATGTCATGTCGTCCCCTCGAGACCGACAGCACTAGACTGGCGGGGGAGGGGGGACTCGACTCTGTCTCTCGGTGCTCACGATCAGGGTTCTTCTCACCTTTCTGCGCTCGGAATTAAGGTGTCCTAGCTTCCATTCGATCCAAGCCGTATCTCGAGACTAGAGGCTGCATGTGGAGGTGATACCGCAGGGCCGGAACTGCGGTGGCCAGTCACCAGTGGCACTGCTGCGAGCGAGGTGGTGTTGGGTGGTGTTGGGGATTGGTTGTTGACGAATGTGCTTGGGGTAAACAGCAAGGAATGCTCGCCGCTACGGCATGCAATGCCAATCCCGGGCCAAGGAATCCGTAGCTGTTTCCAAAAGCTCCAGTAGCATCGTCCCACGCTACACACTGCCGCGTCTGCCCACCCACCCGCGGGCGGGCTGATGTGACTGCCGGCTGGGACGCTGGAGGCTCCCGTCGGCCTTCTGGTAGGCCCAGATCTACCACCATCTCGCCCTCGCCCGGGGAATGGGACTTGGCCGTCGCACAAGCGGCGCCACCGGGTCGGAGTTGGAGGAAAAGGCTTGCATAAGCTGCTCCCATGGCTGAAGCCACGATGCGCGAGACCGGAGGGAGATGAGAGCGAGACACGGCAGGCCGGGGCCACTGAGCATCGAGCGTGAACCCACCGGGCCCAGGGCATAGGACATGACGGCATCCCATCGAGGCCCATCAAGGCCCCAAGGCCCATCGAGATCTCACTCCCGTGCTGATCCGAATGCCAGAATTGCATGCTGCTGGAAAGAGATGGGTAAAAGGGCCGAGCTCTCCCATGCCATGCTGTCACTATCGGGAAGTCAAGACATGAAGCTTCAAATAGCCCAGGATGAGGCTTGCGAGCATGACACGGGGGGTCAAGGGTGTGGCGCGTTGGCGGCTGGGGTGGGGACGATCTGTTCCCGTCGGGAAGCGACCTGAGTGAGGTAATCGGCTTGGGGCCAGATTCATTCCTCCTCCACCTCCGTCTCCCAACCCCCTGACCCCCATCTTAGATCAAGCCCCCACGTATTCTGAGCAGGCTCACCGAGCTCACCGAACTGGAAACCTTAACATGATGACTGAGACAGCTTGGTCAGCCTGACCTCCAGATTCAGATTTCCTGGCCCCTGGTGGCAGGTCGGCTGGGAGGTCGATGGTTTGCCGATGTAAGATGGAGGGCTTTCCGCTTTGGCGCACTCGAGTCAGCTTATTGGCCACTGCCCCGCGCTCGCCTCCGCTGGCGGCTCCAAGGCACCGACCTCATTGACCCGTTCCCTGAACATGTCCTCTGACTGGCCACGAGTCAGCCCTGGATCTTCTGGAAAGGGCAGCCCGGGGGGGAAGGGTAGGGGAAGGGTAGGGGAAGGGGGTGCCTGCCACACAGTGCACAGCACTCTTCGGGCCTGGTTGCACACCAGAGCTAACCCAAGGCAGGCAAGTTCGGCCTTAGCTGTTCCTTCTGCGACGGCTACGGCGAAAAAGGGTCCTGGAACCGGTGCCAAACCGCTGAACGAACACGTATTCTGTAAGGTACCTCCAAAAAAATCCAGACGCCTCAGTTCGCCTGCCGAGCGCTCAACGCCGGGTCTGGTCTGGGTCTGCAGACCACCTCCCCTCCCCCAAGGACACCTTACGTAGTGGAGGATAAGAAGTGCATAGAAACTCTTGGTGTTTCTCGTCGTTGCCCTGACCCGTTGTCGTTGACCCGTCGTTGCCTCCTCGCCCCACTGCCTACGCAATAAGATGCCCTGTCTCTAAAGTCTCTAAAGCCTCTTTACCTCTTGCCTTCTTCCACACCTCAACGGCCCTCCCCGTTCTCGACAAGACAACTGACCTCCCACCAACCCACCCCCCTCCAGTCGACAGCCCCTCTTGCGAACACGACTGCGATACCTCGTCCTCGCGAACCCTACACCCGAACGCTGTTACCCTCTGCGCCCCGCGCGCGCCTTTGCGATGGAGGACGCCTTTGCGAAACCTGTCGATAAGGTCCTGGCACACTTCGACGTTGACGTCAGGACCGGTCTCAAGGATGATCAAGTCACATCGCTGCGGTCTCAGCACGGCAGAAACGGTAAGCTATACCCTCCGGGTCACGCCTGATCACGCCTTCTGAACCATGCGCCGCGCCTGCCCGCTTGGAGTTCCCGATTCCCGTGCACCTTAGCTGACGCGACTTCTCTTCACAAGTGATCCCCGAGGAACCCCCCACCCCTATCTGGGAGCTCATCTTGGAGCAGTTCAAGGACCAGCTCGTCATTATCCTCCTGGGCTCGGCTGCCGTGTCCTTTGTCCTTGCCCTGTTTGACGACGAGGAAGGCTGGAGCGCATTTGTCGACCCAGCAGTGGTACGTAATCCTCGGCCCGCGATCTCCACCTACCAAGACTTCCAAGCGCTAATCATGCCGGTATTCCCAGATCCTCACTATCCTGATCCTCAACGCCGTTGTTGGTGTCTCGCAGGAGAGCAGTGCCGAGAAGGCCATCGCCGCTCTCCAGGAATACTCGGCCAACGAGGCCAACGTCCTCCGAAATGGCCACGTCTCTCGCGTCCGCGCCGAGGAGCTCGTCCCCGGTGATATTATCACGGTCAACGTTGGCGATCGCGTCCCCGCTGACTGCAGGGTTGTCGCCATTGAGAGCAATGCCTTCGCCATGGACCAGGCCATCTTGACCGGAGAGAGCGAGAGCGTCGGCAAGGACCACGCCGCCGTCATTGATGACGAGAAGGCCGTCTTGCAGGATCAGGTCAACATCCTCTTCTCTGGAACCACCGTCGTCGTGGGTCGCGCCAAGGCTGTCGTCGTCCTGACTGGTACTGGCACCGCCATTGGTGACATCCACGAGAGCATCAGCGCCCAGATCTCCGAGCCCACCCCCCTGAAGCAGAAGCTGAACGACTTCGGCGACAGTCTGGCCAAGGTCATCACTGTCATCTGCATCCTTGTCTGGCTCATCAACATCCCTCACTTCAACGACCCCAGCCACGGATCCTGGACCAAGGGTGCCATCTACTACCTCAAGATTGCCGTGTCGCTTGGTGTCGCCGCCATCCCTGAGGGTTTGGCCGTCGTGATCACCACCTGTCTCGCCTTGGGCACCCGCAAGATGGCGGCCAAGAACGCCGTCGTCCGTAGCCTGCCTTCCGTCGAGACTCTTGGCAGCTGCAGCGTCATCTGCTCCGACAAGACCGGCACCCTGACCACGAACCAGATGAGCGTCAACAAGGTCGTCTACCTGAACGAGAGCGGTACCGACCTCGTTGAGCTGGACGTTGAGGGCTCTACTTTCAGCCCCAAGGGCGCCATTAGATCCAACGGCCAGCTTGCTCAGGATCTTCCTCGTTCGTCTCACACCATCCGGCAGATCACCGAGGTCGCTGCTCTCTGCAACGACTCCAAGCTCGCCTACGACCCCAAGACTGAGTCCTACTCCAACGTTGGTGAGCCTACCGAAGGCGCCCTTCGTGTCCTCGTCGAGAAGCTCGGCCCCAGCGCGCCGGCTAGCTCGGCTCCTGATGCCTTCCTCCACCACGCCAGCGCTCACTACGAGAACCAGTACCGCCGCCTCGCCACGTATGAGTTCTCTCGTGACCGCAAGAGTATGTCCGTTGTTGTCCAGAATGGCAAGGAGCAAAAGCTCCTGGTCAAGGGTGCCCCTGAGTCCATTGTTGAACGCTGCTCCCATGCCATCCTCGGCGCCGACGGCAAGCGCCAGGCCCTGGACCGCAAGACCACGGATCTCATCACTAAGGAAATCGTTGAGTACGGCAACCGGGGTATGCGTGTCATTGCCCTCGCGAGCATCGAGAACGTTGGCAACAACGCCCTCCTCAAGAACGCCAAGACCACCGCCCAGTACGCCGAGCTCGAGCAGAACATGACTTTCATTGGCCTCGTTGGCATGCTGGACCCTCCTCGTGAGGAGGTGGCCAGCTCGATTCGCAAGTGCAAGGAGGCTGGCATTCGTGTCATCGTCATCACCGGAGACAACCGCAACACGGCTGAGAGCATCTGCCGTCAGATCGGTGTCTTTGGCGAGAACGAGGATCTCACTGGCAAGTCCTTCACCGGTCGCGAGTTTGACAACCTGACTGCCCGCGAGGCCATTGAGGCTGCCCGCACCGCTTCTCTGTTCTCTCGTGTTGAACCCAGCCACAAGTCCAAGCTCGTCGACCTGCTTCAGCAGAACGGCGAGGTTGTCGCCATGACTGGTGATGGTGTCAACGATGCCCCCGCTCTGAAGAAGGCTGATATCGGTGTTGCCATGGGCTCTGGCACTGACGTCGCCAAGCTCGCCGCTGACATGGTTCTCGCCGATGACAACTTTGCCACCATTGAGGTTGCCATCGAGGAGGGTCGTTCCATCTACAACAACACCCAGCAGTTCATCCGCTACCTCATCTCCTCCAACATTGGCGAGGTTGTCTCCATCTTCCTCACGGCTGCCCTTGGCATGCCCGAGGCCCTGATCCCGGTCCAGCTCCTTTGGGTCAACCTTGTCACTGACGGCCTCCCCGCCACCGCCCTCTCGTTCAACCCCCCCGACCACGACATCATGAAGCGCCAGCCCCGCAAGCGTGACGAGGCCCTGATCGGCGGATGGCTGTTCTTCCGTTACATGGTCATCGGCACCTACGTTGGTCTGGCCACCGTTGCCGGGTATGCTTGGTGGTTCATGTACAACCCCGAGGGTCCTCAGATCACCTTCACTCAGCTGTCCAGCTTCCACCGCTGCTCGACCCAGTTCCCTGAGATCGGCTGCCAGATGTTCTCGAACGACATGGCCAAGTCGGCTTCTACTGTTTCTTTGTCCATCCTCGTCGTCATCGAGATGTTCAACGCCGTCAACGCGCTGTCCTCGAGCGAGTCTCTTCTTACTCTTCCCCTCTGGGAGAACATGATGCTCGTCTACGCCATTGCCCTGTCCATGGCTCTTCACTTCGCCCTGCTCTACACCCCGATTCTGCAGAGCTTGTTCTCGATCCTGCCCATGAACTGGATCGAGTGGAAGGCCGTCCTCTGGATCAGTGCCCCCGTTATGTAAGTTCCACTTTGCCCCATGTTGTTGAGCAACTAGTACTAATACAGTCCAGTCTTATCGATGAGGGCCTCAAGTTGATTGAGAGGTCGTTCTTCATGCAGACCAAGACGGTCGAGGCCGTCAAGGGTAAGAAGGACCTGTAGACAGGGACTCAGGAAAGTCGTTTCGGGCTAGATCGATAGAGGAGGGTTGTACCATACATAGAGCGGACGTCTCGTCTGTCTGTTGCTCTGCCTATAGAGTCCTGCCGAGCCGCCCCATGTCATAAATCATTCAATGTCAAAATTTCACTTGTTCCAACGCAGTACCTGTCATAACGCGTTCAGTGGTGTGCCGACCATGTCTATTGATCATGACGCCGATTCTGTTGATACAAGCTACACGCAAACATGATGCATTGGGAGCCTCTGTCTGCCCCAGCCAGCATGTCGATGCCCACGTCTACGTATTCCTCCTCTCCCTTGCCCCCCCACTGCATGCACAAGGGCCTTAATCTTGCCTGCCCTTGAGTAATCTCTTGGTGACCTTGTCCTTCTCGACAATGTAGACGTGCGCACCCCAACCGGACAGCGCGTCACGATCGACGGCGTTGAGCAGAGACTGCGAGATGGTCTCGAACAGCTCATCGGGACCCTAGAGACAGACGCAAAGCGAATTAGTGACCTGTCGTGTCGCACGACGCTCCCACGAGGAGCAGACGGCCCTTCGTCAACACGGGATCGGGTACTCACCAGATCAGGCTCCCACAAGCTCTCGCACATGCCGAAGAGCTGCTCGGACGCGGTGCCGGAGACGATGAAGTCCTTGGCAAAGTCGATGCAGCCGATGGAGTCGAAGCCGCAGATGAAGGGCTTCCCCGTCTTGGGGTCGAGGCCGGCGACGACGGGAGAGACGAAGTAGGGGCCGAAGCGGCGCTCGTAGAGGGACGAGGAGACGAGGTTGGCGAAGGTGCGGGGGGCGATGTTGCGCTCCTCGCGGAGGCGGTACATGTTGGACTTGTAGCGGAAGAGGTCGCCGACGGTGGTCACGTCCGTGGCGAGGCCGGTGAGGCCGAGGAAGACGTCGCCGTACTGGAAGATCTTGGGGAAGTTGTTGGAGACGGTCAGGGCCTGGAGGCCGAGGCGGAGGTCGCAGGCTATTGCGACACAGTCCTTGCCGACCATTGCGACGCAGGCGCCGCCGTCTGTGGGTTTGTTAGGAGGGGGATTACTGCGAGGGAGAGGGCCATCGACGGACTTATGGAGAAGGGGGAGCTCTGGGAGGTGGTTAGCTGGAGATGGAACTGGGGGATGGGGGGATCGGAGTCCCGCTGGGGGATGGGACATACCATGTTGGCTCTTGGGGTCGGTAGACCTCCGTAGCTGCTTGTAGGTCGGGGACGCTGTCTACCAGCTTCGTATCGCGTCTTCGTCGAGGGAGCGTCGTGAGAGTCGCCGGGTGGTGATGGTGCCGCTGTCGGGGGGAGGTGGTCGCGATGGATTCGATAGCTGCAGGGTGGAAGGTCGGGGGAGGTCAAATGCCAGTTGCATCAGCCAGCTGGAACTGGAGCAAGGCAAACACGACATGGCGCGGCAGCGGTAGTCAACGCGGACCCACTACCCCTGCCATGGAGCTCCATCATTGGTGGGAGCTGCGCAAGCAAGGACGCTGAGATAAGCCCCAGTCGCCTTACGCATCCCTCGATAACGAGATGCTGCCTGCTGCTGCTCACTGTAACGTTCGGAGGAGCTCTCTGCACACTGGAACGTCCGCTTGGCTCGAGAAAAAGAGTACGTGGCTTTGCTGCTCGACGCGCAGACGATTGTTTCGAAGGACTCATTCGATTTTCGAGCAGACTGCCGCTCCGAACTGCAAAATTCTGTCTGGTTCTACCGAGTTCGACCCCATTATCAACACATCGCCTTCGTTAATGACTTACGCCGTCCCGCTACCTACCCCGCCATATACCACTTGACCCTGGAGCGGAGCAACCAGGAGACATCCGGTGCCAGAGATCTAGTCGACGCATACAGCATTCCAACATTCGACCTCTCGACGGAAACAAAGTACTACTAGATATCTTTCAATCATGGCGTCGCACGTCACCGTGATCGCCACTGACTTGCGTCGGACAACGGTCAAGGTCAGCCCAGGCACATACATGACCGACGTCCTGCAAGAAGCCTGCAAGAAGCTCAACCTCAGCAGCGACAAATACCTGCTTAAGTATATACACTCTATCTTTCTTGCCCTCCAGACCAAGCTAACCCATCAAGACATAAGCAGAAGCAAGTAGACCTCTCCGTCCTGTGGCGCCAAGCAGGCCTCATCCCCGGCGCAAAGCTCGAGCTCGTCCAAAAGTCGAACACTCCCTCTGCCGTATCCGTGGCCCTCCAACTCCCTGCACCCGAATCGAATGCTACCCCCAACGGGCGCGTTGTCGACAAGTTTCCCAGCGACATCTCGGTATGGAAAGTCTTGCGCCAATTCGAGACTCGAGTCTCGAGCCAGGGCAAGAACCTGAACCTCACGGCACGAGGTGTGGCGCAAACGGCGGCTGGCGGGCAGACTGGCAGCGGCCAGCTGTTCTACGAGACACCCGTACTCAATATCATGGGAAGGGAGCTGGCCTCCTTTGTGGACTTCCAGAAGACCCTGTCGCAGCTGGGCTACAACTCGGGCAGCGTGCTGATGCGCCTGTCGTTCAGGAAAACGGACAAGACGCTGTTTGAGTCCATGACCGAGATCAGCCAATTCTTCGCCGATGTCGAGGCGGAAGAGAAGGAGGCGGCTGCTGTGCCCGCGGCTAAAACTGCGGCACCTGAGCCGGCGGCGCAACCCGAGTCTGCCGTAGCTGCTGCCGGTGATGCCGCAGCCACCCAAGCCGCGGCGCCGGAAGCAGCCCAAGTCCCCGAATCAGCTTCAAACCAAGGAGTCCCGCCTTCAGGTGACGCCATGGAAGTTGATTCCACATCAACTGCCTTGCCGTCAGACCCGCTGCAGCCTGTGGGTGTTTTCCAAGCGCCCACCGGCACGACGATAGCAGCGGCTTTAGTGCCCATGTCAGAGACCGACTTTACGCCATCCATCCAACAAGCACAGCTACACCAGGCCAGACTTCTGCAGAGCTCACACAACAAGCGGCTCCCTTCAGATAAGGAACTGGAGGAAAAGGCGCAAGCCGAGGAAGCCAAGCTTGCCTCTGTTACCTCTGTACCCGTCAAGGTTCGCTTCCCGGACAACACATCAGCCCAATGGGTTTTCGGTCCGGAAGCAACTGGCTCCATTTTGTACGATGCTGTGCGGTCTGTCATGGCCCATGGCGGTCAGAAATTCAGGCTTGTGCTGCCCGGAGGCAAGGATATTGTCAAGGACAGCAACGGACCGAACACTCTCCTCATCCACGACTACAAGATGACCCGAAGTGTGCTCGTCAACCTTGTGTGGGACGACAGTGTACCTTCAGATGTGAGGAAACACCCCTTCCTCAAAGGCAGCGTTGCGCAGCGCGCGACGGCGGTCAAGGTGCCAGACCTGCCCAAGGAGCAGGACGCGGACGAGGGTACCAAGGTTGTGCCAAGCTCGAAGCCAGAGGGCAGCGACCGGGGAGACGGCGGCGCGGGTAAGAAGCTGCCCAAGTGGCTCAAGCTGCCTGGCAAGAAATAGACGTCACGACGAAGACAGGGCAAGTAAGCATGCATGTATGCATAGATCTATCACGAAGACACACAAGCGATGCATAGAAATTTTAAAAGTCTGTGAAGGCGCAAGCTGGTTTTTCTTGCTGAAATCGTTGGTATTGGTATTCTCATGACCTGCTGCCGCACTCCGTGAAAGCCGCAGAAACCTTTATTTTTTCCTCAGAGGAAAAGCCATGAGGGGTCCTTTCTTTTTAGGACCGCCATTTTGTCGCCCGCACGCCGAAACCAAGATGCCCGTAACTTCCCAGATCAACCCGATCGAGTCGTGAAAGCGTTTAGTGGCCAGCACGGCGGGACTCGGCGATGACACGCTGGAGCTCGTCGACCTTGCTCTTGGCGCGACCGAAGGTTCCGAGCTGGTGCTGTGTTAGTTGCGAAAGGAGAGATGTGTGTTTCGGCGGTGAAGCTTACCCTCTTCTTGGCGAGCTTACGGGCGCGCTTGTCCTTGCTGTTGCGAAGGAGTTCGATGACGCGGCGCTCGTAGGGGGCGAGGCTGGTAAGGACGTTAGCTTCTGGTCTTGAATGAGGTTTGGTATTGAAGCCAGGATGAGGGTTTCCGAGTCAGTCATTGCGACGACGGTGTAGAGGACTGTGATGCTTTTCCGCCTCCACATCCCTCTAAACCGCCATCCCATTTGCTGCTCGTCCTCCTTGTCCTGACTCCTGGGTGGTATGGCTTGTGTGTGCGCCGGGAGAATTGACTTACCCAGAGACCTCACGGACAACCTCGCGGACGAAGGTGGTGCGCTTGCTCACGCGGCCCTTCTGGGAAGAGATGCGAGGCTTGGCGACGCGAGGGGTGGTTTTCTGTTAGAGAGAGAAGGCCGGTCAGCCTTACGTTGTCCATCGTCTGCAGATGAGAGCAATCGGGATTTGCTCAGGGCCGAGGAGTCGGATGCAGAGATCCTCCACGAGGTGAGACACGTACATGGCCCTTGTTCAGGCCAACGGCGAGGCCGGTGCGGGTGGACTGTTCCTTCGCCATTGTTGTCGTCGGGTTGGGCGATGGGTGGTTGTCGTCGGTGGTCGTTGGGCGATGGGGGGGGAGAGAAAGGAAGGTTTTCGGGGTCGCGGTGGGATAATCTCAAAATTGGCCTGCCGGGGGTGGGGCCAGAGCGAAAATTCGTGGTTTGTGCGGTCACGTGGGCAGGGTAGCGAAGATTTGTGTGTTGTGCGGTCTTATCGATAAGGAGAGAAAGCGAGGACTGCCGACAGCCCCAAAGCCTGCGTCCATCCGCTGTTTCTCCCAGTGGAGCACTATCTTCCAGTGGAGCACATCACATCCAAGTGCGCCTCTCCAAGGAGCTCTGGCCTGACTGCATGGCTGCCAAAAGGCACCCACCACGCCTGGCCTGGAGCCTGGCTCCCAGGCATCCAGGCTTCATGCATCTTGTAGCACCCTGAACGCAGCAGGCCACTCGAACAATGTTGCACAATATGATCTATCAGTTCGTGGGTAACGCAGCATGCTGGACGCTGCACCGAACCGAATTGTATCAGAGGCATTGTAGATGCCTGAAGGAATGGTAGCCACCCGATGTTCCCCAACCTCGCTGTTAGACATGACGACTCGCCAACGGCAAGCGCCGGGGGCTCCGTTGGCATTTGTCTCGCCTCGCCTCGTCTTGTCTTGCGCGTCCTTTCCCCTGACGATGTCAACGTCAACGAGCCACCCGCCTCTCGGCCCTGTCGGATTCACGGGCTGCTAGAACCCGCTTACCGACTGCCGCCGAGCCCCTGAGCACCGCTTCCTCAAATGGTCCTATTGTCTCTCCTCCGTCTCCTCAACGGTGGCAGCATGGCCAATCGGGCGGGGCAGCAATGTTGCAACCAGGGACGCATATACGATAGATCTACACGTTTAGCGCGTGGCTGTTCTGAGCGACCCAAGGCTCGAAACGTGACACACATCATAACCCACTCTTTCTGCTCCAGAGATCTCCAGGAGACTCCCGCCGGACTCATCATGTTGGCAGGCTGGCCCTCTTTAACGTGCCGTTGGCACGGGCTTGATGGGTGTTGCCGTAGACTATTGCATCACAGATCTGCGCAATCCTTCCATTCGGCTCTTTCCACATGTTGGCCGCTGCAAGGGACGGCGGATGGCGCTGCTCTTAAAGGGTCGAAGTTTCCAGTTTGGGCGAGACAATGGGCTCTCCTTCCGTACAACAACTATCTAGACTCAAGTGATAGTTTTATTTTGCCCAACCCAACACAAGATCCTTTCATTTTGCATCCCGCCTTCACACCACCCAAATACCAAAGCACAGCAACAGCATAACAGCACCATGAACCAGTTCCTCTCCCTTCTTCTGCTGGCGGCTCCCACCACCAACGCCATGGCAGCCTACATGGCCTCCCTTCCCCAGGAGATAGCAGCTCTGGTGGCGGCAGACGATTGCCAGCTGCCTGACGAGTTCAGCATCCAGAACTTTGTCGCCGAGTCTGCAAATGGCGGAAAGGCACTGGACTCCTTCGAGTTCGGCTTCGTGGACGACAGCACGGTCGTTGATACGTCCTGTTTCTTCAACTCCACATCAGAGGCCGTCAACAACGACGGCAGGACACCGCGATACGCCTGTAACGACGCCCGCGTCAACTTCATCTGGCAGAATGGATCCTTGACGCTGATTGAAGGCGTCTGTCCTGGCGAGGATGGGTAAGTTCACTTGAATGCTGCGGCGGCGTGAGACATACGGCTAACTTGACTCCAGTGCGGCCGACTACGAAGCATCCGGAACAGCGCCTGTAAAGCTCACTTGCAATGGGAGCAACAGTACCGTTGTTCGGAATGAGACAGGCGCTGGCCAGAGCAATTGCAAGGCCGACTCGACGGATATCCAGGCCAAGTTCTTCAGCATCCAGCCCGTCGCGCCCAAGTTCGAGTAAGGCATCGGGAAGAGGAATGCCAAGTGTGGACGATGGCTGTGTCTAGGGACAGACGACAAGCGCTTTAATGATACATGTATGACTGGGCCTGAGCGGTGTGACGAAACCATAGAATAGATTCCTAATGTCAAGCTCATGCGACCCCTATGTTTATGTCCAGCAGTCAGCAGATGTGCCGCACAGAATTTCGTGTCAAGCAGTCAGCAGACTTGCTATGCGTGAGGCGGCGGCAGTTGGCGATCGCTTTCAGGGGATCCGGGGGCGGGGTGCACCCCAGCCAATCCATCCACTCACACTGCCGCTTTAGGGAGCATCTCTGCTTTGGCGGGTGACTTGACTGCCCTGCTAGCTGCCATATGACCTCACCGCATTCAATTCCTTCGCACGATCATCCCGGTGCGCCAACGTGGTCCGCGCTGTCCAGACCACCCCCCATCCGATTCAGACACAGTCCGCGATCGCTGCGACTGGGTGCGACACCAATCATGCGCCCACTAAGGCATTGATTCAACCTACATTCCTCTTCCACTGGTATCCCCAATCAAACGAGCAAACCTCTGAAGAATCCCACGTCGATCCAACACCCTTTCCTTCGAGGGTTTCCGATGGTCTCGGCCCTCAACAGTCCTCCAAACCAACCTCACACCTAAGCACTACTACACCACCTAGAAACGATGCGATTCAACACACGCGGCGTCTCGAGCCTGGTGCGATTGGCACCGCTGCTGGCTTTGGCTCTCAACGTCGGCGCCAATGTCGACCAGCATCCGCTCGAAGGCGACGAACCGAATGACGCACGACATCCCGTCTCCGTCGCCCTCTTCTCCTCCCTCGAACGCATGTCACGCCTAGTCGACATCGCCTACTGTGTCGGCACCACAGGCGTCTCCGAACCCTTCTCCTGCGCTTCGCGCTGCATCGAATTCCCGACCCTCACACTGGCCAAGACATGGAACACGGGCATCCTCATGAAGGACAGCTGCGGCTACATCGCCGTCGACCACGGCGTCCGCCGGCCCGACACAAACGAGGATGAGCGGGACGTCATGGGCGGCAAGGCCATCATCGTCGCATTCCGAGGGACGTACAGCATCGCCAATACCGTCGTCGACCTGAGCACCGTCCCACAGGAGTACCTCCCCTACCCGTCCCCCGACAACGGCGGCGAGACGTCCAAAGCGCCAAGCCACAAGTGCGACAACTGCACAGTTCACCAGGGCTTCCTCGAGTCCTGGCAGCAGGCGCGCAAGCTCGTCCTCCCCGAGCTCACGGCCCTGAAGGAGCAGTACCCGGACTACCCCGTCCAGCTCGTCGGCCACAGCCTCGGCGGCGCCGTCGCCATGCTGGCGGCGCTCGAGCTGCGCGTGACCCTCGGCTGGGACGACCTCCTCGTGACGACTTTTGGCGAGCCAAAGGTCGGCAACCAGCAGCTGTGCGACTACGTCGATGCCGTGTTCGAGTTGGACGGCGAGACGGACGGCAGCGCAGACCCCGAGCACCGCGTGTACCGCCGCGTCACGCACGCCGACGACCCCGTCCCGCTGCTGCCGCTGACGGAGTGGGGATATCGCTCGCACGGCGGCGAGTTCTTCATCACGAAGCACGAACTATCGCCTTCTGTTGAGGACGTGGTCATCTGCTACGGCGACAGCGACGACCAGTGCATCGCGCAGGGCGACGTGCAGGTCGATGTTGAAGAGGTAGTCAAGGAGGCCGATGAGGTGGCCGACGAGGCAGTGGAAGAGCTCGCCGAGGCGGTGGCGGAGGCGGAGGCCGTCGGGGCCCAGCGCCGAGTCAAGAGGTTTCCCAGTGTGCCGGCGCGCTTCAAGCTGTGGCAGCTGTTCTTCGCGCACCGGGACTACTTCTGGCGGATCGGCCTGTGTGTTCCCGGCGGCGATCCGGCGAACTGGGGGCGGGAGAAGTACCCCGACGGCCGGGCAGACGACGGCGCCCTGCCGATGGAGCTGTAGGAGGCTGTGCGACTGGGCAAGCGTCACTGCGAACTGTGAATAGATGAAGATTGAACTGAACATATGGGAAGGGCGCAAAAATTGGGACGAGGGCTGGATGATGATGATGGGCTACAAGACTGGTCCTGGGCCGACGCATTGTGTATCTGGTACCGGTTTGAATGTATTATGATTAGTATCTTCTTGTTGAATTAAGAGTGCTGCCGCCTCAACATGATACTTGGAACCCATGTGATGTTGTCTCCGTTTGAGGATTCGTCCTGTGGAATACCTGATCCGGGCATACAAGTTGTTGGTTTCTGCCATTCGAAAGCACCATCTCGAGCAAACAACTCTACCTGGCAGCCTTGCGATGCTTGATGGCCCGCCTTCTGCACTGCAAACATGGGAACCCCGGAGCATGCAGCCATGTTTGTCATGCCCTCTGCCAGTCGGCTGCTGCCCAGGGCCCAGACAAAGGGGGTTATAGAACAGGCAGCATATTCCAGAAGCCGTCTGATGTAGACGGTCCCTGAGCCCCTGTGCCCCCTGTGCCCCTGTGAAAGAAAACACGCCGATGCAGGCCTCGGACCTTGGCATGGAAGCGACTCGTCGCATCGCAGGTCCCATGTGCCCGGACAGCCCGCTTGCCAGGGCAAAATGTGCCCAGCAGATGATCAGCCCGGGTGGACTCTCCCCCCCCATGGGATTGGGACTGGGAGTGGAAGTGGAAATGGTACTCGGGCGGCGATGGAGACCCGCTTCCAGCCGAAGGCTTACCTCAGCGCGTGGACGTCCAACGCGGCACCTCCCTCACCTCAACTGGTCTCACCTCGTGGTGGTGGTTTCAGACCCCAACAAGGCATGGCCTCAACGGGCGGCTGTTGGCGGATGCCCTGGAATGCAGATGGCTTCCAAGCCCGGCCGGATCGGGGGGTGGGCGGCGTTAGTCATCATCATCACTCTATGAGAGACGGGGCGCAACATCACGTGGGGCAGCTAGATGTTTCGCGTCGGGCACAGATGGTGAGGGAGAAAGAGGGGGGGGGTTGATAGGGGGTGATGGGGGGTGATGGTGATGCGTCAGAGGAAGAGACTTGGATGTGATGGGATGGGCGCGAGGACCAAAACAAACAGAAACGAGCGAGTGATGAGCGTCCTCAGACTCGGGCTCACTGCGAGGGTCACGCTCACCCGCCCGCCCGCTGGATGGTGAGGTGGAAGGTGGAAAGTGGGGTCCGGCCGGCCCACGGCAGGCAGGCAGGCGTGGCCGGTACGTACCCAGATTGCCCATCCTACCCTTCCTCTCCCATCCACGTCCCTCATAGCCCACGGTCCATGGTCCATGGTCCATAGTCCATGGCCCATGGTCCAGCTGGAGGTACCCATCCATCGCCTGGACTATCCGCTAGCGTTGGCGGGCGCACTTGAGCTTGGGCTTCCACTTCTATTTTCTGATCGTGGTCATGAGGTGGTGACGGGGATGGCGATGAGGGGGAGCGTGCCCTAGGCTGCTATCTAGGGGTCGAACGTCGAACGTCGAACGTCGAACGTCGAATGTCGACTGTCAAATGTCAAATTTCCAAGGGAGCAGGGAAGAGTGAGGCGGTGGACGGGCTCGTTTGATAGCGGGATCGAGCAGAATGGTGGGTTGGACGAGAAGAGACGGTCCAGCTGGCATGGGCTGGCGCAAATGGGATGGGGGAGATGGGGAGTCTGAGGAGCCCATGCCCCTCCCTCGTGATTGATGAGGTGCCAGCGAACCAGCCAGGAGCCAGTCAGTGGCCCAGGAAGGCAGATGAGGTGTTCAACAGTGAGGAACTGGAACCCGGAAGGAGGCGATGCAATGCTGGCTAGGCCCCCAGGAGCCCACCTAAGAAAAGAATCCCACCGGGGGCTGCCACTGCCCACTGCCACGGCCACCGCGGACACGTCCCTGCACCCACAATCAGAGGCATAGGCTGAGGCAGAGGCAGAGGCAGAGGCAGTTACCCCCGCTCCCCCCTGCCCTGGTCTGGTCTGGTGGTGGTACGCCCAACGAAGGGCAGGAAGGGATGCAGAGAAGGAGCGATCAGCCTAGCCGATAAGTGTTTACCAGTACCAGTCTGACGAGGAAGTCGCAGCTTCCCCATCTGCTTTACTAGAGGTACCTACCTCTACCTTGCCTGGACCTTGCCTTAGCGACTTCCCACCGTCTGCCCCCCCCAAGGTCGCACCCCCCCCCCCCCTCTTTCACCCTCCAAACCCTGAAAGTCTCCCGCTCCCGACCCTCACCATACCTCACGCACCTCACCCTGTCCGTAGNCCCCCCCCCCCCCCCTCTTTCACCCTCCAAACCCTGAAAGTCTCCCGCTCCCGACCCTCACCATACCTCACGCACCTCACCCTGTCCGTAGACTGCCTGTCTCGCTCTTGCACCTGCACCTCTACCTCCCTACCTGCACTTTTCCCTCACCTCCACCTCCACCTCCACACCACACCACCCACCACCACTCTCCCGCCTGTTTTCTCGTGAAAACAACAACCCACTACGATCCTCACATCCGTGCATCCCATCGCCATCCGCCTTCTGCGCCTTCCTTCCTTTTCAACGAATACCCTCAACCACCAAATCCCCAACACAAGCCATCATGTCCGGTGATGTAAGTACCTCCCCTATCCCGTCCCGTCCCTGCCTAGCCGTCATATCCCCCCGTCACCCCTCGTTATCACGGCCTTGCCGCGGCCTGATCCTCGTGGGCCACGGGCGCGGGCGCGCACCTCGCCGCCTCGAAGAGCCCTCACCTTCCCCTTGATGTCGTTCTTCCTCCCGTCCTTGTCCTTCTTTGCACCGCAGTCTTGTCTTCGCCATCCGCCTCGAAGAATGTTTGCTAATCATCTTCCCTTCTGCAGCGTGAGAGGTTTGTTGCGATTCGCATCCCTCCCCTAACCTCCTCCCCCCTCCCCTTCGCCGACCTGCCCTGCTGACCACTTTCCCCCCAACAACAGCAAGACTTTCCTTGCTCGCCTCTGCGAGCAGGCCGAGCGCTACGATGAGATGGTCGGCTACATGAAGGAGGTTGCCAAGCTTGGCGGTGAGCTCACTGTCGACGAGCGCAACCTTCTCAGCGTCGCCTACAAGAACGTCGTCGGCACCCGCCGTGCCTCGTGGCGCATCATCTCCTCCATCGAGCAGAAGGAGGAGTCCAAGGGTTCTGACAAGCACGTCACCACCATCCGCGACTACCGCAACAAGATCGAGGCCGAGCTCGAGCAGGTCTGCCAGGATGTCCTCGACGTCCTCGACGAGAGCCTCATCCCCAACGCCCAGACCGGCGAGTCCAAGGTCTTCTACCACAAGATGTACGTTGCGTCCCCGCTTTTCTCTCCTTCGGCATGCTGGGCCCCCTCTTGGGGCCCGACCGCCTTTCCCGTGCACCCCCCCTCCCATCATTATTTACGTTGTGCTGACCGTATGTGTTTTCTGCCAACAGGAAGGGTGACTACCACCGCTACCTCGCCGAGTTCGCCTCTGGCGAGAAGCGCAAGGGTGCCGCCACTGCCGCCCACGAGGCTTACAAGGTGAGAAAATGTCCTGTCTAGAGAGTCGCGATACCAAATTTGCTAACCACTTTCCTTCCTCCCAGTCCGCCACCGACGTCGCCCAGACTGAGCTGACCCCCACCCACCCCATCCGTCTCGGCCTCGCCCTGAACTTCTCCGTCTTCTACTACGAGATCCTCAACTCGCCCGACCGTGCTTGCCACCTCGCCAAGCAGGCCTTTGACGACGCCATTGCCGAGCTCGACTCGCTCTCCGAGGAGTCTTACCGTGACAGCACCCTCATCATGCAGCTGCTCCGCGACAACCTCACTCTCTGGACGTCCTCCGACTCTGGTGAGGCCGAGGGTGCCGCCGCCACCGGCCAGGCCGACGCTGCCGAGGAGAAGAAGGAGGAGCCCAAGGCCGAGGCCGCCGCTCCCGCCCCCGAGGAGCCCAAGGCTGCTGAGGAGCCTGCCGCTCCTGCTGCCCCTTAAATCTGCTCTCTCGATACCACTCTCGTCTTGGTCCGATCATCCCAAGGTGAATGACGATCCCGGTTGTCTTGTGGCTCCCGCGCAATGCCACAGAAGAAGGCCCCGGGCGGTGCTAGCAGAAGGCTAGCTTGGTGATACATGCGACTCGTCTTCGGTACTTTCGGCAAGGGGCAATGGAGTAGTAGGGGTTTCGGACACGGCGGACTTGGGAGATGCGTTTGGCCGCATGGATTTGGACCTCACGGTCCGGAGTATGGGAGGCGTGTGTTTTCACCATTCTCTTTGGAGGGCTTCTACTACCGCGGGGTGGCAGTCGCCGGACCAAAAAGAAGGCGACCCCGCTTCTTCGTCCTCACATCCGTCGCACGCCTTGATATTTTCCCCCTTTTCCTTCCCAGCCCGAATAATCCACACTTGATTTTCTCCTCTGCCCCTTTTTGCCCTGAGTGCCTTAGGTTACGGCTATCTCTTGATTTCTTGTTTCGGTTTCCTACAGTGGTCTTCAGTTGTCGCGCGGCCTCGAGGAGAGGAATGTGTTGCGTTTCCCCCACCCCAATGCCCCATGTCCATTATGTCTTCAGAGACAGAAAGAAAAAACACAAAGTTCATTCACGTTGGTGTTCTGGTGATGTGCTGCGTTATGTGCCGCTCGCTGTGCGAGCTCGAGGATGACAGGACGGGTAGCAATGCCTGAGCACGTGATATGTGGCTTGATGAGTGAATAATCCTCTTGATGACTGAAGCATCGGCGTGACTACTGGTCTTCGCAACCAGACAATTACTATAATGTAGCTCACGCCGAAACAGTCCATGTTGTACTCACAAGGAAATTCTCTGGAGGGTCATCAATCGTTGATTTTGTTGTAGTCTATCTTGTCATATTCTCCGTCCCCGCGCTCTCACCTAACATACTCTGCCCCGCGTTACATTACAACCCCGCCCCCTCGTAGTCGGTCTTTGCTCCCAGGCCATCCATCTCCCCGACCACGTGCCTAACATGAAATCGCTACACCCTCTGCCCCTCCGCCGTGCCGTTCTTCTTCTCCAGCAGCTCCCGCGCGCGCGCCAACCGGGCGTCCGCCTCACGGGCCCGCTTGACCTTGAGATCCTGCATGTCGACGCCGGGGTTCGACGTCGTCGACGTCGTGGAGGGATTATACTCCGACCCGCGTTTCCCCCCCGGAGCAGCCACCCCCACCGCGGCGGCCTTGCTGCTGGCGCTGTTGACGTTCGCGGATAGTGAGGAAGGCGGCTTGGCGGCTGCTGCTGTGGCCCTGGTCTTGATGGGGTTCCGCTCGAAGCTCCACTTGCGAAGGCGCATCCTCTGGAGCAGTGAGGAGGAGGAGTCCTTGTGCGAGAGGCCTGCTCCTGGGGGTCGCGGGCGGGCGTTCTCTGAAGCGGCGGCGGCGGCGTCGTCGTCGTCCGTGTCCGGGTCGACGGCCGGCTTGGCGGATGATGCCCCGGCACCGGGCTTGGCGGCGGCGGCGGCGGCACGCTTTGAGGGCGAGAGGCAGAGGGAGGCGATGCGTGAGAGTGTGCCTGTGACGACGGAAGAGGAGGAGGACGAGGTCCGGGGTTCCGGGGCGGGGTCCGGCGTGGAGGAGGCGGTCGCGCCGAGGCGGGCGCAGCGGGGGCAGGTGTCAGGGTACCAGTGGGGGCCGGGGGCCGGGGGCGGCGGGTGGCGGCGGTAGGTCCAGGTGCCGTGCCAGAAGTTTGTGTCGGCGGCGAGGAAGGTCGAGGTCGGGTGGGGGAGGGGCGTCGGGGGGTCGGTGCAGGTGCAGGTGGCCGCGAGGAGGTTGGTGGTGCGCCAGGTGTTGATGCGCTCGAGGGTCGCTGGCGGGAGAGGCGTGTAGAGCGGCGGCTGCTTGGGGGACGGCGACGGGGCCGCCGTCGTGTCCATCGTCTGGGAGGAGGAGGTGTCGTCCATGAGATGGGGGGATTGAACGTTGCGAGAGGAGACGAGGTGAGCGAGATGGTTGTGTTTTCGTGGTGGAAAGGGATGGATGGAGGGGGTGAGAGGTGAGGCAGACGAGGGCGAGGGTGAGTGAGATGAGAAGAGAAGCGATCGCCGGCCGTGGTGAAGTTGACCAAACGGGGCCGGGACTAGCACGGTCGAGAACGCGAACCCTCTTTGGTCGATCACTTCACGCGAGGAGGCCTAGCATCATGTACATGTACGCCCAAACCGCCCATCACCTGTCCGACGCGCTCCGGCCAGCGCAAGGGACCCGGAAAAGGAACAAGTGCCTCTCTGTGCCGTGGCTGGTGTTCGGCTCACACTGGAATGATGGGACTGATAGCGCCATCCGATCACCTGGTCATGGTTCGAAAACTAAGGTTCGCATGGGTCTATCCCGCGGCATTCAACCTTCGACTACACCCCGTCAAGTCTACTTTCGCCTCCGAGTCATTGGAGACAGTGATTTCCGTCACACGTGAAATTGGCAAATGGTAACTTTTCCTTCCGCCACGTCGTAACGTCTTTACCGTGGTAGCTACCGCCCCAACCAACGCCGGTTCGACGTCGCTTCATCGAACGACATAATTCAATACCGCCCGCTCCTCTCGCCATGACCACCAAATACCCGTCTACCGTCGTTGAGTACTCGGCGTCAACGTCTCCCAGCTCCCTGTGTCGCGCGGCTCCTCGTCATCCAGCGCGTCCAGCAAGTCCATCGGCGCCTTCTTCTGTATCTTGACCGGCACCTGCGGCTTCGGCTTCGGCCGGCCCTCGCCCGCTCGCATCCCCGGGAGCGCCATCGCCCCGGCCATCGGCTGCTTCCTCAGCACCCCGCTGGCAGGTGAAGTTGCCCCCGCATGACCGTTCTGTCCAGCAAACCCGGTGGACGCTCGCGTGGGAAGTTTCGGCTTGTCGTCGCTCATAGTTCCGAGTCCGTTCTTGACAGACGGCGGACTCGAGGTCGGAGATGTTGAACTCAAGTGTAACGGTTTTCTCGCGACGGGTGGCGCCGCTTTACCACGTGACTGTTGCGAAAGCTGGGAGAGATCTGACAGAGCTGAGGACGGGCGCGGCGGCGGCGGTGGCACGGGCTGAGACTTGTGCAAGCCGGCCACGGAGGGAGAGTGGCTAGCACTGCTCGTAGGGCCACCTGTCTGGCGCCTCGGTGGTGGCGGCGGCGGTGGTGTTTCGCTTCTTTGCAGCGACTGAGCTGTCCCATCCATCCACGTAGTTGTACGTGGCGGCGGGCCGGGCAGAGTTGCAGGATCAAATGGCGGCGGTAGTGCCCTGCGTGCTGAGGGTCCTTTCGACGTCAAGAGATCAGGGGGGGCATTGACGTGCTCATACGGCGATGTTGACAGGCTCGTGGAGAAAGATGACACCCTTGATCTTGGCACCGTCACCCAGTCGGGCTCCGTTGTCACGCCGAACGGGTTGGGTGGTCTGTTGGGGTTCAACACTACCTGGCCATCTGCAGCTGGTGGTGGCGGCTTGACGCCCGCCCTCGCTGGCTGCTTGTTGTCCAACCACCACTTCTGACGGTCAGAGCTGGCGGGCGGTAGGCCAGGCTCAACGGCGTCATAACCAATAAGGTCTTCGTCATCCGAGTCCTCTGTATCCAGACTGGTCGACGGATCTCCCACTTCCTGCTTCCGACGCAAGTACAGCTCCTGGCTGATCTGCTCGCGGTGAGGTTCGTCGATAATGCTCACAGTGCATTGGAATGTTGCGTAAACCGGCCGGTGGTCCGAAAACTTTAGTGGTGCCGAGTTGTACGACAGCTGGCGCAGGTTTTGTCCCTTGCGTAGGATGCGATCCGTCCAGGCCGGAATTCTCGCTTTCTCGCTGTATCTTGTAAGCGAAACTCCGAGTCCATCTACATACTCCAATAACCACTTACGATGTGTCGTAGTCGTCCGTCCCAAGGTCGAACTTGTACGTAGGGAGGAACGTGATACGTGCTTCGGAGTAGAATGGGAATGACAGTCCTGCCACCATTTGCAGGTTCAGCTGCGAAGGATCAGTAAGGCATACTATGACAATTGGAGATCCGAAGCCAACATACCTGGTCGTTCTCGTACAGCGTCGCTAGGTCCTTCTTCTTCACGAGGGACCGCGCAGCTTCGGGACCAAGACCGATGCGGTAGTTGAAATCTCCCAGCCAGATGACCGTGTCTGTCATGCCGTTAGCAAAGTGTGCTGCCCCCGAGGACCATGTAGATACCTACCGTGGTCATCAATTCCGCGGTTGCGTTGGAACCGCAGGCCGTCGTGGATTGTCGAGTAGTCCCGATTCCGTTCGTCATAGTTTGCGAATCCAGCGGCCAAGTGCGCCGTAACGAAACAAATAGGGGTATTCGCGTAGTCAAATCGGATAGCAACTGCGCCTTTGTTGCCGGCCATCCCCGACATGCCAGTCTTCTTCACACTTCCCTCGACATTTTTAATGTTACTCAACGCAGACACTTTGACGAAAATGCATAATGCGGCGCCGACGAGCTGCCCACTTCGGAGCAGGACGTAGCGCTCACCACCGGCGTTCTGGAAGTGGGTGTTGAGCGTCCGCTTCACAGCCTTTTCCCACAGCCTTTTACGCGTTGGATCACTGTTCATGATTTGCTGGGGACTCAGGTCCACGATTTCCTGGAAACCGACGGCAACAATTTCGGGCTGGATAGGGCCCAGCTCTTTAGGACACAACCAAGACGATAGGTCATGGTCGATGCCCTCTGTTCGCCCGTTGAGGTTGAACGTGCCAACCCACCTGTGTTTTGGGTAAGCGTTTGGCCAGCGATTACTGGCATTGTAAACTTACATGTTGATGTCTTGCGTCGAGGAGAACTCTGAGCTTCTCTTGTTCATCTCCGCAGTGACAAAGTCGCTAATCGGGTCAAAGATGTGCACAGGAGTCTGGCCCACCAATCGGCCAAGCAGGCGATCAATGGTGGTTTGCTTGGCGGCGTCTGTAAAGTTGTTGTGATAGAGTCTCTGCACCGACTTGCGCATGTCGGCCACCGCTCCCGCCAGAGACATCTTGCCTGTGCGGGTGTAGGACGACTTGAGAGCGCCAGTGCCGGCATAAATCTTGGAGAGGGCGTCGCCGTTGTCTGCCCAGAGAGTTGAATGTCTCATCCAGAAATCAGACGTCGCATACTCTCCCCTCTGGTTTAGGAATGACTCCATAGCCATGGATGAGATCAGTGTCTGGATAAGGTTTGTCCTGTCCAGGCAATCCAAACAGTTGGTACGGAAAGCTCCTTCTTGCTGAAGCAGAACCACCATGCGCGTAGCTCCGTTGGCAATGGTCAGGCTTCGTGCATCGTCGCCTACATCGTCCGTCTCCTCAGCCAAGTAATACGCAAAACTGTCAGTCGAGGTCTCGACATATCTTCTGATGTTCCGCGCTGACTCATAACCAGCGGCACCTCTCGTCTCCGCATGGAAGTCATAGTGCGTCTCCCGTAGCAGAGCGTGGTCTTGAGACTGGTGCTGACCGACCTGGCTCAGTGGGGAGTGGCGAACAGCATTGTGGTACAATTTGCTGAGCTGAGCCTCACCAGGTTTCTCCTCGCTGAGCAGGTTGACAACATGAACGGCGCCATAGGCATGCTCGAGGTCCTGGAAATGCTTGTTGAAGGCAGGCTGCGAGCCCTCGGGGGATCGGGTTATGCTGATGTTCTGTTTTCCTGGCAAAAGATCTGCCGCCTGCTCCCAGAACAGGGGCACCGAGCCTCGGACTTGACTGTAAGAGAATAAGGTGCCTCTTGGGCTCCAGTACGTGGTCTCTGTTTCTACGAAATTGGCGACGTTGCCATCGTCGTCGATGCCACGAGAGTTGAATCTGGTTCCAGCTCTTCGACAAGAAAGTCTCGATATGACGGTCAAGTACGAAGGCAGGCCAGTAGCTGTTGTTTTCAGAGGCGCGCTGATCTGAGGGATGGCTATTGTGCGACAGAAGCCTCGAATGGCAGACGTAAGGATCCGCGACGAGTCTAAGGCCTCCCTCTCATGTGGGATCAGGCGAGACCTGAACTGGACCAAGGGGCTGATCATAAAGGAGTTCCAGAGAAAAGAATCGTCAAAATTGTCAATGTCGAAAGACGCCGAGTTGACAGATCGATCCTGAAGTCTATTGGTCACGTCGAAGTCGGTGCTGTAGTAGAAAGAGCCGTTGCTCAGCAGCTTGCGGAGGTCATGGCAAGGATGCTCGACCGTGATCTCTCGGCGACTGAGATTCTGGCCGTATGTAGATTGTCCATAAACAGATGAGGCATCCGCCAGGTCGGGGTCCAAATTGTCGATAGAGACGACGTCGTCCCAGCGATCGCTGTTCAGGCAGAAAAAGGCCACGCTCGAAATCTTCTCAACCGTCTCACCCGGACGGATGGTCGCAACCCGGGTGGCATGCGTGACAACCGAGAGGAATACGTCTCCATCTACTGATATCAAGCCCAGTGTACCAAATATCGGCCGAGGTATCAGGGTTCGGTAGTCGGATAGAGTGTTCTTCGCGAGTGGCGCGAATTCGGCTACGCATTTGGAAACCGGCGTCTCTGTTCCTGCGGTGCGAGAGCGCACGGATGGTGCGGGAGAGAGGTGGTAGCTGCTACCATTGCCCAGGCCAGTCCCATCATTGCTGGACGTGTGACTGAAAATGAGGGCGTGAGAGTTGGACACGATCGCCACGGATCGATGCGGGTAATCGCGAATGTAGAGGTGGCTTGATTTCTCCGGAGCCGGCACCTCAACGCCCCACGATCCTCCGCCCCCGTGTTCCATGATGTTGTGGCTAGGTTTCGCGAGATGAGGGTCGGGCAAGAAGTTACGAGGAGGACATGTCTGGACAGGATTGGAGAGGGGCAGTCGTCGTTGCGCGGTTCGGTGATTCCGGTCGGGGACGTCGTTTCGCAGGTGAAGGCCAATGGGAGTTGGAGTTGATTGTGCAGGATGAAGGTATCGGATATCTGGAAACTAGGAGGATAGAACTGTTGTCGCGATGTTTACGAGGTAGGGTATTGTCATGGATTTGGCCTGAGAAGTGTTGGAGACCTGACTCTTGGATGGCCAGGGAGCTCCCGCCTGTATGACGTTGGGTCTACATGGTCCGTGGTTCGCTGAGGCTGACCCCATGTGGGGGGACCCTGTACCTCACCTGGGCCTCAACGCCCTGTGGTTTAGCGCTTACGGCACGTCACTTGGAGCCGTAGCACGCTCCAAGTCACTGGTGAATACCAAACGACAGATGCAACCCCAGGCAGCCTGGTACCACCACAGCTCATCCAGTGCAGGCTGCAAAATGCGGAACGTTGGCACCTCACTCAACGTCAAAATGGTATGTAGTTATCAGGCCGGCAGCCGTCGGCAGCCTACCCATGGGCTTCAGGATCATGAGCGGCCATGTCTGGACGATATTTACGTTACTTCGCCAGCGCCTGCACCAGCTTCGCGTGGTAGACCTGCGCTGGAGTAATGTACGCAGCATGGACGGTCCTTATGGATCGGTGATCATCGCAACTTATGTTGAGGCTGCTAACCAGACTCAACATGGCTGCAACACTGTGACGTTGATGGACATTGCTTCAAAACCAACCTTGACGACCCTGCAACCCTACACAAACTAAACGACTGTTTGAAAAAGGGAAGAGTCCAACAAGGTAAGAGAAAAGGGAAACGAAGTGCCCAAAGGCAGTAAAAGGTGTGGCTTCAGATTTCGAATTGAGATCATGCTGCCCATTGGGCAGCGTTCATCCTCTTCCTATCATGTTTGATTTAATAGATATCATCACAAGCCTGGTATGTAGAAAAGAAAACAAGCCCGAGGATTTTTTCGTCGTTGGAGATATCGTCGAGGCTGCTGACATAAGATCGTGATCCACCACGACACAGCCAATGGGACACGCCCCGGACTGGAGACCATCATCTCGTGTCGTGGCCTCAGGGTGCTTATCTAACACGAGGCTCGGTCTGGCCGCCCCGCTCAAAAGTTTGTTCCCCCTGCCATTCTTGTCGGGCGTTCTGCCAACCTGAGCTCCGACGCGCTGCACGCAGAACGATTCCCAGCCTTCTGCGCGCCTCCCACTCTACGCTCCTTCAACAGTCCATCGCATCCATCGCGACACCGTCAACCTGGCCAGCTTCACCCTGTACCAACGATATCCCTGAATTTTTGGAATCCCGCGACACCAATTGTCCCTACCTGCTCTCGCGATCACCCCATAAGCGACGTTATCATGGCCGACTTCGACCATTTCGGCAGCTCTGAGGAGCATGCTGAGATCAAGAAGCTTCAGGCTGAGGTGGTAAGACACTACCCAATGCCAGACCCCCCTTCTCGACAGCAATCACTGACTCGTCTCTTGCGCACAGGAAGCCGATTCGGATAACTTCGAGACGTGGGAGAAGCTCATTCGTGCGTGCGAGGGACTGGAGGGAGGCCTGAACCGCAACTCCAGCCCGCAAGCCTTGGCCGCCCTTCGCGATGCCTTCGACAGCTTCCTGCTGAAATTCCCGCTCCTTTTCGGCTACTGGAAGAAATATGCCGATCTCGAGTTCAACATTGCCGGCCCCGAATCCGCAGAGCTCGTGAGTAACTCGGCTCGGCACCCCCACCATGCAATGACACCTCGGCTGACGGGACGTTGCAGGTATACGAGCGCGGATGCGCCAGCATCACCAATTCTGTCGACTTGTGGACAGACTACTGCTCCTTCAAAATGGAGACCACCCATGTCCCACATCTCGTCAGGGAGTAAGTACATTGTGCATCGTGGTGGTTTTCCTTCCCCTCCCCCTATCCCTCAAGACCACATCACGACCGACAGCACGCCGCACGGCCGCTCGAATCCTCCCTCATGAACATGCAAGCCTGGAGTGTCACGATTGGCCTCATCATTGCCAGCCGGTGAGAAATGCCAACAGCAGCCCTCAATGTTGGGATGCACCTCTCACACCACGTACCAGGCTTTGTTGATTTCCACATCATCTGTGGCTCATCTGATCTGACCGCTCGCTCACTTCCCATTGCCATTTGACCTAGCGCTTTGCGCCTCTGGTCGCGCTCGGGTTGGATTCATTGCTTTTTGTCACCGAAAACCCTCTCCTGTACATGCCTCCTTCCTTCCCCGTTGCCCTGCCGCTCCCTCCCCCAACCCCCGATCGGCTGTTAACCGGTCTTGTCAGGCTCTTCGAGCGCGGTGTCACGCACGTCGGATTGGACTTCCTCGCCCACCCCTTCTGGGACAAGTACATCGAATACGAGGAGCGCCAGGAGGCTGAAGATCGTGTACTCGCCATCCTGCGCCGCGTCGTCAACCTGCCACTACACCAATACTCTAGGTACTACGAGAAGTTCCGCCAGCTCTCCCACAACCGTCCGATTTCAGAGCTCATCGACGACGACGTCCTCAACGCATACCGTGCCGAAGTTGAGGCGCCTTTCGCCGGCACACAGAGACCCGAACTCGAAGTGGAGCGCGACATTCGCGGCAAGATTGACAACCGGTACTACGAGATTTTCACACAAACGCAAAGTGAGGTCAGCCGACGCTGGACGTATGAGTCCGAAATCAAACGGCCCTACTTTCACATCGATGAGCTCGACTACCAGCAACTCGCCAACTGGGCCAAGTACCTCGACTTCGAGGAAGCAGAGGGCGACCACACGCGCACCGTCTTCTTGTACGAGCGGTGTCTGGTAACTTGTGCTTTCTACGACGAATTTTGGTTCCGCTATGTCAGGTGGATGTCCTCGCAGCCAGGCAAGGACGAGGAGGTGCGGATCATCTACCAGCGTGCTACCATGCTGCATGTTCCGATTAGCCGACCTGGCATCAGGCTGCAGTTTGCGTACTTCGAGGAAAGCCAAGGTCGCATTGACATTGCCCGCGATATCCATGCCTCCATCCTGCTCAAGCTGCCCGACTGCATCGAGGCTATCACGTCTTGGGCGCATCTTCAGCGCCGCCAGAGTGGCCTGGATGCGGCCATTGAGGTGTTCAAGAATCAGATCGACTCCCCTCACGTCGACATCTTTACCAAGGCCGCGCTGGTTACGGAGTGGGCCTTCTTCTTGTGGAAGGTCAAGGGCTCTGACGAGGAGGCCCGCAACGTTTTCCTGAAGAACGTCGAATGGTACGCGGACAGCCGCGTCTTCTGGGACAAGTGGCTGGAGTTTGAGCTGCAGCAGCCGACGAGCACGGAGACCGAGACTCTGCACGGCGAGAAGGTCAAGCATATCTTTGACGAGCTGCGGAGCAAGAGCAGGCTCTCGAAGGCGTCCAAGAAGCAGCTGTTCCAGGTGTATCTGCAATACCTCCTGCAACGGGGTGGAAAGGACGCCATGAAGCAGTTTCTCACCATTGACCGTGAGGTGTTCGGGTAAGTTGAACAGCCCCCAATTTGTTTGTGACTACGCTGACACGTCTAATAGACCTCAATCTGTTTCTGGTCTTGCCGGCCCCAAGGCCAAGGGAAACGGCGTGGGTAGCACTGAGCTTGACGAAACCACGAACGCCAGGGCGGAGGCTCGTTTCTTCAACTACTACCAACTACATGGCGAGCTGGATGTTGAGAGACAAGGCAACGTGCCTTTCAACTGAGGCGGTTGGACTTGAAACGAGTGCGGATGCTGCTTGCCTGCCGCACCTGACACCCGAAAACATCGGATTAACGTTTAATGCTTCCTGGGACGGGTGTACTATAGCGGACGCGTGGTCTCGACCGCTTCATGACGGTTTTGTACTCAATGATGGAACAGTTTCAATGGTCGAGTCAATATCAGCCAGATCGATAATAACAACAAAGATAAAAGAACTGCAATTTGGTGTGGCTACTCTGCTGCCACGTCACCTCTTCCGAGTAATGTGAGGCAGAGATTGTCGGGCGCTCTCGATCAAACTGGCCAACGGGCTCGGATGATTGCACATGATAGCGATGAGAAAATGTATTTGAAGTAGGGCTACATGAGGCCAGAGAAGTTTCTAGTGACGACGGTGATGTCCAGACAGTATCTGTACCGTAGTATGACGGCCTCTTGTGATTGGGGTAGCACAGCATGGCACGCCAGCTAAGCCAACCCATTCGCGTAAATCCGGGCAATCACCAACACCCTCCGAAGCAGCAGCGGGGATGGTATTGGCCCCGAATCTGTTCAGCTGCACGAACACGTCAACTGGATATGTGAGTGAGATACCCTTTGAGCTCACCGAAGCATGGACGCGAAGGTCAAAGCTCACTGTGCTCCCTATGCCAACTTGGTGACGCCGAGGAAGGCTACCTTATAGAGTCGGGCCTGCCCACATCTTGTTCTGCTACCCTCTTCGACATTTTATCCATCGACCCAAACCCGGCTTGACGACGTTTTGAGGCCGCGGTCCCAAGCTAGCCTGCCATGACGACTTGCCAACTCGAAGGCCCTGTACCAAGCAGTGTATCAGGCTACCAATTCCGTGTGAGGGGAGGAAAATGGCACTCTAGGAATGAAGCAACCGAGAAGTTCAGCCGCTTCATGAGGAGCGTCGTCCCCAGCACCAGGCTACTTGTGGTAGAAGTTGATTACAAACCACGCGATGGAGTTACGTTCGTGCGTCACCCATGTGCTTTCCGCAGTCTTGACCAGCTTCGACTAACCCGCCTTGCGCTTCTCGTAGGTGAAGCTCGACGTCGGACAGTTAGCCCCACCGGATAGCTTCGACGCGGATTTGCGGACCTTGTGCCAATCCATGGTGAGACCTGAGAACAGACGCATATTCGTGAGGTTGAGTGGCCAGTCACTTCTTGGAATATCTCCCGTCAATACACTCACTTCCAGCATCTGGAGAGAAGCCGTCTTCCGTTCCGCCCTTGACAACGGACCACGGTATCTCGAGGACATTGGTGCGCTCATGGCACAATGTCGCTACCTCCCGGACTGGTGAGCCTCGGTGAAAACATTTTCTTTAATCACTTAAGCGGAGCTGCTAATAAATTTGAAGGGCCATATGTCTATGTTTTGCCACCACAGCTAGGATCAATCTTGCGGGCTTCCAAGTATCTCCGTCGAGACATGCGGGAACCATCCGCATTGACGGGGGGGTTGATGTAAAGGAGAAGTTGGAAGCACTGTTTGGCCCACAAGGGAGAACGACTGCCGCAGACATTCTCAGAGACGTAGTTCAAAGGGTATGCGTTAGCCAAAGCTGGCCACATATCACGGGAACCGGGCTGACGTGCGTAGAACACATCCAAACTGTCGACAATCAGGGACCGAGAGATACAACTGGTCAGGGAGCACTTTCAGAAGCTTCTTGATTCTATTGCAATATTCCAAGGTAAGCACTCATGAATATTTATTGACGGTTCCTTGCGATACCTCGAAGGACTCCCTGACTGGCGTGGAGCAGTCGACACAGAAAGCCGCCAACGACTGAGAGTATCCTACCAGAGAGCCATGATGTCCGCCTATCATGCCACTTTGATCATCGCCAAGTCACTGCTGAGTGATGCCGACGATTTCGAGGCATTTGTTGCTACGCGCGAAGAAGTCGAACATGATAGCTTCGAACCCCTCGAGCCGCTGGGTGCAATTGCCGGGATCGGGGGTGCCATGGCGGGCTTCTCGACTGTCTCTGCCCCATTCTCTTTTAGTGCAGTCTGGTCAGTAGTCACTGGCGCAGGGTGGCCGACAGTTGTTGCCTGCACGAACCCATGGGCTCTCGTTTTTGGGGGGGCACTCGTCGCTGGCGTTGTTTACAAAAAGCTTCGGAGAGCCGATGGCGATGTTCAAATCACACCGGAGAAGAGAAGTAAGAACCCTAAGGCCACCACATTAGAGTGGGAAATTCCGGTGGCACTGGGAAAAGGCTAACCACCAGATTCATATAGTTCTCACCGCCCTCGCTTATTGTTGCAGAATCTTGAACGAGGCAAACATGTTACTGACATGTTTGCGATACATGCAGCAAAGCGACGCACCCGAAGCCGCGACCCGGTACATCAACGGAGTTGGTATTGACAACATTCGAACCCGATGGCGGAGATTCATCCGCCATGATGGCACGAAGACTGGTAAGGAGAGGTCTAGGCAGGTAAGACGGTATATGAGCGAGAGACTCGAAGGAGAGGAAGACATCATCAGGACGAGTTTCGGTGGCATTGTTGCGCAAAACTTGGACGATGACGAAAGTGAAGTTGAGTATGGACCAGTCAACACAGAGTCTGATTAGGCATTGAGTGGTTTTCCTTATTGTTGGGAGTGATCGGTGCTGAACCATGGGAAGTGGTACAGGAACCGTGCTAAATTGATGATACGGGAGCGACCCCGCAATGACATACAAATTGACAGAAGATAACAGTGTAGTTCAGAGCTAATGGGGTCAGTCTTCGACTATTTTCGATATTTAAAGGATTCAGAGAACGGATAATTCCGACATGTTGGATGCGCGTACAAACCCAAGGGTGTTGGAGGCCTTAATTCTAGCCTGACACAAAGCAGACAAATCACTTCTATATGAGCCGGAATAATATTAAATCACGGGGTCACATCCTGAAAACGAAACTGTCTTTTGTCCAAAGAAACTTTTGTATTATGTTCATACAAAATTATCAATGACGTTTGTTTACGTGGCATCGACACTGAATGTCGATAAGACTTAGACGATCAGCGGCTCAGCCTCGTCCCTGTCAAAGAACGCCTCGGCCTCGTTGACCTCCACTCCCTCGAGGGTCTCGACCTCGCCATCGGGCGCCTCACGACAGCAGTACCCAGGGTGACCGCTGCGGGTGGTAGCGATGAACCCCCAAGGGGGATCACACCCGTGCCTGCCGGCATTGATGGCGTCCCTGTTGACCAGGTAGATCCACCCTGTAGAAACGCGTTAGTCAACTCTCCCTGAACGGACGATGTGGTCAAAGGAATTGATGGTGAATCAACAGCCAGACGTACCGTTGGCACACATGCAGACAGTAGGAAGGCAGCATGTAGGCGAGGCGCTGCCACGAGTTAGTTGGAGAATTCATATGAGCAAGCCAGCAATGACTGACTGGTAGTAGCAGCCGCTGGCAGGCTGGCGTCCCTCGAGGATGTTGAGAGCTGACTCAACGTCCACAGGGCTGGCGCTGACGAAAGCAGCAGCAAGAAGGGGGATAAGAGCGAGCTTCATGTTGTCTGTTGGGCTGAGGTTGCTGGCGATGAAGTCTGTGATTGCAACGTCTTGGGAGGATTAGGCCTGACTTATATACATGGCCATACGGCCGTTGCTGCCATCTATTGCTCCTAGCCGTTAAGCGGGGTAATCATCGTCCTCGTGGTTACGAGACGGAAGGATTTTCGTCGTGTAGTTCTGAAGGCCTTGTCAAGAGCCCGAACGCTTCTGACTTACAACTGGCGCGTGAAGCGGCCTCATCCCGCTAGGATCCTCAAACCCCTCGTTTCTTCAAGCTCGTGACGACCTCAATGGTCGGGCGATAACCTGCAGCGGCGCGAGGTTATGTCTTGAGGTCGCATTGCGCAGCGATGCAGTCAGCCGGTGGTACATGTCCGTGACCGAAGGTTCGAAGGATTCGGTGGATCCTTTGTTTGCTGCAGGTGTGTAAATGAAGACTCAGGCGATGTTGTTGCCTGGTAGGATCGTCACCGAGGTCTTGCGTCGCTGATGCTAGGCCTTCTCGTACATTCACTGCAACTTCGACAGGCATTGCCATGATAGCTGACCCATGATGTCGAATTAAACGGGGGGTGGGGATTGGGCGGATAAAAGCAGTCAGGCGAACAAAAGGCCCCGGCATGGGGGGTGAATGTTACTCTGCAAATTGTTCTGTAAGCTGCGGGTTTTGTCCCTAGACGGCAGGTCATACATGCCAGAGTGGGCGGTTCGCCAGAGCAACGGTGGTATCTCTGGATCTGGGATGAACTCTGATCCGGTGGTCCACAGATGACAACATTGAAGCCGTGGCACGAATATGAGGGTTCACCATCACTTGACTGGATTGAGAAGGCGCCAGAGATGTTGGGTCAAAGCAGCAAAGTATGGGGGCTTTGCGCCATTTACAGGTGGCTTTTGTTTAATGGTGTTCATGAAAGATTCTCAACCATTTTAGATGCATTATTCGGACTAGTACTGGGCTCAGAGCATCCATCCATGCGAAGTAACATTAAGGCCAAGATCCCAGAGGGTATGTTAGTCCCATAGCCAAGGGAAGGTCACGATACCCTGAAGTAGACCCAGTCCCGAATTGTAAATCGAAGAAGTGGACCTTATGGAAATCACTCCAGTACTGGAGGTTAAGGACAATTCAGTCAATAGTGACCATTAGGTTCGTGGCTGCAAGAGTCACAATACAGTTCAGAGATCTTAGTAGTTATCTATGGATAGCTATTGACCCCGATAGACAACGCGTACGTAGGCGTTCTTGAGGGTTGGGCTTGCAGGTGCATTGCTACACCTCGCACACACTTTGAATGTGGTACTTGGCAGGTCAGCTTAACTTGTCTTTGAACACCTTGGATTCCGTTCAGAACCAGAATACTAGTGAAACTATGCAACTGGGTCGAGCAGGGAAGACCTCGCACTTGGGGACTCCGACAACATCCTTGTCAGGCACGCACCCTGGCCCAATTGGGCGGGGCCGCAGCTTGGCATCCAAAGGTCCTTAAACATGCATGTCAGGGTCGTAGGAAGGATTGCATCGCATGGCCTAGCATATTCCTATTGCCACGTTGTGCCGCAAACATGCAGAAGAGCGAATTTCCATGGTTGAAAACCCAGATTTGTCGACGGAGATGTTGTCAGATTTGGTATCCGCACATACCATACCATACCTTGTCACAGGAGGAAATTGTCGCATCACCACGCCAAGGGACGCCCACATACATACCTCGCCACATACCATACCGGATAGGCTGCAAGGGTAAGATCGCTGACGGCTTGGCTATTGGTGGAAGCTTCGATGAGCGACGCTATCCCGTCTTCACTCTTACAATCAATTTGACTTCAGATCCTTTGCGCAAAGACGTCGAGCAGATGCAGAGCGCGGCCCCAGGGATGAATCGCATAGTCAACATTCTCCTTCCAAAACCATCGTACCCTTGCCTCTTTCTTGGCCTGAATAGGATGGTGGTAGTTACAGTTCGAAAGGGAAGATATAAAAGACTGTGGAAGGCGCAGCATGGTGATCGGAGCGAGGATTCATCTTGGTCACTTCCTTCTAGTGCATCACTCTTCTCTGTTGGCACCACCAGGCTTCTTACCCCTGTTCTGCAGCAACGATGAAGCTCTCCATTACTCTTCTTGCTTGTCTTTCGGTTCTTCAGGTCTATGGTATTGCCATCAAGGACCAGAAGCCCACCAGTGTCTACAGTGCTCTCGACGCCACTATCACTGGACCTGGGCCTGAGATCGTCGACGGTGAACTCGACCTCGATCCGGAAACCATTAAGGGCATCGAAGTACCTGAGAATGATCTTGTCAACGTCACTGAGACCGACTCTCTCTCGCGTCTCCGCATGGCCGGTGGCTTCGCTTACACCTGCAACACGTATGGCCTTGGTGACAACAAGCACTACCCTAACCACTTCATCGCCAACTGCCTGAACACCGGGGGGAACAAATGGCTCCGGTCTTGGCTAGATCTTCGACCCTGCATGACAAACAGCTGTGGCCATCTAGTTGCAGCCAACAAGTACGGCCCCACTTGCCGTGATGTGGTTGCATATGCACCAACCCCCCCAACCCCCACACGAATCCTTTTTGCTGACCAGAGCTTGATCTTGTAGCGGAGGGTGGGCCAACTCATGTGATGTGAGGTCTTGCACCACGTCGGGAAGCACGTTGACATGTACTTGCTTGGACTGCGGAGGCTACTGGGTCAGGAACAGCATCAATATGAGTAAGTATCATGGCTTGTCTTGCATTCTATACGCGTTCAGAGACTGACGGTACGGGATCACTCAGACGACTTTATCGAGAACCTTGATGGGGTTCTTTACTGCTTCAACAACCGCGCGTGGTTTGTTTCTGACGCTTGAGCGACTGGCGTATAGATGGCTGGACAGGCGCAGAAGGGTTCACGCACTGGTGATATTTGCGTACATCTGCATGTTTGATCTTTGAAAATAAAAACACATACGAGCGTGAATCTCGGGCATCATCATGGCGAAGGATGTCATTCTTCTACTCGCTCCTATCAATCCACTTCCTCGTCGCCCAGAAACTGATATGATTGACGCACATACTCCTCCATACGCCTCCTGTATGCGGCATCGTCCCTCATACCCCGAGGATACATCCGCATGTAAAAGTCATCCAGGTAGTCTCCAATGTCAGTATATCCACAAGCGCGTGCCTCTTCCCCCGCGTTTCTTCCACTGTTGTTCCGAGTTTCAAGGAACAGCAGCGGTCTCGCCATGGACATTTCCTGGACTTGGCCATCGCGTACACACCACTCGTATTCATTATTGATCTCGCCGCCGTGGCTCGTTTCGCGGAAGCAGAAAATCCGGAGCACAGCCCTAACCATTCGAACGTCGCCCATGCGTACCGCAAGGTGCATGGCGTTGTCTCCCTTGCGGTTCTGGTGGACCATGAAGACGTGAACAGCTCGCATCTGCCAGTTGTTGCGCGCCATGCCTCGAGGATAGCAAGCCACTATGGCATCCAAGCCAATCACATTGCCAGCCTTGATGATGGCATGGAGGAGCGAGTCGCCGGTGGCTGGGTCGATGGCTAGGAGTAGAATCTCAAAGAGCTCAAAAAGCCCCTGTCGAAAGTGCTCCAGGGGGGCCGCTGACTCTTGAAGTGAGGGCGCCAGCTGCAGCATGGCCTCGATCTCTGCTTGCGCCAGAGCATGAGGGGCGGAGTTGTCTAACTGATCCCGGCCGATGAGTTTGGGAATCTCGGCGGGAGTGATGGGCAGTGTGGGGGCTCTGACCCAGGGGTCATGAGCGGACTCGCGGCGTGAATCGGTTAGGCTGTCATCTGCAGCCTCTGTGTTCTTCTTCTTGTTCTTCACCTCGCCCTTGTGATGTGGTCCGAAGTCGTTGGACAGCCTGCTCCGTGGCTCGTCGTTGCTTTCTGAGTTGTCACTCTCGGGTCTGAAGAACTTGTTCGGCGACATTGCCGATGGTGGGTTGTGCTGACGTTGGCTGCACGGAAATGCGCGTCCTAAATATCTTCGCAGAGTGAGGCAGGTACCGAAATTTGCTGTAGCCCTAGGGGTGAGGATGATAGCAGGCCCAAGTTGCCCTACCGAGACGATCCTCGGGTCGTGCCGTTCTTAGACGCAGTCCACAAACCAAGGTGCGTGGATGCAGTTGCAGGGTTCGGAGGCAGCCTTGGTGGCGCTCGGCTGAATCCTTCCCCCAGCTCATGCATAAGATTGAGGGGCACCTGGAAACAACAACCGATTAACTACAATCTTGGAGTCTTGGCATAGTTTACTGCAGTCTACCCCACCTCTCAAAGAGGCAGGACCTTCGTCTACCTACATGAGCTGCTGCAAAGTTTGGACCCAGAAGTGTAAGTCTTTTTCCGCAGACATGGCATATTGTCGTGCGTCGATATCAATAAAGTGAAGAGGTCTCTCAATAGCGCGGTCTATGGAAAATACGGAGATCGCGGCCGGTGTGGCGCCCACGCCGGTGTACATCCCCGGGTGAAAAGACGACAACGACTGGGTTCAGGATGACGAGTCGGACCGGGAACGCTAGGAGGGCGCGAACGAGGTGATAGATCGTCTTCTCGGGCCAGGTCCTTTCCCTTTCTTCGCTCAGTTCCTATCTTCTTGGTTTGACCATGTTCGTTTGGGCCACTGACATGGTAACTGGAATAGGGGTCACCTGCAAAAATGTCTAATGGGGGGTTGCAGAAGCCTTCGACCGAGGGCAGACCGAGGGCAAGATATGAGAGGACAAAGCTTTTTAATTCATGTGACACCTTGAGTGATATTCGAATCAATTCTGCTTCTGATTTAGCTGGACAAAGTCCATTGCCATCGCATCCTTCAGGACTTTGGCCAACTGTGTACTCCGCGTGACGCTGAGCCAGCTGAGAGAGCGCTCAAGGCCCCCAAGGCCGCCGCGAGGAAGAACACCATGACCCTCATCGACCATTCAACAATCACATCTGGAAATATCATTTAAATGTTCCCAGACACTTTCAACAAGCTGTGTCGATTGAGCCCCCCCAAATCTAACCACCACAAGAGCAGGGTGGCCCGTAACGGTGCTGTCACCGTTTCGGTGCGCCCTCGGTGCCCAAAACCCGAGGCCTCGTCACGCACCCCCCCCGAGATGCGGCCTCGCTCCCCCACGGCAGCAGATCAACGACATGAGGGGCAGCAAACCCGATGATCGCGACCCCGGATGTCGCGGAGACCCAGATTCAGATCCAGTCGGTGCATTAACCTGGGGTTGCGGGGGATGGGCTTGCCCCTAGTTGCACTGCACCCTGAGATACAACCTTGACACGCCCAGAGTTGGAGATTGAGGCTCTGCGTGAGGGGGGAGGGAAGGTTTTTTCTAGACGCCGGGGCCAGGTGTTCGATGGAACGTCATGGCTTCCATTGCGGACCTCGAACTTTTTGCAGCTTCATCATTGCCTTCATCCTCTCACCATCTTGACAGGCGCCAAGGCGACCATCATCACAACAAGCCAGATCACGGCGAATCACAGCACAGTATGAAAGTGAAATAGTAAACTCTTGTACAGGCTAAAACAACAGCAAGGAGATATCAAGAGAGTGCCGGCCGTAGCTCGACACGGGCGTCGCCGCGCTCTCCGTCGCGGCCTTCCGCGTAGTCTATCCGGGCTCCGCCCTTCGTCTAATCGCTCGTCTCTCTACTCGCTTCCATCACACATCCCCCGCTCGCAAGCACCCAGGCATTCGGCCAGACAGCGCTTACGGCTTCGACTCGTCCCAGGTGGGCTTCATGACCCACGGCTTGGAACCCTCCTGGAAGGGCACGCCGAGCTCGAACAGGCGCACGATGACGGCGGAGAAGTCCTTGAAGAAGAGCTCGTTGTCCTTGGCGTAGGCCTTGACCGTCTTGAGGAAGGCCTTGTCCTGGATGATGGCGTAGTCGGTGGGCAGCATCATGAGCGTCTTGGTCGACTTGTCCTCGTACTGGGCGGGGCCGTTCCACTTCTTCCACTGCCACTTCTCGTCGAGCAGCAGCTTGTAGTAGTCGTTGGTCAGCACCGTGGGGGAGAAGGTCCAGGGGCCGTCGAAGCCGCTGCGGTCGGTGTGGCAGCGGCCGAGGGCGTGGGCGCCGGAGAGGGCGACGATCTCCTGGTCGTTGAAGCCCATGCGGTAGAAGATGTCGCGGAGGTGACCGTGGGACTTGGTGGCGTCGGGCAGGCGGCCGTCGGGCGTGCAGAAGGAGACGTCGCGGTCGCTGCGGCCGGGGCGGTAGGGGATGATGGGGCCCTGCATCTCCTGGAGCGAGCAGACGCCGGCGAGGATCCAGAGGTCCGAGTAGGTGATCCAGGGGAACTTGGCCTTCACGGGCTCGAGGAAGTCGCGGGCCGCCTTGAGGCCGGCGTTGGCGCCGTGGTCACCCTCGGGGGAGAAGCGCATGGTGGCGCCGTTGCTGCCGCCGGTGCCCGTCTCCTTGTCGTAGGTGCCGCTGGCGTGCCAGGCGAGGCGGACGAGGACGGGGCCGTAGCTGCCGTCATCGTAGTCGTCCTTCTCCTCGAGACGCGAGGCGATCTCGTTGTACACCTCCTGGTAGTCCTTCTGCGTGGGGTTGACGACCTTGGGCGCGGAGCCGGCCGAGACGCCGCCCTCCTTGGTGAAGTAGTAGGCGCCGCCGGCACCGGCGACGGCGAGGCCGGAGAGGAGGATCCAGTTGTTGCCGCCGGCGGCCTTGGGGGCCTCGGAGGAGTAGAAGCGGTGGCCCTGGCGGAAAGCCTGGCGGGGGGCGGCAGCGAAGGCGGTGCGCGTGGAGGAGCGCAGCGCCGTGCGGGCGAACTGACGGGTGGTGTTGGCGGCCATCTGGGGGAGGGTCAGTATGGAGCTCGGTGGAAGGTGGGATGGTGGGATGGTGGGAGGAAGGATAGGGTGGGAGTAGAGAGAGGCAAGGCGAGGAAGGCAGGGCAGAAAGGGTAGGATAACGTACCTTGAAGCTTTGGTGTGAGGGAAGGAACACAAAAGTCGTGATAGGAATGGGTGGTGGAGGGAGGAAGGAAGGAGGATCAAGGCGGAGGAGCAGAAGAAGAAGTAGAAAGGGTTTCAAGAGAAGGCGAATGCCCGATAAGACGTGGCAGAAGAAATCTCGAACGTTCCTCGCGCAACGGTCATCCACGGCGTTTCCTCCCTACAGTAGCAGCAGCTGCTGCTGCACGGGTTCATCGTCAGCGCAGGAGGCCTGGCATAGCTAATTGGCGTCCTCTGACTGGTCCCAAGATGGTCCTCTGACTCCATCAAACAGCGAAAGTGGAGGGGAGGCACGAACGCGATTCGCGATTCGAGACGGATTCGAGATTTGAGATTTGGGATGTGGAAAAAATTCCCGGTGGAGCCACTTTACTGTCGTGAACGGTCCATAGTGTCCATGCCCACGGCCGGGGGGGCCAAGGGTGTCGCGACTCGCCGCCGTTGCTTATCTTGCCCATAGGGTGATTCCGCCCGGCATCTGCTTTGGCGTCAGCGTCTGCATCTGCATCTGCGTCTGTATCCGTCGACCATTTGTCTTGTCGGGCTTGTGACGTGTGACGTGTAGACGCGAGGTGTCGCCATCGCGGCAGCATGTGCAGGAAGAAAGTAACAGTCAGCGCGAGGCTCCGACATAGGAGCTCCCCAATCCAATGCAGGTGCTGTCAGGCCGTGCTTGCCAGGTTCCGATAGGGCACTGTCAGCAGTACGGGCCGGCGTGCCACAGGCTGATCGGCGCCTGTCAGAACGACCCTTCCCCTTCCCATAGCACCTGCTCGGCAAAGCACTGCCATGCACCTGCCTGGCATACGAAGCATGCGCGCAATGACGAATGACGTCCGTTGCACCGGCGCGGCTTCTCGAGTCCCGCGCACCCCTGAGCTCACGCCACCCCACTTGCTCCTGCTTTTGCACTTGCACTTGCACTTGCCCACCCTGCCTGCCCTGCCCTTGCCCCATTCGAACTGGTCGAAGCTGGTGCCTGATGCACCACAGGCCGAACCACCGAGCCGAGACGCCGGGTGCGAAAACGTGCTCAGCGTGACCCGCTAATTTCCTCTTTGGCCACCGTTTGCTATCAAATCTTCTTCTTCCCTGGCCACCCACAGCGCATGCCACCACACATCGGGGTTTGAACTCGAGGCAAAGTGTGGTAACATCGAGTCAATGGCAGGCTACTGACTCTATTTCTCTATTTCCTACTCTATTTCCTTTCCTGCGGCTCACTCTCCAGCAATCCAGGTCTTCACTCTTTCTGCTCCATGTGCTGTTGAATACCATTCCATCCATTCCATCGTGTCAGTACTCGATGTGTCAGCGCCGCCCGCCATGCTCCAGCGGAGCGACCTGATGGATGTCGCCGCCCTCCGTGTCCCACCAGCCCGGCCAATCCGTGAGCCCTTATTTCCCATCGACGACCCGCCACGACACCTTCAAACCCCGATAGTCAAACCCCGACCAGAGGCCTCGCCAGTCTCAAACCTTATACAAGACCATTCCGGCCTTGCCGAGTGCGCCGTCCATGCAGCATGTGTCAGACGAGGTCTTTGTTGAGTAAGGTGCCAACAGCCACCTCAAGTGCCGCATGATATCATACACTGAGAAGAACAAAGATGCACCAGTTCAGATACGGACTCGGTCAATTGGACTTCAGACTGCTCTCCACTTGAATTAGCCAGCTCATTCGACGCCTTAGAGCGCCATCTTGGTTGTCCCATGCCCACAGCCTAATTCGCTCCTCGGCATCCTTCAGACTGGGTCAACTCCTATCCTGAAGCATCAACCTTTGCTACTTGCATCCATTTCAGCACTGCGCCTATAAATCAATGACCCAGTTCGCTTAGAAGTAGCAAGCAAGAGTAGAGAAAATCGTTGAACTGGCAAATAACCTCACCTTCGGGCAGGTTCTTGGTGTTCGCATAATCTCAAGCTCCGACCTGACGATGAGTTGCCAGAGCCGTCTTAGTCTCGAAAATTAACACAATACCTCGCTATGATTCTTCAATAATATTTAAGGGGTGTCCTTAGCGAACGACTGTCTTTTCGGAATTCATGCCTATAGTATACACGGCCGCGACCGCATCGCCATGACTCCATACATCATCGTTATTGCAAAGACATAGTATGGCCATGGCAAGGATGCGGCCAGATTTATAGGCGAGGAGTCTCGACTCCGTCATTATGAGTCGTCATCGACCTTCATTGCATACGTGCGGAGCGAGGAGGCCCACGGGATAGATGTCGAGGCCCAAAAATCGCTGTCAGAATCGTTTCCTCAAGGATCTCTCAAGATGTATCACTCAAAGTGGAATCAATGCACAACAGAGTCGCAAGGTTTCTGCATCTTTCAATTGAGGAGACTTTCTCATAACGGGCCACCAAACCACCGCCCACCCCCAAAACCGGATCTTACCCATTTGCAATATGCCCTTGCACTCAACAAAGCACATTGTTTAAACACGAGCAGCAACCCAGCTGGCAGCGGCAGGGGCATCCTGCTGGTACTCCCTGTGCGCCGAAGTGACGATGATGCCACCATCGCAGATGTTGTCGCCGGCCCTGCAGAACACGCGCGTCCTGGAGTCGGGGATGGTGCCGAAGGCCTGGTCGCGCTTGGGATCGCCGAATGTTACAACTGGGGCACAGTTAGCAAAAAGAGGTCCTCACTCCAGAAGATCGACCAAACGTACCGGCAGTGATCCTGGCGGTCACGGCAGCACTTAGCTGGGCGGCGCCATTGTGGACGAGCTGAGCACCCTGGCTGTAGCCACTGAGGACAATCTTCGTGTCAGGGCACTGCGTAGCAGCCTGATACAAGGTTAGTGGTCTGCTATCAAAGTCGTATTTTTCCAGCTGGGGACTTACCCTGGCGGCGTGCTCAGCCAAAGTCCTGCTGCCGCCGGCATCACCTCCAGCCAGGAATCCAAAGACGTTGGCCGGGTACGCGACGCCCTGCACGGCCAGGTTGGCGGCTCCGATCTGGGAGGCGAGGTTGTTGAAGAAGACCGGGCCCACAGCCGCAGCATCACCGACGTTGCCGTCCTGAGTGGTGCCTCGGGCGTAGATGAGTGTGACCCTGCGGCAAGGGGTGCCGTCGATAAGCTGGTTCGAGGTGCTCGATGAGTACTGCCTGGCCTTGACGGCCTTGCCAACATGCTCGGGTTCAGAGAACGCCTTCTCGTAGTAAGACTGGAGCTCGGCAAGGGGGAAGGAAACGTCGTCGGCGGCAACGTCGGCGAGCTCAACGGGCGCAGCCAGGGCACCGCCGGCAGCGGCGAGGGCAACGATCAGCTGAGTGAACTTCATCTTGATAGTGGGAAAACCGGACTGGGGTGGCAACAGAAAGTTCAAAGGGCGATGCAGAGGGTGAGACTGATAGTTCTTGGAATCTAACTATTCAACCCGTAGTGCGTACCATAGCCTTATAAGTACTCCTGGAGCCTCCACCAGGCTCTTCTCACTTTCACATGAAAGACAGAAAGCTTGGTCACGGTCAACCCCGCGCCATTACATCGTCGGCATGCTGCATACCCAGTTGCTTTTTCGAGGCACTTGGCCCGGCTCGATGCCGGTCTTCCCCTCAATTCCGCCGAGCAGCCCGTCAAGAAAGTCTCTCGGAGACGATAGGCTTTCGGTGTGCTTAGAGGAGAGTTTCTGAAGTCTCAGAACTACACTTGAAGTTCTATTTCAGCCTCAGTCAGCGGAAAGGGTAACTGGTCAGACAGCGGTTTCTTTATCCCACCCCCTCTTCAAACATTCAGTCGTTGACGTGTGTTCTTGGCTGGATGTCTTCTCCAACAAAATGTCTGGATCAACCGCAAACTGGAAAGCTGACAATTTACCCCACGATTGCCATGGCCTGCCCGATGTCGATCGCACCCAAGTCTGCCGGAGCACCCAAAGCCGAGTGCAACCTCCCCTCGGCTTATGTCCTCGTTCCAGGGATTTGAGCGGGCCCTAACCCAAATACAGGCCCTCAGCACCGTGGAAGAATCGTGGCATGCATCACTCACGTTCTTGAATGGCTGGTACTGGGGTCCAGTTCAAGGCACGTGGTGCATCCTTGCGCCGGGGTAGGTGGTATTTCGACCTGACTACAGTGACAAGCTCGGACCGGCAGCTTAACGCGCCCAATTGCCCTCAAGGTATTATTCGTTTGACCGGCACTTGCTTCCATCTGGGTGCTCTGCCGGCGAACGGGGGGCGGAGAAACTTGCGGATGAAGCGGGGAAGCGAGACCTGGCGTCCGGGAAACAATCCATTTCCTGCTCGTCCCCGAAGGCAGAACGCGGGGAAGGCAGATCATGGGTGCGAATGGCGGCCATCATGGATTTCTCACATGTAAAATATCAATTGTAATTCAGCCAGAATGGTATCATCCGCGAGGTCAATTCATATCACCCCTTGATTCGGCAGTTCAGTGGCACCTGGTGCGATTGAACTGGACAACAATCCTGGGAAGATACTGCAATCTGATTGTGAATACGTCCCACTTGTTGAGAGATCACTTACCGACAGTTCCCAATGACACATTTGGGCCCTCAAATGGAAGTTCCTCACTCACCCCAAGACACACATCACTTTAAAGCACCAAAGGGGTGGCAAGCAACACAGATCGAGTGGTTCTAAAGACTACATGCTTGCAAAGCGATGTCGGTTGGACTATCTCGAGGCTGCCATTGTTGAAAGTTAGAAGTGATGGCCTGTACCTTCGCTCTCAAGACTGTATAGACTAGCTTGACACCTCGATCGATCCCTTCTCGAGAGTTCGAAATCATTCCGATGTACGTGCGCGCATCTTGTAATGACAGGCTTCAGAGGCAGGCCGGTACCACACTGCCAAGCATGTCCGCCACCACAGGGACGAAGAATCCAATGGCTGCTGTGATGGCAGTCTTGATCTGTTCGCATGGGAAGGTGTTGTAGTCGCCCATCGTGACCTTGACCCTCACAGTCAGGTAATCAATCAGGCTGGAATCTCCGGCGCTGCCACGACGCCGCTGAACCTGATACTCGCTCGACTGCGTGTGCTCGGTCTGGCTTCCCTCGCTGATGACTGTCCAGGTGCCGCCCATCGGGTTGGCAATGTACTGAGTGAGCTCCCAAGGCTTGTCCTTGCTTTCGAACCCCTGACGCGCTGTCCCTGTAAGGGCCTCAATAAGGGCGTTTCGCTGATCGTAGCCCGAGTATACGGCTTCGATTTCGAGGGCGATCTGCGCGCTGACTTGCTGTGTGCCCGAGTACCCTGCACTGGCACCGATGACAAAGTGTGTGTCCTCTGGGATGGAGTATTGGCTGACGCACCCGTGCTCTCCACAAGCCTCAAAGAGCTGGTGAATGATGTCTCCCGGGTTGACATTGCCGTAGTTGATGGCGCTTGGCGCTCCCCAGATCGTCGAACTGATCTGCTCTTGACGCCGGCCATCGGCCGTCTCGGTATTGTTGAGAGCATCAGCAACATTGACTTGATACCAATCGGAATCAGGTCCCATGCCATCCTTGAACTGCATTTTCCCATCCACAACTTCGCAGTTGACGGCACCCTGGCAGAGGTTGTTGTTGGGGTACTCGGCGGCCCTGAAGGATCATGGATTAGTTTCTAGATCAACCTGTGGAGTATGATGGTTGAGATACGGACTTCGAATATGCAGCCGCTATGGCGCTGACGAACATGAAGAGTTGATGAGACTTCATTGCGTTGTTACGGAGGAGAAGGTGCCTTTGGGACTTGTTACAAGATCACAAGCTAAAGAGAGAAGAGTTTAATCGGAGAGTATGCTTTGTGTGCGATCTGATCTTTGATCAGAAACGCCATGCAAGACGGGAGCCTCTGTTTTATAGTTGAGGACCCCGGAATGACCAGGCATTTCGCATCTCTTGGGTCCTGAACGCGGCCGCCACTGCACAAACAGTGTTGACTCTTTCCGACAACTCATCCTGTTTCTCGCATGCTAACCTCACGACATGATTGAATATTTGTGGAGCTCATCATGTCTGGGCAATCCTTCAGAGACTTTGAGGCAACCCCTTAAAGCATGCTTTCTAAGTTAGGCAACTCGTAATGTCAACTCCAGACGATCATCACTGCCTTCGAGTGTTCCAAGACTATGAGTTGCCATGATGCGCATCACAGGCGGACGCTTGCGGCATGGGGCCCTCTAAAGGCGGCCGCTTGCTGACCAAGTGACGTCGGGGCACAACCGTCAACACCGATGTTCAGGGGCAAACATCACTGTGATCGCTAAAAGACCCCAGTGATGTATGATTCGGTGCTGCCAATTGGTGGCTGGCTGATATAAGCGCTGACACGCCATGGTCGCTTTATCCCCTTGCAAAGACGCTGCTGCGACCGCCTCCGTGGCCCCCAGATGACCAGAGTGGGTGCATCATGGCCATGTTGAGTGTTGCCGCTCGCCTGGAGCGGCGCTAATGAGGTCATCAGGGGGCTTTGGACCATTTACCCAAAGGACGCACGAGAGCATCGTTGATCGCTCACTCCCGAGACGGCTTGCGGACGTGCCATTAAGCTAGATGAGCGAATGTGATTAAAGTCATAAGTATGCTGAATTGTAGCATTAACAGGTCATTAAAAATCTCGATCTCTTGCCCACCATCATCGTATCATTACAGTGCACCGACGACTAATCAGTTTCCAGAGGGGATTAATCCTCCCACGATTCCGCCCAGCCCTTCTACAATCCCTGACAAAGTTCCCTTAGAAAGACCAGCATAGCTACCGTAAGACTCGGTGTAACCCGGGAACTCTTTAAAAAGATCCCAGTTCACGCTCTGCAGCTGGGGGCAGCTCTTGCCGGCAAGCATCTGCTGGAGCTGGTCGGTAAGAGGTGCCATTGCCTTTCGCACGTCCGTGAACATGGTACCCAGGACATCTGGCGCAGCTGCTTGGATGATCTGGAGAATGAAACACTCCAGATTGTTACCCTCCGCTAGCATGGCCGTGTTGAAGACGCCACCAGTCAGATCTCCGATATCGACAAGGGCAAATGAGTCGGGCTTGCCGGTGTTGCCGCCGACGTTGAGAAGGCGGGGGTAGTAAGCAGCATGCTCGAGAACGTCGACGAGGAAATCGGGAATGGAGAACTCGTCGCCAATGGGGCGCTTGTACCAGTTCTCCGGGATACGCTCGTGCCCCTGCTTCACCTCAAAGTTGTCAGGACTGTCGCCCTCGACACCAAAGAAAGTGGAGAACACCTGACGGGAGAGGGTACCGCTGGGAAATTCCTCGGAGTGGTTCGCCATCATGCGTGGGGGGAAGGAGTAGGCGGCAGGGGACACTAGAACTCCGGCAAAGGGAGAGAAGAAGAAGTGGCTGTTCTCCTTCTCAGACTGTTCGAATTGTTTCTTGTGGAAAGGAGCGAGCGCTGTGTACTGTTCTGACGCAGGGATGCCCTCTTTGATGGCATTGAAGTATTCGATAAAGCGATCCCGTTGGACTTCATAATTGTTGCCCGTCACGTAAAGATCGCCTCTGGTGGCACTGGCGTCGGACTCGTACTTGTTGTGGCTACCGCTGAGACCTGTGGGTGTTCCGAGTAGGCCCAGGCCTCCCAGAATATTTTGGCTGAATCGACTGGGACCGCCAATGGAGTACCCTGGGTTGGTCGACAGCGGGTTGCCGTTGAAGACCGTGCCGTAGACGGCCAGGAAGCCACCGAGATCGATGGCCATACCGTAGACCTCGTTAACGGCTTTGATGATGGTGAACAGGTCTGCAACACCGTTGTGAGGAAGGTATCCGTGGTTGGATAAGGCATTGAGCCCAGGGCAGGGGCCTGCCGGGTGTGAGCAAAGACTCGATCTGCATGACGGAGGGAAAGATGTCTCGCGTACCTCTCTGGTCTCCTCCTTTGATGTTAGGTGCAACAAATTCATGTTCACCGTCAACACTAATCCGCTGCTTCTCGGCATCGAAAACAGCTCGTTTCTCCTTCTTTTGACCGGAGAATGGACAGTCAGATACATCTGCGACGTTCGCGTTCTCTGCTTGGGCAAACGGGCAGCCTTCAGCGCGCTTTTCAGTGTGCCATTTCAATGCCTCTAACTGTGCCGCGTTCAGACTGGGGAACGCTGCAACAGAAGAAGCGAGGGACGCTGCAAGGGCCACTGCTTGAAACTTCATGGTGACTGGAGAGAATGGTGATTGCAAAACAGAGCCAATGCCTGGATGAAGAGAGATCTGATAGAGCGAGTGTTCTTGAAATCAACCTGGGGCACGGCTCTATAAAGACATTCCTTGAACCATGAGCACGGTGCCTCCTGTTGATGATTTCGCGGCATTGCGTGGGACTAGCAGCGGCGTACTGCAGCACCATGACGCAGGTGGTCTTCTAGTTCTCCTCCATGTATCGGCTCGACTACCCCCAGGGTGGTCGATCTTCTCGGCATCGCAGGCCTTCACGATGACAGCAAGCGTCTCGCTTCACGCTCTCCGGAGAATGACAAATGAAGCCTGCGCATTGGTTCGTCGATCATTCGACTACGCCCGGGTCTGGGGAAATCCAGGCCTCGTCGTGGCTAGCGTGAGAGCAATGCCCCAAAGCCCAAGAAACTACTCGCCAAGGAGGACTTCAGGGCCCAAATATGCTTGGCAATGTCATCTACGAAATTGGCCTACTGGGTTATTCTCCGTCTACTAATTTCTCACGGACAAGGTGCCTCATTGTAGTAGTGCTTGGGTAGCTTTGCCACCGTCGGCGAGCGGAGAAATCTTCGCCATCCCGAGGCATCAAATTCAACTACGCAGATTGCTTAGCATGCATACACTCGGCCCCCGTGTGATGACGGACGACAACGGTGGTTTAGAGCAAGCCAATAGTCCCGATCATTATCGGCTTGAGAACTCATTGGAGGTCTGTCGCCTCCGTCGTTCACATAGGAAGCTTTCCTGCGAATTTTGCTGGATGGGACTGTCATGTCCTCCGCGATAGCCTAAGGATCCGATGTTGTCATTCACGCCTCGGCCTTATTGTGTTGCTCATCATTTCTTCTGCAATTCAAAAAGCACAACTTCATGCTGTTGTCGTGAGACATTGGCTGTGCAATTCCTTGCCATCACCGACCCCCTTTCTGCCCAGGTAGTCAGCTCAGGCGCGCCAAGGTGCCTGCAGATCCCCGATCGGATGCTCCCAGGCCGGGAAGCACCCCAATTTTAGCTGCCGATCACTAGCTGCAAGAAAAAGTTTACACCTATCCGATGTCCCGAAAGGGTGCTCAGAGCGGAATTGTTCATTATTTCCGCGCCCAGCAGGACGGCCAACGAGCACAAACGGCTGCCCATGCGGAACATCTTCCCCGCGAAATCCAGGCCGGCATCTTCTTCATTGGCCTACCCGTGCGACCCTAAGGACGGGAGCTATCTCAACCGCCCAGCTAGGCCGTTTTGGTGTGCCAGCTGGACATAAGATGACGCGAAAGCATGCAAGCCCCCTCCTTTGGGATGAGAGCCGAGGTTGTGATGTTGCAATACGATGTCGTTCACATCCACTAGACCTTCAGAATAACATACTGACGTATCTTGGCATCCTTATTTGGGTATCCACCGCTTTGTAGAAGGACCCAGCGAGTCATTGCCCTCCATCTCTGGCCATGTAGGCAGACCTGTTACTTCTTGGGTGCCTTCACTAGTAATTGTTTGTCCACACCGGCACAAGAATCACCTTTCTTTTTACGCAAGCCGATATGACTGCTTCTTCGGTGAAACGAATTCAGAGGCCGTCAATAAGGGCGGCCGAGGGTCGAGCAAGTTGTTGTTCCATGGACGTTTAGACCCCTCTAGGTCCATCATGGCAATCCCCACATCTCAATAATAAGGACTACGTCATCTCAGGCCTACAGTCGGAAAGGAACCAGAAGCTTTGAGCATGAAGCCATTCAGGTCGAGAGCCTTGATACATGTATGGAAGTTGACAATTCACCCCGATTTATGGCCGATTTTTGCACGACGATACGGGATAAACTCAGTGCCAAATTTAGAGGCTTGAGCCATTCATGGGTGCACGAATTTGTGATGATCAACATACCCAGTACGGGGAAAATCGATTCGGAGTAATGCCGGATCTCCAGCTGACGGAAAGTTTAACGCGTAGGACTCCCGTCCCGGCATGAATCGGCAATAGTGAAGGACAGGATAGATCCCTACACCAGTGCCTCGCCCCTATACTCACCAATCTGGCTCAAACAATACTTGATAGCTTATTGCAACACTTCTTTGCTGTAACTGAGCACCAAGCATCCTCATCCAGAGGGGCAGCCAGGTAGAGCACTAGTTTGCATAAGTGCGAGAGACTCGAAGCACACCCTTTGCAATTTTACTGGACGAAGTGAGGTTTATTTCGAATATTAAAGACGGTTATTACCCAATACAATAAGCAGAAGGACCACGGCAAATGAAATACTTTCAGAAGTAAGCCAGCATGCAAACCTATCCTAGGATAGCCAGACACTGCACCAGCCGGCCTTTCTCCCTCTGTAGAGCCTCTTCAAGCGAGACAAAGGGAATACCAAACTTTGCCTGTACAGTCTTCGCAACCGCCGGGGCCGCACTAAAGTCTTGAGTATTGGCCCACAGATGAAATCGCTGGGCGAAGAGCGTGGGCTTCACCTCCTCGATCTCAGCCGGGCTCCGCCTCTTTGCCAGCACATTCTTCCCGCTGACCCTTGAAACGATTTCGGCGACTTCTTCGATGGAAAGGTTTTCGTTCCCCATACTAATCTCCTGTTTGTCGAACTTGGTGGGGTTAAGCAGCGCTGCCGCGGCATACGCGCCGATGTCGTTGGCGTCCGTGTACAGCATCTTCGCTCCGTCGTCCAAAGCATGATCGAGCTCTCCACGCGCGGGCAGTCCGGGGAAGTTATGATGCGCGTTGGGCAGGAGGAAATCGAAGTGGCAAAAGGCTGGCCGTAGAATAGAGTAGGCCTCAAAGCCGGCGTTACGAACAGCCTCCTCGACTTCGTACTTCGAAGAGAAGTACTCGTATAGTCCGGTTTCCTTTGTGGTAGAGTTGTCCCACACAGTCTTATCGCCTGTGTAAAATGTCGTGGATGCAACGATTGTCTTGATGCCCGCCTTCTTGGATGCTTCAATAATAGTCTGTGCTTGCTGAATCTCTAGACCTGGGATAGGGAAGGTGTTCAGGAAGACGCCAGTGCAGCCCTCGGCTGCTCGAGATACAGCCTCTAGATCAGTGCTTTCTCCCTTAAACACTGTGACGCTGGGGTGCTCTAGAACGGACGGAATTTTCTGAGGGTTGCGCACAACCGCATGGACTTTGGCGCCTGCCGCGAGAAGATGTGTGATGGTCCATTGGCTCTGGTGACCAGTAGCCTGTGTGACGAGGTATGTAGTCATGGTGATGATGGATGGTGCGTTGATGGGAAAGGAATGGTTGCTGGCTTTGTTGGATGCAGGACGGCGGATGGGAATTGAGTAAACATGAAGACAGGAGTTGACAAGGCGAGGAATAGGATGAAGTCATATATAGATGAAGTTGTATGAGATGACATTCCCAATGTTCATTGATTTTCGGCTGACGGCCCTACCCCGTACGTACGCATGCCTGGAGGTGACGTCGATAGCGGCCGTCGGACATAATCATAATTTCCGTGCCAGGCGGTGTTGTCAACGTGTCTCGTCCGTTGCATGGTAGGTGAGATCTCACGATTTGCAATCCGTGCACGGGTTTATTTTGTTCCACGGGGCTTGGAAACATTCAGACATTCGAACTATCGGATTTAGAGATCGAGTTCTCCAAAATCCGGGTGCGATTGCGAGTGCGATTCGCACAAGGCACGAATGCAGCATTGATCCAAGGTCAGTTGACAAATCAATCATGCTTGGTAAGGTGATCATGCCGGTTGATCCTACAGAATGGCCCAGCCATTTTACGTCCGCAACATCACCATTCATGGCCAATGAGCAACTCGCAGTCAGGTGATCCGGACACAGCTGTGCCCCTGATCAGCCCCTCATTTACAGTCTCACCAAAGTCTACAGCATGAGCAACTCGGACGTTCTCGACTTTATCGACTCGGTCCTGGCCGCACGCCTCTCCTAGGTCATTATTGACCATGTTGAGGCACGCTCCTTCACCACAGTGCGCTCAGCAGCGATGCCGACTCTTTGCGTCAGTTCGACCATGTCTCAAAGACGAGAGCCTGCGCGACCTGGTCAAGTCCATCGACTTTGACGTCGCGCTGCCGACCGTAAGCGAGAAGCGCTTGATGAAGAATCAGAGCACTGCCAAGTCGCAGAAAACTCGACGGCCTTTTCTCAAGCCATTCTCATGCTCTTGAGCCGTATTGAAGCATGGAAAGCTCAGCCAGCAGGTGGCGGTATACACTCGCGGCTGACGGCGACCTCGACATCTGATGATCCTGATGTGGGCACACAGACGAACTCGCCGCCGATAATAGGAATGCCTCCAAGTACATTACCTTTGACGAGGGTGTGCTCGTAGGCCCCGAAGGCTTGCCTTCTGTTCAGCATCACGACACTGGACTGGGAAAATTCCGACTAGAGAGTGGGACTCTGCTCGAGACGTCTGTTGCATCCTGTCGCCGTGTCTGTCATATCAAGTTAGCTTCCGTCTCTAAAACAGTCGATCTGGCACATCACTATGCCTCCTCGACGCCGGATGTCGGGTCGCAAGGAAATCCGAAGCGCGCTCGCAGAAGTCTTCAACAGTGTGCCTGCAAGAGCCCCAGCGCGCTCAAGTCCCTGGCCTTTCACGTGCAGGACAGGCAACCCCTCAGTGAGCGTGCCGAACTCGAGATTTATGTTAAGGTCGGCGTTATGTTAAGGTCGGCGAGGGGGATATTTTGAGTAGAGCGGTGCGCAACATTCGCCAGCTGCCAAGTCTCGCGCAGGCCGAGTTTCGCGGTTATTGGATCCCTCAGATGTTATCAAAGAATCATAGCGCAGTATTGTGTTATAGGGGGGAAATGGTTCGATTGGGTACTCCTCGAGGGAAAAGAACACTGTAACAGTCTAGTATCATGCCCCGATGATCTTCTGCACGAGGTTCTTCAGTCCTTGCAAGTCCAAGCCCTGTACCCCCAAAAGCTCGTTATCATGCTTCTCAATCTTTCCGCCATAGCCCTGTCCGTAGACTGCTCGGTAGAGAAACTTTGTGATAGTTCCTATGTCAATCTCACCCCTAGCCACCCCCTCATATGCCTTCTTTTCTTCCTCCTCGGAGTTGACATGATCAATCTTCCAGTTCCCGGTTGCGTCAATATCCTTGGCAATGGCGATCAGCTGGTTTTGGGTTACATCAATGTCTTTGACAGACACTGCCCTGTTCGCCGTCTCCTCCGGGTGATCCAGGACGCCCACGACAGCCTGGCTGACTGTCGACAGTCGAGATCCGCTGAAGAGAACATCACCGCCATCCCAGAGGGTGGCCGACTTGCCCTTGACGTCGACAAGCATGCCCACAGAGAGTGCCCAGTCCAAAAAGGTTCCCGGGAAGACGAGGGTGTACGAGAAACCAGGGTTCTCCTTGACCTTTGCCTTCAAGAGGTCCTGGACTTGGATCTTTGCGGAAAAGATGGGAATTGCGGCGACCTTCGGGTTCAGCGAGTTGCTGCCAAACTCAGAGGGGATGAATCTCTTGACTCCAGCCGTTGAAGCCGAATCGATGAGCGTCTTCTGTTGGCCGACTCCGAAACTGGACAGTGTCGAGACGAGGGCATCAATGCCTTGGAGAGCATCGGTCAAAGAAGCTTCAGAGGTGTAATCCACATGCTTAACCGTGACATCAGCAGGAAATTTGTGAGTCGACTCGAGCCGAGTCAGTACTGTGACTTCGAAGTGCTTTGACTCCCGTATGGCAGTCAGAATAGCAGGGCCGAGGTTACCAGTCGCCTTTTATGATCAGTACACGATGCTCTGTAAGGGCAGACATATGGATCTCGAAGATTGAGAATTGGGAAGTACTCACACCAGCAATTGCAACTTTCTGGATAGTCATGATGTTTCTTTGTCGAGAATGACTGTATGTTGAGCGGCAAATGTGTGCAGTCCGAGTCTGTGGCGGAGTAGGTGATCGGTCGGGTGGCAGTGGTAGTCCCAAACCAACCCTCGACGGCTAGCAATCATGCTCTTATACTTCGCCTGCGCACCTCGGAGGCATTATGGTACCTCAGCATTCGATTTCAAATCACCAACATGGGATCAGGCCCGCGGAATACAAATATTCAGCCTCAGGCCTCATCAGACGCATGATTTGGAAGCAAACATGCAGGTTATCTTGATCACCACATAATTTAACCGCCGGTCTCGCGCCTTGAGTCATTGAATGTGACCAACAACGAGAAGCTAGGCTTGCGTCATCACCTCAAGCTATGCCACAAGGCATTTCTCGTGCCATAGTTCTTACAAAGCTTTCGGGGGCTACGGGGTAGCTCGCATATTCGGGAGGGATCGGTCAAGGACCAGGGTCCACCAACCTCAGCTGGAACGGAACGGCATGGTTTGCCGCAAAGCATAAAGCGAGGCGAGATATAAACCTAGACATTTCTCCCGGTAAATATACCACATAATGCCCCTGCGTCTTTAGCCATTCCACGATTGCTACAGAACCAAGACTCATATTTCCTCACCATGCCCAGATTCATTCCTCGGACACTAGCACCCGCCAACGGCATCAAGTTTTTCAACTGGCCTGGAGATGGCGTTACTATCTCAGAGAACCTTGGTGTCACTCACGCTGTCGTGATTCCACCTGGGGCATCAACGATTCACGTTGGTGGGCAAGTGGGCATCACCGCCGATGGAACCGTCCCGAGCGACCTCAAGGCCGAAATCATCGAGGCTTTCGAGCACATTGACCAATGCCTACGGGAGTCAGGATTGGCAGGGTCTCGTCATGATGTCTGGGGCTGCGTGTTTCGGGTAAGCTGGCCGTCTCCAACATCTGTCATGTTGCTCACCATGGATTAACGAACAGATCAACACCTATCATGCAAACACTGATAAGAATTTTGGGCCTACTCTTCTCGGTGTTATGAGGGACTACTTGGGTCCCAATCGTCCCATCTTCACGGGAGTTGATGTTGCGAAGCTGCTGAGACCAGACGTGCACCTGGAGGTGGAGGTGCAGGCTTTCCTTCCGCAGAAGTCAGGTGGAGAATGACGAGTTTGATTATGCTGTATTCATTTAAACAAAGAGAATGATCGAAAATCCCATTCCTTATCTTGCCATTTAGGATGATGTCCTTCAATGATACGTTCTTGATCCGAGTGTGTTTGGATGAAACCAGACCGAAAGCGTGTAAATCACCACCTCGACGTTCATCACTAGTGGTGCCTCAACCCAAACAAGGCAGTGCGCTACAGATAGACCCATCGCCGATTCGTCCAAACAATTAAGCGAATACGTCGTATTCAGGGTTCATGGTTCCAGACTTCTCTACTGATTCAGCTGCCGCAACGGGCTGTCCCCACTAGATGACCAGAAGGGCGCGATCTCACTGCGGCAGATGCCGTCAAGGGCGTGACACCCCGCAGCCCTCTGAGCATGAAGAAAGAGCTGACTTGGCAACCTTCATCCTCCATTGACCACATTGTTTCTTCGGTCCCACGATTAAAGAATCCTCCCACAAATCTCGAAAAGATGGCTGCCAGTGTCGGCGAAAAGTCGCTGAAGAAGCTGCTTGCCACTCTCACGACCGTCCTCGAACCAGCCACATATGTCTTCGTTACCCTCCCGACTTCATCTACCCCCCCGCCTCTGTCTGAAATTCAGATGATCTTTCACGAGTCCGAGGGCACCACTATCATCATGAAACTTGCATCCGCAAAGGAGCGGGCCTTCAAGTATGAGTTCCCCTCGAGGATGATTACCCTCAACGTGCACTCGAGCTTGGAGGCTGTGGGTTTCCTGGCCGTCATCACGAACAAACTGGCTGCAAAGGGTATGGGAGTTAACCCTGTTAGCGGATACTTTCACGACCATTTGTTTGTGCCGGAAGGCCGAGAGGAGGAGGCGCTGCAGGTTTTGAAGGCCGTCGCTCTGGAGAATCAGGACACTGAGAACAAGGTATCACAGTAGGCTTCGTGTATCTCGATCAATAAATCTTCTCAATCCGAGGAGTGCAAAGTGCAAATTACGATACGCATATCCGAAGTTCATTGATGAGTAGCAGGTCCCCGTGTGACCTTTGACTTCCGCACATGTTCCTTTTTCGCCAAGATCTTCGCTCGGAATGAATGATGTCAATGTCGGGCGATTGAGCGGGGTGCGAACGTGGCGTAGACAACATATTTCCTGAAGCTAAGCCTATGCAATGCAATGATATTTTGACGAGATTGGGTAATGATGATAATGCCGAAGCTTCAGGATGTCGTGCGTACCATTGTACCTTCTGTGAGTCCATTTCCAGCCCTTGTCAGGATTGCCAAGAAACATGTCAGCACATATTTCAGGGTACATTTCATGTCCAATTGACATTTAGGACATGACAATGCTTGGTATTGCCATGTAACAATCCCACTGTCTACCTAGATGGGGTGATACGAGCCCAATGAGATGTTTCCCAACACCCCCTACCACCCAGGCGTCGCGGCATTCGTGCAGAAGCGCGCCGTAGTGGGCAATAATGACAAGAGCTTCTGGCTGTCTTTCCTCCAACGCGACAACGAAACTGAGGGGTGTGTGGACCAGGAAAACCGACGCAGCCTGCGTTCGAATGAGCTCATGCTTGTCATATGTCCGGAACAAGTTGTACGTCAACTTGAGAGCCAAAAAGGCATCCTGGCAGGATGCTAGCCGTGCTTCCATCATATTGGAACGGGCCAGCATTGATTCGATCGACCCCGTGCCTTGGTTTGTTTCCTGCGAGATAGAGTCCAGGTGGTCTGGAGCAAGCCCACAGGCGTAGTAGATGTGCCGTATTTCTGAGCGTTGCAGGGTTTCCCAATGCTCTCGGGCCATTTTCCTCCCTAATTGAACCAGACTGAGATAGCTGGCAAACTTCTCGACGAAACCAGATAGTTCATCTCCAGGGTTCGAAAACATGTCGCAAAGGTGGGAGTAGCCTAGGAGCATGGAAAACATGAACCTTGGAAGAACTGCGTCAGGTGAGGTGTCAAGGTTCGACTCGTTATGAGCCGAGAGCGCTCTTGCTTGGAGCTGTATCCCGAGCAGACGATAGTGGTTCGAGTTCGACGGACTCTGCAGACTGAGCTGAAGCGCGGAGAGGGCCAGAAGCTCGTCCATGATGTACTGTTTCTCTACAGCGTGTTCTAAAATGTCGGATATGATGCCTTTTGACAGGTCGTCACACATGATGAATCGATCCGGGGTGTTCGTGACGTTGAGAAGAAGTGACATGTGCTCGAGGCTGAAACTGAGGTTGCTCTTGTTGAGAGGTGTCGTTGCGAGTGGCATGGCAGTCGTGGTTGCGACGAGGGGCTGCTGATCCGGGTAGGAGCACTGCCTTTCGACCAGCAAGCAGTTGTTGCATTGCGGCCGAGTCTCATCGCATTTGACGTGGCGGCTTTTGCATGTCTGGCACCCACCACGAGATTTCCTATGCGCACGACGCGGCCGGAAGTCGGACATTGTCCTTGCGGACCTCTTGACGGCGCCAGGTAGTGTGACTGAGAATAAAGAGCGGAAAGCAAGACATAAAGAGACTCCCAAGGTGGGTGAGGGTATCTAGAAGTACCTCTCCTACAGGTCGAATCTATCCCTTGAGGCAAACAACCGCCCGGCCGTCAAACTGAAGACGGCCTACATCGGGCAGGGTAGAGCACTCACTAACACTGCGGTGGATCCAGCCGACCAGCTTGCTTACCTAAGGCAGGCGAATTGGCATCCGGGGTCGTCATTCTGCATCCCCAGAAATTATGACAGCCCGCCCAGGTGCAGTGGAATTTAGGACTTCCCAAGCCGTCGATACCTCTGACACTCACCTCCCACACACCTCCCGGCGCCGACCTGCCACGCCAAGGCACATCTCCATCATGGCCTCCTGCCGCACCCCCGCCCTGCGCAACCTCCTCACATCCTCCACGCGCGTTCTCCGCGCCGCCAACCAGCGTCGCTGGGCCCAGGTCCACGATGTGCGCTTCCTCGCCACGACCCAACAGCCCCGCGCCATCGCCGAGAAGTACCGCGAGAAGCTCGACCAGAAGGCCCGTTCCGAAGGCCACCGCTCCATCGACGACCTGAAGGCCGCCTACGCCGAGAAGATTGACGACCTCAAGAAGAAGGAAGCCATCGAGATCCCCGTACCCGAAGCCACCCAGCTCCCTACACCACCGCCCTCCCCGACAACCTCCTCCTCCACGCCCTCGTCCTCTCCGCCACCGCCCGAGCGCCCGGCTGCCACCGCCGCCAAGTCCTCCACCTCCTCCAAGTCCGCCTCGGGCGTCAAGCCCCTCGCCGACATCCTCGACCTCGAAAAGGCCTCTGCGCTCCCGGAGAAGGAGCTCACGGCCATCTGGCGCCTCCGCCACGCCCACACCCCGAACACGCTCTGCGCCGTGATCCCCGGCCGGACCTTCGAGGCCATCGAGGCCCTCGCGCGCCGCGCGCCGCAGTTCGTCCTCCCCGTGCCCCGCGACGGCCAGGGCGCCGAGATCCACTTCCTCCAGTGGGTGTTCGACGCCGCGACGCGCACCGCGACCGTCATGTTCACCCAGCTCGCCGAGTTCAAGGCCCGCGGCGAGTTCGCCCAGCCCCACACCACCGTCACGCACTACACCGACCTCAAGGACGCCGAGGCCGGCCTCGTGCTGATGCAGGGCCAGGTCGTCGACGGCCGCGGCGCCAACGTCGAGGACGCCCGCTGGCTGCTCATGTGCCTGCAGCGGTTCTACGGCGGCTGGGACTTGGACGGCAAGGGCGGGGAGCCCGATGCCCAGAGGCTCGAGAGGGCTCTGGAGAGGCGCCGCCTGCTGGAGTGGTTCGCTGCGGCGGATCCGAGGTTCAGCGTCGAGAAGCTGCTCGAGGAGTCGGAGAAGATGGGTTGAATGAATGCGATGAGTGACCCTTTGCTGAGGTTGGCGTGCCACGCGCGGTTGAGACGATATGATGTACAGCGTTCAAAAGGCAGACATAGAGACGGGGATAGAGTATACTAGATGTATCAATAGTCGACTGTTCACGACGAAATACCCTTCTCGTTGTATTATTTGGTCTTCCTTATTACGTAGCACATGCTCATTACCATGTGCATCTAATGCGCCAGCCACCCATTCCCCACGTCGTGTACCATGCGGTCGGGTATCCAGCACTGATATACGTGCCCAAACGCCAAACGCCTCGCCAAAAGATGTCTATCACTGTCTCTTCTTCCCCTTTGCCAGCGTCTCCTCGCTGCTGCTCGACTGCAGGCTCTCTTCCGAGGCGGAGCCTGTCATAGGCGCATCCTTGGGATCCCATGCGGCGATTTCCTCGCACCCCTTGGGTACTCGGCAGATGTCCCGCACGTTGCACGTCTTCCACAGCACCTCGCGGATTTCCCCAAAGATCTGCTCCGGCGCGTCCATCGCCCAGATGACGTCAAGATGCTCGTATTCGGGGATGACCTTGCTGTGCACCACCTTAACGTGCGGCTCGCGCCCCTTCTCAAACCGCCGCAGCAGCTTGCGCCCGTCGACGAGATCGTCGTTCCCAGCCACCCACATGGCGAACGGCGGCGCCCGCTCGTCGTACCACGCCGTCGCGCCGCGCGGTTTCTTGAGGTGCTCGCGCACGCCTTCCTCCGATACGGCGCCGTCCACGTTGACGTCATCCGCGGCGAGATTATGCGCATCCCCCGCGTCGGCGTGGTCTTCCTTCTCCTCGGCCTGCACGACCTCCTTGGTCGCGAGGATGCACTTGTGGTTGGCGAAGCAGTCGCGGCCGAGCCACCAGCGCATCGACTCGGCGCTCACGTAGACGGGGGCGAACTGGAACATGCGGTTGCGGAGGTCGCGCTCCCAGCGCTCGTCCGTCCAGTCGAAGAGGAACGAGAAGACCTTATAGCCGAGCCAGCCGTATAGTCGGGGCGGCACCAGCTTGTGCATGGTCATCATGAGCGGGATAAAGGCGCCGAGACCAAACACAATGCGGAACACCGCGGGGGAGATGATGCGCATGAACTTGAAGTAGGCCTTGCCGATGAGCGGGCCGGCGTAAGCGGCTGGCGCGAGGGCACAGAAGACAGTGAGCTTATCACCGAGATCAGGACGCTGCTCCTTGGCTAGGGCGACAAAAGTCTGTGTGGTGCCCTGGGAGTGGCAGATGAGCCCGACCTTCTCGAACCCTGTCTCGCAAAGGACGCGCGAAGTGAGAGCCGGCAGGTCAAAGACGCCCATCTGGCGAATGTTCCAACAGAAATGGCGGGGGTCCGAGTAGGAGAGGATGGTGTGCTTGGGCTTGAAGCCGCAGCGGTTGTTGCCGAGCCAGACATCGTAGCCGGACTTGCAGAGGTAGAAGGCGAGTGAGTTCTCGTCGTTGACGCAGTATGCGCCAGCACTCTGCAGAAGACCGTGCATCAGAAGGACGGGGAACTTGGGCTTGCTGTTGGGGTCCTTCAGCTTCTTCTTCGACTCGGTGAAGACGTGAGGGCCCATGGCCTTGCGTTCCTCGTCACTAAGCTTGGTGTACTCTTTCGGGTCGTACACGTGCCACAGGTCGATGATGAAGCCGTCCTCCGTCTGGACGTGGAATTCCTCGATATCAAGTCCGACGCGTCGTGCATAGTACCCTGGGTCGCAGATGATGGGATCAGGGCCGCCTTCTGTGGGCACGTACTCGTCGGCAATCTCCTCTTTGTCGGGACCGAGTCCCTTTTTCAGATTGTTGTGCTTCCAATTCTTGTTCAGGTCCTTGCGCGCGTTCTTCCTCCTAACTTCTTCCTTGTAGAAGGGCCTCTTCTCAGCAATGTTGCGAAAGGTCAGGCGGTACCAGATTTTGTTGGCCCACAGAGGCACACTGGTGAAGAGGGAGCCTAGGACGATGACCATAAGGAAGGCCAGGCTCAACCAGAAGGAGGTGAATCGAAAGATCCAGGTCTGGATGTCGCGCAGGAGAGACGGCGGCCCGTAAAGAGGTAGCGGCGGGAACAGGGGATTGGTGTGCGATGGCGGCATCTGACGGCGCAGAGAGCCCGACTGGGCCTTTTGCAGGTCATGGCCCTTTTGATCGGGCGCAACGGCGATGTGGTCGGACGACTGCGAGTGATGGCTCGTTGAATCGCCAATCTCCTTCTTGACCTCGTTTTCTTGCTTGATCTGAACGACATGCGGCCCATCCTCGAGATCTTCTCTCAACGAATTGAGCTTGTGGGCCTCTTCCAAGGGCACGCCGGGTATCCTGTGGCCATCGGATGTGACGACTACAGGGTCGTGAGGGGTGATGAAGTGAGCCTCCACGGGAACGTCGGTGTCTTCGTCCTTGTTGGCGGGGTTCTTGTGGGAGAGCTTCTCTGCCTGCTTGGAAAAGTCAATGGCTGATTTGGCGAGGGAGGCGGCTGATTTTTGTGAGGAGGATGTCGTCGAGGTGCGAACGCTGGAGGAAGAGGAGCTGTCGGGGCGGTCTGGAGAGTCGGTCTGTGCCTTGACTTCGACATCGACCTGGGACTGGGTCTGGGTCTGGGTCACTGTGCCCGAGGCGCCGGGTCGCGCTGACGAGTCGCCCATTGTCGGGGAGAGAGTGTAGTGGTGTTGGTGTGCATGGTTCTGCACACGCAGCCGGGTTGGCATCTGCAGATTATGTATTGCAGGAGGTCGAAGGAGGGGAGTCGGAACGGGGGGCCTTGATAGGTGCCCAGATGGGGTGGACGGGAGTCCGGCAGCAGGGCAGGGGTGATCTGTGAGGCGCAAGAACCTGGCTGCGTGCTGCGTGCCAATTCCCGGTGACAGGGGGGATCTGTTATTTTGTGGAGGAGACAAAGATTTGGAGCGGCGATCATCAGATGAAAGAACGATGGATGAAAATAAAGTCAAACAAGAGTTGAGATTTAGAACCTCCGAACTCTCGAGGATCTATGGGATTCAAATTGGACGAGAGCAGGTGAGGCAATGCATTATGATGTCGACGAGAAGAGGAGGCAAGCGTCCGGTGGTGGCTGAGGAGATAAACAACGGCGCTTGTCTTGGTAGACGTAGGCTGGCTGCCACCCGCGTGCATCGAGCCTAGGAGATGCTTGTAGGGTACGAAATGGAGTACCTGCGGCTGGAAAACGTGCTCCCAAGACACCCAGGACAAGCGAGCACTACTTGGGAGTCTGGATGCAGTACTGTAGGGGAAAGAGAAATCAAATCAGAGACGCAAGCACGCAGCCGACATGCCAGACGTGCCTGTGCCCCCACCTACGTCATGACGCGACACTGGAGATTCCTTAGCGCTCCATTGGCTCTGTAATGCGCCTGTAGTGCACCACACTGGTGCTGTGTGGTGCTGTGTGGTGCTGTGTGGTGCTGTGTGGTGCTGTGTGGTGCTGTGCAGCGCTGAAGGCTGCTGTGGCTAGGGGTGATCCTGATAAGAGCGCGGCCTGTCTGATAAGCCAATCCCCCGTTGTCGAAGCATGTGACTGCTGACTGTTTCCCTCCTCCCCCGTCTTTCAGGGCGGTAAACTGGGGTCGACAGCCGGCCCCCACATCTTACCAACTGACCCCCGCCATTGGCCACAATTGGCCACAGCCTGTCGGCCATCACTCCAGAGCTAAGCCGAGGCCTGAAGCGCGACTACCTGCCGCAACCGAGCCTCGACTCAACTCCACGACCCCATCGCGACCCTAAGCGGGACCCATGCCTCCGTCAACAGCTGCATCGTGACAGCTCCCATCTTGCACATACACCATGCTACTGACCTCAATGATCTGAACATACATTCATTCTTCCTTCATTTTCCACCATGGCTTCCGCCGCCCTTTCCAAGCGTAGGCGCCGCCGCCGAAGAGCCGACAAGCCCGCCGCCGCTGCAACCCTTCTACTGGACGGCAACGTCAAGGGCGATGTCGGCTTCCTCTCCGACGACCTCTTTGCCGACCTGTTCCCCCAGCTGGCTAACTGTGAGAATCACCAAGTCGCTCTCTGCTCCCTGCTGTGGACCTCAGCTAATCCATCTTGCCTGCAGCACCATCCGACGACATCCAACACGTAGCCATCGCGCCTTGGGCCCCAAGAGCCTCCCCGACCGAGACATCATGGACCCTCGTGCCTGTCCTCAAATCGACAGAGCTCGGCCCCTCCATCCTCCAGTTCTCTCCCAAGTCCCTGGCCCTCCAGTCTTTCCGGACTGCCCTGCAGCACCTGGCCCCCTCCAAGCTCATGGGCAACGCTCGAGGCGGCATTGAGATCCTCGTGCTCGACGCCGTCGCCCTACCCCTAGATACCGTTTTCGTCAACCTTGAGAAGGAATCGATCAAGCGGTTGGAGCAGGGCGAGGGCACCTTCTTCAACGGTCACACCGACAATGGCAAGGGCAAGGGGAAAGCCGCCGCCTCCCCCGAGGACCGTCTCACCGAGGCGTTGCGCGTCGCATTGAGCAATGTTGCCGTTATACACTCCGGCGACCAGTTCCCCCTGCCTCTATCCCCCCACCCCGTCACGCATGTCCCGCCGAACGGTGGTGAGATCGTCATGTGCGAACCCTACAACCAAGGTGTCTTGACACCCGAGACCAAGATTGTCTTGATGCGCGGGAACGTGCGTGCAAAGGCTGGCCGCACCCCGACCGCCATGGCGGCGAACCGAGGCCTCAATGGCGTCCCAGAGGATGACGAAGATACCGCCAACGACCAATTCTACTCTGCCGCCGAGGAGCGCTACAAGACGGATGCCCAGGTTACCGAGATGGAGACCGTGACCGAAACGGAGGAATCTGAGGCTTCGGCTCTGGAGCAGGATGACGAGAGCTCGGACGACTCCATGGACGAGATGATCTCTCTTCAGGCGCCCATGCTACACACGACGAACGCAAGCGGCGTCTCCACAATGCAGCCGGGCTCGCCCATGACCATCGGCCGAGGAAGGAGAACCAACGGCATTGCCACCCCCGGCTCCGTCTTTTCCTCCTACACTGCCACAACCGCCCGGCCCGATCGCCCACGAGGCCGTCTGTTTAAGGCACAGGGCCTGATGGAACAGATCCCCCAAGTTCTCCTCCACCCGAAACCAACTCCGGAGGACGACGAGGAGGCCAGGATCTTCGTCGATATCTCTTCTCTCCTCAAAATCGGATGCTTCTCCGGAGACTGGGTCCGCGCTGAGGCTGCCGAAGAGCCTCCTGCTAATGGGTTTGGAGCATTCGGCCTAGGGGGTCTGGGCAGCTTGACAGCCCTTGACGCCCCAGAGCCGAACTGGCGACCGGTCAGGGTGTACAGTCTCCCTGAGGGATACACACAGAAACCGGTGACAAGGATACCAAGCTCAAGGCATCTCCAACGCAAGACATCCTTTTTCGAATCACAAACGCAAAAGCCCACCGGTCCGGCCGCATACCTCTCTCCTATCCTGCTCGCAAACCTCGAGTCGCCCTCATATCTTCGCCTCTCGCCCCTGAAGCCCAGCACGCCACTGGGCAAGCGGTCTGCTGCCAAATTCTCAAGGACTTCTCACCCACCATTTGCGCGCGACATCACTATTCATCAAGTCAGATCACCAATTTCTGTTGAGAGGGCATACCAAACAGTTGTTTTGGCTGGCTTGAAACGCTATTTCGCTGAGAAGGTCCGGCTGGCCAAGGCGGGAGATCTCATTGCCGTCCCTATTGATACCCTGCTTGGAAAGATGTTCCAAGATGCTGAGGTCGACAATATCATGGCTCTTTCCACCGACACGTCCAGAGTCAACCAAGTGGTGTGGTTCAAGGTTGGGCACGTTCAAGCGCAAAAGAGCGACGATGACGAAGATCTCATCGAGGACCTCTGGAAAGGCGTCGCTTGCATTGACAGCGAGTCTGTCGGCATGAACCTATCGGGATTCGTTACGAGCCGCCCCCCAGCCAGCCTTTCCAGCACCTGGGAGTACTACACTGGGGTCAAGAAGGCTCCTATCCGGTCATCGGCCGCACCCACACCAGCGCTGCCTGTGCAAGACCAGCGCTATATTTCACCCCTGAGGCATAGGCTTCAAGCCCTCCTGGCCGCCGCCACCAGTCCAGCGGCCATTCACGGCCGAATGTCGCCTGTCGCTATCCTCCTAACCTCCACACATCGCTACATTGGCAAGACAACCGTCGCCACGGCTGCCTGTGCTGATGTCGGACTTCACACATACGCGATTGATGCCAATGACCTCCTCAGCGAGGCAGAAGGCAGCGGCAGCGACGTCAAGACTGAGGGGTTCCTCAAAGCGCGTGCGGAACGTGGTTTGAGCTGCGGGTCCGACTGCACGGTGTTGTTGTTCAAACACATTGAGGGGTTGACAGCCGATCGTATGGTGTCAACGATGAAGGGGTTGCTTCAGGAGTCACGAGTTCTGATTGCGACAACAAATGATGTCGACAAGCTTCCTAAGAGCCTCCGCAGCATCTTCACCTACGAACTCGAGATGGGTGCCCCCGACGAGGTTGAACGAGCGGGCATCTTGAAGAGCGTGGTAGATGAGATGGGTCTCGACCTGGATCTCGATGTCGAGATCACCGGGGTTGCCCTCAAGACGGCTGCGTTTGTCGCAGGTGGCCTGGTGGATGCAGTGGAGCGCGCTCGGATTGCTCGCAACCTCCGTTTGGAAGACATGTCCCGAAAGGCTACCAGCGAGGACCGACTGGTGACCGTCAGGGACGTCGAAGTGTCGGGCGGCCCTCAAGCCACTGGCTGTCCTGCCGCGCGGAGCGTAACCAAGGCTGACTTTGATGTTGCCGTTGAGAAGGCCCGCAAGAACTTCGCCGGCGCGATCGGTGCGCCGAAGATTCCCAACGTTACGTGGGACGATGTTGGTGGTCTCGGCTACGTCAAGGACGCAGTGAAGGAGACGATCCAGCTTCCCCTGGAGAGGCCAGAGCTTTTCGCCAAGGGTCTGAAGAAGCGCTCTGGTATCCTATTCTACGGTCCTCCGGGAACGGGCAAGACGCTCCTGGCCAAGGCCATTGCCACGGAGTACAGTCTGAACTTCTTCAGTGTTAAGGGCCCAGAGCTGCTCAACATGTACATCGGCGAGTCGGAAGCCAATGTGCGTCGCGTGTTCCAGAAGGCCAGGGATGCAAGGCCCTGCGTTGTCTTCTTCGACGAACTGGATTCCGTTGCGCCGAAACGTGGCAACCAGGGAGACAGCGGCGGCGTCATGGACCGTATTGTGTCACAGCTACTCGCTGAGCTGGACGGCATGTCCGGTGGCAGTGACGGCGGCGGTGGTGTCTTTGTGATCGGTGCGACGAACAGGCCTGACCTCCTGGACCCGGCGCTGCTCCGACCTGGCCGCTTTGACAAGATGCTGTACCTCAGCGTGGCCGACACCCGCGAGACGCAGCTCAAGATTCTGGAAGCTGTCACCCGCAAGTACGTGCTGAAAACCTTTTATCGTTTGAGAAACATTCAGCTAACCTGCGTTCAGATTCACCCTTCACCCCTCTCTCTCCCTTGACCGTGTCGCGTCTCAGTTGCCCTACCACTACACAGGTGCCGACTACTACGCTCTATGCAGCGACGCCATGCTCAAGGCCATCACACGGCAGACGTCATCCGTGGACACCAAAATCGCCGCCATCAACGCCGACCGGCCGGGACAGCACCCCATTTCGACGGCGAACTTCTTCGACCACTACGCCACGCCCGACGATGTCGCCGTCGTCGTGTCGGAGGAAGACTTCCTCGCCGCAGACCGCGAGCTCGTGCCGAGTGTCAGCGCGGGCGAGTTGGCGCGGTACGAGACGATGCGGCAGTCGTTCGAGGGCCCCGCGCAGAGCGGCGCGGAGAAGGGCGTCGAGGTCGCAAGGCCAGGGGGGAACCGGGCCGTGTCCGGATCGTCGATTGCGAGCTCCAAGGGGAAGGGAAAGGCGGCGGCACGGGACAAGGGCAAGGGCAAGGCGATAGCGATGGACAGCGATGACGACTCTGGGTCTGACGATACGAGGGTGGGGGTCAACGGGCGGGTGAACAAGGGGAAAGGCAAGGCTGCGTTCCAGCACGGTACGGCGGATGATGATGACGAGCTGTACTGATATATTGGCGTGTGCAATATGAAGCATTTGGACACATGGCATAATCTTCACGAATCCTTGTGATGGCGAGCAATTTATTGGTATTGACGCGACAATACAGCAGACCTACGGCAGGCTACAATCAGACCCAGGCATGGTGACAACCCGCCTGCCCATCTCCATCCCCCAGAGTAACGCCAGCTCAAAAACTCGTCAAGACAACCGCCTGCCCAAGACACGATCCACCAGAGTACTTACTTCTCTGCCGCCGGCGCCGGTGCAGCTGCAGGGGTCGCGGCAGCCGTAGCAGCAGCAGGGGCCGTAGTAGCAGCAGCAGCAGCGGGCGCAGGCTTCTTCACCTCCTCCTCTTCCTCCTCGTCATCGTCTTCCTCGCTCTCGCTCTCATCCTCACTTTCCTCCTCATCCTCCTCGCTCTCGCTCTCGGCGGGCTTGGCGGCAGCAGGCTTCACGGCAGCCGGAGCAGCCGCCGCAGCCGCAGCAGGGGCAGCAGCCGCCGCCGCAGGCGTAGCAACCGCAGCCACGGGCTTCTTGACCTCCTCTTCCTCCTCCTCGCTGCTTTCCTCTTCGCTGCTCTCCTCCTCGCTGCTCTCCTCTTCGTCCTCCTCGGGTATCGCCTCAGCCTTCTCGATGGCGGCGATCTCCTCCTGCGACGCGGCGGCGATGGCCGACCCCATGTGGCTCGTGACGGGGGGCTCGTAGTCGGCGGCGGCGGGCTTCCAGCGAGCGGTGGTCGGGGACTGGAGCGTCTCGCGGAGGGCGTCGGTCGAGGCGGGCGAGGTAGGGACCCAGGTCGTGCGGGTCGGAGACTGGAGGGCCGTCTGATTGCGGGGTCGACCAGCATCGCTGGCGGCGGACGAGGACGAGGTTGTCGCGAGGGAGGATGTGGACGTCTTGGCGGTCGCTGCGGCCTTGACTGGTGTTGTCGGCGCCGGCTTGGCGGCCTCTTCGGCGGGCTTGTCCTCCTCGGCGGGCTTCTTCTCCTCTGCCGGGACGGCCTTCTTCTCCTCTGTCGGGGCGGGCTTCTTCTCGGCCTCGTCGGCCTTGGTCTTGCTCCCGTGAACCTTCTCGCGCAGCGCGGCGAGCCGCAGGTCCTTGGCCTTCTGGGCCGCCTCGTCGGCGATGGAGCGGATGGGGAGCGTGACCTTCTCGACGACACTGGGCTCGGCCTTCTTCGCTGGCGCGGCGGCGGCGGCGGGCTTCTTATCGTCGGCCTTCGGGAGCGGGGGCGCGGCAGGCGGGGCGGCGGGTTTCGAGCCCGAGGCGGAGGCTGCCGCTGGGCCGGCGGGCGGAGCTTTCGGGAGGCCGGTGATGGGGTGGACGAAGCGCTTGGGGAGGTCTTTCGGCTTGTTGTGGATGTTGGGGATGGTGAACTCGTCGTAGTAGATCTTGACGTGCTGCTTCAGCTCGCCGTATTCGTTCCAGTCTTCGATCTCGACGAGGTCCTGCGGCAGCATGTTAGCTTAGTCAAAGCTAGAGAGGTTCTTGTGGCAACGTACGCCGAGGATCAGGCCCTCCTGCGCCAGGCCCGGCAGCTTCCGTACGCGACCCGACTCGTCCTTGCCGGCGCGACGGCCCCAGAGCATGCGGGCCTTCTCATCTGTGGCGATATCGACGGCCTTGAAGGGGACGCGGTTGGCGCGGAGGATGGTCTCGAGGCGGGAGGTGGCGGTGACGATGTGGGAGGAGCCGGCAGTGAGGGAGGTGAAGATGTAGAGGGCCGGGTCGGTCGAGTAGGTCGTCATGGTGGGCTGGCGGGGTGTTGGTCAGTCGTTGGGAGGTCGACAACGGAGGAGAGCAGCAGATCAAGGCGGGCTGTCGGTTGAAAGAGAGTGATGGTGCCTCCAGGGCTGTCCTGGATTAATTTGTCGATGAACAGAAGGCTGAGGTTGAACAGAGGGAGGTTCAACGAGCTGAGGCCTTGGGCGTCGGGCTCGTGTTGGGGTTGCGTGGTGCTGGTGCGTGTTGCGTCAGGTTGTGCCCCACCTCGTCCTCACACTGCTGAAACTGTGGTCGTGGTCGAATCGAACTGAAGGTGCGGGGGCGGGGTAAGCCCAAGAACCCCCTTTCCGACCGTCCGCTACGGTCATCTTCTGCAGCCAGCTCGACCCCTATTCATTGCGCACATATCACCACAAAACTGACGATTGCATCTGTGTGTCTCGTTGCAGAATAATTTATACAACATTTGTCTCATATCAGACAAGCTATCAAAGATGTCCCGAGTCCTCTTCCCCCTTTTCCCCCTCTTTCCCCTCTTCCCCTCCGCTTCCATTCGGTCCCAGCTGCCAATGTTGAGACTCGTGGTTCGACACCTGCGTCTGAACGGGATCGCCTTGCGAAACATCTGTGGATTGTGACCGATATCCCGACAGAAACTGATTGGGACCATCATCGGCAAACAGTAACTGATCAGTAGACAGAGAGGGATTCAGATCACAACCGGAAAATGGTAATTGACCTGTGGACGGAAAATGATTTTGCTCGTACCCGGTAAATGGAGCATAGTTGGCTGGCGGTATACTCGTCAGCCCATTGGGAAATCGGTGAGAGCCCGCGTTGATGTGCCCCCCACGGTTCCATATGTCTTGGGAGGGCGCTACAGACGCCCCTTGGTGTTCTTGGTAGTTGGGTTGGGCAGTGTATGGATAAGTGCCTGCTGGCTGCCATGCTGGCTCTGTTATGTTCCTGGGGGGAAATTCCCAGTTGGGGTCGATCTGTTCGTGATGGCCGTGCATCACATTGGCCATCATCCTGGAGTAGTCAACGTTCCGCGGGGTCGCTTCACTCGCAGGGCTTTGGGCCTGTCTTGCGCGTTTGAATCGGCGAGTCTGAGGAAGTTCGGAGCCGCCTTGGCCATACCCATCCTGACTTTGACCAATTTGACTTTCCGAGCTGGTAGGAGTAAGCCCAAATCCAGAAGCTGATGATGAGGTTGCGAGCGCCGATGATGTCGTGGGCGCCAGTGGTGGTGGAGTTTCCGGAACAGCCAGTGCGTTTGATGATACCGCATCTGAGCCACCCAAAGCAATGCTCGATGAACCGATATCTTCTTCAGAGCCGCTCATTCCTGCCCGGATCATGGCGGCCTCAAGAGGTTCCACAAGTGCAACCAAGGCGCTTCGTAGGACGCGGCGAAATAAATCTGCATGTGGTCCCAATTGTCGCTCAACCTCAGTTGTGACTTCTCTTCGCAGCAGTGGAGGCACGAATATCCGCACAAACTGCTCTCGAAATACTGGTCCCGAAAGTTGTTGGTCTTCTTCTACAACTGGGTCGGTGTCAGAGGAATTCGCAACAAAACTTGATCCTGACAAAATGCACTCACAGGGGCAGGGGACTATTCCCCCGGCGGGATCAAAGATGATCTGGAACATTTTTCGCCACTGGTCTTCGCGGCTTAGGCCTTTTAGACCTTTCTTGTCCTTCAATCGCCACCGCTTATCTTTGTCGACCAAGAAGGACTTCTCTGAGGCCCGCACATCGCAGATGACCGTTTGTCGAAGGTGTCCCGCAAGTGCTGCTGGGCTCTCAAGATCTCGGTAGCACCTTTCACATATGGTTTCTGATAATGTGTGTTTTCGGTAAACATGTTCCCTGGTACCAGTCAGTTTCAGTCTATGCTTCGGGCATTGGATAGCCTACGTACTTGACTTTGGCAACATCTTTCCATCCTGGGCCAACACAAGCCCTGTCTTTGTATATCCACGGTGCGAACTTGTGGTATGGACAAGCGAGACGGGCATCATCGTCATGCCCATCTGCATGTCCCAAGGCCTTGTCGGGAGGACTGCCATTGTCTTCATATTCGTCGTCACGGCTCTGACTCTCCTCTTCTGATCGCTTCCTTTTGCGCTCAGAGCCTCCAGATGGCTTGCCGGAGCCAGACTGTGAAGCAACAGATTCGCTATTGTTACAACCAGTCTCGGAGAATCCGGCTGCGTTCGTGATGTAACTCATCATTTCCTTGTTCCACATATCAACATCTTGGTGGTAGCATTCCATGATGCTGTCCACGACTTGACGCTTTCTGGCTGATAGCGAATCGACAGGCTCCACATCAGAATCACTGCTCTCCGACTCGTCGTCCATCTCGTCCCGACTCGTTTCGTCATACTCTTCGGACCTGAATAGGACTTCCGAGTCAGATATCTTTGAGATGTCTGGTGATAGTGCCCGACTCGGAGGCTGGCCTAATAGGATGTCCTCGGGCGTTGCCTCTCGACGATGGTGGCCTTGATTCCTGTCACCAGTCCGATCTGTATGATTTATCCAGTCTATGATTTGGTGACAGGGCTCGATCTTTGTATCTCTCGAGCCTTGAGATACATTGCCTTGATATGCCTTGCCTTGATATACCTTGAAGCTTCCTGAGGTTTGCGTAACCCGCCATTCGTGTGGGAGGGGCCTTGGATCAAGCTTGAAGGGTTGCGGCTCATCATCGCACATAGAATAACAGGCTTCGTCGGCTGAGTTCCTCTTCCCGACAGATTGCTCGCGGCAACCCCACTGCCTAAGAATGTATTCATACTGTCCCTTGCTACGGCCAGTCAACCACAAATCAGCTATTCTATTCAAGTAGAAAAGCCATGCTACTCAAGGAGATGATAGTTGGGCATACTTGGCTACAAATTGGTGTTCGGTAGCCATGTAGGCCATCAATTCAGGAAGCGTCATCTCCTGATAGCGCTCGATGATAGTAGCTTTGTGTTGCAACCATCGTGCCGACGGCATTCTCAAGGCCCTTGCCGACGGCATTCTTGAGGCCCTTGCCGACGGGTTTTTCTTCCTGGGCCGCATGATATGTGCAAGCCCGAGGTCTCCGAACTGCGTCCCCAGTGTTGGCAAGGCTGAGTACAGAGCCCAGATAGGGCTAGACGTGTTCTGCGAAATGGGGGATTGGGAGACGGGTTCCGTCAAGCGTAGGATTGAGAAGGGGTTGCCGTCCAAGGTTGGAGAGTAGCATGGGATTCAATCACTCTTACGAGGTATCAAATACCCGGTCGTCATCGTAGAGCCTTGCGCGCGGCAGCCTGACACCCACACCGCGATGTATGCAGGCTGCTCACAACGGCATCTCATTGGCAGAGCTTCACGCGCAAATGCGCATTGGGGTCTCTGCGACTTACGCGCCACGAGAGTTTCTTTCCTGCGATTTATCGGATGCAGAAGCTTCGCAATGCGCACTACCAGGAACACCAGCGGCCCTGCAGAGGCAATCCAGGCAGACTTCCCATTCTCCAAGGTCACAATGGCGTGGTCATTTTAGCATCTTGGGGAGATGCTTTGCGAGGAAGATCAGTGAGGGTGGCCGCAGGACATGCTATCCGGGGTAAGATCGGTGATGAAGACTTCAAATGGGTCCAATGTAGGAGGGGGGCTTGAGGCCTCCACCGACGATGGATCCCATGATTAAGCGCCTTGGTGTGCAATTCAGAGATGTGTGCGCTTGAAGCCTTACTCGAAGTTCATGGATGGGTGCAGAGGTCGATCATTGGTCAGAAGCGATTCTGCCACACGCTGGACGACTTGGGCGAATGGCTACCAGTCAGCTCAGGAAACACCGACCTCTCGTTGTCTCAGCTGCCACAACAGCTAATGCAGCACGCAGGCGGGTGTTCTTGGCTTCAGAGGCCAGTGTGAAAGGTGTCGCCGGCCAGACCATTGTCTCAAGGAATGGCAAATCCGTTTTACTGTCCATGTACTCAAACTATCAACGGCAATCCATATTCATGTGGTCGCTGCTTGCCGTTGGCGGTCATCGAAAGCAGGGTAGGATTTAGTGACCAAGAAGCATGGCCGATGTGATTTAACAACGGCTTTGCCTGTTCCGTCTGAAGGCCAATGCTGTCGGTCTAGTGCGTCTTGGAAGCCTTATGTCCACAGCAAGGGACCTGGTTCCTCGACCAAGTGATGTCTACTCATGATGCCAATTTGGAAGTATGTGATGGTCCCTGGCCCGAACCAGGCGTGGTCACCAACGTTGTAGAATCTGCACCTTCAAATCAACAAACAGACCGAATGCGCCCATCACAAAGCAGTGAAATAGACCATCTACCGACAATCGTTGATAGGAGTCGACAAGCATCATTGCAGTGACGCGACGTTGGATCGATGTCAACATGTAGCCACGTGACCTATTGCCGAAATGTCGTTCTCCTTCCTCATCTTAGGCAATCAACTTGACTCATCGTCAATCTTGCTCATGAGCCGGGCCCTTTCCGGGGCCTGTCTGGCCTTGATTAAGGTTGCCGGCGTCGCTCCTTGACAACAATGACCTTCCTAGCAGAGCGGATTCTCATCCACGTCCCCAGTCCAGCGACTAACGGCGCGAAAGCCATGGTTTTCTAGCGTCACGCCTGTCAAGTCGGGAAGCCATCGACGCTTGACGGACCCGCAAGCCCAGACCGTGGTTAGTTCCGGTGCCGCACGGCGCTCGCGTGGTACTGGGCGAACTGGGCGTCCAGCCAACGTGCTGTGTATGAGGCATTACAGCGCAATACACCGCAAATGGAGGGGAAGGCTTCGATGGTGGAGCAGGTCATCTTCAGAGTGGAAACGTTGCACGGCCGGCCAACCTTGTCGAGATTTCATTTTCCCCAGGTCATTAGAGGTTTTGGGGCCTTGGAAGTTTCCTGGGGGAGGGAGGTGTCGAGAGATTGCTGTGCGAGGGTTCTGTTTCAGGCCCCTGACGTGGTTGACGGACCGTTGGAGGTTGACCGTCCATGGTGCGTGTGCCAACGGTCGCACAACGTCGTTCTACTGAACGGTCGACAGGACTCACGGTGCGGTGTGTGACTCGCTGAACCCAGAGCTGAGGAGCAGGCGCAGGGCGTATTGCAGGTACCCGTCGCCGGGACGGGCATCTTCGGGGACGCCCGAGGTGCGACGCAGAGATTTCCGCTGGGAGGACCCAAAGAACGCAAACGGATGGATGCGCTCGCTGGGCGATTGGTGATAGATGCTTGGTTCGCTCAGCACTTGGGACGGTGGATATGCTGCTGGGACCCGGCGGATGGTGGCAGTGTTGTGAGAGGACAGAACGTGGTGAACGGATGTGGGAGTGGACTGGAGCGGACGGCGAAGGTGGACGGCGAAGTATGACGGTTGGATTCGATTCGACGATTCGAAGACGGATGGGAAGGAGGATGGTGGCCCCGGTGGAGCTAGCAACAGGCTTTGCGCTTGCGCTTGCGGTGTTTTCTTGGACCTGGCCCGGATGGCGATACTTGGCAAGACTCTGAATTGATGAGGAGGGGGAGGGAGGGGAAGGTTTGGCGTGGGTGAGCCGGGCCAGAATCCTGCATGTTGCTGGCACCAGCAAGGATCGACAAGGGAGATCCACAGGGGGCTTAAGGGCCTGTCAGGCACGATGTGACCGGGAAGGCCCCAGCTAAAACAGGCACAGCGTGGTCGGCCCCCACTTGTGTGCCACTTGGCCCCAATGGGATCGCATCCTTTGAGGGCCAAGCCCGAAAGCTGCAGGTACCGCTGGCGGCTGGCGGCCGGGCGGGCAGTGAAAGCAGGTACCAGGTACCATGGGAAGGGTGGGCAGGAACAACGCAGACCCAGGTCCAGACCGAGAGAGTTCGGAGGGCAGGTGCTATGGGATGGAAATGACGGGATGAGGTGGTAAAATGATGCCTGACTTTCACTTGTCTTCCCAGGCCGTAGGTATCTCACCTCGGTCGAGTCAGTTGACGAGGAAGGCAGTCGGTCGGTCGATCAGCACGACAATTGTCTGAGCAACGAGACTCAGCTTGGATACGTCGAAGAAATCAATATTCTTTCCTTCTCCCTCGATGACTCTGCAGCCAGGAAAAGATACATCAAGCGCGCGGCCATGGGGGCGAACAACGAAAAGGAACGGGGCGGCCAAGTGGCCAACCCAAACGCCATGGGCCGGGTTGGCCCCCCCATGGCCCCATGGCCCCATGGCCCCATCCTGGCCCCTCCCCTCCTTGCCCTTCCACATGCTCCCAGGCTGTCCCTCGCTGGCGGCAGATGCGAAATTTTCCCAGGAGCGCGGGTGGGTTGCTGCCCACTGCCGGGTGCGCTACCTGAATCGGCACCTCAGTACCACTCTGACATGCCCCGGTCAGATCCCGCCCGTCTTGTCTGTGCTGTCCGGTCGGGTTAAATATCACACGTCTTCCTGCTCGCCCTCCTCCACCTCCGGCCTATTCTCCTCCTCACCATCGTCCTGCTTTCGCTACGTCCACGTTCTCTTCCTCAAGCTTCACCACTGTCGCTTTGACTCGTGCCCTTGCCGCACCTTACCTTCCTTCACAACACTTCAACGTAACGAGCTTGCCCGTCACCTTCATTCGACTCGCTTCGAATCCACCGCTGGTCGCTATCCGTTCACTCACACCACCAACCACCACCAAACACCATCAACATGCGTTTCACCGCCTTCTTCGCCGTCCTGGCCGCCGGCGCCGCCGTTGCCCACCCCGAGGGTGACTACGAGGTTGAGCAGACCACCACTCTCACTGCCACCACCACCCACACCATCACCATCACCGAGTGCGACCCCACCTACGTCGACTGCCCTCTCAACAAGCCCACCAGCACCGTTGTTGAGGCTGCTCCCGTCACCTCGGAGCCCGTCGTCCCCACCTCGGAGCCCGTTGTCGAGACACCCGTCTACGAGGAGCCCATCATCGAGACCCCCTCGCTCTCTCCCGTCCCTCCCCCCGTTGAGGAGGAGATCCCCGTCGAGACCTCGTCCATCCCCTACTTCCCCGTCTCCAACTCGACCACCCACGTCGGCCCTACCGCTACCGCTCCTCACACCACTCTCATCCCCGCTTCCTCCACCGTCCAGGGCAACGTCCCCGTCGTCACCGAGACCGAGGTCGTCGGTGAGCCCACTGCCCCCGGCGCTGCCGAGACCTCCGAGATCCCTCAGGCCGCCGCTGCCGGCGTCTTCGTCCAGGGCGGTCTCCTCGCCGGCATGGTCGGTCTTGGCCTCTTCGGCCTCTTCTAAGTGCTCTAGCACACAAGGCTGTTTCTTTCTTCACTTCTGGCCACTCGCACCATTTCTTCACACTTCTCGGGGGATCGTTTGATTGGAGACCAATTTTCACCATACCACTTTGATTTTCAGCTTGGAGAACTTTTTTTAAGGAGGGATTTGATACCATTTGGGGGGTTCCGGTTCACCAGCTACTGGATGGCGCATCAACAAGCCTCACCTTTTTTCGGGGCTCGCAGATACCTGGACCTGGCGCAAGTAGGGGGTAGATTTGGATGGGACTGTCGCAAGGGGCATTCCTTCACCTGTCGCATACTGGATGCCTCGGCTGAGATGATGCACATACTTGATATGAATGACAATCCTTTGACGACACTTCGTGGCGCACTTGATGTTCTTTGACTAATGATGAAGTCGTGATTACCTTGCGGTCACTGTCGTTTCAAACCCTGGGCATCATGTGGTGTGGTTATGCTGGCTGCCCGTCCCCTACATCCCAGCGCGAAACTCATGCTTGCCGTTTCATCCGATTCATTACAACGGCATGAGATGAGACGGAAACAACGATGTTCATTTAAAGATCCCCTGGAATGCGGCAGCAGTCAGGATGGTCTCCTTCAAGGTGGGAGGTGGGTATTGCAAAGCTTTTGCCAGGCTCTCCTGTTTGGGAGCACGTGTTTCTCGTCCACATTCCACGGACCGGCCCGGGAAGGTTCAGCCCACTGGCGCCGCTGCCACAACGGCTGGTGACGACTGCCTCACCAGGAATCGCCCTTTTGTCGCCTTTCGTTGGCGGCCTGAGATCACTTCCTCCACCACCATCCTGTTCTCCAGAGCCTCAGCTCACCAGACACCATTTGCTGCCACTTCTATTCCTGTTGTCTTTCAAGCCTCACGATGCGCCAGGGACCGGTATGGATTATGATCACTGCCCACTCTTTTCGTTCCGTTTGGCATCGCCATTACGCCGTAAACAATACACTCGGGGCTTAAACGACCTGCCCGCACGCGATCCCCGGCCGACCGGCTTTGGTCATTCGCCTCCGTCCTTACACGACGTCGTTCCCTTCCTGCTTCCCTGTCGGGCTGAGCGGCAATTCCACGTACCCTCACTGTTGCGCCTCTAAACCTGGCGGAGCCGTCCCACGGCCCACATTTCCCCGTTGTTCTTCACATGTTCGACCTAATGCTTGCACCGAAGCCTCCAGAAAATCCCGACAAAAACCCCGTCTGGCAAGGAGCCATAGTTGTTTGGCCTACGAAGTGCCCAGTCTGCGATTGAAAGAGTCAGTCGTGGCCTAGGGCTGCAGATATTTCGACTCACGGGCATTTGCCTGCAGCACACTGTTCACAGAGTGGTTGTGACGCCGGCACTCTTTGCTGGCAGTTGCAGGGACTCGCGTTGGAGTGGTCGCACGTCTTGAGAGACATCTTGTGTCCAGTTCGTTCAGTTCGTTGGCTCCTTTCAACTTTGACTTGAAGCCGCAGAGGCAGCAATAGCTGGGAAGCTGTCGGTCCGCGCTTTGGTGTGATGTCGGAGGAGAATTGAGGCCTGTCGGGTTTCAAGCTAACATGAGGTGATCTAGTCGCGTCCTTGTCGGCACATCGAAGCTTGGGATGAATGAGAGATCAGGGCACACGTTCCAAACGATGACCCCTCCCTCCGCCTTCTACGAACAGAGCGAGCTTTTATACCACCCCGGGTCATCAGGAGGCGCAGGTACGTTCAACAGCCTGTCTTCGTTCTCCTGCAGGTGGTCATAGCAGGGGATGTCCACACGACGTCAAGATCCTGCCTAGACAGACATGGTTCGGCTGCATGCGTTGCGGGAATCGACACCCCCGTGGTTCGTTGCCCCGGCGGTCATCCCACTCTGATCGTCTTTGGAGGTCAGGATCTTGATGGTCCCTTGCCTACCCTGCCAGCTGTCGCGTGCCCAACTGGGCTCCCCTCTCAGACCATGACGGACGCTGTCAGGCCATCACAAGATGCCTCTGGCTAGACGCTATTTCCCCACATGCTTCTCGAAGCCGATCGTCAGGACACTGCATGTCGCGTGGAACCACGACACGTTTGGCTTCCCGACGGACTGTCTGTCTCCGGAGGCTGGAAGCCAGCCTCATGCACCACGGCTGTCGCGTCGTACGCGGGATGGAACCTCGACAGGCACTTGGGACAGCCTTCTGCGCGTCTTCAGGTATGAGGTGCATATGTGGACCGTGGGCTGGACCTGGGCGCATGGCATCCCGGCTACGACCAAAACAGATGGATGATGTGAGCAACTCCTTGCCTCAGGTCTATGGGAAGAGGGTGGCAAGCTGCCAGTTCGTCCTACTTCGTTTACGTTCTCGGAGAGAATTCCTTGCGAGAACGCAGTCCTTTCATTTCCAGCCCCTGTTGCCAAAGTTTTTGGCAGTAGGTCTCGCTTATCCGGCCATGGTCCGGAGCCCACAGACGTAACCGTTTCGAGCCGAACTCTCCAAGTTGATCGGCGTTGCAGCATGCAGCATATGTGATGCCAGCCACGGCTCAGCCCTGAGTTGTGCCCAGAAGACATGCTGAATGGTCGTCAAAACAGTTCTGCCTTGTCTCGTGTGCCTCTCTGGTACGCGAGAGACCATGACTTGCCGATACCCTGAAATCTTCGACATGGTCTTGGCCATGGGGCCCAAGTCGGATGGCTGCTGATACGCCCTAGACCCAAAAAGGGACGAACCCCTGGACAATGCCTCGCGAAAGGTTCTGCTTTTGGTGCCTAAGCCTTGTTCGCGGCGGATGAACTGTACAAGGCCGAAGCCGAGATCCACGACTGCGTGTCATCGATCTGGGGCGTACGCCGCTCTCGACGGACTTAACCTGAAGCTCTTGACGAAACTACTCCGCGAACCCCCCACAGAAGGCCGGACTGGCCGATGTCAATTGGGGTAGTGCCGAAGGGCATGGGTTTGTAACAAGCCACTAGAAGTCATCCTGTTTGAGCCTCCAATGGGTGGATGAGGGGATCTACGTAGTTCTCGGTCGAGCGACGTCTGCTCTCATACTTGTTCGGAGTCACCGGACAAGGGGAGATGCCCCAGCCACATCGTTCTGGGCTGAACGGGGCTTCATACGACCGCGTGGCAAACCTACAGAGTCATACACGCGGTGACGATCCGCAGGCGAGGCAGTGCTGACACCGAACAGACCGAAACTCGCCCAGCCTCCGCCCTTACCGACGACTTCACGAATATGCTGGTCGATCTGGACTCGGTCCACGGTGTTCCATGGCCGGAAATAGTCATGAACGCTTCTCATCAAACACCGTGGTTGTTGGTGATATGGGTTCCATCTTGTGCACACAGGCAGCCCATGCTTGCTGTTCGGATACTGTGCTAATCACCCGGCCACAAGCACAAGTCTTAGGGTGCTTTCCCATCGGCGCTTTGCGAGTGTCTCAATGACATGCCGCAGGTTATGCTGCGTGTCCCGCTGACAGCGAGCCGCGAGGACTTGCCACCATTGCGCCGAGACTCCGAATGGTCTGGAGCAGCTGTTCGAACCTTCCAACGATCATGCGCGCAGAAACGAGTCATAAACTTGTTGCATCGTCCCAAGGCGAAGCAATTCCGTGTTCTCGAGCCAACCAGTCGCGGATATGCCGCCGCGAGGCACGGCACTGTTGGTCCCGCATAGACACCCTCCCCCGTGACCACGGCGGGATATGAACTCGGCCTTGGGGACGACGCGCCACCGCCTTTTGGGGGAGATTGTCTGACGCACGAAACGAGGATGACGCCTGGCTCACGCACGAACAGGGAGCTTCTGTGTCGTCTGTGGTGGTGTGCGTGCGGTTCCCCGTTGCTCCGAGCCATGTTGCAGTGAGGTCTGCCGGGTTGGCGTCAGCCTCTGCACAGTTTCGCAGTGTAGCATCACCAGTTGTGCGTGGATGATGGATGTTCTGCCGACGTAGCGGCTTGGTAGTTGGGTAGAAATAGCAGCCTGAAGGAAGAGATCCCTGCGGGTTTCTCATAGGTGTGTTTTGGTTTTTATCTCCACGGACTTGACTCGCAGCAAGATGGTCTCCAAGACTTTGGATCTTGGCTTGCCCGTCCATGGCTACACGGGTAGACTGCAAAGAGTAATCATGTCTCCTATGGTGGAACCCCTGATGATGGCAGGCCGCCGCCGTAGCGCCGCTTGTTCTCTCAAATTTTGTGCAGCCACAATAGGGGGGGAGGAAACACTTGCGTCTTAGGGGGTTTTCATTAATGCTGCTTCTGCTACTGGGCTATTTCCAGGTGCAAGGCTTCGATAACCACGTCATGTCATCTCTCCAATGTAGACTTGAGCCTATCCCCGGAGTTTACTCGCATCGTGATCCAGCACAGCTTTCGACAGTCGACTTATTCATGTCACACCCTCGATAGATCCATCACAACCCCCTTGGCAAGAACGCCCGTGTAGAAAAGGAGTACGGCCAGCGTGGGTAGCACCATCACCGAGCCGACACGGTCAAAGTATCTGCCGGTGGCCGTCCGTGTGTCGAGGTGGCAGCAGCAGGCGCACTGGCTTGCCGGACAGGGCGGGTTGCCCTCGAGGTCCTGGGGAACTCTATACGTGACGGGCTGCCCGGGGAAATGTGCTCTAGTGGGCTGTACGGTTTGATCCGAGTTCCGTCCAGCGAAGAAGGCTGGTCTCGGGGGGTCGGGTGATGTCGCGGAGTGGACTCTGCCTGGCGTCGTGGGGGTGTTGAGCGTGGAGGGAGGGGGGGTGTTCGGAGGCCTGACGATGGCTGTGCTTTGGCTCTCCGTATAGGGTGCTTGGTTGGCTGGTGGCGTGGGGGTTGACATTGTTGGTGCCGTAGAGAGCTGTCGGTGCTTGATATCGTTGCTGTATCGTAGGGAGTGTGTTGAACAATGGTTTAACGATGCTGCGATTCAGCTGCTGACGAGGGTTCACTGGGCACTCATGTTCACTGGCTTGTCAAGTCTGGAAGAGGTTCAGTTGGAAGCACGGCCAGACTGCCGCCCACGCTCATCTGCTCCCCCCAAACCCGGCGGCGCCTGCCATCAACCCACCCACTTGTCGAGTAATCCCACCTGCCATCCGTTGAAAACCCTCTCGCCCGCGGGCAGGAGCAGGCCGCTCTCCTCGAGGCCCTGGGCGGCAGCAGCGATGACCTCGACGGGCAGGTTCACCTCCTGCACGTCCGACGAGAAGGACTCGAGCATCTTGTCCGCTTGTGCCAGGGGTATGGGTCTGTAGAGCAGCTTCAGCGCCGAACGAGGTCCGCCGTCGCGAAGGCTCGAGGCGTAGCTGATGTTGCCGTTCAGGACCCAGACGTGGAGGGCGGACTGCGGCTGCTGCGCATCGCCGTTCGAAGCAGCCTGGATCGTGGGCACGACGACGGACTTGGAGGAGCCGGAGCGGGACTGGGTCGCGAGGAGGGTGGCGGCGAGGCAGTCTGCACCTGTGGGCGGAGGAGCGGCCGACGCGGTCTGGCAGGTGGTCTGCCACTTGAAGAGGACGACGGATGCGATGGACGTGTTGAAGAAGCCGATGTGGGTGGTGCACTTGGCGCAGGCGACATGGAGCATTCGGGGGGTCGGGGTGGCTAAGGACGAAGAGGAAGAAGGGGAGGAAGAAGCCTTCAGGGCGGCGGCGGCGGACTCGGCACCTGATGTTGCATTTGGCGTGGAGAACTGTCCACGAGAATGAGCATTATGTTTATACAAGACCAGACAGGCAGAGCAGGCTGGTTCACAGAACGATGGAATTGCATGCAGAGGGGCTTTTTGGAGAAACAGGGCGGCAGCTTGTGAATTGTGTTTCTATATCTGAGCTGCTTGCATGTCCCTCGTCGGAATCCGGAGACCATCGCCTCTCTGATGATCTCGCATGGACCCGCGAGAGTGCCTCCCTGCCCGGCGACCAGACGAACCTCGCCGTGACCCCCAGAGAAGGACAGGGGGTTCGAATGGCGCGGACAAGCCCGCTCCCGGTAGGCCGGGAGGGGGTACGGCTGGATGTGTTCATATTGGAACTGGGTATCGGTGACCACGCCATTGGGAGAGGACGTGCCTGGACATGGCCGCCTTCTTGTAGTTCCGTACGATGTGGAATGTGATGGGACGGCGGGGGAGGGAAACGACGACAGGGGACTTACTCTCAGCTGGGTGCAATCCTCTTCGGCGAGGAGGAAAGACGTCAGATCTACAAAGCCAACGCGCGTCTGCGCTGCGATGGACGAGTTGGCACCATAGCCTCGCTTTGTGAGATGCTCCTCGTCCTTGCCGTTCGCCCCGGACTCTTCATCGTGGCTATGAGGCTTGTGGCAGTGCCAAAAGTCCATCATCTCCGCCCAGTTCTCGCTCGGCAGGTCTTTCCACACGTCGAGCCTGCTCTCTGCCACAACTGCCTGGCCGCACTGCCGGCATGAGATGGCTGACCCGGGCGCCAGATCCTGGGCGCTCCACGGGACGGTAGGCTGGAGCTCGTCGCGTGTGCTGGGGAGGGTGACTGATGTTGCGACGGGGAGGCGCCAAGCGAGCGAGGCGGACGCAGCTGGGGCCCTCGGGATCGGGAGAGACGAAGGCGCGGACACTCGTCCCGGCAGACGCGCCTCCTTCGACTCTCCCCTGTGTGTGACCAGGATGCTGTCGCCATCCGCAGACGTCTGTACCGTGGTCGACGCGTCGGCGGGCGAAGGCAGAGATACGGCGATGGAGACCTGCCGGATATTTGGCAGAAGCTCTGCGTAAATGACTATGGCGTCTGTCATTGCGATGGGAGCCATGTCTGGGTCTTTAATTTCCCCCCAATGTGGCGTGGGTGAGAATGTTGGGTGGGAATCAAATGGTTGATGAACTGTTGATCTGTGAGGTAAAGAAGCACAGGGCTGTGAAGTCAAATGGGAAGGGGGTGGGAGGCCCCACCAACAACCGAAGACGGACTAGCTCCAGTCCTTGACCGAAGCTCTCTCGAACCTCCACTGATGGCAGATGCTTGGAGCTTGAAAGAGCTGCACGTCCAGAACACCACTTACCTTGCGTCGCCTGAATATTCGTCGCTCGCTCTCGCTATACAACCTGGAAACCTTCACCTGCTGTTGAATACCTACGCCTCGAACCCCCCAGGTCCGCCAGAGCGACCAGGCAAGGCAGTCATCATGTCCTTCCTCCACTCCTACATGAACAGTACGTCTAGGTCCCCCACGACCCCATGTGCGACTTGCGCCACACGGACTACCGCTTTACACCTGCTGACCCCTCGATAGAGAAGGTCCTGATCATCACGGCCGACTCAAGGATCCTGGTGGGCAACCTGGTGGCGTCAGACAACAACACAAATCTCGTGAGCCCCGCCATCCCCCGCCTGCCTTGAAAAGTTCCCCGCTGACACCCATTTCTCTTCAGGCCCTCAGCGACGCGCACGAACGAGTTATCCAGACCCCCGACAGCGACGACCCCTCCGTCGAGGTGCCCCTCGGCCTCTACCTCGTCCGCGGCGACAACGTCTGCACCATCGGCCTCGTCGACGAGCAGCTCGACAGCTCCATCAACTGGACAGAGGTGAAGGGCTCGGCGATTGGAGGAATAAAACACGTCTAGGCCAACGCGGACGCCACAACTCGCTGGGAGGTTGCTACAAGACCCAAAAAAAAATTATGATGTTACGTTTACGAGCCGGATACCCGACTGTCCAAGTCCAGGCCCAGGCCCCATGCATACACACGCGGCGAGAGGAGCAGACACAGAGACAGGAAGACACCGAGATGGGAAGGCGCGGGCTGCGATATGGGATTGGTAGTGAATGATATTGGGTTGCCTTTGGGTATGCGCTGCCCTTCTTCGCAGACTATGTTTCTATTTGTGAGGCTAACATCCCCTTCCCCTCCCTTGAGGTTCCCCCGGCGATCTATCCATCTATCTATGCGAAGATCCTCTTCATGAGGTACTCGGCAAAGGCGTCCTCGCCCGGCGACTCGATGATCCTGTTGATCCTGTTGCCCTTGTTCAGGTGGAGCCAGCCGTCGTCGTCACCCGGCGCGTTGTCCAGGGTGAGGGCATCAACGTCCTGGCCCCCCTCGGCGTTGAGCTCGATGGCCACCCCGCCGGACTTGGCGCGCGTCCTGCGGTCCACGACGTGCATGCCGCGGGTCCACTGGCCACAGGTCTCGATGCGAATGTCCTCCAGCTGGGGGGTGCCCTTCCACCTCGAGTCGGACTGCGTGATGGCGTACCAGATGGTCAGCGGGTCGTGGAGCGACAGGCCCGGCTCGTTACCGTCACCCACGAGCGTGTCGATCTTGTTGAATGTGCCCGCGAGGAAGTGGTTGACCCAGACGGCCAGGGGGCTGCCGGCATCCACGAAAGGCTTGACGCGCTCCGTGAAATAGTTCTTGTTGAGGAGGTGCGGGGTCGTGATGTCGAGGGGGAAGAGGGACAGCTTGAGTTGGCGGGACAGCTTGGCGGGGTACGCCGGCAGCGACGACTTGTTCTCGGACAGCGGGGGCATGGTCGACGAGGGGTTGGGCGAGGTCAGGGCGAAGACGCGGGCCGTGGCGACCGTGTCGGCGTACGTGTTGAACTCGGCGACGGGCGTGATGTTGCCCTCGACCGCGACGGCGCCGCCCATGACGAGCACCTCCTTGGCCTTGAGGAACGTCTCGGGGTCCTCGGCGGCGGCCAGGGCAAAGTTGGTCATGGGGCCGACGGCGATCAGGGTGAGCGTGTCCTTGGGGCTCTCGCGCAGGAGACGAAGGATCTCCTTGTGTGCGGGCTCCTTAGAGGGCGTGAAGTACTTGGAGTAAGGGGAGGGGTCGTGGTCCAAGGTGGCAGACTCCTTGTGGAAGAGGCTCTTCCAGGTGTCCTCGGCATCCAGATGAGGGTGCTCGGTGTGAACGCCATGCAGGCCGTCGACTCCGTCTGATTGTATAGTTAGCCAGGAGGAGTCTTGGTATGAGAGCGGACGTGGACTCACGGAAGTAGTCAGCCATGAGCTGGTCATCCTCCAGAGGGTGCTCGGCACCAACAGCAATGATGGGCTTGTGCGCCTTCAAGGTCTCAAAGTTCTCGACCTTGCCGTTGGCCTTGCGCCAGTCGATCTCCTTCTCCAGGACGTGGAACAGCGCAACGGCGTTCTTCAGGCAGCTAGTAGATATCTGGTCAGCATGCGGAACGAGAGAACGATTCAGCGCGGGGTAACTTACCTCTGCAGTTCGACGTTGCCGTACGTAACGGAAATCATAGCAACCTCAAGCTCGTCCGGGTTGACGGCGAGGGCCAGCAGCATGGCAAGCACATCGTCGACGCCTATCAGTATGTCAGTCTCGCGTGCCAAGCCTCAGGATCTTTTCATATTTTCTCTTACCCGGGTCGGTGTCGATGATAATACGGTTGGGGGCCATTTTGAAAAATATGTAAACGAGTTCGGCCTAGGATAAAAGGTGCAGTTGTATCCAAAGAGAACTGGAGCGACTAGAGGTGAAGGAGCGTCAAGTTGAGGCACGAGGCAGGCGGTTTAAGAGCAAAAGTATGACTATTGTAAGTAGCGGAGCTGGCCGACGTGTCGGCTTATCGACCTTCGAAAGCCGAGAGAGAATCCGTGGTGTTCCCCGTCTTACAGTTCCCCAAGCGTTGACCCCTCTCGCCCTTCCCCTCCTCGAATGGTGGGGTGGATTTGGGATGGAATATTCTACGACTAAGGGTGGGAGTTAAGCCTAATTTGGTAGGCGCTGGACCATCGAATTGTGTATCTCGGGCGTCAAGGTCGGCCTCAAACAAGGTCTCAAGTCGAGGTCAACAGGGTCTCGAGTAGCCTTGAGACAATTTTTGTCGATAGCCACGTTCTCAGATAGGCTCTTGCCAGCTGAGTAAATTTTTTGGTGAGTGAGGTCGGTGTGTCAGTCGCCTTCGCGGTGTGTCAATCATCCTCACGGGTGTGCCAATCATCTTCGCGGTGTGTCAATCGTCTTCACTGGATGGCTGACCTGAAGGATGGAATATTAGCGCCCTTATTGCTCCTTCAGAGCAAAAAGCCCTTGGGTCTAAGCCTAACAGCACCTGCCTTCTCTCTGCTGGCCCGCTACAGATGAAACCAGCTTAGCGCTCCGGGACCGTCATCTTGCACGTGATGTGGGCTGCTCCTTCCAGCGATACCTCGAAGCATCAGCGAATGCCCTCTAGGTAGACAGGTAGCCAGGTACCCTGAGATGCCAATCAGCTTTGAAACTTTCTGGTTTTGCACGATTTCCTGTTCTCATTTATTTCCTTCTCTTCGCATCGCGGGTCGTCAGCTCCTCCCATCTTCCCATCTCAACTAAAGCATCACGACTTCAGCTACCCACCAATCACCAGGACTCGGAATCTCAGCACCATCACGACCTCAATCTCTCCTATCGATAACCAGGAGGTAACGTGTTAACAACGGAGCCGCTCCACCACATCTGCGAACCACAACCTCCCATCGTGCTCCATCGGCAGAGCGACCCTGTCCTCGTTCCCTCGACCCCGACACACGACGCACGCACTCCGGCAAGACGCACCTCACACAGCACTGCCTGCAGGCCCTCCAATTTCTCCACAGTCCACACAGAGCACGTCGACCCCCTTGCTGGCACCTATCCGGCCGGTCATTGAAGCCACCTGGTAAGTACTCGATCACCTCAGCTTTTTTGCCTCCTCCCGCCGATCTGCAGTCCCAACACCATAGCTCCTCCATCAATTGCGCAGTGTCACCCTCTTGTACGCATCTTCCTCTCCCTCTCCCTACTTCCCCAAACCCATCATCACCACCCATTGTGCCGACGGCCTGTTGCCTTTTCGATCCTGAAAGAGCTCCTCCCGGTGATCTCCTTCCGACCTACCTACCTACCTACCTACCCCTGTACGCACCCATCACTTCCCCTTTCCGCGCCGTCTGTCTTGCACCTCAGACCTTCTCCTCTCACTTCTTCCATCGGACAGCACGTTAACCAAGCTTGAATCATCTAGTACCTGTTCGATCCGAGCCTTCCCATTGAGCTATCAACGCTTGGTCCTTCCTGCGGAAGCTTTGACACATTTTGATCGAGCTACCTTCAACTCTTCCTCAAAAAGTTCACTTCCCCCATCGGACATCCTCTGCATCTCCTCAACCAACTCATCGGTTCTCCATCTCGCTGGTCTCTTCTGATCGGCATCTCGCACCATCTCGACTTCCACACACCGGTCAACATGTCTTCCGAATACCTCACCACCTCCTTCGTGGGCGGCTGGGCCACGGTCCTCGCTATCGCCGGAGCCGTTGGTTACAACTACTACCAGAAGCAGAAGCCCGCTGCTGCGCCTTCCAAGAACACCCAGGTCCCTTGGAGCCCTCCCAAGAAGAACAACCGCGCCAAGAAGCAGCGGCAAGAGGCCTACGCCACGGCGGCCCAGAGCGCTCCCCGTGACGAGACACCACGCGAGGAGCCTGCCGCAACAAGCTCGAAGAAGAAGGAGCGTGATGAGGATGAGGACAACAAGGCCTTCGCGAGACAGATGTCTGGCGTGAAGGAGGGCATGAAGTTCTCTGGCAACAAGGCTGGCGGCGACAAGAACAAGAACAAGCAGAAGTCTGTCAAGCAGAGCCGCGCGGCCGAGCCCACCGAAGTCTCCAAGCCCGTCGAGCTGACGCCCGCCGTTGCCGAGGAGGCCCCTGCCCAGGAGTCGTCTTCCTCGTCCTCCAACGCCGATGCCGATGATGACCGCTCCCCCGAGGTCAGGCCCGTCGACGCCAGCGGCGTCAGCGACATGCTCGAGCCCGCTACCGGCGGCCCTTCCGTCCTCCGCCTCACCGACACCGACAAGCAAAAGTCGAAGCCCAAGGTCGCCAAGGTTGTTGAGCCGGCCGAGACCAAGAAGCAGCGCCAGAACCGCCGCAAGGTGGAGGAGCGCAAGATCGCCCGCGAGGAGGAGGAGAAGCTCCGCAAGGTTGCCATGGAGAAGCAGCGCCGTGGCGCCCGCGAGGCCGCCGGCATCCCTGCCAAGGACGGCTCCCAGTTCATGGCCGCCACCAACGGCGGCAAGTCTGCCTGGAAGGCCGGCAGCCCCAACGGCCAGCAGGAGAGCAAGAAGGAGACCATTGACGTCCAGCCCCTCGACACCTTCGAGACGACGACGACCAACGGCACCGCCGCCAGCATCGCTCCCGCTCGCAACCAGAAGGGCGAGTCCTGGAAGGCCTCGGCTCTCTCCGAGGAGGAGCAGATCGAGCTGCTCAAGGAGGAGGACGAGTGGGCCACCGTCCCTACCAAGTCGGCCAAGAAGGCCAAGAAGACGCAGGGTAGCGACACTGAGGCCGCTCCCCCCAGCGCTCCTCCCAAGGAGGCGCGCCCCGTGCCCCAGCCCATCGTCAACGCCGGCGCATCAAAGAGCAACTCGGCCAAGGCCAACCAGTCCTACGGTTCCTTCTCCGCCCTGTCTTCCAAGGCCGACGACAATGCCGCCGAGGAGGAGCTCGAGTGGGATGTCTAAACAGTTTGGTGTGAAAATGGCACACCAAAGGGAGGCAACGCCCTTACCAACCAACGTCGTCGGATACGCACACCATAATTTGCCATCAGGAGGATTTGCGCACGACTTGTTGTTCAATATGTACAAAAAAACCACGCAGGGGAGAGGACCCTTTGCTACGACGGGCGGATCGCTCGCAACCACCAGGGCAAAGGGAGGGGAGTAGGCAGGCAACATGGTGGTGGGGGAGAAAAGCACGGGGGAGCTTGATGGAAAGCGTCTCAGTCCACCCGCGCAACACTTTTGAGGCATGAACGGGACACGGCAGGGGGCTGGATGGAGCGATCGGAAAACCCCCCCTTTTTTTTCATGTGTGTCGGTTCGCACTCAATTTTTCTGGGGGAACACGGGGGCAGCCTTCTGAAGTTCCTTTCAGTGTTCCGGCTCGGCCGCGCGAGCGGAGGGAAGAGAAGTAAAGAGCAGCAGCAGCAGCAGTAGCAGCGTGGGCAAAACCTTTTTCAGCTTTCACCCACCGAGGCGCCACAAAAAGGGGAGTTGCGCGAATCATTTGGGGGGTTTTGCGCGCGCATGAGCCAGACAGCTTTCATAGGTCGTCACAATTCTTTGCTTTACACGGGGACGGTGATGTGATGTGATACGTGTTTGGGCTTTTTTCGTTTGTTGTCGTTGGCGTGAGGCTGATTTGGGCGTACAGTAAAGCCGACGGGATGGTCTGGCGTGGTTGGGTGTAGGCCTCTCCACATGGTCGTCTCTCAGCCAAAAGTCTCTTTGGGGTTGCAGGTAGGTCAGGCACTTCCGAAGCAGCTGAGAAAAAAACGAGGCAGACAAGCAAGCACACACGTTGGGCTTGCTCGCCTAAATTTGAGGCTTGCCAACGTTTATCCCGGTCTAAGAACGTTGACAGACGTTGGAGGAGTCAGTTAGGCCAAGGTCTCGTGGCGCCTTCGTCATCCCCTTGTGGTCTCATGGTCAATTGGATTTACGCGTGTTGGCGCTGGAGTCCACACAATCATGTTGCCTAGTGCCCACACTCGTCACTGGCAGGTTGAAACAGCACGCTGGCGCAGGAGCATCTCGTCCTGCCACGCAAGCGCATCGTCACCGTCCGCAGCACACACCGCATCCTCGGGCTCTGACGGACCAACGGACGGAGAGTTCGGGCGCGGGTTGTCGGGGCCACGAGAAGCGCCCGATCCACGCCGACGGCGGGTGGGGTGTTCGTTCCTGTCTGCCTACTGTGATGCGTGATTCCCGGGGAGCGAGAGATTGGCTAGCCAGGAAGGGGGGAAGGGGAGTGGGAGGGGAGGGAACCTGGGAGGGAGATGGTAGGCGATTGGCCGGGTGGGCTTGTCGTGCAGGCCTTGGCCCCTTGCATTCGAGCGTGGAGGTTTGTCGGCGTTGCCTGCATGGGCAATCATGGGGCGGGTTGCATTAGGACGAGATGGCATGGGGGGGGATGGCTTAGGGACCACCTGGTTGCGATGGGAACTGGACACGCGGCGAGGCGAGGTGGGTTTGGTGGGTTCATTTTTGACGACGTGGTGGTGCAGATGTGAATGATCGTTGGCCAACTGGCTGCCTGGCTGACTGACTACCTGCTTGTTTGTTTGCTGTCTGCCTTCGGGCAAGATGAATCGGTCTGACGGAAAGTCCGGGGCCAAGACGGTCTAATTCGCGCCGAGAGTTCGCTGGACTGGCTAACTGGCGATGGGGGCAGGAGGGTCAGGACGTTTTCGTGGGCGGCGGGGGGATTGAGTTCACTTCGTTGCTTGGAGGGGCGGGGGAGGGGAACGGGGGGACGGGAGGGGGGGTCCAATTCGGCGATGGGAGGCTGGGCTGAATGAATGAATGCTGGAGAAACGACAAGCACCAAGGCAAACGGCTCGAGGGATTGATTGCATTGACGGGGAATGCGAGGAGAGACGGGTTGCTCCCTGGAGCAGAGGGCGGCCCTTCTCAATGCGCCTTGGACCAAAGGAAAGGCAAGCAAGCAATTGGAAGTGAGGTGTGCTGTGCAGCTGTGCAGAGGGGATCCGAATCGGGCAGTAGTGGATGAGGAGAAAGCTACTGCCTAGTTGCAGTGAAGGCGGTGTCCGGCGTGGCGGCGGCGCGGTCTGAAGTCTGAAAGAGGGAAGTGAGGTGAATTATTGCTCTCGTTCTCGTGCTCATCCGATGCGTCATGCAATGCAGTGGAAGTGGAAATGGACATGGGCGTGGACATGGACATGGACATGGCGATGGGAATGGAGGGTGAGGAGGGGAGGGGGTTTTTCGGAAAGAGGCCGGGGAGCAGCAGCCTTTCAGGTCCCAAGAGGTCGGTGGCGCTTGTGATTTACCCGGCAAGCTCGCCAGGCTTCTCAGAAACCAGTCGTGTCGATGAGCACCCCTCCATTCCAGCGCGCGGCCTTTTTTCTGCCCTTTCGTGCTCCTTAGGTCCTTTGGTCCTTAGGACGAGGGGGGGGTCTCAGGGAGGAGGGGCTCTCTGATTCCAGGTGGCGGCCAGAGATATTGAGCTGCTAGTTTGTTCGATGGATGGTAAGGTAGGTAATGTAAGGTTGCCCATGTTTGGGTTTCACACGAGATGGGTCTCCAGTGATCGCCAATGGCGCCCAAACGAAACACGAACGCTCAGGAACACAACACCAGGGTGACACCTGGCGGGCCGGCTATCGACCTGTGGACGTCACAGCATCCCGTTGCCGGGGCTCACTACTTGGCAGCTAACGAGAAAGCGGTGTCCGGTGTCAGGCTAGATCTCTGGGTTCGTGAGGCGCTTTCGGATTCGATGCTTGTCGATTGATGCGACTTTAATCGAGGGGAGCTAGAGCGCTAGTCGAGGATCAAGAGGGAACCAAAGATAGGGGACGCAATCTCTCTGTGGCATAGGACGAGCGTCGAAACGAGGTGGGACTTCCGCTAAAGAAAATAAGACCCCCCTCTCCTTCCCCCTCAAGACCCCCCCTCCCCTGTTGATGTTGGAGGAACACGACCAACTACAGCGAATTACAGCAGGGCGGGCCTCTGTAGCGGCTGCCTTTGTCGGAAGGTCCCACCCCCAAATCAACTCAATTACGCCCCCCGCATGCATTGTCCAGGCGTCGTCACTGCACCACGCCAACCCCCCAACCCCTGGTCTGCTCAGGCGGATCTGCACCCTCCCCCCCCCGTTCCCCTTCATCGCCGTCCTCTTCCCATCCCTCAACCTGCAACGGAACAGGCACAGGTTGGGACGACGCCTTCACTTCCCTTCCCGTTACCCAAACCAACACGCAACCCCCCCCCTCTCTCCCCGGATCCAGCAAACTTGGCCGGGCACTTCACACCTCCTCGGACATATCACGGCCCCCCTCCCTTTTGTCGTTCTTTCACTTCCCACCCACATACACATACACCATCCGAAGCCACCGACCACACTCCAGTATTCTTACACGAACGAGCGCAGGCTCCTGCCTTTGTGTCGCGACCCCTAAATAGCAACCGCTCTGAAACTCTACATCTCACGGGCCACAACCTCGCACTCGCCCTGGACTCGGCGATCATTCGCACAAAACAGATCGCGAAAGACGGCTGACGACGCGCATACTCGATTTCCCCCCCTCCCCGAATTGGACATTGGGTCTGGTACCCATCCGCTCGCGCTCTCTCGCCTCGACAACCCACTCAACAACCATGCTCTTCGGTGCGCCCCATCTGTCTTGACAATTGCCATACGACCTGGACTCTGAAGACGCCCGGACGTTCACCCCCCGCCCGCAATCATGTCGCTCCCGGTGGCCATCCAGTCGGTCATTTTCTACTACCTGGCCTGCACCCCTTGCAACGATGCGAAAGGACGGTACAGGGCCAAGCAGAAGGCCAAGAAGGATCGCGAAAAGAAGACAACGCTGGAGATGGAACAGCCCGGCCTCTACGCACACCCGTCACCGTTCAACACCAACCCCTACTGGCAGGAGGAGATCGACATTGGACCCAAGCTCCCCAAGAAGACGGGGAACAAGAACTCGAGTCAACGAGGACTCAACAGCGCCGGCACCAGCGCCGGCCGGGATAGCACCTCCGCCAGCTTGACCTGCACCAGCTCCAACCTCGAACACAGCCCGACAGGCCGCACAAGTCCCACAATCATCCCGGAAAACGACGGTACCAGCACATCAGGCGACGGCTGGAACAAGACGAGATATCAGCGCGAGGACGAGGAGCTCTGGGGCAATGACCTGACCAAGATGGGCCATAAGTTGGTGGATAACATCGTCAAGGCCGGCAACTCGGCGGGCCGCATGATCAAGGGCGAGCTGGGCAAGGAGAAGCAGGTCACCGAGGAGGAGCGCCGCGACTTTTACTTCACCCCCAAGAACCCGCCCGTCAACGAATACCACCCCCCAATCGTCGGCAGCACACCCGCGCACAAGAATGCGCTCCAGTGGATGCTGCAACCCCCGCCAACCGCCAAGCTTATGGAGGGTCGCGTTCCCGTCAGCAGAGCCAAGAGCTCTAGCAGCGTGGCCAGCAGGGGCAGCAGAGCCAGCAGGGCGAGCAGGACAGCCGGCACGGAGGACGCCTCACTGGGCCGCCTAGTCCGAGAGAAGGCCCTGCAGGAGAAGCTGCGCAAGCAGCAGACGCCATCTGAGACGGAGCTCATCGACGCACTGATCGGCTCGAGGTCGAGGCAAACGACGGTCTCTAGCCGAGGCCGCAGCATGCGAAGCCGCAGCCTCTCGTTGGAATCAGAGATGTACTCAGAGCCGTCGACCGACAGCGAGCTGGTCGAGCGGAGGAAACATGCCCGCAGGCAACCCAACTACGGAGAGTCGGACGACTCGAGCGACGAGGACAACCTGGATGCGCTGCGGCAGAGCCGAGACTCGCTGCGTGCGCGAGGCTCAGCACGCGCGGCACAACGGCCCAAGCTGGGGACTATCCGCAGCTCAGGGACGGGCAGCAACACGCCGAGGGCAGCATTAGCCGTCAAGCCCAACAACACCAGGTCAGAAAGCGTCACGCCGAGGCCCTCTTCGCCGACGACGCCGGCCAAGGCACTCCTCGTGTCGACGACGCTCAACAAGAACGACGAGAACCAGAGCATTCCCGCCGGCTTTTAGGACGACGACTGGGAATTCTCACCCGCGAGACCGTTCTCACCCTTTCTTTACGAAATCCCGTTTCCTTTCTTTGTCATGCATCATTTCCGAGAGCATAGCGTTTAGGGTTTCTCCTTTTCTTGATTCATTACCAGGCGTCGGGGCCCCGTTCGGCGGTTCATCACTAGCAAGCATATCGGGCGTTGGGGGGGATAGGAAGGTGGTTTCTGCTATTCAACAAAAGCTGTTCGCCGGCCGTCAGTCGGTGTTTCGATAGTGTGGGCGTTACTTTGAATCAATCTTTCAGGATTGCCACGTTTGACCAGTGACCTGCAAGTGATGTCCCGCGCGACGCTGCGAGAAAGGTGAAGTAAAGTCATGTTGATATTGAGTGTCCTCTGCTGTCTGCAACAGATGACAGCCATTTTTGCTCCCTGGCCTATCCGGACCTATTCCTAACGCCTCCCAATGCAGCCAGCCTCATGCAGGTACGTCGTCGTTTCATCGCCCGGCCCTCGCCGTGACACATCGGGACGAGGCATCAGAGGTGCATCCCGCCATCGGCGTCGTCGTCACCATCACCCAGTTCCCGCAAGCGCTCCTCCATCGCGCGCCGGAGCTGCTCGTCGTCCAGCCGTCCACCGGCGGGCGCTGTGGCCGTCGTGGAAGCCGCCACGCTTCCGGCAGCGGCAGTCGCAGGCGCAGCAGTCGTCGCAGCAGCAGGAGCAGCAGCAGGCTCTCCCCTCGGCTCCGGCTCGTTATCATAGTGCAGAACACCCCCGCGGATGGTGCCCATCTGGAACGTCCCGTCGCTCCACGCAGGGTGCCGCCCGTCGGCGATCCTCTCCTCCTCAAGCCGGGCGTCGCGCAGACCGTTCGTCACGGGCGCCACGTCGGCATCAGCAGCAGCAGCGCCGTCTTCGTCCTCCTTGGCGGCCTCGAACTCGCGCCAGCTGCACCCTCTGTTCTCGACCTCGGCGCGGATGAGGGTGATGCGCTCGTCCATGCGCAGGATGACGGCCTCATTCTCGCGGATGGCGTCGGCGCAGTCGGGGTCCGGGGTCGAGCCTGGGGGGTCGGTGCCGAGGGCGTAGGGGAGGAGATGGATGTTGGAGGTGCGCAGGTGGGAGATGGAGTTGCGGATCTCGAGGACCTTGAGGTGGAGGGTGGGCAGCGAGAGGGGGGGGAGGGCGGCGGCGAAGCGGGCCGGGGAGATGGGGGTTGTGTCGGCTGTTGTTGTTGGGCGGGACATGGCGGGTGTCTGTTTGAGGTTTGGTGTCGGAGAAGACGGGTGAGGTGAAAGTTGGAGGTGAGGGTGGTGGTGGGAGTGTCGGGAGACGGCGACGGTTGAGGTGAAGTTGGAAGCGTTGCTTTTTCTGTGTTGTAGAAGGAGCTCGAGCTTGACGCGAACGACCGCCTGCCTGGGACGCTTCATGCCTGAATGACCTACGATGGCGGGGTTGCCTGAGTGAGGTGGGGCACGCCATCGGGCCATTCGGGGTCCCTGTTCCGGCGACGCCCCGGCGTGCCACGGCGCTGATAAGATAAGCTAACGCCTACAGCCGCCAGGCCAGGCCAGGGAATGGGACGACCAGCGTTGGAGAAATTCATGACGCCGTCGACGCTACAGCTTCAGTGACGTACCATACGTGAACCACCACCGCCTGTCCCGCATCACCACCACCCACGATAGCTTGACGGCGACCCTGACATGCCGTCCCAGCTTCGTGCGCCATGAACGCCCCTTTCGGTCTCCTCCCGCGGCCGCTCCTCCAGCTCGGCCTGCGCGCCGTCTGCGGCCAGACCTCGACCCGCGCAGCCACCAGACTGCTCTCGACATGCATCGCGAACACACAAACCCGCTCCTCCCTCGACCGACTCACACGCCGGTTGCCGCAGCTCGGCCTCGCGCCGACCCAATGGCCTAGCCCCAGGGCCTACGCGACGGCGCGCACCATTGTCATCGACCGCTACGAAGACCTGCCCGACGATTATGTCGATAAGGACGGCCTGCCATTCCGCACGGCGGATCTGACGTCGGCGGAGGTGAAGAAGATCTTTGGCCCGAGGACAAAGAGCGTCAACGCCAACAAGTTGCTGAGGATATTACACGGACGGAGAGTGGCCGGTACGCTCAAGGACCCGGCCTACAGCGGGAACACGTATTCGTTCACCAAGGACGAGAAGCTGAGGGCGATGGCCTACCTGCGGAACATGGTGCCCGTGGACGAGATCCTCAACGAGGGCCTGCGCGCCGAGGATGAGCTGCGGGAGCTCGAGCGCGAGGCCGCCGGCGAGGCAGCGGGCGAAGAGGGCAGCGCCACGGCCACGACCGCTACGGAGGGCGAGACGCAGAAGCTCCGCCGCAAGACCGACTCGGTCTACGGTGACAGCGTCTTCGACTCAATGCGCGCCAAGAACATTGCCAAACGCGAAGAGCGGGAGCGCATCGAAGCCGAGGAGCGCGCTGAGCGCGAACGCGCGAACCCGGGGCCCCTCGCCAAGCTGGGCGAAGGGCACCCGCGCCAGCTCTCGCCGCAGATGCAGAAGTGGTCCGACGCCGCGACGTCCGACCTCGAAGCGCCGCCTGAGATGACGCACTTTGAGCGTCTCCTCCCGGCCACGACCCTCGTTATCCTCCTCGCCGCCGCCCTCGCCGGTTTTGCCGCCGTCTACACGCCGCCTAGCCAGCACGATCGCCTCTTCCCCGAGGTCTCCCTCGCGACCGCCACCGTCGGCACCCTCATCGGCATCAACCTCCTCGTCTACCTCGCGTGGCGCGTGCCCCCGCTCTGGAAGTTCATGAACCGCTACTTCCTCCTCGTCCACGGCCTCCCGCGCCCGGCCTCGCTCGTCCTCGCCTCCTTCAGCCACAGCAGCCTCCTCACCCACCTGCTCCCCAACATGGCGGCCCTCTGGGTCCTCGGCACCCTCCTCCACGAGGACGTCGGCCGCGCCAACCTCGTCGCCATCTACGTCGCCTCCGGCGCCGCCGGCTTCCTCGGCAGCCTCTACTACCTCACCCTGCGCGGCTTCCTCATGTACTCCTCCCTCGGCGCCTCCGGCGCCGTCTACGGCCTCGCGGGCGCCTACTTCTGGCTCCACCGCTTCGACCACTTCAAGATCCTCGGCTTCCCCCCGGAGCCCCTCGAGGGACCCCAGGGTCTGGCCTTCCTCGGCCTTGTCGTCGGCGTGCACATTTTCGCCTTCCTGCGCCCCAAGATGACCATCGACTTGATGTCCCACATGGCTGGCATGGCCATGGGCATCCTCGGCGCGTCGCTCGCGCGGGGTCCTTCAGTTACGGCCAAGGCCGCCGCGCCCGCAGTTGACGGTGCCGTTGGGCACGACGGCGCGACGAAGAAAGTCGATCTCGTGAGGGACGTCAGGGTCACGACGACGTCTGCCGGCGAGAAGGGTGGTTCGGCGTGAGCCGTGCGCCGCAAGCCCCAAGTGTGAGTGTGGGATGAGCATTTATTTTGTGTACAACATGGGATAGCGGCGTTGTTTTATTGGCGTATATACAGCCACCTTTGTACTCTGTCTGGCATTCAACGCCCTTTACATTTATCTCGACCGACTTGTGAATGCTTCAATATGCGTGACCTAGTGCTGTGCCACATGACTGGGTATCACGAGCATTTTGCATAATTAGGCCTCAAGGTGCCAGCATTGCTGGCTTGCTATTGTGTCTACTACATGAATTGCAGAGCATTGCTCACTCTGGCCCGTCTCCGACGTAGAATATTTCCTGAAACCGCCATCGGCATTCCACGCTTGGGCACTCACTTCCAAGCTGCCGCCCCGCAAGATGTGAAAATGCAGCCCCAAGTAAGAAGTCATGTTCTAGCGGACATATCAGCGTAGCTCTCCACCGAAGATGTAGCATCATCTCGTTTCTCAAAATAACCAGTCCCCACTTGCGTGTATAATATATCCTACCTGTATCCATCTCGAAAGGGCCCATCGTTTTCGTCGGCGAAAGCGATCCTACGTGGCTTCCCGCGTCGTCGTACAAAACCGCAAGGGAAGATCGACAGAAGCCCATGTTGTGAAAATCAATCCATCCTGCCGGGACAACACTGAGCCGCCAACACGTGGGCAGGGCCGTCACAAACCCCTTGGCTCCCATGTGTGAACAGGCTTCATCACGCATGCCGGCACAACACTTGATGGAACAACTCCAGCTGCAACCCAGGGAATCGAATCACACGCTGCACACCATCTTCTCTAGTCTCAAGAGAGGACCAACTGCTTCGGTCCCGAAAACATGGCCCTGGTCACTTTTGGTTCACATCAGATTAGCCGCCTCGCCACCTGCAGAATGCAGCCAAGGACCATTCTCGGGGACCTGTATTAGTGCATTCTCCCAGCGGGATTTTGAGCACATTGCACACCAGGCCGTTTGCCCTCTCGCTGCGCCGAGATCTCCTTCTCGGAAAAGCGGTGCCTGTCCTCGTGGTGATGTTTACTTCCCCGCGGAAGCGTCTCAGCGCTGCCGCGTCTCATCACATGACCTTGGCATATCCGGGGTCGCAGATGAGATGCCTCTCCGAGCCAGGCCGCCGATGAGGCGCCAATCGTCCAAGGCCGCAAGCTGATGGCCGTTGGTTGGTGGGACGAGCCCGGGGTCGTGGATGGTGGCGGGCGGGAGGCAGGATCTAGATTTCCATCTCGATTTCTCACGACAAGAGAACTAATTAAGGGCTTTCGGGTCACGGAACGGAAGTTTCGACGGCTATACTCGAGTCATCAAGTTGACAAGCCACATGGTCTGATTCCTGTGCTGGTATGCGCTGTGGCATGAAGAACGGCTGGGAAGCCCTGGGTCCGGTTCGGCAAGGCCGAGCAAGCCTCGCACGCGTCGAGCTGGACGCGGCATGAGGTTGCAGCCAGGCCACGAAGATGTGACGAGAGATGCAGCCTGCTACAGGAGCTGAAGCCAAGGTGGTGACATGCAGGAACAGAGGTGCAGGAGTCGATGCTGACAGTAATATCCAGCCGGGTGGTCGCTCATCAATCAATCACACTTTGCTCGTCTTATCACCAACAAAGATGGTGGTCTGGACTCGAACGCTCGCGGAGCCGGATCCGCCGCTTATTGGGCCCCACGACAAGGCAGGGTGTGAATAGACGGTGTTCGTGGACTGGGCTGGCTGCTCGCTGGGGTGCGCCCCAGAATCAATTTACCAAGCACCAGCTGAAGGAGATGATATCGCTGGGGGTCTGGACATGTTGGTGGGCATTTGTTGCGTTTTGACGGTCGGTGAATCTCTCGAAGATGAACGAGTCGTAATGGAGTGGAATCTCCCAGTCGATGAAATGGACGATGGGTCTTGCCATCGGCGTATCATCTATATCTGTGCTGCTAAGCCGCATGAGGGCAGGGACGGGCCTGGCATCCATGTCTCCTTTTGGAGCCAACTGACGGGAGAACGCACAACCGTGGTCGGCGCAGTAGACAGCGTCGCAATGGGAGTGGCCACAGCAATGCGCCGGGTTAACTGCGTGTGCATTCGTCGGGACTTCAGGCTGTTGGATGGGTTGGCGCTTCAGTGTGGTGATCAGGGCGCGAGGGTTTGTGTTCCCCTTCTTGCCGGCGGCCCAAGAGCCTCGAGGTGTGTCGGGAATGTGGTAACGGATCCTCTCCGTGTTACCCTGAGGCGACATCAGTCAGGCCATGTTGACGATGAAGCCATCCGCTAAAGTTTCCTCAGCAAGCCTTTTTTGTGCAAGGGTCGTCCCAGATAGATTAGGGGCTGTCGCCGGTCGCACAAGGACGCACAGCACAGGGTCGGGCCCAGGCTGCTGGCATGCTCGTGGACCACGAGCCAGACCGTGGCCCTCGCGTGGTGGCAGGACCCGGTAGCTCTCGACCAGAAGTAGCTTAGCCAGTCGAGAGAGCTTGGGACCTGGAGCTAGGGAATGTCAGGAACGGGCACGGCGCAAGGAGGGTGGGTTGGCGCGCCGCGGCATTGGTGGGATGCCGATGCTAGTGGTGAAGAAAGCGCTGAAGATTCAGGGGTTCATCGACCTGCTGGAAGCTGAGCGTGCCAACACCACGAGTTGGGCCACGAACCACAGGATAAGGTGCAGACGGCCAGAATGAAGTCTAGAAGACATTGGGCCAAACCCTTGCTGCTTTGGGAACACGGAGCTGGACCAGCAAAGACCAAGACATGCATGATCTGTAGAACGCTGACAAGCAGCGTAGGTCAACATACCTTGTAAGGCCTCGCCTCGCGTTCCCTCTTTCCATGTCGACGTCCGTACTTAACTCCTCGTCCCCCTTTTGGCGTTGTCTCGTCGACAAGGGCCCTTCATCTCACCTCCTCCCGCCGTCGTCATCGTCCTCCTAATAGCGAGATCCCCTTCGGGACACTGACTCAATCCTTTCGTTTGACAGCCAAGTGCCAGGAAGCCGACGTAAAGGCAATCCCAGACGTCCAAAAACGCTGACGATCACCGCTGCCCTATCCCCATTCGACGCCCCTGTTCTGCCCATCTCTCATCCTCCTGGCGCCCCGGTCCCTGGCTGCCAGGGCAGAGGCCTGTGAGCTGTGGAGTGAAGGACTCTGTTCGCTGCTCTGACCGCAAGGTGGCCGGCCAGACAGGAAGGGAAACATGACAGCGCCGGGTCTGTCATCTTTGGGCGTCGTATCACGCCGCGACTCGGGGTCTCGCGAGCCCAGGAGGCATGGGCATGGGAGTCCCTGGTCAAACCAGAGGCAAAGCCCAGATGCAAGCCAGAGCAGCCAGAGCCATGGCCCGAGATGCTCAAAGGGGAGTGCGACCGCGGCGGCCGAGCATGGCCTCATAAGGTTCATCGACTCCGATATGCCCGGCAGATGTCGTGTTGACTCGGTTCCTTCGTCCATTTCTGGTGCTGCCGTCGCTCCCATGTCTGCTTTTACTCCGGAAGAGTCGTCTTCGACCTTTCTGTTTTCTGCGCGATCGAGTCTGGCTTCCATCGCTGCTTCCACCTCGACGACCGAGACAACGACGACGACGACATCGACAGCGACAGCGACAGCGACAGCGCCCGTGTCTACGACGACTTCTTGGTCGCCCTCGGCAATCGCAGTGTCGACAGATTTCAGCAGGTTCAGCAGATTCAGCTTTGGCACCACCGACACCGGCACAGGCACAAGCACCGGCACCGGCACCAGCATCGGCAGTTGCCGCCCAAGGCCGCTGAGCAACACCAACTTCAGCGGGAGCAACGAGAAAGGGGCAAGAACCATCGCAGACGCCATCTCCCCTTCACTTTCCCCCACCGCGACGATGCCGTCGGCCACCACGGCAACTACGACTGGCGTCAGCGACGGCGCGAGAATCAGAAACAGGACCAGAACCAGCATGGAAGGGACGACCGGCGTGCAAACGCAAACGCAGCTGCTAGACTGGAACTCCACCACGACTTCCCTTTTCAATCTAGACGCCCAGTCGCAGCTGTCGCGCCGATCACAACTCGATCAACCACCTCCGGTGCCGGTTCCAGCTCTAGCTCATGATCAAGAACATGGTTTCCAGCACGACTTTGATCGCGATCGTGTCCACGACTGGAACCTCAAGACGCACCAAGGACCCTGGGCTCACGTATGGCAAGATCTCTCCCCACCCCCGGCGCTGCACCTGGACTTTCTCGACGATCGTCGGCCCTCGTCCTCCAAGAGCCATCACTTTCAGTGGCCCAAACGAGGAAGCAACGCCACATATGATGAGCTTCTGCCGCTCCCCTCCACGGGCCGCCTCAGCTCCGAGTCGGCCATGACCATCATCGGCCGCAGGAGTAGCTACGACAGAAACACTTTGAAGGGCGAGATGCGAGACGAGGCCACAAGTCTGGATCAACAAGAGCAGCAGCAACAACAACAAGAGCCCGGCGATATCACGGCGAGCATGACGAAACAAGAGTTCGAAGCTCTCCCTCCCACCATCCAACGCAAGGTATGTGTCTCTCTGGGCATGTCCCAGCTTCCTGTTTACTGTCTCATGTCTCATCCTCGCGTGCCATTGCTTTTCTTCTTTTTTATCATCTGACCCTGTTCGTCCCTTCTGTTGATCCCATCCCTCCCTTTTTTTTGGTCACATCACTTGACGACAGCCTACACTATTTTCCTCCACATGGCCCAATCTGGTCAAGTAACTGGGAATGCATCCGCGGTCGCACCTGCACTTGCATCTGCACCTGCACCTGCACCTGCCTGCACACACTCGCCCGCGCACACAGCCTGCACCCACAGCCTGGGGCCTGGCATGCCCCCAATCCCAAAGGGCAGAAGCGCCCAAGTCCAGCGCAGGCCCCCCCATCCCCCCCCCTCCAAACACCCTGGCCGCCCCAACTTCGCAAAGTCTGGCGATGCTCTGGGCGCTCGGGCTTGTGTGATTCGGCAACCCGCGACAGATAATTTCAATCTGGTGAGGTGCGCCCGACTCGGTCATGGCCAAGGAGGAGGCGTGGACATGGGCAGTGTCCATCTTCATCATAAGTCTGGGCTTGTCTGTCCTTCTTACTCGCTGCAAGCGCACGCCTCTGCATTTTCGTCAACCTGCCGGACTACGGGAACATCATCCCCCCCAAGACCCAGTGTACCAACCAGCTATCGCCTTACACCGACCGAGTGCGACGTGCGACGTGCTACCGTCCACCACACCCACCCCCAGAAGCCCCCCAGAGCCAGCCCACTACCCACCACGGCTGCGACCCCCTACTCGAGCGACAGAGATACGCGCCCAGCGTCACAGCTAGCGTCCTCGCCCATCCTCCTCCGCATCCACCTGAACTCCACGGCAGACGGGACGGACGGACAGACAGAAAGCCAGACAAGCGGCAGGCCTGGTATGGAACCTCAATGATCGGCTCAGGCAGCCTCAATATTCCCCATCGTGGTCCCCCTCCCTCCAATCGCCGCGGCCCCGTCCCACCACACTCTTCTCTACCTCATCCACCCTGCTCTTCTCCTTGTCTCCTCTCCTGCTCCTGCCCCTGCCGGCCTACCTTGTCCTGCTGCACCCGGACCAAGACCCTGCCAGTCTGCTTGCCCCCTCATCCGCCAAGGCGACACCTGTGGGCGTGAGGCACATCGCCTGCATGATCATTGCGGCCTGGTCTCGAGCTACCAAGCTACCTCTGCCTGTTCGCGTCCGCCTTGAGCACTGATGTGACTGACCGACTCGACCACTGGAACTTGGGCCCTCTGATCCGTTGCGCTTGACATGCAGGTCCCGCATCCAGCATTCTCCCCCCCTAACGCTTCGTTCCTGCATTGAGACATCCTGTTTCTTCCCACTGCTATTATTGCTCCAGTGCATTTCCCCCCCTCTCTTGCCACTATCTTCATCTACTCCTCCGAGACTCTTCACTCGAGACATGCCATCTGTTCTTCGTACTAAAACCGTCGGTCCCGCCTGCAGTACTTCTCATCCCTCGAGCGCCTCCGCTTCGCCCAACTGCCCCCAACCGACTTAGACCGACCTATCGCCGCCTCTGCTGCCCGCACCAACACCAACACGGGCTCGGGCTTCACCACCACCGACCTTGATACCCTCTCCAGCTTCAAGAGACGAAGACGCAGGTCATCACGAATCGTCTCAGACCACACGGCCAGCCGTCTGACCCGAAGATCATCCCGCCGCCCTTCATTCTACGCCAATCTCCCTGAGAAGATCAAGCGCCAGCACTTGACGAGCGAGGAGCAGATTGTTGTTGCCAGACTGCGAAGGCACAATATCAAATTGGTCTCTCCCAACGACACGGTACGCAGATCCGGCCGAAGAGCTTCCAACGTGGCCATTCCCGACAGCCTGTACAGCCCAACCCTGGTTCCGCCCCGACCCCAAACCATGGAGACCCACGAATCGCAACCTTGGATCCCCGAGGCCGTCAAGAAGGGGCCGGACTCGTTTTATGACAGTTTTCGGTGGCTTGAGGAGGACGACGAACTCGACCTCCGCTTGCATCTTGACGACTATCATGCGAATCTGCGACAAGAACTCCCGCCGCCTACCAAGTCCCGCAGGCCATCCTTCCGTCGGCATCTCTCCATCACCAAGGTTCCCTTTGGCCGTTCCTCTATCTCCTCCAGCCGGCCTGGCACGACACATGCCACGACGCCCACATCACCAGCATACCCTCCGAGCAGTCCCTTGGCCAACCAAACAGTACACACCCGGCGCAAGTCACGAGCACTGTCTCTGATATCACCCAAGCAGAGCCCCAAAGACACTATGGCTGGCTTTGATCCCGCAGCGGCTCACTACCAGGATCCAGAGGCCCGGCAGAAGCTTAAGCTCTACCTCGCATCGCCTCTCAAGTTTGACGAAGCTGTGCAGTACGGCTTCCCTTCCACAGATGGAGCTGTTAAGGGGCCGAAGCCTGTCGAGGAAGACGTTGTCGTTCCTAAGATGCAGCAGAAGCCGCGCACCTTCCTCGCCGACGACAAGTCATCCATCTACAGCGACGAGCTCTCTGCTGCCGACTCGGATTCCCCAAAGACACCTCACGCATTCGAAAAGCCCGGCATTCGCCCGCTTCGCGTGCCCACGGAGCCTGAGGGCCCAGGCAAACTTGTCGATGACACTTCAGGGGCGCCTTCTTCTCGGGAGATGACACTGCGTATGACGCTCACAAGGCCTGACCTCCGAGCAAACGAGGAGCAGATTTACGGCTGGCAACAAAAGGCTACCTTGGTTGGCCGCAAGTCGACATCCAATGCTCTCCGAGACGACTTTGACCCCGTCACCTGCTCCAGGGAAGGCAATTCCAAGGAGAGCTTCGAGAGGCAATTTGCCGCCATGGACCAGTGGCAATCACAGGTCAACGAGCGCGGCGTCATGAAGCGGTTCTGGCACAAGGTCCGACGTGCCCCTTAGTTGAGCGATCGATTTTCACGACATTTTCCTTTACTGAGCGAGCGTTGCAGCGTCCTTTGCGGCTTGACGACTCTAATCCTCATCTTTCCCTATACCCTGTATCTGTATACCATCTACTTAATTCGCACCTCGGTTACCCGTCGTTTTTCTCGCTCACTCACTCACTTTCCCTCTTTTCCTTTCTCATCGAAGCGGGCTGGCTTGGGATTATCGCACTAGTTTGGCGATTGGCGTTGTGCCGCGACACTACAACAGCATGGAACAGGCGTTGACTGCATTTGACTCTCGGGCCCTTCAGCAGCATCTTTGCTTTTTCTCCTCCCCACCACACACGAAGGTGGATTGGCAGGATCGGGAGCGAATTGCAGGGGATCGCCAGCGGCATCTTACACTAGACTACTCTCTACCTTATGAGGCGTCGTGGAATACAAACACACATGGGGTTTCTCCCCTCCCCCCCCCCAAAGACGTCTCGCCCGTACACCGTGACATGTAACACGCCGTCGCTCAGCCCACGAGACGAACGGCCAACATGGGCATGCTTGCTCAGTCACACCGGAATCTCGTGTCGGTCGCGTGTGGACCCGTGAACAGCGTCGCTGCTAGTCGACTAGCGGCCCCGGATTGTCTGGGTTTAGGAACAGCGCTCTTGGGGGGGAGGTGGGTTGGTGACGAAAGGGCCCAAGAGTCGATAGCAGCGCCTCCTCTGCTCCCCGCGCTGGGGAACCCAGGCAATAACTGGCAGCGCTATGCGGCAGATGCGCACCTCGCACATCCTTCGGGCCAGAGGGGTCACGGCGGGAAGGAGGAGGAGGGGAAGGGGGAGGGGCGCGGCCTGTGAGACGAGTGCAACGTGAGCATATGCCGGGCTACCATTCCTCGGACGAGGACCAGACGACAGCGCAACGATGTGCCGTTGAGAGTTGATGCTGACGATGTGATGTGCCGGGGGGAGGGTGGACCAGGCCCATCCCATCCACAGGTGCGCACAGGCGATCGGCGCCGTTCGGGGGGAACGAACGCAGGCAAGAAAGGGCACAACACAGGAAGAAAAAAAGTAAAAAGCGAACGAAGTGCGAGCTCCGTCCATGGGTACAGCGCATCGAACGTACGTCGTCTGCAGCCGACGTGGGGCTCGTGTCTCGGATGCTTGGATGTCAGGTGCGGTGGCTTTTCCTGAGGAAGCGCTCGGATCGCCAGTGGCAGTGGGTTTTTTTCCTTTTTCCCTCCCCGCTCTTCCTCCTGTTCCTTCGTGGATGGCGGTGTCCGTCCGTTCGTCTTTGTCAGGTCAATGCAGTTTTTACTAAATACCAATGATTCACGCGTTGAGACGGCGCGCTGTTGTTGTTTACTTGGAGTTGCCCGATGGTGGTCCCCGAGAGTCTGTGTGGCCCGAGTAGTTGGGTTGGAGGGTGGGCCTTGAAGCATGCCGCTTTAAGCGAAGTGAAAGGCATGGTGCAGAGTGGGAGTCGCTGAGCTCGGTAATCCTTTACGTTACTCCCTGATAAAGGGGTGGATATGCGGCTCAACTGCCAATATGGTTTCTCGTAATAGCGAGAGATGCTTTTGGAGCGTCGAGGCTCGCCAATTGCTCGTGGCCAGGCTGTGCGGGTAGGAAGCTGGCGACGGCTTAGACGAGGATGTATCCCGTCACTCAGTTGGGCTGCTGAGCTCGATATGGGGCAGGTTCGACACTGGATCGAACTCAAACGTCGGGAACAGGTTGCCTCAACTAAGCGGACATCTTGAATAATGGTAGATGGAGCACGAATCATGAAAAGGATGGGAGCGATTGTCAGGTCTTTTGCATGATGGGTTCTGATCGTGATGGCAAAATAGCTTCACAAATATTGGCTTCTCGCAACAAACGATATGTCAGAATTCCAATCAAAGAGATGGGACATCTTTGGATTCCCTAAATCACGGCATAAGGTATGTTAATGTCCAGATAGACGCATTCGATGTTGATGCTGCACGAATTCGACGTCGACATGTCGCCGTTGACTAATCCTCACAGCACCTGAACATACAATAGCGGCGACACCCCTAGCCCCATACGGCCACGCGCAGACACCCGGAGGCCACGCCGCGCGCTGCGGTGAGTGGCTAAGCTGCAGTGCTCTAGCTCTGGCGCGCCCTGAGGTAGATGGGTTCGGCACGGACTGGCGCTCATAGCTGGGGAGTTATAATTGCGCAGGGAGGCGCGGATTCTGGCGTGTTAGGACGCTGCGCGCACGGATGTGGCTTCCGGGTTGTCGGTACTGAGAGGAGGGTATGGGCCGGACGGCGTTGAGGTAGGGTGATGCCGGAGGAGAGACGGCGCCTCGGGGAAGGGTTCTAGTGCGGTGATGACTTGATGCTGATACCTACAGTGGGACGCCGACGGTAGAGGGTATCATTCGGGCAGATGGTATGATGCCTTGATGCCGCTTGGCGGGCATGTCGTTGGTCGTGAATGTCAGACAATGGCGGGGAGTGGGTGGGAGGCTCGAGAGTCGCCTAATGCGTGGCGGGCAGGGTTGACGTTGCTTCTGATGGCAGGTGCTGCATGCAGTTTCGCGGTGCATGGTGTCTTGTGCGTTGGCCGTTCGCCCATGATGAGGGTTCGGTCCAGACTCGTGATGTTGGTGATGTTATCTTATCGAGCCTGGTATGGGTCGCATGCATGAATATGCAGCCAGCAAAAGAAAAGATGGTGGCACAGGCCCTTCATGATGGGACCGAAACATGGGATGGCCACGAGATGACCACGAGATAGTCCGATGACCGTTTTCCTGTGCCACTGCTTGCCTCCCGGAGCAACATAGAAATCCTTCCGCCCGACTTGTTCCATCGTCGAGAATGGAACTTGGTAGCGAGTATGTCGTCTTCAGGGGCGTGCGTGCAGGTCGCTTCCCGATTCGGAGTCTTGGGGCCTTTCGCCTTCATCTGCAGCGGGCTTTCCGACCTTCGCCCGTCGGTGTTAACGAGCCTGTCGAGCAACGCACTCAATGGTGTCATTGGAGGCCCCGCGTGCGTCCTGCGCACGCTGGACCGACGATATCACATCTCAGGGCGAGGCGTCATGGCGGTCAGGGTTTCGGGGTCCGGCCCCTGCATGATGGGGCCTTCGGGGGCCCAAAGGGTACAGCGTGCAGCGGGGGGATTGCTACTCTCATCACGGGCGCCGGCAGCATGCAGGGGAGGCTCAATACATTGGTTCGGCAGAGGTTCGGAGCAGGGTATGCATGTTGAGGCAGATGTTGCCTGGTCCGAGCCAGATAGCAGGAGAATCGAAGTGTTCATTGAGACGGTGTCCCTGTCGTGCAGGGCTGCTACGCGCAACATCTATCCAGTTCAGACACCACGAGCCTCTCAAACGCCACTTGCAACGAAAATCCCCCCTCGCTGACACTGGCACCTTCGCCGGACTGATCATCAAAGTCGTTCTTCAGACACCTTTGTACAACCCGCCAGTACACCTCTCCCATCCTGTAAAGTAGCTTGTCACAGAACTTCGTGCAGACCTTGACCCTGAAGTCATGGTCGTTCTCGCATTCCTCACGCAGCATCTTCAGCGTCCTCCATAGCCCTATCTCCAGCAGCACAAGACCGAGGCTGTAAATGTCAAACTGCGCACAGTATCGCTGCCGCTTCTCCAACTCTGATTTTGCATGTAGTGCGGGATGGCTGTATAGACGGATAGTATCTCGGCGGCTTTGGAAACCTGCGGTCGAGATGGAAAGCGTCTCAGACAGCTCCAGGGGGTGATCTGGGCGAGATAGGTCCCAGCCAACGAGATGGAATGGGGGCAGTGGTCGAGGTCCGGCTTCGGAAGTATTGATGGCACCGGCGTCGATGGAACTACCTTCATGAATGTTTTCCTGGATATCAGGCAGCTTGCCCCTCGAAGATAAGGGTGGTAGTTGAGGTTCGGACCCAGCTGCCCAACAACACATGACGTTGTCACTCTGTATCGATTTATGGAGCCAATCGACAGAATGGAGATGATGGATGGCAGTGACTAGACTCTTCGCAAGATCAAATCTCTGACCCAGTGGCACTGGGACCGGGATATCGTGTATCAACGCATGAAGAGACCCCAAGCGACTCGCAGCAGGCGCCTCTATCGAGAAAACAACCCCTATTCTTGAGTTATCTGTATCATCGACGAGTCCTTTGCAGGGAAGTGCCATGAACTTTTCGAAAAGGTTGTCTCGGTTCAACAGTCCAGCAAGATGTCCCAGTCGCAAGGTTTGCTCAAGTCGAATAGGGTGGTCGCGGTTGTAGTGCTTCCATTCTACCATGACTTGTTTGTTCTCCAGCACCGCAAGGGTCCTGTAGTCGCCGTGGGGCAAAGCTCCTCTTTTGAAGTCACGAACCTGGTAGGTATGCACCCTTGCTGACGTCTGATTCGGCCCAGAAATGGTCGTAAAAGAATAAGCGGAGGCTGAGTCTTCGCTCTGGTTGTTCCTCTGTTCTCGTTTCTGCCAGTGCTTTATCCTTGCCATGGCCGTCAAATCGGGTCGTGATTCTGCTCCTGCAAGAGTGTCGAGGTCGACAATGTCGAGGACTGTCATGTCTGTCTTACGGTCGATCTGTGCCTGAATTGCTGGGTTCGTGAGTGCAGCTAGCAAGTCATTCGTCTCCCGGATGCTGTTTAGCAGCTTCTCGACTCGCCCTTTGTCTGTCGACACCCACTTCGCTCGACGGACAATGCTGGAACCTCCATTGGACACTGCACCAGTCTGAGACTGAAAATCTGTGGTGGATGAGTTGACCATAGGGGGCAGTGAAGGCTTCAATTCTTTCCGCATGAACTTGCTCCACCTCGAGGAGATCTTGTTTGTCGGAGCCTGCATCGCTTCATCGGTAAGGTTTTGTTGTTGCATTGGCGATGGCCCTTCCGCGTATAGAGAGATGATGTTTGTTGCATCGCTCAACTTATCCTTCATGTTTCCCAGCGCTGTCAAAGTCAAGGCCTCGAGTTTCGGGTTTTCCCAGCGCAGCTTTGACCCGACTGTGCTCTTCAAAAGAACTTGGTGCGAGGTGATGGGGTCATCAGGATGATGCCGATTTTGAGCATTTTCAAGAATATCTTGAATACCTAGAGCAGCACACCAACTTTCAAACTTCAAGGCCTGGAAGAGTAAGCCCAAATGCGCGTCGTTCTGTTCTCGGGCGAGCGTCGGAATCTGTCGGACCTCGACGACAATGGATAAACAGGTCTCGGCAACCTTGACGAGTTGCAACGATGCACCTACTGCACCAAGTACCTCGAGGCCTGCCATGCTGTACGTGTAAGGAGAGCAACGAGGGCATTCGATCTGGTGCTTTGAGTTATCTGAACGCAGATCGAACCCTGTCAGTCGCAGTTCACCAGGAGATGGAGTCAGAGGCTTCCATATGAGCGATTTGCATTGGTATCAGATCAGGCTGTGACGCTTTAGGTGAGGGGACTCACAGGCCGGCACTGAAGTGTAACAATATCTGCAGGTGGTGGTGGTGGTGGCCAACATTAATCCATTGGCCAAACAATTATGCATGTGAGTAATAGTGCTTCGTGTTCATGCTGACAGCAAGTGATCGAATTCGAGGCGTTCTCGCCCCACGGATGTGCCTCTCTCTCTAGTGTCCACAGCCTGATTCCAGGATCTCCCTTTATAAAGCCGGGGACGGTCTCGTGCTGATGTTGGCACCACTCTCAGCTAGATTCTCTACCTAGCCAGGACTCCATACACAAGCCTTAGACCTTTACCACATCCTCCTAGAATGAGCGGCACTCGCACCACGACAAGAATGCGTCTCGCGCCGCAAGGAAGTGTCAACCTGAATGACCTCCGTTACTCTATCACAAGGTCCCGCGCCAATTTCACCAGAGTTAGAGCTGCTGCTGGAGACTCCGTCAAAACCGCAGGTCCTAAAGCCGACTTCATCACGTTCGTCTCGTTCGCTTGCGAGATCTACCAGAACCAAGATGGCGCACTGGTACCGATGCAACAGTACCCCTCAGTACTGGAGACGTACCATGGACAAGGTCATACGAGTCTCGTAACGCGTGCCAAAATCTCTCTTTCCGACCCAACTAGTTTCACCTACGCCACCGCATTGGGGTCTTCACAGGAGGGTATCATCATCAAGCGCCCGAGACATAGCATCCTGGAAGAGAAGGCCTGCGGGCTAGCCAGCTTCATCACGGAGTTACGCATTAGATCTCACGCACCATTGAGATCTCATCCAAACATTGCTCTTCTCCGCGGCGTAGGGTGGGACTTCGAGGATGAAGACGCAACAATCCCACGCCCCGTCATCCTCGAGGAGTTCGCTCCCCAGGGGTCTCTTGATAATTTTTGGACCAATTGGAAATTTGCGACCATGAATTTCAATGCCAAACTAGAGTTTTGCCGCGACATTGCCGATGGCTTATTTACGCTACACAGTTGCGGCGTCGTCCATGGCGACATCAAACCAGAAAACATCCTCGTCTTCCCTCGAAAAGACGCTCGAAACTCGTTCATACTGAAGTTGACAGACTTTGGCCATTCTGTTTTGGAATCTGACAACGTCAGGATGCTTCCAGCATTTACACCACAATGGTCGGCTCCTGAAGTCGTCAAGGAAACCATCATGTCATTCGAAGATATGAAAGCCACAGACACCTACTCGTTCGGGCTGGTAATCCTGTCGATCATGTTGGGCCGAACATTTCACGCGGATATACAGGACGTGGAACACTGGCAGCAGGGTGGCAATATCTTGCTTAAAACTTTCGAGCTCGTCGAGAAGGAGGACAGATCAAATAACGACTCAGACCTCGACGTCGGCACCATCGCCATGCTTCTGCAAAAGACTATCCAGCCACTGCCCACTTCTCGAGATTTGAATGGATGCATTGATATCATTGATCATTACCAGGTCGAGAATCAGGTCACAAAAAACCGTGCACCGCTCGCCAAATACCATCCATTACTAGTGCCAGCGCTCGATGTGGCGACCAAGGTATTCACCATCCTATTTACCCCTTCACTTGTTCACGCAATCGTTTGCCTAATTCAATATCACAGGTGACTGTGGGATACCATACCCTCATCAGATCTAGTTTCCAACTCAAGGCACATATCGCGAGTTGCTTACGAGGAATTGCTATGAAACCACTTGATCACAGGAAGCCAGCCGCAGAATGGGAACTGGCTATTTGCTATTTCTCTGGATTCGGCGTGCCGAGAGACTTCGATGCCTCATTGCGCTGGCTATCTCTGGCGCGCGATCATGGAGTTTCAGCTGCTCAACAGTACTTCACACCGCTTGAGGAAGCTATTCTTGCCGCTAAGACTGCTCAAGCTGTTGAAGAGATAGCATCTTCCGAATTGAACCAAGCATGTTCGTCTCGCAACTGCAACATTACCAAAGAACACACGGCCATCTCACCTACATCTGATTTTGTTGCTAGCAACAATGAACGGACGTCCTCTACCAAGGATGGGGCAATCAAACTCGAGCATGCTGCTCCAAACCTCATTGTCGACTTGGAACCTGCCGCGAGCCAGTACCACGAATCCGAACGCGCAACAACACTTGAAAGATATTTCAGAAACACAGATGAGCATGGAAAATCATCAGAAACTGTTCCGACCCCGATGATCGGGCGCTTACAACATGCCATCAAAATTGGCTCCGTGCAAGAGGTACAGGACGTGATCAGTACCGATCCTAGTTCAATCAACAGCATCGATGACTCGGGAAACACACCGCTGCTACTTGCTGCCTATTGTAAAAGGTTTACTGTTCTTGAGTTCTTGAGCTCTCTGCCAGATATCGAAGCGTCATCACACAATAGGTCCGGGCAGAATGTGTTGCATCTGCTGACGGCCTTCGAGAAGGAGCAAGTCAACGAGCTAGTAAGACTGCTCGTCGAGAAAGGCGCAGATCTCCTCCAAGAAGCTCATCCCTTACGCAGAGATGAGGGGCGGTTCGACCTCTCCCTGGGGCTACGCTGCTGTCCTATATTGAACTCTATCTTGCAGAACGAGACTATACTCCTTGAAAGTCTTCTGGAAGCAGCACATTCCAGGTCATCCGGTTCCTTCTGCCAGATTTGCGAGGCAGGCTCCCGATTTCGACGTATCCTGGCTGTTTCTCTGTCGCTATTTCGGATCGATGCCCTGAACCTACTCATGGCACACCTGAAAAGACATGTGAAATTTGTCAGTCTCACCCGCATCAACATTTGGGCAGGCCAAGAGCTACTCCAGCTGCACCAAGTGCCATTTAGCAGTGTCGCAATTGTGGCTCTGGATCTTCCTGAAAGCTTTTTCAGAGCTATGATCTATGGAGGCGACTACATCAGTGTTCTCGAACGGACGCTTGATTTCCTGATGGTGCTGGAGAAAGCAGAGGACGATGCTCAACCTTCGCTTCAACTCAAGTTGATTGAAGCCGCTGTTACAGGAGACAGCTTGGAAGGTGTCAATTTCCTACTCAGGAAAATGGCTGAACAGAAATCGAGCCGTCAGGCCTGGTTGCTGAACCTTCACAATACGGATGGCCCAATGCCCTTGAGTAAGTCGATCGAGTTCGGTTTGAGGGCCATTTTTGATCGACTCCTTCGCGAGTATGCCCCTTTTCTCAAGGACAACTGCGCTGTGCCCTGCCAGAAGCCATGCAACCGTCCACTCTCAACCTGGGAGAGGATATATCGGCTGCTTCTAGGCCGTTCCGAGAATGATCCTCTTCCCAAAGGCCATACCCACATGCAGGAAGCAATCACGAGCCTGTTCAATTGTACCGTCAACCTTCGACATCAAGATACGTATTTCTTGTCAGTAAGTGCTATTTTGATCGAAAACTAGCTATCTGACTTGTAGTTCAGGTCGGCAATTGCAAGCGAAGTCGAAAACAACAGCCTTTTCCACCATCCTCGCGCTTTGTACCATGCATTGAAGAATTCAGAATTCAGGGCTGCGAATACAATCCTTAACAATTGCCCGGATCTGCTCAACGGAGAGCCTCCCGGGGAAACCTGGCCGCATTCCTCAAGCTCACTCACGCCGCACAACGTTTCACACTATTCTTTGATATCTTCGATAGATAAGCATCCCACCATAGCATGTAGGTTCCTGCTTTTCGGTTCGTACGAGCAGTGTCAGTTTTTATTGAAGCATCTGTTTTCGAGAAGATCAATTGGATTCGGGTATCCAAAGAGATCTTGGTGGAAACAATTGCAGCACCGCCGTCTGCGAAATGACAAAAACACCGCCACTTCCGGTGAAGAAAACGTGCCTGAATGGCATAAATGCCCTCTAGAGCCAGAGGAGTACAACGCCCTGCTTTTAGGCAATATCTTTCGAAATAGTACGAACAGGAAAGGGCTGTGGGACGTCATCGACGCACAAATCGTCGAGGGCCACTCCGTCTCAACAAAATATCTCAAGGTTGCCATTGATTGTACCAATACGAAAGCACTCTTTGGCCTACTTGAAAGAGGGTGGAAAGTCAGCGGGTCTTGGTATGACCGCCTCCATACACCCTTGCAGTACGCACGGGAACGCGCATCAAGAGTCTCAGGCCAACGACACATCAGAGATCTTGGGGCAGCATATGAGATCGCGAGTCTACACGAGACTGGGTATGAGCTTTTCGATCTTCATAGTGGCATGCCCCAGACCCATGAAGAGGTTTACAGAAGCTACATAACTACACGCCAAAGCCAGATCATCGAATTGTACAAAACTAAGCTTGGCGAAGCGGTCGACATGCTTGCTAAGCATGGGGGGGAAGCTTCGCTATTGCCGAACATGTCGGAGAGTTTGTCCAAGATGATACGAGTCTGGGCTTTTGTCTTGCATGCGGTTCTTTACGCAGCCGTTCTACCCCTCGTTCTTATCTTCGCTACGCAAGCTGTCTGGCATCACATGTCTTTGTCGCAGAAGTTTTGTTTTGGATATCTTTGGGGACTCTTGTCTTTCATTGGCTCTCACCCTTGGCTAATTGGGGTGGAATTCATATCACTGAAAGTCAAGTATCTCTGGTACTGTCTCTGCGCAGTCTTTTTCCTTCTGAACCACGTCGGCTTGCCATATCTTGTTGTTGCATATGGATGGCGACCACTTCATTCCTGTGCTTATCATTTGGAAAACAATCAGTTGGAGTCAAGCTGTACTAATTACACATTTCTTTTGCCTCTTGTCGTGGCAAGTATTGTGGCTGTTCTGGGGCTGGGACTTGACTGCTTCGACTCTCGTTGGTACTTTCGTTCCTCATATTATAAAAGGAGGAGCCGAGGCGGGGGCCCTTTTTTCTTTTGAAGCACGCTGCAAACATCGAATGCTGCAAGCATGTATTTCTGTGTGGGGGATTCAACATCAAAACATCATACTGACCTCGGCATGAGATAATAATCATCCTCGTCGTCGTTGGCAAAGGGCCTGAAATACCATCCCTTTGAGAAAACAATTAAGAAGCGTCGAAGTGGGCATCTGAAATTGTATCTAAAGAATTTACGGCCTGAAGGCTAATTCGTGTCTTATCCTAAAACTGTCGTGGACGAGGTGCGAATAAGCCAATCTATTGTATTCTGTCAAGGACAACCACTTGCGGTATCTGAGATTATAACTGCAACATAAATTCGCACGATGGACATAACGAATACTTCAGATAAAATGATGGATAGGCTCTACATGCCTTACGGAGATACAAATGTGGCATATCCGTCACGTGACTTCGTGTTTTAGCCTGGAGACGACGTCACACTGTTGGACTGAAATTTGAACCTCTCGCGTCAGGATCGACCCACCCAGACTCACGCAGCTCTCACCAAGCACCGCCATCATGCTGCAGCGCACAGGGAGGCCACATACCTGCTGGAGATGGGTAATTGCTTCAGCAGAGACTGGTTCACCGGCAAGACCAACATTGCGATCCTCGACAGCTTTGCTGTGGGTTCGCCCAGTTGCAAGACGTGTGAGTGCGGTCACGACAGCTATACTTCCAAATGCTTACCCTCTCCAGAACCTCGCAACTGTAAAGGAATCCCCTGAAAGCGAAGACAGCTTCCACAACCTGTCTGCTAATCTGACCGAGAATGACCAACCCAGGGTCAGCGTACGCGACAGGCTTCGTGTCTGGGAGCAGGAGAACCAGGCATCCGCTCATCGACTTCTCGATGACCTCCCTTTTAGCGAGAGGCTGGGCAACTTTCTGACAAGGCCGCAGACTGTGCGCACGTTTACAGACGAGCATGACACCAAGCTGGCCAGCAACGACTTGTACGACGGCGATGTCTTGTCTGATCTCCGTGGCCAGACATCGGCCCTGGTTGCTGGCGACCTCGTCGAGACCCGTTTCGGTGGAAGTCGCCTCCCCGTTCTCGCCATCTGTCTCGGCCGCCACCATGGCCTGCAGTACTTTTACCTGAACACCGGCGAGGTCCTAGCCTACCAAAGTCTGGTCGCGCTCTTCACTGTCACCAACTATGTCGACCTCTCCGTCCTGCAGCCCATTGTCGACCTGATCCCGAAGGAGCCTTTCACGCGGCCACGTAACGTTCTTCATCACGTGCGCACACCCGAGGCGTTGAGAGCGGCAGCCGATCTGCAGGGAAAGCTGACCAAGTTCTACGCGGAGGCCGTCCACTTCTACCAGTCGTCTTTGAAGTACATGGATGGCGCCAGTGAGCATGTGGCGGATCCGGACAAGCGCCTCTACTTGAGTTTGGAAGAGCTCGCAGATCGGATGCTGCCGACGTTCCTGAAAGAAAGCGGCAACTTCTCGTCCCATGTTCTATATGCTGTGCATCTTGCGTTGCAGCGCCATGGCTGGGGCTTCCGGCCGCTGAATGCAAAGTGGCATCGGAGAAACTACATATACGAGGTACAGCCGGCATCAGACATTGCTCTTCTGCAACTGGTCGAATCGAGAGTGCGCCGGCTCATCGATGGAGCCTTCCTGCGAGACAACCCGGGGCAATCTGCATCCCTTCTCAAGCAAAACGACCTCGGACGGTTCATCCTGCGGGCTCGAGCCATCATCAAGGCGAACCGCAGGAACAGGCCGTGGACGCCTCATGGCATGATTGGCCCCAGCAGTCAGATGGCTGAAGACCTGCCGCAGTGGGAAGAGTCGGACTTGAAGTACATCCGCTTCATGGAACTTTGGGCGTGCAGGAGGGTCATTCCTCAGTCTTCCCAGATTGACAGCTTGGGGTCAACGATCCTGCGGCTCACGCAGATGTACACCGAGTCTGACTGGGTCGCTCACTGGACGGCCTTCACTTTTCTCCAGGAGATTGGCTGGATCCCTCCCTGGGATATCCCGGCCCGTTACGAATACCGATTTCCCGATACAGAGGTCAGCAGAGGTGGCAGCCTGACCCGACCGAAGGTCGACGTCGAGGCATCTATGAGGCCTGATATCGCTGAGGGTGCCAGGCGGGATTGGGGTGAGACCAAGATTTTCTGCGTTGACTCGGACCAGACGGCAGATGTCGACGACGGCTTCTCGGTTGAGGCGACTGACGTGGCTGGCCAATACTGGGTACACATCCACATCGCAGACCCAGCGTCAGTCATCGATCCCAAGTCGTCGCTGGCCACCTACATCGAGTCTATGCCTTCCAGTCTCTACCTGGCTGGATATTCCGAGAAGATGTTGCCGCCTGAGCTGGAGCAGAAGTTTTCCCTGAACCCGGGGAAGCCTGTCCTTACTTTCAGCGCAAAGATCAACGAAGATGGAGATGTTCTGGACTACAACGTTGAGCCTGGAACCGTTCACAATGTGGTTCACATGACGAAGCACGAAGTCACGTCTGTTCTGCCGGGCCTTCAAACTCTAGAGACTGGTCTCGACGCAGGCTTCTCTGTCGGAAAGGACCCTGGCCCCCGCCCGCCAGTCAAGAAGATCACGACAGCAGACGAGCTGTCCACAAAAGACAAAGAGGACCTGCTCCTTCTCGATCGCCTGGGCGAAGCACTCAAGGGCCGCCGCGCCGAGAAGGGGCAGCTTCCCACGCTGCCGTACAGACTCCCCTCTCCTGAAGTGTCCTTCCGACCCATCTCTTCAAAGCAACACGCCACCGACCCCAACGCATCGATGATCTGGAATGGCGACCCGTTCATCAAGTTCTCCCACTCGAACTACAGCCAGGCCGATCGACTCGTCGAGCGTCTGATGCACACGGCCGGCGAAGTCGCTGCCAAATGGTGCCAGTCCCGCAACATCCCCGCGCCCTACAGCACCCAGCCCGAGGCCCTCCGCAACGCAGTCGAGCTCCAGCGCCTCCGAGAGGAGGTCGTCGATCCGCTGACCGCAGTCGGCAAGACCATACCCCCTGCCCTCCTACAGCAGCTCTTCGGCCTCATCGGTACCTCAGAGCTCTCCGCCCAGCCGGCGCCCTTCTACTCTGTCGGCCTCGACGCCTACACCAAGGCCTCGTCCCCGCTGCGCCGCTACACGGACCTCATCGTCCACTGGCAGATTCACGCCGCCCTCGCCCACGAGCGCGCAACCGGCACAACTTTCGACGCAGCCGCCCCCGCTGCGCCAGAGCACGACGCCCCCGAGTCCGCAGCCAATTCCGTCCTGCCCTGGACCCAGGACTCCCTCTCCCGCCTGCTTCCGGCCCTGCAGGCCCGCCAGCGCCAGATCCGCGAGGTCGACAACCGCGATGGGCCCACGCAGTGGGTCTTCCAGGCGCTCCTGCGTGCGTGGAAGTTCGGCGAGGCCCCGCTGCCGGAGCGCTTCGAGTTCGTTGTCGACGCCGTGCTGCCGTTTGGTATTCGCGGGCGGCTGCGGGACTTTTACGGTATCAGTGCCGTGGTGCCGCTTGCGAGGCTGGATGTGGGGACGAAGCTAGCGGAGACGAGCGTCGGGGATGTCTTTGAGGTGGCGATTCGGGATATGAACACCTACACTACCGAGCTGGAGGTTGAGCGGGTGGGCCAAGGTGGCGGGCAAGTTGAACCCCGTGTTCAGGATGAGGTAAAGGCTGAAGCGTAGGCCTTGCCTTGGAGATGTGGAGGCTGTAGCCACGGCAAGTGAGCAAGATTGTCGCTCAGCGTGGCTGTGTACGATGTATTTCAATATTGAGCCCAGAGAAGGGGCAGTGGTGGATGTCAGCCGGCCTGCAGACACCGAATTGTAGGATCCTCTGCTGTACGATACTTTTGTAGCTGTAGATGACGGAACGAACAGATAGACCAAGCTTCCCTGAAGCGTTCATCCCTCCTACCACACACACACCCCTGGCACTGCTCTCCGACAAAACATCAGCGCGGCAAAAATCTGGTATCATTCCTTCATATGGCCCTCTCTTCCCACCCCACGCTATTTTCGCTCCCCTACAACCCAGCCAGCACTCCCTGAATCCCAATCGACCCGGCATCATCCCGCTTCTGCACAAACGCCCTGAAATCCGGCTTCGTCAGCTTCCGCCCGGCACCCCCCACGGGCCCCGCGGCAGCCAGCGTCCTCGACTTCTCCCGCAGCGCCTCGGGCCCGACGATGAACAGCGACCCGACCTCCGTCAGCAGCTCGACGCTCACCTCGACCTCCTTCGTCAGCGAGCCGAAGGCCTTGAGCGTGGCGGCGTACTTGGAGATGTCCTGGGCGACCATGAGCCCGCCGGTGGCGTTGACCTGGAACTTCTTAAAGTGCTCGAACAGCAGCTTCAGCACGGCGAGGGCGAGCTCGGACGCGAAGACCTCCATGTTCTGGCCGTCGACGGCCTGGGCGACCTGGCGCGCGGCGCGCGCGAGGAAGGTGCTGATCTGCAGGCAGGTGGCGGTCTGGAGGGAGTCGAGCTCGCCGTCGCGGGGGCGGAAGTCGAGCTTCTTCTGGGAGGCGAGGGAGCGGGAGACCCAGTTGGCGAGTACGTCGATGGAGGACTTGATGACGCTGTTGGTCTTCTTCTCGATCGTCTCGATGGACGTCTTGGTCTGCGCCGACATGTTGCGGCGGACGGTCGTGTTGGACTCGGCGAGCTTGATGAGCACCGTCGTGATGAAGCGCTCCATGATGGAGGTGATGGTGACGGCGGGGCGGATGGTGGGGAGGTAGCTCATATCAGGCTCCGTCTTGACGTTCTCTAGGGAGGAGGACTGGTCGAGCGCGGCGTCGAGGCCGGTCTGGATGTAGACGTGGCCCATCGTGGCGAGCAGCAGGTTGAGCAGAATGTTGACGTCCTTGGGCGTTTCCGTCGCGGAGCCCAGCTCCAGCGTCCGTCGCACGCTCTCTGCCAGCCACCTCATCATGCGCTTCGCGTTTTGTACGCTCAGCTGGCCGTCCTCTTCAGTAAGCTCCACCTCATTCTTGCTGTCTCTGTTGGCTTGCAGACCAGCCACGCGAAGCATCATGGTCTTTTGCGTTGGTGTCAGCTCGGAGGAGTCGAGACGTTCTAGATAGGCATCCTTGGCCGATGACATGAGCTGCGTACTCTGCTGTGCTAGAGACGCCATGAAGCCCGTGGGAGCCTTCTTTCTCTTTGCGTGGAACGCCGTGAACTTGAAGAGCAAAGAGTTGTACATCTCCTCGAGGCTCTTCCTTTCTCTGTCGATGTATGAGTTGCCGACGAGGTAGGGAACAAACAGCTCCTCCATCTGCTGGTCGAGGGTCTGGGAGATCTGTGCTGAGGTGGGCTCAGGGTGCTCCGTCAGGCCGTGGGACTTCAGGTCCTCGATCAGTGTGCTGATGTATGCCCTGGACGAGTGGAGGGATCGCAGGAAAGCCAGCGACGAAACCGTGTTGGCCTTATCCAGCACCAGCTCCAGCCGTTGTTGTATCGACTGCTGGAAGACTCTCTGGATGAACTTGATGAGCACCGTCTCATAGTTCGGGAACGCCCGCTTGATGATGAACGACTCCTCCTGCATGACAATCTTGACTTCGTCAATGAGAGACTGCAAGCTGGGCTCCACTCCGGGAGGATCTGAATCGGGATCCGCAAGCTGCTCCCACGTCTCGCCGTCGGTGGTGACCTCGTCGGTGATGAGCTGGTCGCGATCAATGAAGAACTGATGCTGGTTGACGAATACGGCAATGACACTGGCGCCGCCGTTGAAGTCCTGCAGCACCTTGGCGCACTCCATCATGTCGTCGAAGTTTTGGCGGCGGTAGCTGTTGTTGAACTGCTTGAGCAGCTCCTGCTCCAGTCCCTCGCTGAACTTCTCGAGAACCTCGCGCGTGTTGTGTGTCCGGTTGGCGCCTGTCACGCCGTTGGTGACACCGTTTGTGCGTGTTCCGTTCGTCTGGCCCCATGATGCCGGGTCGAGCCTCTGGCTGATGCGCATCAGCTGGCGCGCAATGACTGCGCACCGAACCTTGTTGTCCGCTCCGCCGACGCGCTGGATGTCCTCGAGAGACGAGAGTCGTCCGGTTTCGCTGACTTCAAGCCAGCACTGGATGAGGAAGCTCGCATCCTGCGCCCTCCTCCTCTTCTTGTCCAGATCCTCGAGCTTCTCGCCGATTTGCACGGCCACGTTGCCTCCTCCTTCTTGCCTCCCGCTTCGGTCTGGGGTGCCATTCGAGCCGCTCAGGTTGAGGTCGAGCGCTTCGAAAGAGCGCATGGACTGGTCGAGCTTGCGGCCGAGGGTATCGAGGGTCTGGTCATGCTGGGTCTCAGCTCGTCGGACGTTCGATAGCAGTTCTGATTCTTTCTCTTGGAGGTCCTCAGACAAGGTACCGAGCTGGGCGAGCGCGCCTACACATAGCTGTCAGTCTTGCGCCGGGACGCCTGTCGGTCAAGGAGTCGGAGTCGTACTCTCGAAGGTCCGGATGAGGGGCTTCGAGTCGAAGGCCTGCTGCGAAGGACCAGATCGCCTGTTGATTGGCACGGCGGTGTCGGCGAGGGAGTCGATGAAGTCGCGGACGATAAAGTCCTTGTTCGAGAAGTCCTCCAAGGAGAAGCTGGGTCCTTTGGGGAACAAGGACTTGGCCGTCCCCGACCCAGCTCGCTCCATGGCGGGGGGTCGCGATTGATTACCGGGGGATGTCGTTCGGGTCTCGCTCCATCAAGCGCTCGATGGATTTCGGGGTCGTTGTCGCAGACAGGTCTGGGTAAGGGTCGTAGCGTTGGGTATGTGTCGTTAGATCGTGGGGAGGTCCTACTGGTGTTTCGTGTCACGAGACAAGGCGGAGCTGACGGAGGCTACTGAATGCGCTGGCGGTACACGAGGCCGGGTGAGTGTGGTTGATGTTCCACTGCTTGTCCCCTCCTTCAGGTTAGGTGCCTGATTTGGATCGTGGAGAGTCGAGGTGCGTCAATGGCAAGGGGGGAGGGACAACTCGGGGCCGGGCCTGGTCTCGGTTTCGGTGGATGGCGATCTACAGTGTACCGTACAGGGATGCGTGCCGCTGGGGAAACATTCCGGGCAGCGATGTGGCCCCCCGCCATGGCCTAAGCCACAGGGAGCTTTCAGTGGACTGGTGGCGCAGCGGGCGTCGTCGTCAGTGGCCCCCAGCCTTGCCCGCCAATGCACCAATGCACCAATGCGCCAGTCCGCAAGCACGTGGGTCTTGAATCGCCTCGTACACGTAAACGTACGAACCTTGGCCCGTTGCGTTGAGGGCTGATTTCCAGCTACTTCACCACCTCGTCGTCATCTGCCAAGCCAGCTTCGGATTGCTCTCCAGCGCGCCTTACGTGGCAATCTGTGTTTCTAAACTACTTAGTGAGCGCGTCGACCGCCGCCACACGCTACCTTCGATTTTCAATCTTGATCTGCCTACCGACCTATCTACCTTTTGTCCACATAATCCTTCCTTCCTACGTCACACACCGACAGCCAACAGCCCGACTTCCACGCTCCCCCGACGACCCCCGACACCCAATCCATCATGGCGATGCCCGTGAGAGACCGCAAGCTCTACAAGGCCGAGATCCTGCAGGCGAACAAGATCCTGAGTGAGCAGGACAGGAAAAAGATCATCCACGTGCGCAGCGACACCAGCCCACCGCCCGCCGCGAGACCTCGACTAACCGTACGCAGGACTACAAGCCCATAGATCAAGACGACGACGACGAAGAGTGGACAAATCACAATGTGCCCTCCCAGCCCCGGTTCGGCCTCCGACGCGCCCTGCGCAACAAGCTCCATCTCGCCCTCTTCACCATCATGCACAGCATCTTCTCCCTCTACATCAGGATACGACAGGCGTGGCACGTCGTGGCGTACCGCATATCCTCCATCCTCTTCTACCACCACCGCGAGCCGGCCTTCATCGAGCGCGACGTCGAGGGCCTCAAGAAGAAGCCGCAACACCTGAGCGTCGTCCTGAAGCTGGAGCAGGGCGGCAGGCACGGCGCCGAGCTCGAGAGGCTCGTCAACGAGGCTGCCGAGATTGCCGTGTGGTGCACATGCGCCAAGATTCCCACGCTGACCGTGTACGAGCGGACGGGTAAGAGCCTCTATATGTGTCTCAAGTAGAGGAGGCTGCTAACACAGACGCCAGGCATTTTCAAGCGATACCTCCCCCACGTGCAGCAGTCGATCAACCAAAAGTTCCGATCCTACTTTGGGCGCCACCAGCCGTCGCTCACCGTCTCGATGCCCCACGCCGACGAGGTGCTCGAGTCGCCGGCCGTGGGCGACTTTGCGCGCGCCGACCCCCGCCACCTCAACATCTCGTTCATCTCGGCCGAGGACGGCCGCGAGTCCATGGTCGACCTCACGCGCACGCTCACCGAGATGTCGCAGAAGAACAAGCTCTCGCCCAAGGACATCGGCATGGACCTCATCGGCGCCGAGCTGTCCGAGGGCATCATGCCCGAGCCCGACCTGCTCATCCTCTTCGGGCCCCACGTCGAGCTCGACGGCTACCCGCCGTGGCCCATCCGCCTCACCGAGATCTTCTGCCTCAAGGACAACCAGGAGGTCGGCTACCAGGTGTTCCTGCGCGCGCTGCGCAACTTTGCGAGCGCGCAGTTCCGGAAGGGGAAGTAGGGGAAATCGGCCACACAACGGGCCCAGGAAAAGGCATACTTCAGCCCAGAAAGGGCACGCTTCCATGGAGCACACCAAATAAGCATTTCTCCTTGTGTCAACAAATATCCAACATCCATCTTACTGCAGCTCCACGCAGCTCACCCACTCGATACCCTCATCTCCCTCCCCACGTCATCCCACCGATAGACGGGCCCTGTCCCGACGTTGTAGTTGTAGTAATTTTCCGTCCCCGCCTTGACCATCGCCCGCCTGAACGTGATGTTGATCCGCCCGCCGTCCTCCGCCCCCTTGCCGCTCCGCTTCGGCACCGAGTGCAGCCAGTTTCCCTGCGTCGCGCCCCGCATGAGCAGCATGTCGCCCGGCCCGAGCGGGAACTTGAGCGTCGGGCTCGGCGTCGGCTTCACGTCCCCTGGCGGCAACCCTGGTCCCGGCGGCACCGGCTTGTGCTTAAGCAGAAAGTCGCGCCGTGCGCCAAGCGATAAGGAAGCAATGGCGGGATCCGGGCCCAGGAAGCGCTCGTCGTCGCTGTGAAAAGCGATGCTGTCGGCGCCGGAAGCGTAGTAGTTGACGAGGCAAAAGTTGAACACGCAGTCGCCGTCGGTGGCGGCCTCAACGGAGCGGCGCAGGGCGTCGAGGCACGCGGGGAGGGGCCGCGGGGGGATGCGGTCGTAGCGGGAGTCCGGAGGCGTGGGGGCGCCGGAGCAAGCTTCGACGGGGTGGCCTCCGTCCGGGGCGAAGCGGGCGGTGTCGTCGAGGCCGAAGACGGTGGTGTAGCGTGGGGTCGTGACGTCTGTTTGGACGCCGCCGCGGGTGATTTTGTACTTGACGCGGTAGAAGGGGAGGTTGGCGCGGAGGAAGGTGAAGAGGTGCTTTGCGAGGGCCGGGGGGATGTAGGGCTCGAAGGAGAGGAGATCGAGATCTGGGTGGGAGGTGACGGGCTTGGCGGGGCGGGCGGGGAGGGAGGTGATCTCGCGGGCGACCGAGGGGGTGAGGTCGAGGATGGGGAAGGGGTAGTGCTTGTGTGTTGAGTATGATGTCTGGCGGTCAGTGTGCGTTGTGATGAGCGGGTGATGGATGTACTTACAGATTCATCTGTGGTCGTGCTAGGACGGGGCTTTTTGGGGGTGGGGGTGAAGAAGGCATCGAGGGTCCGTTTTGGGGCCATTCTAGATTATGTTGACCTGAGAAGAGGTAGAGAAGAGCTGTGAAGCTCAGGGTGAGGTTCAGTGTGAAGGTATCCCCTAGTATGGCTGCTCCCTTGGTCATGTATGGGGGGCTGTGAGGTTCCGTATGAATCAGGCTCGCCTGTCGTGATCAACAGAGATACAATATTCAATAGTCACTTCCGAGATACACCATATTATGATATTCCAAAATGCTCTCCGTTCATGAACGACATAGAAGTCATCTATCCCCGGCACACGAAATAGACGTCATGGACGTTGAGACTCAGCCACATCAATCAGCACCGCCACACTCAGCCCCATTCCGCAGAAAATCTCCGTGCGCTTCCTCCCCCTGCAAACCCCTCGCAAAGACTCACTCACACGGTCACACCCAAGTCAAGTCAAGTTCAAACCCACGCAAAACCTCCCTGTCAGGAAGCTCGGACGCTCGCCATGGATGTACGTGACAGCCTCAGGCCCCCGACTCATCTCTAAGAAAAGAAAGAGAGAGTGAGAAAAAAAATCCCAAGATGAGTAACTCACTCAAGCGCAAACACCAGGCCGATCACACCCCCAGCAGCCACACCATGCTCAAGCTCCGCGCGCCCCTGGCCCGCGCCGCCACCACCCTCGACCATTCCCTCTTCGCCAAGACGCTCAACCTCGCCGCCGCCACGGTCCAGGACAACCGGAACATCGCGCGCCTCAGGAAGCATCTCGAGAAGGGCAAAGAACTGCTGGAGTGGGAGCGCCTGAACTCCTGCCGACCCGATCCCATTGAGGAGGGCAAGAAATGTCTACTCCTCAAAGAGGGTGTCAAGGCTGATGGTGAGTTTTTGCCATGTGTGAGTCGAGGTTCGTGTTGTAGTACAGATGCTGATGAGTTCGTCGTAGCCCCCTCGACCTGGGGTCCTCTGCTGCAGGCTGCTGTAGAGGCCAAGGAGCTCTCTGTCATCCCCTTTGACCTTCAGTTGGATTATGACTACTGGAGTTACCGTAAGCTGGCCCCCTTGACATGGGTTTCGTGCACCCACGCCAGACTCACTCACTCACACACTCTCATCCAGTGGACGTTATGAGCTCGATCCTGCCTGAAGACCTTCATGGCGAGATCCCCGTCGGCTTCAACACGGCTGGCCACGTCGGTGAGTCTCACACCCGCCCCCGAAGCCTCCTCCCCGCCACGACTGACCGTAGGCAGCCCACCTCAACCTCCGTGACCGCTACCTCCCTTACAAGGGCATCATCGCCCAGGTCATCCTCGACAAGAACCCCAAGCTCCGCACCGTCATTAACAAGACAGACAACGTCGGCAACGAGTCCGAGTTCCGCACCTTTGCCTACGAGGTCCTCGCCGGCCCCAACGACATGGACGTCGACGTCAAGGAGAACGACTGCACCTTCAAGTTCGACTACTCCAAGGTCTACTGGAACAGCAAGCTCGAGACGGAGCACTCAAGACTCATCCGCATGTTCCAGCCCGGTGAGGTCGTGGCCGATGTCATGGCCGGCATCGGTCCCTTTGCCATCCCGTCCGGCAGGAAGGGCGTCTTTGTCTTCGCCAACGACATGAACCCGGAGAGCTACAAGTACCTCGACGAGGCCATCGAGCGGAACAAGGTAAGCAGACAGACTCGACACGGTGGTATGGAAACGAGAAGAGCTCACCAGTCCAGGTCCGCAAGTACGTCCGATCCTTCAACCAGGACGGCCGCGAGTTCATCCAGGAGTCGGCGCGCCTCGTCCTCGAGGCCTCGCGCCGCGGCGACGAGGTCGTCATCCTCCCCAAGACGTCGCGCAACAGGCAGCCTGGCGACCCCATCCCGGAGCCCAAGCGCATCCCGCTGCCGGCGACCATCAACCACTTTGTCATGAACCTCCCGGCCTCGGCCACGACCTTTGTCCATCACTTCCGCGGCATTTATCACGGCCAAGAGGAGCTCTTCGAGCCCCACACCCTCGCCAAGCTGCCCATGGTCCACGTTCACTGCTTTGCCCTCAAGCAGGACGACGAGGTGCCCCTCCTCGACATCTGCGATCGTATCTTCGAGGAGATCGGTGTGCGCTTCAAGCCCGGCGACGCCCAGAACGAGGGTGAAATGACGATCCACAATGTCCGTGACGTCGCGCCCAAGAAGCGCATGTTCTGTGCCTCTTTCCGGATCCCCCCCGAGGTGGCATTCGCGTCCAAGACCTCCTGAGGGTGGATGGACGTCGGAGGGCGGGGCCCCTGTCGGTCACCGGCACCGAAAAGCGCACACAGCCTTTGACGACATGGTCACTGCCGATCCCCTCATCTGTTGGCGTCAGGAGGTTTCCCATGACACCAGGAGCGGGTTGCGATACGGCCGTGGCCTGGCCAAGACCTCCTCTGCGGTCGGGGCCCACCGGCCGGCTGCCCGGCAGTGCTCAGTTTTATTATCATAATCCCTGCCTCGCGCCATTCTTCGCTGTTGCGTTGTGGCGATCACCGGCCCTTCCAGGCGCCACCGCTTTGGGCCACCTGCAGCTATGCACGAGGCTGACAAAGCCCCGGGCGGGCAGGCTGGTGAGTTGGTGGGCAGGCAAGCAGGTAGGCAGGCAGACAGGGAGAACGGGATGGAGATGAGGTGGGGTGACGGGACGGAGACGAGGACGGGGAAGACCACAACGACAACGACACGACAATGACGGGAAGGGGACAAGAGAGGAAACGGGGGAGAGGGGAGGTCGCATCCCGTAGAGTGACGCTCGAATCTGACGTGCGTCTCTGATTGACACGTCCGTCCTACGAGCCACATCCGAACAGTCGGATGCCAGCCCCCCCTCCACCCCTTTGTGTCGTCTTGCAGCGGGCGGCAGATAACAGACGCATAATGCTCCAACATATCGGTCTCATCACCACCACCACCTCCTCCAGCCGACCACGTCTGATAACGTGATCCAGCCCCCGTCCCGTCACATCAACGGGGTGTCGTCGTGCTGTGATCGGTCAATGTGTCCCCGCACTTGAAGGGCGCCTGGCAGCCAAGATGTAGCACGCAGCACAAGCACCCTGCCAAGCTTGGCCCGCAGCTTTGCATGCGTCTCGGGCATGGACTGACCTTTCAACTCATGGCATGTGAATGTGAATGGCCCCAACCCTCCACTATGTTGGCGGCGCTCCGTCATCTCCCCCAATCTGGTCCGTCCGCATGGCTGGCCAGGCGGCTCGTGTTGTGCTCCCTTACTGTCAGCCAGGAGGCGCATCGCCACCTCTGCGTCGTGTAACCCTCAGCCGAACGCCATCGCGGGGCGCGAATCGTTTCCCGACGACTGTTGCGTTGTCAATGGCTTCCTGCAATGTTACACATGTTACGTCCACGAAGGGGCGGGGAACCGGAGGAGACGGGGGAATAAGGGCTGTTACTGGCTGGTGATTCGAGAACAGCATGAAGACTCGAAACCAAGCGCTGACTGAGGTGGTCGTCTCTCTGATCATGACGACCATGGCATCCAAGACCATACAAACCAGACACGCCTGCAGAACGAATCTTGGCTCGTACGCGCGGCTGGAGCGAGGCCGCCACGATAACGCTACCCTGCCGTATCGCAACCCTTCCGTCCGTCCATCCATCTCGATCACGACAGTTCAGCCACCTCGCCTCGCCTCGTGGACCGTCCCTGCTTTCCTTTCACACTGACCACCGACCGGCGCAGGAGACGCCGACGCCATTGGCAACCAGCGATAGAGCCTCAACACCACACAGGCTCGATTGACTGGTTGCAAGCAATCCGCCCGCTCCATCGCTGGTGGCTAGCCTGCATGATGAACTGCGGCGGGCAACGGCTGATGAAACCAAGAGCGCCCATGTCGCGCAAGTCCGCCCAACCTTAATTCACGGAGATATTTATCTCGAACCCGCAGGGCCGCAGCATACCACGCTGGGCTTATCCAAAGGGAGTCGAGCTTGCATGCGTCCATACGTCCATACGTCAATACGGGCTCCTCAGGACCCCGTCGTCCGGCCTCTCAGGGCTGGCGTACGCACGCGATCGGTCATCAGTCAAGTTGGCGCTGCCTATTTACGTGCATCTTGCGTCTCAAGCCCCAGGTCTGGCGCCACCCCACCCAGCCATTCATCCACCCTGAGCGTTGCTGTATACACAGTATGGTGGCACGGGCGTTGCGCTGCGGCGCATACTGCATCGGGCCTCGACGAGTGGAGGTGAACGACTGAATGAGGGCGCTGCATTTGCTTTTTCTTGTCAACGCTTGGTCACATTCTCACACTCGAGGTTCGGCTCCGCTGAAATCATGTCGGTCTTGCCTGGCCGGTGGTCTTGGACCGTGTCTCGCCGAGGCTTGCATTTGAAGGATCCATGATCTGCATGGTGTTGATTGTCAATGTCGCTGCACAGAGGAACTTGCGCATCTCGTGCATGCCAGGAAGGCTGGCTCACTCATCGGTCACATCTAGGCCAGTTGGGCGCCGCATGCTCCTCAGGCGTCTCTTGATGGACGTGATATGGTGTTGGGCGAGAACCCACTCGCGCCTTGCGAGCGATTGCCATTGAGCGACATGGCGCACGTTGTGAATGTAGATCTCGTTTCTCCGGCCTTGAACTAAGAAATGGTACACCCACGGGGAACATCGCCAAGAGAAACGATCAAGGTCTGGATGGCGGGTAAGACGGAACCCCCTCGCCATCTGGACTGCATTCGAATCGGAATGGATCGTGGACCCGTCTTTGGCCGTGGGGGTCTTCGTTGGCCCAGGATAGCCGCTCGCGGCTGAGCCGCGCGTTGAGCCAAGTGCAGTCCACACTTTAGACTCATTTTACATGATCGAGCTGTTGAATGTGCGAACGAGGGTGCTTTCTATGGACGAACGAAAGGTGATATGAAAATGTTCCGAGTGAGGTGAGACATGAATTGTGAGGGCTTCTGGAACCACTTCAGAATTCCATCCCACGGACAGCGCAGGTCAAGTGACCAGCAGCCACCGCTCCAGGGGCAAGCCACGACTTGATTCGATTGGCAAAGCCTGGCCGTGGTGTCTGTCAAAAGTCTCTCAAGGGTGTGAAGGAGAGACATGTCCTGGTCTGGTGGGGGGTGGGGGTCAATGTTGTGCCACCCACGCAGTCGTATCATTGTGCGAACAAGATTCGTCAATTCCTGCCTGGTTTCGGAGGGATCTCGACTGCAGCCACGGCTTTCAGATGTTGACGGATGTGACTGATCGCAATTCGCACGAGCTGGGCTTGATGATCATGAGTAGCGACATTTTCTGCACGCACAGCACACAGCGTGTGCTGTGCCAACCTGTTTGCTGACCCCCCGTCAACCAGGTGGAAGTGCAAATATGGACAGGCATTGAAAGGTAGCAATGACAGGGTTCATATGCGCCATGTCAAGCCGTCAGCCGCTGGTAATGCTCCGCACCTATGTCGCGCCTCCTGTTCGTGGCCATCAGGTTGGCAACCCACACCACCTGTGTGTTGATGATTTAATGATGACGAGTCCGATGAAGCATGGCTCCTCCTCTAAGTCTTCGCAGCGTCAATCGTGGCCTTCGACCGTTTGTGCTCCATGGCGCCTCCGAACATGATAACGAGAATTGGCTGAGAGGCAAAGACTGGCCCAAACGCAACCGCACCGCTACACTACTTCATTTATTGTTGCCGGGGTCGACATAGGTGTAGAACGATCAGATCTGCAATGGTCGATCCCTGGTTCTGTCAAGCGCGCCAGAGTTGCGTCGATCAGGGTCCATCCCGCTGACGGCCAGGCCCACAAAGAGAGAGAGCAATAGAGAGAGAGTTTGAGCGATGTTAAGCCTGCTCGCACGCGAATTGTATTGCTGCCGAGTAGCCCCCGGACGCGGACCGATGGCCATGGTTGATCGGGCGGCTGGCGGGCTCTAGGGAATCTCGGCGACTAAGGATCCGTGCTGGTGATCGTCGATGAGGATGGTGCGAGACATGGTAGCAGCAACAACAACAGCTCAAAGGGGCAGAAATCCCACAACGTGGCTGGGAAGTCATTGTTGGCCGGCCTGTCCTATTTCGTGCCAGAAGGGCGGGGTACCTTGGTTCAAGGACCGAGTTGTATGGGAAGATAAGGCAGGACGAGGGTGGGTAGAGTCGTGGATCACTGTTGTCTTCGCCCACACAAACTTGTTCCTTGGGCGACCTTGCCGTCGCCTGACTGCACGCCCCCGGGCCGCCGCTGAACCTGTCCTCAAGCAGTAAGGCTATACAGTAGAAACCAAGTTGAGGTTTTGATGATGAACTGTGTGATGTGGACTGGGAGTTTGTGGTGCCCTGCATGATGGGCTGACTGGCTGCGTCCTGCGGCTTCACGAACCGGAGCAACCGGGCTGGCATGTCGTGCTACTGGTCGCAGCGTGTGTCAATTGTTCGTCATATCTCGGCTGGCACTGTTTCCCTCACGCCATCCATCCATGTCGGTCGGGTAACGACCGGGACGACAGCCTGTGAAACATGGAGGCTCAACTGGAAGGGGAGGGGAAGAAGAGCGGGCAACATCACGCTTGTTCAGCGTCAACACGAGAAGCATCGACGGTACATCGTGCTCTGCAAGGTCTCTAGCTTGGCAGCCAGAGTGGTCTAGATTCCGGGCTACAGGAGCAAAGCCAAGGCCATGACTTTCCCTGGGCGAGGATTGGCCCACAGGGTTTCGAGTCCAAGCATCCTTGTGTCCGTGACGGAGCCGAGGGGTTTCTCGGTCGAAATGGCAACCAACCGGAAGTAACAGATCGGGCTGCACTTGTGGTAGCTTGAACATATTCCACGTTGGCCCCGGGGCCAGGGCGGGGGCGCGCTGTCGCAGACGCAGACGACGCCCACTGTAAATTACGCCTTGGACGCAACCAGAGCCTCAAATGCGGCTCTCCATATGATCAATCAACCGGTGTCAGGGGCAGCAAGACGGTTTGAGGAGGATTGGCGACGTCGATGAATCCTAGTTTCGTCCATCGTCTGCGGCTTGGGTACCATCTCGAGGTGTTTCGGGATGCGCCGACTGGCCCGACGGAAGAGGTAGGTATGGCTGCTCTCGCTTCCTCCCACGGCCGCATCCATCGAGGCAAGCCTATCGCCAAGTCCATACACATCGACTTGTGAGATGGCGGCTTTGACCGTTCGGGCTGGGTCGTGGGTCCGAGCAGCAACAGCCAAGGCAATCTGGGGATCAGAGGCGCCTGGGGTTTGTGGCTGGGCCTGGGGCCTGGTGTAGGGATGCGTGGACGACCATCCGCGATGCCGAATCATCAAAACACATCAACAGAGTTGACGGACACAGGAGTAGCGTTATCAAGGTGGAGGGGACTGAGGGTGTAGCTTGGAGGCTAACGGGAGCGCCAACCAGATAAGCCGCAGGATATGGCTTTCGTCGTCAGTTGGCTCGCGGGATATATCGGGCTTTCCACGGATGGTTGGGTGGTCCTTGTTCATACTGTACAGACCGACTGTATGGTGTAGCGAGCAATCGATGGTGGCTTGTCCGCAATCGCGAGGGAGTTGCCTTGTTGGCGCTGGGGGCGATGCTCGGCCCAAGTTGGGACGAGACATGGCGGGCAGGCGATGGCTGGCTTCGTCTGGGGATTCTCTGCTTCTGCCAAGGGGCTCGAAGGGTTCCCCCCACGGGCAACCTGGGGCGACCCTGATGAACGAGCGAGACAGGTCAGACATGTCTCGATTTTTCCTTTGATTGTGGACATTTGCATTGGGCACCGAGCGATGTAAGAAGGGGTCGTCGATGGGGAAGGGTTCGGAAGTTGTCGTTGATCAAGCCAAGGTGAGGCAAGGCGAAAGAGCCCAGGCCTGCCAGGCCCCGCTGGGGGGACAAGACAGGGCAGGCAGCATGGGCAGGGCAGCACAGGGAGCCTGCACTGGAACGAAAACGTAAGGACGAAATGGAAGGAGACGAATGGCGCCAGACGGCATGGGGATGAGGCAAAGTGTTAGCGAGGGACTTCCATTCCTGTGGGTCCCCAAGTCGCCGGCACGCTAGAGTGATGGGCCGAGATACCTCTGGGAAAGGCGGGGTGTAAGTCTCGGCCTCGCACCCAGGATCCCAAGGATGGGAGCGAATTGCTGGAAGCGACGATGCGGGCAAATGAGCAGGGGCGGCCAGCCATTCGCAACTACCTTCGGGGAGACGACCCGGTGGATGCCTCCCCATGGCTTGGAGGTTTCTGGCAGGCAGGACAGCCACGATGTACCTATGGGCCTCTCCGCAATGGGAAAGTCGCTCTGGCTGTGACTGGTTAGTCTCCTTTCTCCATGATGAAGTACTCCAGGCGCATCAACGTCAGACAGAGTGTTTGTGGAGGGCATCCATGTACCATGGCGTGAAAGAAGCAAACAATACATGGCTGTGAATGGGATCAACTATCCTCCCACCGCCAGCCGGCCAGGAGCCGAGGCATCGAGCAAGAACGAGGGGGGGTGAAGGGCAACCGATGCACAGAAAGCGTCGAACTGGGACGCCCAAGCCCCCGAGGCAGAGGCAGAGGCGAAAGCCCCAAGCCACCGGCCCTTACTCGCCCCCCCCTGCGCGTTCCACCAACTGTCTTGGACCCCAGAATCGCAGGGAGTACACGGTACACGGTACCACTAAGCAAAATCCCAGGGCGCCTCACGCAGCAGAGACTTCCATCTGACGGGGGTGTACCTTCTTCCCTCACTACTCACTAGCGAGGGGGCCCCGCAATGATCGAGTTCAGCCAGTCAAGCGTGTCAGCGCCAGCATCAGTCCAGTGAAAGTATCGCCTCCCACGTCCCCTCGCCGCCTGCAACCCCGGTCCCCTCGTCTCCCCGGAGTCGAGGCCTGCCGTGGCCCTGTAAATTCTCTGCCCTTCCCCCCCCCCACCCCCCTGTCCCATCTTCTCCCTCCCGAATTCCCAGCGACCCCCAAGACCCAACGACCCAAGCCTGAGGACCAATACCCAAGGGCCTAAGAAAAGACCCAAGCAGAGAGCACCGTCACGTCCCGGCATCGTCGTCGGTGATCCCTGCTCTGCCCCAAATCTCGACCTGACAATCGCCTCCTTCGTCAGGTCCAGTCCCGTCTAGTCCTACCCGTCAGTCACACGGACAAAACAGGTCAGGTGTAAAGCACTGTCTTTTTCCTCTCCTTTTCGCTCTGGCATTCTGCTTCGTCGTTTTCTTATCCCACACATCCACCGTTCGACGACGGTTTGTCCACGATTCATCCACTCCACGATTCCCATCCAACCGCTTTGCGACTCGACTCGACTCGACTCGACTCGCCTCGCCGCCTGCAGATTTGGATTCACACGAAGCCTCCAGGGACGACTCAAATTCAGCCCAGGACTCGGAAGACACCAAAGCAAGCGTCCACCCGCATCGCCTGGCCCCCTTCGGTTGACGGCACCTGCCTGTGACCTCGAACTCGACCTAGACCTCGACCTCGAAACCCTACGCGCCTCGCCATCCAAACTCACCTCACATCACTTCACCTCCACCACATCCACCACATCCACAAACCAAACGCCCACGACAGCAATGTCTCCGTAGCCATTGCCTCTTCGGTTTTCGAATCCCGCACACTCTCACTCTCCTCCCTTCATCACCCAACGCCGGCCCTCTCACCCACTCATTCTTCCAAGGTACGTTATCTATGGCTACATCATGTTGACATCAACCTGCCTCTCGCTCTCTCTGCCTGCCTTATCATTCGCGACACCTTCCTGTTTTCCTTGGCTCATCCTCTCTCTTCACTATCACCACCACGGCCATCACCTCCACCACCACCACTATCATCTCTATCGCCAGGATCAGCACCAGGGCTAGGACGAGTCCGTCCGCTCGCGCAGCTGGTGCAGGAAACTGAAGACCTTGCTCTCTCTCTATCCTCTGGTACCCTTGGGCACCCCCTGCATCGCCGCACGCCGCACTCTGCACTCTGCACTCCACACACAAACGCGATATTCGATTGCCCTCCTCGGCCGGTCGGTCAGCATGCACGTTGCTGCAGTGCCTTCGCACTTGCATACAGCGACCGCAAGCTGCATTCGCCTTGCGTTGCGCTGCTGCATTTGCTGCACCCGGTGTGGTCATCGCTCCACCCCCCTCCTCCCACCCCTCTGCACCCTCTCCATCATCCATCCGTCCCGTCCAGTCCAGTCCGGTCCATCCACCCACACACACCCTGGCATCCCATCCCGCCCTACACTGTACACTTCAGTACGCTACCACGACTACGACCAAGACCAAGACCAAGAACAAGTCCAGGACCAGGGCCAGGACCAAGACCACCACTACCACGCTGCACCACCATCCATCCGTCTGGGAGCCCGCCGGCCGGCTTGCTGAGGAGGGGATCTACCGGCTCTGGCCTGCAGCCATCCTCTCCTTGCCTGGCGCCTCCGAGCAACCGCAATCCATCCTCCCGTTCCCCTCGTCCATCCTGGTTCCGTCCCGTTCCTGCCAGGTCCTCTATTTTATCACGTCAATCGTTCACTCCTTGTGTCACCATTTCCCTCTCCACTCTTCTTTGATATCATCCTTCGTCCATCACTTGCCTACTTTGTCCGTCGCAAAACCACCGAACCCTCAACCATTGCTAATCCCCTTTCTTCGCTGCAGGCTAGCGCTGTCTTCCCCCCCTTCTGCTTCCCCAACAATTTGATACCCCACGAATCCCCTTGTTCGTCACCGCCTCGACCACCGAAACGCCACCTACCTGGAGAGTCAAGTCACTGCTATTCGAACCCCGAGCATCCCGTTATTCCTTCACCTCACATCAAATCATATTATATCAAACCACGCAGCCACGGGAACGACAGCCACCAGACGTCAGAACGTCCGCTTGATCCCCATGGTCGCAGCTCTCGCTCGCTGATCCACCCACATTGACGTCAGAGCCGTCCTCTCCTTCCACGACTTACACCACATTCGACTGCCGCCATGGCCGTCGTCCTCTCCTCGGAGGAGAACTCATATTTCTCAACATCAGCGTTACGGCGGTCGCATTCACAGCCCAAATTCGGCACAAATCAGTCCGCCTTCCCCTCGCCTTCCTCCGCAGACAACCGCAAGGCCGACAGCGCCTTCTCGCACCCAAAAATCTACCCCGATTCGGCCCCGTCCTCTGCGCCCTCATCTCCCCAGTTTGCTTCGACCGAGTCAACCGATCTGTCTTACGCGTCAACACCCGCGAGCAACCTCTCCCTGGCATCCGACTGTGACGATGCCTGCCCGATATCTGTACACCCAGATGATCATTTTGTCCTACCACACTACTCGCCTCCCAGCTTTTACGATACCGAAGAGCTCGAGGCACCAATGAGCCCCAGGACCGGGGACTCGTACACCGTGTCACCCGCCGAGAACGACAATTCCGGCAATACGTCGAGGCCAGGCACCCCGGAATTTGTCCTCGAAGTGGATCGTGCCGAAGATGATACCGCCGTCAGGGCCCAACCGACGAGGCATGTCGACTACCTCTCGCACAACTGGCGAGAGGAAGATATCTGGTCCTCCTGGAAATACGTCGTGTCCCGACGAGCCGAGTACAGCAACAGCGCCAGATTGGAGAACGCCTCTTGGAGAACGTGGATGAAGGCCAAGAACAACTTGCGGACTGTGTCACCCGAGGCACTGAATTGGTTTGTTGATTCTCAACCAGTGTGCTTTGTCTCTCTGCTAACTCGAAAACAGGTTGAAGGATTGCGATGTGACGTGGCTCTACGGCCCTCTCCAGACCGGCCACAACAACTTTGCACCCATCACATCCAGCCAGAACAGCGGCATCTTGACAAAAAACAACTCCTTCATCAACAAGAAGCCCATTCTCAAGAAGCGCAGCATGTCCGAAGTCATGCTCCAGAAGTCACTTTCGGCATCTTCACTCGTCAAGACGGCTGCAGCGGCAGTTCAAGCGCAGGAGAACTCGGGTGGCGGCAGGCGTATGTCTCGGCCTACTCTCGAGCGTGCCGCTACCACCGAGTACATTGCATTCCCCTTCTCGTCTCGTCGACTCAGCCGGGACACCACAAGCAGTCTCGCTCCGTCTGTCTCCTCGTCTGGCATCGTGTCCCCGAGCGTAGAGAGGAAACACATTCACTTCAATGAGCAGGTCGAGCAATGCATTGCCGTGGAAATCAAGGGCGAGGAAGAGGATGATGATGCCATGTACAGCGATCGGTACGATAACAGCGATTCGGACGAGGGCGCCATCATGATGAAGCGGAGTAAGACGAAGAAACGCGTCCCCGTTGTCAGGCGACACTCGAAGAAGAAGAAGACGGCACCGCAAGCCGAAGGCAAGACCATTGCGATGCTTCCCTCTACCACCTTGAAGTATCGAGAGGACACTCCTGAGCCCGTCGAAACAGCTATGAAGCATAGCACCGGCATCTACCGAGGGCCAATTTCCCAGTCTTCCTCTCAGGAGACCCTGCGGCCCGCGAAATCGTCGGGGCGTTTCTTCATCGAAGAGGATGACGATGACGATGCCGCCATGGAGGAGATGCTCAGCCCCAGGGGCGGCTGGCAATCCCCGACCACCGACAACTCTGGCCTGCAGCGGACGCCTTCAACGAACAGTCTCAATGCTGAGCCAGCAGGCATGCGACGCACTTCATCCGGCATGTTCATGCCCTACGAAGAGGGAGACTCTGCCTCCAACGAAGGCATCATCGGCCGTGTTGTCGACACGGTGAACACAGCCAGAGATATCGCTCACGTTATCTGGAACGTGGGTTGGAGGAAGTGAAGTGGGCAGGTATCTGCAGCAGCATCGATAACCTCACCATTACACGACAATTGCGTCTCGACAGGCGCGTGTACTTTTGACGACGACATGTCATTGCATCATGACAGGCGTTTTAGGGGAATGACCCATGAAATCTCGACAGCTGTCGGGACATGGCATTGACAGCTGAGCGCCCTAGGGCAGGCTCTATGAGAGCCATCAGCAGTACCCACACAATTTTCATTACGGACAACAGACATCGGGCTTCGGAACGGCACACGGAAACGGCATGTCCACGGTCTGGGGTTTCAGGGGGGATCTGGAGTACACAGGATGCTCTTCGTACATGCAAGACGACAAGCGACGGGCTGGATTGTCAAGTTGACCGCCAGCATGCATGTGGACGGAAAAGGAGAAGGGGGAGCCGGAGCAAAAAAAGGAAGAAAAGCATCGACCTGGCGGTGAAGGATGGGCCACGTGCGGCTCCTTGAGGTGCGGCGGCCCGGAACCTGCCTCTTGGCTTCACGTAATGAACCAGGCGAATAATAGCACCACGGCACGCACACGCCGGGTCACAGACCCGCGGAAGGAAACGCAATCGATCTGGCTTGGCGTAGTCAGGGGTAGAGAGAACACCCGCAAAGGATGGACACTGGATCATGGCCCGGCAGGTTTAGGATAACTGGTCGGATGGCCCGGTCATGATCAAGGTCACGGTTACCAAGGGGGACTGTATGTAGCACACCGCACATAGGGTACCTAGGATAGAAACTGATCAATTCGCCCATATCGTCTGCCCTCTTCACGCGTAACGGTGTCCTTCCTTGCATTGATGTCTCACACACACATGAACTCCAAAACTCCTGAACACACACCCTGATGGATGACCGACCACCACCACCACGCACGCAAGCACGCACGCACGCACGCACGCATGGCTGAGGCGTTTCCGAGAACTTGGCCACTCACACACCATGAGCCAACCAGCCGACGACCGCATGCCCGCCAACCAGCTCCTCAGCGCGCAAAAGTGCCGGACGAGGCAATGAAACCCTGCCCGCCGCCGCACCATGATGGCAACCGTGGCGCAGCGGGCGGGCAGGCGCATAGCAAGGTTCGGGACGGTCCGGGGGGGGGGGAGGGGGGGGGCGGACGAGGCCCGGAAGGGGCGTTCGGCGGCTGGGGTTTAGCAGCGGGACGTGTCCCGGCGCCGTGCGACTCGGCATGAAGGAGGCTTGAAGTCCTGTCGACGTAAGGGCTTGAAGTTGAATTGTAGTCCAGCAACATGCATTTGAAAAGGGAAAGAAGTGATTGTCCGTCACGTCGACACGCTTATTGCTTCATATCATCGGGCTTTGAGAACGTGGAATCTTTATCATCTTGCTTCCGCAGCAGAGTGGCCCACTCCGTTCTATAAACACCCGTCCCACACGCCCAAACCCTTGCCTGCCTGCCGGCCTCAAATTACCCACCATATGCTGCTGTTTGCTCTACTGCGATGCCATGCTCGCGTGATGTGCGGTGAAAAGAAGAAAAAGAGAAAAGGAGATGCGCAAAATAAACAAAACCACGGGTACGTTCATGTACAATGACCACACCCAAAACTTTTCTATCATTCATCAAGCGTAGAGAATCCCGTCGTCGAAAAGGCCGACCGTCCATTAGAAGAACTTGCCCTTCTTCTTCTTGGTCTTCTGCTGCGAGCCGCCCAGGATGTCGTCAAAGGTCATGGTCGACTGAGCGGGCGAGTCCTGTTGTTGCGCAAGGAGGTTCGTGACCGAGGGGTTGCGCGGCAAGCCGGCTGAGGAAGGGGGGTATTGGCCCAGGGACACGACGCTGCTGTTGGCGCCGCCGCTGGGGATGCGCGACGTGCGATCTCCAGGGAGGCCGTCCATGGGGATGGGCTCCAAGCCGATGGCGATGCTGGAGCGGTAGGCCGAGTTACGTGCTCCGAGGGCGCGGCCGGGAGACGCGGTCCGGCGGCTGCCGACGTACTTGGGCGAGGCCGGAGGTGGTGTCGACTCAATGGCTGGCGGGGTGCCGAGTGAGCCGCCTTCCTGCTCCATGAACATGGGGGGCGGTGCGAGCGGCGACATGACAGGCTCTGTCGGTGCGGCCATACCGGCTTCGTCGAGACCCTCCCAATTCTTAGCTGCAGCCCAGCAATGCGAGCGGTGGTAGATGGCCTCGACACTGAACATGACGGAATCGGCCGATAGCTCGACGTAGCCAGCACCGCCCGAAACTTCGTACCACATCTTGCGCACCTGCGTGTCCTCAAGCCACGGCGGGTTGCCCATGGGCGGCTCACAGAGGAAGTACTCAACGCCCTCGGTGTACTGAAGGCCAGGCGCGTCAATGACGAGCATGGGCAGTGACTGGATCACGACGTAAAGGAAGAGCCAGTAGCCGATGCGCTGATCAGCAAGATCAGCAGCGTTCCTGCCGCGGGCTTCTTGATTTTCGAAGTCCTTGAACGCTGCTAGGAAAGGGACCTGGAGCGTGTTGGTGTCGTAGTTGTAGGCCTTGTGCAACACCAAAATAAGCTCGTGCTCCTTGATACGCTTGTCGATACGGGCCTGCTCCTTGGCGGGCTTCTGGTCGTACGTCTCGAGGATGGCGCGCATCGAGGGAATCTGAGGAACGTCGAATGGAATCGGCGGCAGCACAGGAGGCGTGGACGCGTCGAACTCAGTAAGCACCGTTCTAAGGGCAGCGGCCACGGGGTTGCCGCTCGCCCCGTCGTCGTCAGGTCCGCCGTCAATAACGCGCGGTGTCAAGTCTTCCCGGTCAACAAGCAGATCGTAAAGAGCGCACATGTCCGAGTAAAGTGCCTTGAGCACCAATCGGTTGAGACCGCTCTCAGAGAAAGGGTTCTTCTTGCTGCTGGCCTTGGGGGGCCAGTTTCCAAAGTTGGACTTGTAGTAGCTGAGCACAAACGCCCGCATCTTGTTGAATGATTGGCGCCATTGCTTGAAGCGGACGCTCTTGACCTCGGCGATGGAGGTGGAGTTGGCGATACCGGAGAACAGCGAAGGGAAGTCAAACTGCTCGAGCCTCATGTTGATGTTGTGCTGACGGTTGACCAGGTCCAGATGCGCCCGCTCAAGCTTTTGCCGCGTTGAGGGCGAGACCTGCTCAAAGAGGGGAGACTTGAGCTCAAGAATAGGCGTGTACTTGCCCACGGCATGAGCGAAAGCCTCGCTATAGAGCTCCATGGAGCGCATGCGTTCGCCTAGAATGAGAGCCTCCAGCGTCTTCTCACGGCTGTGCCTCACATCAGACAGTGCCAGTTGCGCATTGAAAAAGCTGAAGCTCATGTCGACAGCCTCGCCAAAGCTCGATCCATCAAGGTTCGTGAAGCCGAACTCCAGCAGAAGCGTGGAGATTTGGAGGAAGGCAGTAAAGGTTGTGGGGTTGGCCTTGGTGGCTACAAGCGGCTGCCCAGTAAGGAAGGCGAACAGGTTACGGATCGCGATGAGTCGGTCAAAGTCACCGCGTTGCTGCTGCGGCTGCCCAGGCGTTGCCAGTTGGGCATTGTCTGGGGGCACTGCAGCACCAGGAAGGAAGAGGCGAAGGTCGCCTCCGCCCTCCTCTTCATCAATGGGCGGCGACATAGGGGGCGAGTATCGTCGTGACAGTGCGTCGTCAGCTGTCAGGCTGTCCCGGCCCGAGAAACTCCTGGCACGGCTCCTGGATCCTCCGGGACTCATCTCGGACTGGATCAAGTCGTTGAAAACGAGTGAAGAGCTGATGGCGTAGATCGGGACCTTGAACGATGGGCCACATCCGCTACCAGCAGGGAAGAGGTAGACATAGACAGCACCGGATTCGTTCCAAAGCTCTGGGACCTAGTCACAGCATTAGCGCAGGAACAAAGTTATGAACAGCAAGATCCTTACCTTTTCTCCATTCAGCAGGAAACCAGTCTTGTAGTCTCCCACGGTGTCCTCTCCCAGCATCCAAGCCTGCGAGGCCTGTCCGCTCCCCATGTCTTGCGAGTTGGAGCGGGACCGACCTCCTGGCAGCCAGCTGCGTCGCAGCCTGCCACGCTTGTCTTCGCGTCCCGGGCTTTGGCTGTTTACGGAGTTCTGTGCTGAGACGATTCTTGTGCCTGGAGGTTGCGCAGACGAGCTTCGTCCCCTGGCATCGGGCGCAGGAGAGGTGGCCCTCGCTTGGAGACCCAGCATCGGAAAGCTTGACTTTCGGTGTTGCTGAACAGAGCTGCTTCTCCTTCTAGAATCAGTGCCCTCTGTTTGCAGCTTGCCGGGAAACTGAGCAGCATCAGGGGGCAGGGGAGGGGCGTCCTGAGGCGGCAGGGGCGGAGCCAATGTTGGCGGCGATTGCCTCCTCTCCTTGCGCAGACGGTTTTGCGAAGGCGCTCTAGCAGCCGCTTGAGGGGCTTCTCGGAGCGGGAGAGACTGGCTGTGAGGCAGAGGCGCAGAGGCCGGCGAATCGCCTGGGTATTGGGAAGGAACCGGGGGAGGTGCGGTTGTGGGGTGAGGGATGGAGTTGGGGTGGCGTAGTGTCAGGTCGGCTGTGGAGGACGAGGTGAATCCCAGGTCGAAGGTTTGGGACGACCGCAGGCCAGAATGCTGGTGCTGCGAGTGGGCGCTGTCGACAGGCGACATGTCGGGCAGCGGCTTGCGGTGAAGGTTCGCGGAGGAGGTGGGTGAATGGTCTGTGGAAGGGAGTATGAGCGCTGGTAAAAAGGTAGACAGACGACCAGCCCAAGTTCTTGACTTCCGAGGCGTAGGACGAAGCACTGGCTCGTCTTGCGGCTCAGATCTCGCGGGAGACGACTGTGTCTGCTGCGGCTGTGTATCGGGTTGTGCCTGGGTATTAGGGGCTTCAGTGGTTTCCTGCTGCGGCTGCTCGAACGGAAATTCCTTCGTCTGCTTCGTGGGACTTCCAGCGGGCAATCTGAGCACACGATCCTCGTCGTCCGAGTCGGTGAACGCCGCCGCTTCAGCAATATGACGGAGCTGTCGGGTATCTGTGTCAACTTCAGCTCGAGGCCCGGCGTGGTCGTCGGACAGAGCTTCAGCCTGGGCAGATAGCTCCAAATCCTCCTCTTTCGGCCAGTTTTCAGCTCGCACTTCTTGTTCCTGCTCTTTCTCTGGCCCTTTCGGCGGCGTCTGCTGATCTTGCGTCGGGCGGCGTTTCGGTCGATCGGGAGTCGGGTGTCCGACGCTCTCTTGCCCACTGCTGTCCTTGGTCTGGTTGGACGAGGTGGAGGTCGAATGCCGCTTGTGAGAGGGGGGCGTGGAAGGCGTGGAGGAGACGATCTCGGAGAGGTTGGAGGAGGACTTGAAAGGAGAAGAGAGAGAATAGAGGGTCGACTTGGTGGCACGAGAGGCACGAGAAACCGAAAACTTACTCGACGTCATACTGGGCAAGCTGGCTGCGGAGCGTTGCGTATCGGGCTGGAATCTTTGGTAGGGGACCTTGGAACCAGGGAAAGCGCAGCGTCACAGCCAATGCTGACAGACAAGACGAGAATAGCAAGCACCCTGGCGTGTCGGTGGAGGGCGGGTGATGCTGTATGGAAGTACGTTCGTAGCGTAGACGTAGAGGTCGGGACGAGATTCGGATCGGAGGGGGGGGCGGGCGGGCTTTGGGCAACCGGGGGGAGGCAGTGGGCAGCTCTTCTGCGCGTATGGGAATCTTTGGCCGCTGCGGTGTTCTCCTGGAGGACTAGCGTTCAGTGAGAGGGAAAGGATGTCAGACCTTCGCAGGCGGAGCCCCTGGACTGTCTGCCCGTCGAGTGATGCCCTGCGTGGAGATGGTGGATCGGACAAGGAAAGAAGCCCGGGAGGAGTGGAGGACTTGGAGGTTACCGGGGGGGTGTCGGTTTGGTTTCGTGGCTGAAAGAGTGCGCGATGGGTTAGCAGCAAGGAGCAAGGAACAAGGCAAGGGGAGTGAGGGTAAAATGACGATGGACGTGCGTTGGTGCCAACAGGTCTTGCCAGTCTTGCCAGTGTCAAGTTGAAACCTCCTTGCTTGGAGCAGGTCGTTTAGTGTATTGGCCGCCAAGACGTGACAAGAGAACAAAAGTGAGGCTCAGAAGCTGGCGGATGAGCAAGGCAGGGGGAAGGCCCGGGACGTCGGAAGTGCCGGGGAGTGTGTCTAGCAGCTGTAGCCCTGCTTTGTCTGGCTGTCTGGTTTGTTTAGTGCTGGGCCGCGCGGATGTAGTGCTGAAAAGAAAAGACGGCGTGGATATCGTAGTGCAAAGAACCCCGAAGTCTGGTCGAGAAACGCAAGAGAATGACGTTGCTCTCTTCTCCTCGGTGGAGTAGAGCAGCAGAACAATGCGCTGCCTGCTGAGTGCCGTTGCCCCCCCCCCCGTGTCCCCGGTAGGCGGCTGAGTCCAACAAAGGATGGCCTGGGAAGAGGGGCAGATCCAAGATCCAAGACCCCAACTCTGAGCCCATCCAATGGCTAAAGGGGTTTGGCAGGGGTCGGGAGGGGGGCAGTTGCGCACTAGGTGCCAGGATTTCTGGAGAAGGCCCGCGGGTCAATACGAAAGACGCCTCCACGTTTCGCTGGTTCTTGTGTCCTTTTCGGGCCTCTTGCGTCTGGCTTCTGTAGCAACGGCCCTCACGGATGGAGAAAAGGCGACAGTAGAAAAAGCTGTTTCCACCCCTGGAAGATGCTGCCCATGATGCCTGCCAGCATTCGATGTGGAGTGGTCGGTGGCCAGCAATGCAGCCTGGCGGCATTGTTGTGCTGGCGGGTCCCTTTTTTTTTTTTCCTGCGGTGGCGGACGAAACGATGGATGGGCGGGTGATGATGATCCTCAAGCCAAAAGTGGCATCATCCAGTCGTCTGCCAATCCGTGGGGACCTGTTGAGGAGACGACGACGAATGGGCAACCGCGCAGGCTTTCCGCAGGGTACTTACCCAGACGCAATACCCGTACCGTTCGGTATGTGGGCTGCTGTCTGTCTCCCTGCGCCCCAGGACTTCGCCTTCAGCCGTTCCACCATCAGTGCTGAATATAGGACACGTTCTATCGGTCGGTCGACTTGGCGTCGCCTCACTGCCTGCCCCTAAAGGTGAATCTGCCTTCCGTTCTGTCAGACTTCTCCGGCTGCATCTCAGGTCCACGGCGTCAGCCTCCTGGTGCACAACGGTCCATCGAACACCAGTCGCTGGCGCACGAGGACTCGTTCGTTCACACCCCCCTTCACGTGTCGGGCGGTGGTGCTTGGGGCCTTTCCCTGAATCTGATCCGAATCCCGTACCTGGCCCGGTCCCACGATACCCGAGACAAGCACCAAGGCGCCAGAGCACCCAATACGACGGACGGACGCAACGGCCGCCATCGCCCCGTACCGCCCGGGGGGGGAACGTTCTTTGTCCTCTGCAGGTGTTCTGGTTCGTGTTGCGCCGTGTGGCTGGCCGCAAACGGGATGCCTGAGTCGTGTTTAAAAACTTTGTCGGTCGCGCGTCGCTGGTGTTTTCGCTGTCAGTCGCCTCGCCCGGCTGACAGCTTGTTTAAAAAAAGACCCTGCAGATTTGGTGTCCCGCTGATCGGCCGCAGGCTCGGGATGGGGTTACAACCCGCTCACCCTCGTGTTTCTGAGGTCAGCGTCGGATCGATCCAATGGCGGATGTCGGAGTGAGAATGGCAGACGGGGAGCCTGGACGGTGCCATCGCAAATGTCCGGCCGTGCCAGGGAGAGAGACGCCCCCTTCAACTGTTCGGCCTGCTCTCTGGCTGTCTCGCCGTCTTGCTTTCCCGCCGGCCGATCCAGGTGCTCGTGGGCGAGGGTTGAGACAGGCTGAAGGGCAAGACAGGACAGGGACGCCCCGGCCAGGCTGTATCGTATTGGCCTGGTCAATGGTGCATGGTAGCAGCAGGCATCGCGAGAAGTGACTAGCTTCAAACGTGCTTATTTGGCCGAGACTCGCGAGTGCACTCACACATCGGATCAAGTAAGACCTGGGATGAACATGTCGTTGAGAGCGCAGAAGAAACGAACACCTGGCAGATGCCTGTGGTGCTGAAAATTTGCATTACTATCGGTGTGCTGTCTTGCATGGCGTCGTGAGCAAGGGCGTGTGCGCTGAGACCACCTAGAAGGCGATAACTTGCTCACTGGGCCGTTCTGGCACTGGCAGACAGAGGGCAACAGAGCTGGGAAGGCGCGATCAGGTTCGCCAGGTGCAAGTCTAGCAGGAAGGAGCGTACCTCTGCGTCCAAATCAGGCAATCAGCACCTAGCTCGGACTGTTTTTCCATTGGTCGGATTCTGCCACCCACGGCTGATTGCGACCGCCACACCGCTTTCCATCTGCCTTCAAGTATCGCCATTGAGAAGCCGTCTTCCAGCACGATTCCCTTCCCTCCTCAGCTCTCTTTGCCATATGGCTTAGGTATGCATCCTTTCATATGCAAATGCGATGGATGTACAAGCTGACAGATTCAGATCATTGTGTAGTATCTGTAGGCATAGCCGTCCCTCCGTCGATGGCGTGGCACTCTTGCTGATCCCGAGTAGGTTCTCATCACGACTAATCTCTGATGGTGCCCCAAGGGGCGCAGACGATTATCGCACTTTTTAGACTCTGGGTGGTCGTCCTCTGTGCTTGCGCATGGCGACTCCCGCTGTGTCCCTGGTATCACACTGCCTCCAGGCGACGCGAATGCTCACTGCATTTTCATTGCTTGCTCTGGCTCGCCAGGGTGGCGAAGAAGATGTTTTTCTGTTGAGGGTTGCAGGAGGCAGCTTGGTTGACATGCGGACCTCCGTATTGTTGAGATGACTGCGAACCATGGTTGACCGACTGCAATGGATTTCTGCAGGATGCAGGATGCAGGGGCGATGCACCTGCCTGCGGCACGGATTTGGGGCCAACAAGATGCTACGTCGTGGTCATTAAGGTCTCATACTTGTCTTGGTCACGCAGCATGGTTGTTTTGATCACTCGACCGCTGTTCTTACTGGGTATTCGATATCCGTTTCTTGCTGGGCAACAGTCATCACGACTGGCTGAAGGCCTTCCACGTGCACCGCCGTCACCGTGGCTGACTAGTCATGCCTCTGGTAGCTGCGAAACATGATGGCCAGTCTCGGGCATAATCTTCGGAGGTGCTTCGAGGAGCATAGGTGAGTTAGAAAGGGGGGATGGTCACCAGTAGAGCTCCTGAGAGGAACATACATCTACTTGTTCAGCCCCTAATAACTAGACCGACCTAATTAGCTTGATAACGTTAAATCAGGCTCCCGGAGTAATCAATCCCCGAAAAGCAAACACCGAGGAAGAATGATCACAAAGCACTCTCTGAACTACAAGTGCTTACTGGCGAGTTCGTTAGCCTAATAATAGCCCTATGGAAAGCTTCAACCAAGCTCGCAGTCGTTATAAGGACAGCTAGCCCATTTGTTCGTCCTAGCACGTACCCTTCATCACACCAGCACCATCAACTCAAGAACAGCATATTTCCAAAAAGAACAAGAGCACATGGTGACACATCTTCAATATGTCGAACCTGCCTACTTTCTACTGGACGCCCAAGGCCTGCTCGGTGGTCTCGCTTGCCCTCCTTCGTCACTTCGACATCCCCCACAATTCTGTCGAGATGGGCTGGGGACCAGACGGTCTTGAAGCCGCGGACGGCTCTCTTTCTCATGCGCAGTACCTCCACATCAGTGCGACAGGCTACACTCCGGCGCTCGTCACTGGCAGCGGCACCTCGATCACGGAAACTCCTGCCATCCTGACTTACATTGCGTCTCTCGTCGCTACTCCCAACAACATCCTCGGAGCCGAAGGTGTCGACCGTGCCAAGGTCTACGAATGGCTCAATTGGCTGTCGGGAACGCTGCACGGCCTCGGATATGGCCGGGTGTTTGCCCCCCAGCGGTTCACCGATGATGAGACAAAGTACGATGCCGTGCGCGCCCAGGGGAAGAAGCTCCTCACGTCGTATTACCAGAGAATCGAAGACAGGGTCAAAGGGAAGACTTATGCCGTGGGCTCTGCGACGACAGTGGCTGATTTCTATCTGTACATCTTCTTCCTATGGGGCCTTCAGATTGGTTTCCAAATGAAGAGTGACTTCCCCAACTACACGGAAATTGTTCGTCGAGTGGAGAAAGTAAAGGGAGTGGCTGAGGCGGCGGAGGTTCACCAGCTGGCGTCTCCCTTCGCCCAAGAGTCGAAGGTATAGGAGGTGCGGCGTTGCATAAATCAGCATGTCAAACTTCTGGAACACCTGCCTATGGCCAGGCGGGGTCAACAGCCATCTGCTGGCAGGTATCGAAGTCTCGGTGTTTCTTGGGTATACAGCACGGAGAAGTAGTAAACACACATCTCACTGCCCCTCTCTTTTGAAAGTGCTGGGCCGGAATTGTTGCGTGGCGTTTGCCATAATCGATCAAGGATGATATAGCCACATTGTCGTTTGACGACCGGAAGTAGCATCTTCGTGTCTCTCCCTAGAAATGACTTTGCTATACAAGAACCATGCACGCTCAGAGCCTCGGGTCCATGCCGTCTTTCAACTTCACCTGCAACGTAAATGTGAGTGAATGAGTCGGAGGTCTGACAACAGGCGTCTACGAGAAGTTTAGAGACAGCTGCGGAGGGGTATGAAGCAGCAGAGAACTGAGGGAGGCGGTGGCAATGGATAGGTTGCATGTATAAGGCATGGAGTGAGGCCCCAGAAGTAGATGGCTCGGGTTTCAGTTGGTCTACCAATGGAGACCTACAAACCTCTCGCAGACGGGGATTGCGATCTCGTTCGAGCACAACGTGAAATGGCCGGGATATCCTCGATATCAGACAGCCTACCTGGGCATCTAGGAAGGAAAAACTCGCGTCGGTATTTTGGGTGGCTTTAGTCCCCCCTCTGAGAAGCGTCACTTGCCACTCGCTGTGCCGGCTATGCTCAGTTACAAAACAAAAGGAAGAACAACGCGGCTAGGTACGTGACACACGTCAGTATAGTATTCCATAGCATGACTTCAAGGTTGGGGATTTTCCAGAGGATACATAGAATGTCCTCGACCATGGGGATCAGCCGGTTGTAGCTTCAGCGGATCGTATTTTCTAGTAAAGAGTTTCGAAAAGCGTGTAAACCTAATACGCTACATGATAGAGAGAGTTGATTACCACTTGCGTAATAAGATGAACCGGGACAGCATTTGTAGAGCGGGTACTATGATGAGTCGTAACGGGGAGGGCAATTAGTAGAGAAGGTCCCCCACCACGTGACCTCCGGTCTCCCTTCCGGTATCAACCCCCGGCAGTTACGACTCAGGGGCTGCCTTACTCGCGATGGCCCGAGCCTACTCCGAGCTTAGTCCGCGCACCAGCAACCGCGCTTTTGAGTCGGGGCTCTTCGTCAGCTTCATACCTCGGTGGATTGTTAAAGGATGACAAATGAGGCCCAGTGAAAATAGTTCTTCGTGACAAGGAAAATGACATCAGTCGATATAAGTTTCCCGTCACCGCGTCTCCCCTATCGCGAGGCTGTCATTCTCCTCAGATCGATCTGATCCCCCCTCGAATGAAGCGTTGATCCGGCACGCGCAGCGCTCGAAGCATGACGTTCATAGACGAGAAGAAGAAGGAGGAGGGCCTAGGGAATGGCGTCCTCGACCCGCCGTCCTCGCCCGAGTCGACGGCGAGTGTCGACGCGGTGTGGCCTGTCGAGTCGCTATCGCTGCCACGCGAGACTCTACTCGTGGTCGTCGTCTGCATGGCCCAATTCTGCACCCGTATGACCTCCTCTAACCCGGCTTCGTCTCACTATGCAGCGCTGACAAGCACATGAAGAAGCCGCATACCTCTCGACCCTGGTCCTCGCCCGCAACATCGGCAAGAGCTTCGGCGTCGATGAGCCGCCACGCCTCGCCTGGCTCGTGGCAGGCTACTCCCTCACCGTCGGCACCTTCATCCTGTTCTCGGGGCGCCTCGGCGACGTCTTCGGCTACAAGCGCATGCTCATCATCGGCTTCTCGTGGTTCTCCCTGTGGTCCATGATCGCCGGCCTCAGCGTCTACTCCAACTACACCCTCGCCGTCTTCTCCCGCGTCCTCCAGGGCATCGGCCCGGCCATCTGCCTCCCCAACGCCCTCGCCATCTTCGGCGTCGCCTACCCGCCCGGCCACCGCAAGGCCATGGTCTTCGCCTTCTTCGGCGCCGTGGCCCCCATCGGCGGCGTCGTCGGAGGCGCCATCGCCGCCGTGCTCGACCTCGTCTGGTGGCCCTGGGCCCTCTGGGCCATGGCCATGTGGCTCGCCGCCCTGGCTGTGATCGCCGACTTTGCCGTCCCCGACCTGCCGAGCAACGGCCCGCTGCCCACGAACTGGAGGTCCTGGGTCGAGACGCTGGACCTGCCGGGCGCGGTGGTCGGCGTCATCGCCCTGATCCTCTTCAACTTCGCCTTCACCCAGTCTCCCATCGACGGATGGGCCACGCCCGTCGTCATCACACCCCTGGTTCTCGGTCTCCTCTTCTTCGGCGCCTTCGTCTACATCGAGTTCAAGATCAGCCCGAGGCCCCTCCTCCCCTTCGACGCCGTCAACGCCAACGTGGGCTTCGTGCTGGCGGCCGTCGCCTGCGGCTGGGCCGCCTTCGGCGTCTGGACCCTGTACCTGACGCAGATCCTCCAGGACGTCCGCGGGCTCACCCCGCTGCTGACCGTCGCCTGGTTCTCCCCCGTCACCGTCTCGGGCGCCATGGCCGCCGTCATCACCGGCAAGCTGCTCGGCCCTTACCAGGTCCGGCCGCCCATCGTCATGGCCCTCGCGCTCATGTTCTTCACCATCGGCATCTCCCTGACGGCCGCCGCCCCCTCCGACCAGATCTACTGGGCCCAGCTCTTCCTCTCCATGGTCATCATGCCCTTCGGCATGGACATGAGCTTCCCCGCCGCCACGCTGATCCTCTCCGACGCCGTCGCCAAGGAGCACCAGGGCATCGGCGCCAGTCTCGTCAACACCGTCGTCAACTACGGCATCGCCCTCGGCGTGGGCTTCGCCGGCGTCGTCGAGGTCCACGTGCACGGCGAGAGCGGCACCGAGCAGGCGAGGCGGTTCCAGGGATACAAGGGTGGGCTGTACATGGGAGTCGGGCTGGCGGGGCTCGGGATCATCGTCTCGTTGGCGTTCCTTGCGAGAGATCGTCTGCTGTTGAAGAGGTAGCTGTAGTCTAGACTTTGCATTGAATCTACATGTGAGGATTTACAACATCATTTACCTTGAAACCGAGTGAGCAGCACTAGATATCCAGAGGGAATACCACACACCCTAAGCATTAAATTGAATCCAGTTCGCTTAAAGAACACCTGGGTACGTAATATCTAGGAACATCAGGAAAGTCTAGCATAAGACACTTGTTGATACTTTGTGACGCTCGCCCGTACCCTTCTGCACCCACTGCCCACCATCCACACACGAGCAGCATCAGAGGAAACGCTGTAAATTGTGTGATGTAAACATAAAACTACCAGCATCATGACATGTCTGCCCTAGACATCCCAAAGATACCGCCGTCAACGCCGCCCGGGTGTGTGCGTGCCCGGCCTAATCATCCTCGATATCATCGTCGCTCAACACCAGCCCCGCGACGCCCAGTCCCGCCACAGACCCCTCGCTCACCGTGCGGATCCTCGTACTCTTCTTCCGCGGCGACGCCTCCTCGGATGGCTTATCCGTCGCCCACGCCTCGCCGCTCATCGGGCCGCCATCTGCCTCCGCCGCTTCGTCTCCGGATTCATCCTCGCCCGCGCGCTGCGTTCCGATGCCCTGGAACGACACGACCTTTTCAATGTCCCGCAGCTTGATCGAGTGCAGCGCCCCCTTCCGCCCCCGCGCAATCTGCGCCATGTACGGCAGCCGCTCGAGCAGCATCTCCCTGCGGGCGGCACTGCCCAAAGACAGCAGCGGCGCCGCCTCGTCAGCATCACCGGCCGGCTGCGTGGCTGCGCCTGTCGTGGGCCCGGCAGCGGCAGACCCCCTAGCCTGCTGCGTCGCGACCCAGCTCCCCGCGCTCGCCGTCTTGGGCTTCCGGAACGCCGCGGCGCCCTGCGTGAGGTCCTTGCGCGCAACGCTCTCCTCCCCCTTGAGCAGCTTGGTGGACCACACGTCGACGAGGCCCTCAAACTCCTCCTTGGTGCGCCAGAGCTTGATGCTGGTGGGGTAGAACATCTTGAACGCGTCGCTGCCCTTGACGCCGGCGGGCGTCTTGCGCTTGACGGGTGACGGCAGGGAGAAGAGCATGCCGCGGACGGCGACCTGGAACGTCATCTCGTCCTGCCGTAGGATGTGGCTGCCCGAGTCCTTGCCAGCGAAGCCGCCAAAGCCCTTGCCACCAAAGAAGATGTCCCACGATGGACAGAGGAGGTCGCTCAGGGAGAGGTAGTCGAGGCAGCCATTGACGTAGTCGAGACTGGAGTTGGGGTCGAGGGGGCTTGGGCTCTCGCAGGAGAAGAGGTAGTTCTCGTGCAGGGCCGAGACAAAGGTGTGCGTGTCGGTGCCCGTCTCGTCGATCAGGGCGTCAACGGACACCTGTGATCGCTTGGGGCGTGCGTACTGCGATATATAGCTGGGTAGCGTCTCGACCGTGTCATTTCGCGGCGGCAGCTCGTCTCTCTTGTTGTAGACAACCTTGCCGACAGCGTGGAAGATGCCGAGACTGGCCTCCCGCTGCGAGATGAGCTCGAGGCTCTCCTCCTCGCCTTTCGTCATGGCAATGGAGTCTCTGGCGCCCCTCTTAGGTTTCGTAAAGGCCACCTTGGCGCCCCAGTCGGCCTCCTGGTCGCCCTTGAGGCAGAGGAATTCGAGCGAAGATATGGCGCTGCGGATGTCGCCAATCTCGCCGAGACGCTTCAGCACGAGGGGTCCAGGGGTGCGTTTTCGACCCGACTTCCGCGCCTCCTTGATCACCACTAGTTCCAAGGCCTTGGCGAGGATGGACGGAGCAATGGCGTTGAACTCGATGACGCCAACTCCCGGGTGTCGCAGAATTTCTGGACCCAGCAGTCGATGGGCCGTAAAGCTGTCTGCTGACGCGGACGTCGTGGCCAACAGCGTCTCCGAAATGACCATGACCACCGGCGTAATGGTTTCGTACTGTGATTGCTGCCCAAAGTTCGAGAGGGACGGGGTGTTCGCGGCCAGATACCCCAGCAGCGTATTCCTGAACGATGTCAGGGCCGTCGACGACCGGGCGAACGTGTTGGGAAACTCCTCGACCAGGATGATGCGCCGCGCGCCCTTCTCAGGCCCCTGCGTCGAGGTGCTTGCTGCGTCCGCGCCCTCGCCATCCATCTCGAGCTGCCCAAACTTGCCGCTCCGGCCAAGGAACTCCTGAAACTGCGCCGACGCCGACTGGAAGCCCAGATTGCCGCCCGTCGGCCCCGTGGGATTCCTCCACTCGAGCAGATCGCACCCCAGATCCCGCGCCAGCAGTCGCATCGTCGTCGTCTTGCCGGCGCCCGCGGCCCCCTTGAGCAGCAGAACCCGCTGGCGCATGCGGCCGCCCAGCACATCCTCCAGCCAGCGGCGCACATCAGCCACCTTTTTCTTGTGCACGGCCAGCTCCTCCAGGCTTGCGGGCGCGAACCGCTCCGACCACGGGCGCAGGTCGTCGTCGAGCGCCGCCGCGGGCCGGTTCGGCCGCGCCGGCTTGAGAAACTTCTGGCTGCTGGGACCGAGGCCGCCCGTCGGCAAACCACCCTGTGTTCCATCTCTCAGCCGCTTGCGCGCGTTCTGTCCGACGAGGCTCGCGCTGCTGGGCTTCTGAGCGGCGACGTCGTCTTCGGAGAGCGGGTCGCTGACAATGTCGTCGACGATGACGGGGGCGGGTTTCGATGCCGGCGGGGCCTTCTGCGCCTGTCGCGAGAAGAGGGTCAGCAGGTCGCCCGACTTGCCCTTCTCGTCGGTGTTGTTGGCTCGCTTGGATCCCCGTGCCCTGGGCTTGACAGGACTGGTGCTGGGGCTCCTGGTGTCGTGCTTCTGGCCATGGCGGGAGGAGGGCTGGCTCGCCGCAAAGGTGCTCCCGGCGCGGGGCTTTGGTTTCGTCGGACTCGGGGAGGCGGTCGGGCGGGCAGAGGGGGGTTTGGTGGGGGAGGAGTTGAGAAAGTTGGTCAGGGTGTTGGCGTAAGGTCGGTCTTCGTCGAGGTCATCATCGGATTCGTGCACGACGTTCTTCTTGCGGCGCTTCGCGGGCGGAGCCATTGCAGAGGCGGAAGGTGATGGATCGTGGCATGCGGCAGGTTGTTGGAGCTCGTGGTTAATGCATTGAGTTGGATGTCAGCCAGCCCGTGGATGCAGAGGGCGGTTAGGACAAAGGTGGTGGTGGTGGTGTTGTAGGAAGAAGGGCCTTGTTCCTTGTGATTACGGCGTCTAGCTGAAGCAGGCAGGCGGCTTCCAGGCAGCTCAGGCACAAGCACGGGCACTGCTCGACAGAGAGAGATGATCTCACCCCAGCTGCTGGTTGGGTGGGGCTGCCCGGGGTGCATTCGCTAAATCGGTACCTGAAATGGACTCGGCTTGGGGGGGGCTGTACGGCGGGCCGCAGTTATGCCTACGGTGAACTGCACTGCTGCAAGTACCATTCGAGGGGGCCATCGTCAACAATCCATTTCGTACATGTCCTAAGCACAATCTGACCTTTTTTTGAACCTTTCCTTGAGACTTTCCAGCAATTTCAAGTCGTTAACTCCCTTTTCAGGACCCGAGAACATCATTTGCAGCTCAAGCAAACAACCCCCTAATCGAATACCCAGCCCTGGAAGTTGTCGACAAACGTTACAGCCGACGCAAGATACCGCTCATGCACATCCCCCCACGTCCTCGCCGCCTCCCTCATGGCGCGGATCGCTGCTTCATGTTAGTGTTCCGACCTGCAGACGACATGTGATACTGGGAAGACATACCTTTGACGTAGTGCGCATCCGACGCAAACTTCGAGTTCAGCGCCTCGTGCTCCACGTGCGCCCACCCGCGCCCCTGCGTCACCGGCTGCACATTGTCCTCGTCGATTGCTGGCCGCCCCATGGCGATGTACACGGCGACCGTCAGAAGCCACCACTCACGCACGAGGGGCACATGGAGTCTGGCGGGCAGCACGGGCAGCAGGATGCGCACGGCATGGCTCGTGGTCAGGAGGTGGACGTTGAAGAAGTTGTAGGCGTGGGTGCCCGGCCGGACGGTAGCGACGAGCAGCGCGACGGCCACCTCCTGCGACTTCTCAAACAGCCTCTTGGGGTTGTGGACGATCAGGGCATTCCAGTACTCGAGCACGAGGTCCTCGTGCTTGCCGAAGAGGAGGTCGAGGTTGTCGAAGCCCGGCGCCTTGAAGAGGCCATCGAAGCGAGCGTCGCGGGCGATCATGGTCAGGATAGTAAGGGGCGAATCCGAGTTGACTGGCGAGGGCTTGGTGTACTTCTCCTCGTCGAGGTACTTGTGGAGGTAGTTGTACTGCACGCACGACAGAGCCAGGGCCTCGATGGCGATCTCCTTCGAGTTCATCTCGTACGCATAGCCCAGGTGGATCAGCGGGTGTCCGACTTGGAGGAGCGTTAGCCATATTCTCATCATTGCATCTCAGTCAGAGAAAGAGACCGGGGGGGCACGGAGACATACGACCGCCGATAAGCCCGTGGACGAGCGGCTGATCCCCCCTGAGCAGGTAGTGCTCCATGACCGTCTTCCAGTCATACTTGAACTGCAGGGCGAGGGCGTCTTCGAAGAAATCCACATAGGCGCGCTGATACCTCTTGTCGCCGAGGAATTCTTGCCAGTCCTCCTCGATGACCTCGGCGGGTGAGTCTTGCCATGGCTCGAGTTCCTTGGAGACGGTCTCGTAGATGCTGTGTAATTGATTCTCCGTGGCGCCGAAGAGGTAGGCGGAGCTGAGGATGTGGGCGGCGTGGTTGTCAAACTGTAGGTTGTGGTAGACAATGGAGTGATTGACGTGGTTGGCCTTCAGGAGATGCTTGAGGCATCGCGCCCGCTTCTCGGGGTCTGTCTCGACACTGTGGACCTCGACGGGTGGGATGTCGATGGTTCGGAAGCGGTCGACAGAGCCTGAGTCGGCGTCGGCGACGAGCCGGCCGATGATGGGTACGTAGGAGAGAAAGGGCATGACGAGGCGGTGACAGTGCTATGGTAACGTGAGAGATGGGCGGTGTACGATGACTGCGTGCTCGGGGGATGAGTTGATGATGGGAGGCCCAACGGAAAGAGGAGGATCTAGAATGTTGGGACAATGAAGCTCCAGGGTCCTGGGGCCAGCCTGATCGTGACGTTATAGTGGGCTGCCCGCCCTGTCAGACGTCTTGGTGGCACGAGCGTCGCGGGGTCATGGGGTCTGCCGGCTGGCCACTCTTGGCGCCAGCTGCAACGAGATGCGCAAACCGCACTGTGGAGGTAAAGGGGCCTGTCGGTGGTTGTAAGTGACACGGATTGCCACGGCGTCGCTTGAATGCACCCCATGGTCTTTTAAACCTTCGTATCTCCGGCTTACCACCTTTAATTGCTACTGTAAACATCATGGGACGACTCATGGGCTCATTGGGCGCAAACCATGGGGCCGGGCAAGCTTCCTCACGCAGAAGCAGCCTCAAGCCGCAATTTCCTCACTGTAACTCCTGTTCTCGAAGAGTCTCTAGCGTTGGAACCCGGCACCGCAATCGCGTAAAAGTCGGACCACGGAGAATTACTTCTCGACCAAAATCGCGAATAGAGCTATAATTGAATTCTTCTATAGTTTAGTTCACTTGCTGCAACGCTGTTGAACCTGTCGACTACATGGCGAAGAACATGGTGACACAAAGAGCGAAGCAAACACTTGGCAGCAGCTGCAGACAGCTGGCACGCGACAATCCCAAGTTGACTTGCAAGGCTTGACGCCGACGAGAAACTGGGAGCTGGTTGCAATCTTCAAGAGGTCAATGCCCGCATGATTGGTGCCCAATGATTCCGTTCGCGTGGCGGAATTTAAGGAAGCTGTGTCTTCCGTGCTCACATGTATGCCCGGGCAGTTGGGATGATCCAGGGGCCCCTGGCTCGCGAACCGGATCCCCGGGATCGTCACCACCCCTCGTCCTGGCATCACTTTCTGCTACCAGGCAGCACGGATAACGGAAGAGCCCGTGGTGAGAACGCTAATGTATACCGCTCATTCGATCCTGTTTTTGTCTTTGTGTGTGTCGGTGAGCCTTCGAGCGATTGCGGAGGGGAGAACCGGATAGGCAGCTCCACGCCCTGGACGGACCAGGTACGCAGAGGATGAGAGGGAGCATCACGAGGAAGTCAGACAGGGGGGGAGGGGCTCGCAGCAAGGCATTCCCGATCCTGTTACGAGGACGGTGACCTAGATAGCAGTACATGGCATCCATCGAGCGAGCGTCCCGTCAGCAGCAGCGTGATCCTCCCCTGTTTCGTCCTCCACTTACACCACCATCTCACCAACCCAACCCAGCGCACCCTTCAAGCGATACAAACACCATCAATTGACCGACAGCGCACAGCATCCCCCTCGAACATTGTCCCAAGACCTTCATCGTAAGACAATGTCGTTGTCTCGGGCTGACCTGCAGCATCCCGGCCGTCGCACTCCGTCGCGCGACGTCCCTCCCCTCCCACCCCCTTGGGAGCCCGCGCCCCCCCATCCGCAACCATGACCACCTCGACATACATAAGTCGCACCCACCCGGCAGACCTCCTGACAACCCAAACGTTTCTCTCGACTCTTTCCAAGGCTCGAACGGGTCCCATTACCAAGCTCAGCACTTTACAGTAACACCAGGATGCGACACAAGACGCACTTCCTTCGATTCGCATCACACAGTCCCGCGGACGACATGGCGGCGCAAGAGGCGGTCTCCAAGTCGGCCCCGTGGGTCGAGCGCAGCAAGACGGCAAATGCAAAGAGACACTTTTCGGTGAACCTGCGCTTCCTCATTGATTGGGCCCTCGTACAGTGTCAAAACCACGGAGCACGCCCATTGGCCGGACCAGGCCAAATGTGGCATCGGCATCAACTAACACGCAGAACGAAGACGACAACGACCAGGACCAGGTCCATGACCACGGCTGAGGAGGGCGGGGGACAGGCCAGCGGGCTAGCTTGAATATAATTCCATTTTCCTGTAAACTAGTGCTGTCCAGCTTCATCTCCGGGTCACTGTTCATCTTCTCCTGAATCCCTTCGTTTTCTCGGTGAAAGCTCGAGAGAAGAGTCGTCAAGTGTATCCTCGAATCCTCTGAATCCCTGAGTCCCTGAATCCCTTCTACCCTGAGACCCCTCTACCCCCTTGTCACTACTACCCACCCCCCCTGTCAAGAAGCCCTCCCCCGGCTTACACCAGGAAACATGGCTCTCACCCATGCCTATGATCCCTACCTCGACACCATCCCACGGGGACGTCGTCTCCTGGCTCCGGAGGAAGACCTCGTCCAGGCGTACTTCGATCTGGCCGCTTACTACGGCGATGGCTCCGATGACGCCCAGTCTCGGTCCGAGTCGTCCTCCATCCTGACGCCCGGGCTGGACTATGACATGGCCACCTCGCCGTCTGTCATCTCCGATTCGTACGACTTGGACCCTGAGGAGGTCCAGCAGGTGCTCACCGAGGCCACCCAGAAGTATCTTAATGATGCCCGCCGCCATGACGGCCCTCTCATCTGGCCTCAGACCGATCCTTCTCAGGCTCTGCCCCGGCACTCCACCCTCAGCCTGTCCGGCAGGAAGAAGAGGAGCCGCCGCCCCAGCAGCCCGGCCTCCCGCCATGTGAAGAACCCCGCCGAGACGGCCCGCGTGCGGAAGCTCGGTGCTTGCATCAAGTGCCGAATCGAGAAGCTCAAGTGCAACGACGACACGGTGTGCGTGTCGTGCCAGTCCAAGTATGGTCTTCCCCTTTGCCAGAGGACTTGTCTGCGCAAGACCTTGACGGAAATCGCCAAGCAAACAACCTACATCCGGTGTAAGTCAGACGTCTCCACAATCAGTCAAGTCAAGAAAATGTACTCACACATAAGTCAGACACCGGCCTGAGGTACAACCAGGAACAGGCCGTGCTGAGGACCAAGTGTGCCTTTGGCGAAGGCGTCAGGGACGTCTTCCTAAGCTTCTCGGACATCGACCTGCAGGCTCCCACCCTCAAGACCGTCTTCCGCAAGTGCCACAGCCTGAATGACGGCTCCGAGGTCATTGCTTTCCCGCGAGACCGCGTACCGTCCCACGGCCAGCTCGTCGAGTGGGTCGAGCATCAGATCCTGGCCGAGCGTCATGCCGGCCGCATCCACGGCTTCGAAGGCAGCATTGACACCTTCGTTCTGAAGTACGTCAGGTCTGGAACGAGCCGCAAGGCCCTTCCTCAGGTGGGTTTCTTCTCCGGCGCTATCAGCTGCACTTTTGCTGACAAGAGGACCAGGCTCGTCTCATGAGAAAGATCCACGAGATGAGGTGCATGTACCGTATCTGGAAGATGGACACCCTCTACTGGCGTCACGCCCAGACCGCCCACCACACCCCCCTCCCCCCCTTTATCCACGCCGAGTTGCGGCAGATTGTCAAATCGGCTCTTGAGTCGTGCGAACGCGATATCCTTGGCGAGCTCGACAAGTTCCTCAAGCCGTCTGGCATCCCCGCCAAGGACAGAGCACCCATGTGGGCTGGCCTTTGGCAGCTGATCTTCACCTTCACGGACCTGACCAGAACGTTCAAAGAAGCCAACAGGCTTTCCAATGGTATGGTGTACTTCACCCCTGATTCCAGCGAGATGGTTGCTGACCAATGCGTGTAGTTCATCCTGGTTTCGAGGCCTGCAAGGTGATGACGGAGCAGCTTCTCATTGGCATCATGTCGTTTTACGGGAGCCACTACCGGCAGGCAAGCAACCTGAAAGTCAGCCTCCAATGCCTTGAAGCCACATACATTCCGTCGTCATCGCAGCGGAAGGAGGTTGGTGAAGCGTTCCAGCACGCCCGTCACGACCGAGGGGCATTCCGTACGTTCATCTTGCCCAGCATGGCCGCTGTCCTCAGGCTGACCCCGTAGCAGATGATTATATCCAGGTCTCACCTGACGAGCTTGATAGGCTTCTCAAGACTCTGGTCGTGGACCACGAGGTCAAGCGCCTTAGCAACCGACGCGGACGAGGTCGAGCCGCCGTCGAAATGGTTATGATCCCCAGCCCCGACCTCTACCCGGGCAGTGACGACGAAGACGTGGAAATGATGGGATGATATGACGCAGAGACGTTCTCCAACAGGCCCAGCATGATAATATTCCTTTCCCTTTTCTTTCGGTTTGATTCTTTATGGGTAATGATTATGACGCGATGAGAAAATGTTGATGAAATGGAGGGAAAAGTTGATGTCAGGGTATCTCGGGTATGCTCATGGCTTGTCTTGGTCCACCACTTTGATGTGGACTTTCACCTTCTTCTCGGGTTTCTTATCTGCTTTCATCTTTCCAACGTTGAAAAAGCGCCCTGTGACAGCCTCGGAGTCAATGCCCTTGGCTGCATCCAGCGAGACGAATACCGTCAGATTGATGCGGTCACGACCTTTCTTTGTTACATCTGCAATGGCTTTGAATCTGGGTTGTCTGTCAGTTAGGAGGCTATCTTGAATAATAAATTGATCAACATACCTGAGATCACTTGCGATGGCATCCGGCGAGGTCGGCCAGGCGGGAATTATGTCGGCAATGACCGCAGCCACGGCGCCAAGATAGTCAGCCCAAAAGTGCGCATCAACATGAATGTCGCCCACAAGCCGCTTGAGGTTGCGATGGAGCTCAGTGTCCACTGGACCGAGACTTCCGCCCCAGCGAGAGCAGACTGCTAGAGCCAGGATAGAGCGGGCAATGTGTGTGAGTCCCGGCGCACCAGAATCCCGGGTGATGGCTTCATGCAACGCGTTGGAGGCATTCGTGTCGTCATCCTTGCCTTGGTGTATCCATATCTGACGAACGAACAGCAGCTCAAGTCCAAGCGAGAATATGGAGGGTATCTCTGCAATATCAACGCTCTGGGGCACTGCACTTCGTAGAGTTTCCAGGACAGCCAGGGCCACGGGCAAATCTTGCGAGGAAACGCCTGCCAAGACCTCAAGGGGGTTGCTTTCCCTAACAGTCTTGGGTAGCTTCATGTAGAGGGTTCCATCCCTGTTCGAGCCGGCGCAGAAGGTTACTGTCCGAATGTTCGGGACAGTATCGATGAAAGCTTCAACGACTTCCATGATGGCGGGGAACTGCTGCCGACGGCGCTTCGACATGCCGTAGATTTTTCCCTCGTGCTCGTCGTTCACCTTGCGCATTCTGGCCGTCTGTTTGAAGAAGGCGCCAGTGACCACGTAGGTGCCGACAGAGGCGATGGGGTATGGCTGGATGGGGTCGCAATGCTGTAGGATGCAACCGTAGCCTCGAAGGCCGCCTCCGCACATGAAGATGTCGAGACCCTCTTTGCTACCGGCAAGCTCTCTGCATGCCGGGAAAGTGTCGCACAGCCGTGCAAAGGCAACCTGCATGGTCTGACGCAGCTTGCCGGTCTCCAAGGCTCGTACCTCCGCAGGCTCTGCCTCGAGCACACGAATCAGCCGCGCTGCGCCAAAAGGCATACTCTCGCCGGCAGCGGCAGCAGCAATCTCGTACGACGGCAGGCGAGTGTCGACCCACGTCATCTGCACCGATCCGCCGCCCAGATCAAGAAATAAGCCGCCACGATCGATGTTCACAAAGGCAGATCGTGACCCCATGACGGCGCCGAACAGAGTTTCCACGGTGGGAGAAAGGATATGAACGTCGAGGCCTGACGCCTCCCGGATGGCACCCAGCATGTCGCCGGCATTGGCAGCGCGGCGCATGGCCTCGGTAGCAAGGACGGAGAAGTTGGCCTGGGGCACGTCGTAAGAGCTGGCGATACGGCGAAAGCGCGCAAGGGTTTCGGAGACCTGCGTGATGGTCTCTGCCGGGAAAGAAAGCGGCTGGTTGGAGCCCTGCTGTACGTTGGCGTTGAGAGCATCGTACAGAGAGATGTCAGCTCGTTGACGATAGACGCAGCGGAGCAGACGTGACGTCGGGGGCGTCATATCGGTGATGGTGAACCTGATGCCGTTGGATCCCATGTCGACCACAGCGAACAAGTGATTTGAAGCGTCTGGAACCCATTGCGGCAGGTCGTCGAGATTCTCGAGAGTGATGATGTTAGAATGCGCCATGGCGCCGGAGGAAGACAAATATCGTGAGTGTTGATTGCCTTGGAATCGAGGGGCAAGACGAGGCGGGACGTTGTGAGGAACCTGTGAATAGCTGTGCAACTTCGATTGGCGTAAGTGTTGGAGCAACCTGGACGAGTGACGTTTGGTCTGTTGAGTCAGCATGCCTACTGACGTTCACATCCTCCGCCTGGGCAGCTGCCAGGCTGTCAGGCACAAGGCAGGAGGCGTGGGCCGGTTTGCCGAGTTCCTCATTCAATCGTTCGTTGCAAGTGCAATCAATGACCCACGTGAAGCCGAACCATTGCCTGCTAATTGACCAGCTTGTGGTGCGTCGCGCCTGACACCGCGCAGTGCACAGCGCCCTCAAGGTTGCAGGAGGGGCTCTGAGGGGCTCTGAGGGGCTGTGAGGGGCATACACGGCAGGGCAGGGCCAACTCTCGGCTCAGCCCGTGTTGCGCTTCGGCCCAGGCTATGGAGTAGATGACATGGGAGCTTTTGCCAATGATCAAATGCCCGAACGCTGGAGCTGGTGGATTTCTACTGTGCAAGCCTCGGAGGCCAAGACGGTCCACTGATGAAGGTTGGGGTTGCTTGGGTTGATCCCCGGAGGTAGGGCCACATTCAGTGGATTTCCTACGCCTCGCCGTGTCTTGCCGTTCCGGTACTTCTCAACTTTGGCGCAAGGTATCTTCGGTCGATCTTGGAATGGCAGACACTCTCGATTTTGATTCTCGCTCAAAGCTCCTTCAGTGGGCGACTTGTTAACTCGTCCAACAATAGCCTACTCTCAGGGCCTCGATCCGGTGCAATGGAAAATCCACCGGGGAGCTGGCTGCCAGGGAAGGTCTCAAGAAATCTCGACCCGGAGACACTGCAGACTCCCAACAGTACGTTAACGGAGACGGTCTAGGATGGTAGTGAGACGAACATCAGGTGGGTAAAATGATGGCACGCATGGTTGAACTGCACCGCAAGCTTCTGAGTGATCCCGCATCAGTCCCACACCCCATCAGCCGCGAGAGTGAAGAATTCAACGTCATCTTGACTTCTGGGTCGACGTAAACATGTGCTTTGTACAGGTCGCGAATCCTAATCTCCATCTCGTTTGAAACAGGTCGCTCCTGTGCATCCATGGTTGTGAGCGTGCCTTTGCATGTGGTGGTCCAGACCGACGTGAGGAGTTCTGGTTGATGTCCCCCGCCTCTCGGCGCCGGCTCTTGGTAGATTGGAATAGCACCACTCCATGGCAGCGCAGTCAACTTGGGTTGGTGTGGAGGGGATGAGGAAGATGGTAGTGTACAATGACCAATGGGACTTGGGAGCAGGCCTTCGCAAACGCGTCAACGTGATGGAGCTGAACCTCGACACGGGGTGCGCCTGAGGCAGCCATGTCAAGTCATCTGTTCAAACCACACCGGGGCATCTCAAACCAACAAGTCTGGAGCAATGCAACGCCCCCATGAGTGAGACTCAACTACAGCACAACCAGCTAGGAAGGATCTCACTGCGCAGTCTAGCTGGAAACACGATGGCGCCTTGTTAGTCCAAGAGACTGGTTTGCCAATTGAAATGCTGACCGTCCCAATTACTAGCCAAGCCCTTAAGCTCCGGGTGCCCAGTGGCGTCGCCGTCAGTTCTTTGAAAACATCCGTCTGTCGTCTCGCGCTGTCTTGACATGAGCGGGCCAAAGAGGGGTCGAGGCGCTAAGCCCTGGTCGTTGTTTCCAGACGGCGTCAAGGATCAAAGTAGTGAGTTGAAGGACTGGGGGAAGAGGACATGGCATGGAAGCGAGGGGGGCTGGTGATGTGATGCGACATGCGTGTGATGACTTTGGGCGTTTGCTCTGGCCGGACCCACGACTGGCCATGTGCCGGGTTCGGCTCACCGCCGTCGGAGGATGGGGTTTGGAGCAAGTCGAGTCCCGTCAGCTCAGCTATTCACCAGCGCCCATCCGAGATATCCCATGTCCTGGAACTGGCTGGGCCATGAAACAGACTTTGCCGGTAAGATGGTTGGGCCAACAGTCAGACGGAGCTGACCTGGGCGACAAACCCTGGGAATCTCGGGGATCACAACGTCAATCGAGAGCCAGGTGCCGTGAGGACAACAAGGTTCGTGTGTCTGCCGTGGACGTTGAGAGAGCGCGATGAAACCTGGAACATGCTTTGGCTGATTATGATCAAGTGGCAGGAAAGCAGGAAAGCAGCATGAGATGTGATAGCACCTTAAAGTGGGGGACGTTTCTGGCGCACACACCACGCCCCAGTAGCGTGTTCTGACGCGTCTGGTTCGCGTCGAGACGCGCCAGCTTACCACATGCCCTCTCTCCCCTCTCCCCTCTCCATCCACACCTCAGACGAGGGGCAGCCGGACGCCCAGGCAAGCTCCATCTTCGATCCCCCATCGCGATCCGTGACGTTACCCTCCCGCCAGTGCTGATTCCGGTATCTGGCCATCCCCATCCTCTTGTGCACAATCAATTGGCCCCTCCCCCCTCCCACCGTTCCCTTTCTTCCGCTGAACGACTTTTGTCAAAAGGCACGGCAGAGCAGCAAACTGGTTCTTGTCTGAGGAAGCGTTCGCAGCACTGCCAACACCACCAACGTCCAACAAACACCACCCAGCGTACCAACATAGGCTGGCGGGTCCAAAGACGCCCCTCTGGTCATCGAGGCTTGCAGACAAGCAACCGCCGGCGCTTCCTTTTGAGCTGTACCTTACCTTAACACACACGAGGCAGGCCAACAGATCAGCCAAAAACCCCACCCCCGAGCGAGCAGTCGGCCTGAGTCGTGGGCGTTCTGGCAAACTACCCGAGGGACCCTCACACTTCTCATTCCTCATTCCTCGTTCTTCGCTACTCGCTGCTCGCCCCTCACTTGGCCCCGTCGCTCCTCGTGTCCACCCGCTCGTGTCTTTGCCACATTGGACACTGAACCCTGGACACCGGATACTGGATACTGGATATCGGACAATTGAACTTGGCCTTGGGCATTGGGCATTGGGCATCAGATACCTGGCTGGGCTTCAGAGAAACCCCATTCTGCAAACGCACGACGCTGTCGCTGGCATCCACTCGTCCAACTCTGGCGCCAGACGACCTGCAGGCGCTGCAGATGCTGCGAGCTCCCCCGGCCGCCTCCTACAGATAGGTGCATCAAGGGCCCCGTGCAGCAGCCAACCCCGAGGCGCTTCGTCCCACGTCTGCACCGGGGAGCGACAGGATACAGCATCATATCATCCCACGGACGAAATCGTCTGGGCCCCGCGACTGGACAACTGGCGGACAATCGCTGCAAAGCGCTGCAGGCCGCACATGCGCATGAGCTCCTTCAGCCGCTGCTTCGCCGACCTGCCTCGTTCAGAATCCAGACTCCAGATCTCAGGCTCCGTTGTCGTTCTGCCAGAGGCTACCACCACCTACGGCAGACGACCAGAGAGTGAGCGAGAGGGCTGGTGGAGAAAACCCTCGCTTAACGGACTGGGCTGGGGTTACGATTAGGTCCCGGATCCTCACGAAATCTTGTCTCTGATCGCCCATCCGAACAAACAGGCCAGGCCAGACCGACAAGAGACGAGCAACGCCGACAAGGAACATCAGAACGAGGCGCTTTATTAAAACCCACTTGGCCCCCCACCATCCTGGCACTTTGGGAGCACATGAACCTGGAAGACTGAGGTGGCCTCCACTGGCAGAGTCTGGCAACCCCCTGTAGCGCTGTTGGCACGTCCCTAGGCTGGACCCACAGGTCGTCCGGCCTTTTCTGTCACCACACGCCCGCCCTCGTGCTTCCTCCTCCCCCCAAGGCCCCCAAGATCCGCCCCCCAAGGCCCCGAAGGCCCCCCCCCTCCAGTGGCTCCCGCCGCCAGTCGTCCCAGCTGCCTTCCCTTCTCCTTCTTCCCAGCTTTTCTCCACCCATTCTTCCTTCCCGCTGCGCTAGATACGCTTTGCGTGCGCGACCTTACCTTATACTTCCTCAACCCCTACACCGACCGCCTCCCGACCGACACATCCTGTCTCGCCCGTTTCTCTCCTACACCTCTTTCTCACCGCAGCCATTCTTTTGCCGCAACCCGCACCGCTGGTCGTTCTCCCCCCCAGAAGGTCCTGAGGCGTTTCGATCTCCCAGCCTACGCGCGAAACACTCGACCCTCAAAGTCAACAATCCAAAACATAATAACACGGACGACACGCTCAGCCCAGTATTTCCTTTTTCTCCCACGAACCATTAAGACCTACCCACGACTACAACTACGACCACGAATCTCTACGAAAGGACGACTCTAATCGGTTCAATCCAAGTTCTGCCTTGACCTATGAGGACCTGTCTACTTCGGACGCCTTGAACGACCCGGGCGCGCGCGACTTATCAGAGCTTCATCCGCGCCAGCCCTTGCGACGAATTGTCGCATTGATCAACACCTTGCGCGCAACCCTCCCAGTCATTGCGCGAAGCACTAGCCAGGCAGAATCAATCACTCGGCACTTATCTGAGACCTGCAGAACGTAACATTCCGCCAAAAGGGTCCCCACGCGCCGGCGAGCGCACCCCTCAGACGCCATGGCATCTTCACATTCCGGAGCTGCCACGCTCCCCAAGGGTTTTCGCTATCACGACGCCGACATGACGGAACCCAAGACGCCTGAGCCCCTCCCCGCCAACGACGACATGCAACAACAGCCCCCTTCGCCTCCTCGTCCCAAGTTCAAACTCAAGAGGCGCGTCGTCTCCAACTTCAACGCTCCAACGCAACAGTTCCTCGCGTCCGTCGCTGCTGCCGACGTGCCTATCCCAAGCATCGAAGAGTGCGCCACGACGACACTTGACGAGAACATGACGGGTATGACGTACTCCGGCCTCCCCCGCGCGAGGTATCTGGACGATCTCGACATGGGCAACAGCGTTCGAGGGAGGACATTTTCGCCTCCCAAGACCCCCGCGCCTGGCCACGCTCCGTCCCTCTCCCCCAGGCGGTATCCGAACTGGTCCATCGACTCGGCCATGAGCAGCGACGACGGCGATGATTCCTCCGCCGAGTGCGAGTCTAGTCGCCCTTCTACTGCGCGATCAACACACACCAGCGCTTCGCTCTTCAGTCGCTACTCCATCACCTCCGACGAGTTCCACTGCGCTTCTGTCATGGATCCGGTCGAGCAGGGCCACCAGTATCATTTCGAGGGGCCAAGCAAGTCGGCAAATGCCTCCTCCAAATTGAGGAGAGCGCCTTGGACAAAGCCTATGAGCGATCACTTATGGTCGACCTATCTTACTTACCTGCAAGATCCGAGTATCACCCCAGTCCGCAACAGCAAGGCCGGCGTCCCCCCGCAAGGTGTTTGCGCTCGTGTGGCCCGAGAGACCAAGAGGAGCTGGCGTGGGCCGAGGACGAAGAGCGGCACTCACACGCCAACCGCCGAGTCCAGCATCTATCTGCAATGGCCTCACACTTGCGCAGCCACCCGTGCTCACCTGCGAGAGCTCTGCAAGCTCAAGGCCTCGTCACACGGCATGCGCGCCAATCAGTACATGACGCACAGCCCAACCCCGTTCGGCCGAACAGTTACCAGATTTTGGAACCGTCGCTCGACACCAACGCCCTCTGCTTTTTCGTCTAGAGATATGGTCATGTCTCTCACTCTCAGCACGGCCGATTCCATGCAGCTCCAGGGCCCGTTGGCGCAGCTGACGAAATCGACGCCTGAGCCGGTAGCCGAGCCGGCTGTTTGTACGCCGGAACCCAAGTCTCGTGTGCCAGATATTCCGACGATAGGACGCCGTCGCCTCGGTTCTCCATTCACAACACAAAGTTATGGACCAAGCTCGTCGAATGTCATGGGCGCTGCCGCGACCCAAGGCCCCACCAGACAGAGCAACACCTGCGGTCCCCGCCGCAGCCTGCAGTCCCCCGTTAGGCTGGCCCGCAGTCGATCCAACACGCAAAAGCGCAGGTCCCGCCAGTCGTCTGTTGAGCCCCGCAAGACGAAGCGTCCAAGTCTCGCCTCGGACTTTTGGACACAACCAGCAGGGCCACTCCTCGACAAGGTCGCTTACAGCTCGACCAACAGCCATAAGCGTGACGAGCTCTTCGTGCCGCGAACCAACCTGGCAGAGCTTTTCCCGGTCCCTCTGACAGAAACCCACGCGCCACCACCGCAGCCGCTGTTCAAGCAGGGCCTCGGTCCTGGTGGAGCCCCGCCGGCGCGCCTCGGCTCGCCCTTCACCACGAACGCGAGCTTCTCTTTCCCTAACCGGTACACCAAGCCGGACGGTCTGAATGATAGAGCTGCTTCGAAGCCCTTCGCAACGGTTCAGCAGCCCAGCGAGGCTTCGAACACAACACCGACACGAAACCTGATTGGCCGTTTGTCTTATCTGGATGAACGACTCAAGGAGTTCCGACGTCGCGACAACAGCCGTCGATCGGAGTCGCCATTCTAATGGCGCTTTTTCTCATGTCTTATTCATGTTCATATCATGTCACGATCATGTCTGACGCGATGCGAACCCAGTCGCATTTTTTGGGTGCACGAAGAACCGGGCCGCTTGGCTTCACGCGTTCCATGAATCAACATGTGGACGACAGAATTGTTTGCAATGTTTTATGACCCTTTCTCTTCTTCTTGAGCCCTTGAGCTCGTATCCTTTTTTATGGACGTTACACCTTCGATTCGACCACACATTCTTGCTTCACATAATCCAGGGTTGAGACGAGATGTTTGGAGACCACATTTTTGCGACGATTTTTATTTTCTCTTTTCTATGTTTCTTTTGCCTCTTCATGGCTTCTTCTGCGGGTTTCTTGGGAGGACACTACGGGTCTTCATGAAACGGAACGAATGAATGATATGACGATACGACAACCTGAGCTTGGAAGGCGGAGGGGGGACGAAGGGCAGATGGCCGTACAGCAGAAGTCTTGTTTCGTCTCATCATGGAACAAGAGCTTGATGCTGAGGTGGTGGATGGATGGATACGAAGGACGAAGATGATGAAGGAAAGGCACGAGCGCCGCGCCCCGAGCTACGAATAGATGAACTGAATCGCTATGTTATCCGACACCTTGTTTCCATCCCGTCGTGACCCCCCCCCCCCGCCGTTCCCGATATGGATATTGAGCGCCTCTCCCGCCTGTCCGTAACTGAGTCGCACAGTCCTGTCTTGGGAGGAGGAGGCGTCGAGCGGTCTTGAGTCGTGTAGCACCGTACGTGCGGGACGGCGGCGGCGGCTGGCCTTTTCTTTTCGAAACCGCATGTTTATCCATGCGATTTGTTTGCTTTCCGAGACGTGCCGGGAAGAGGCAGCTTTTTGTTGGAGTTTGTTTCTCTAGTGGGCGAGTCGGTCAGTCTGGGACGTGCGGGCCGTGGGACGGGACGGCGCTGTTTCACACCCCCCCCTTCCCAGGGCTGGGAAAACGGGCGGGCGGCGGGGGCGAGTTTCTTCTCATGTCGTCGTGTCTAGATTAGGACGAGGGCGGTGGCGATGTTCCCTTTCCGGGGAGTTTTCTTATTTTGGCGTGCGTGGCTGGATTGGAGATGGCGTGTTCGTGCTTTTGGAAGGTGCCGTGTTGTGTATGGTTGGTGTCTCACGATACGAAGGCCAGGGTTAAGGTTAGTGGTGATATGTGCCGGCCTTTTTCCTTCCTTTTTGGGGCATCTGAGCGCGAGGCTGATGCGAGAGCTAAAAGACGAGGCGGAATTGACTCCGTCGGTTGGGATTGGTAGCTTGGATCGAAGGATCGACATAATGGTGGTGTCCTGCGGCAATCTTACGACTTGACGGTGCGATATCACGATGATATTCTGTGAAGCTCAAGTCGGCTCACGGCACTTCGACCCAGGATGGACCCACTGCTTAGGCTCGGCCTACGACTGAATCGCAGTGACACGACCGGACATCTTGAAGGACGCCCCTTGAAGTTGGGATCGGCGGACACATGGGCTCATGATCAGAACTAGCATCAAGGGTCGCTGCAGAGAGAGCCGCATGACGAATGCGAGTCACTAACACAGCACCAAAGATCATCAGGGTCTCATGAGGGGCACGAGGGGCACGAGGGTATGAGGGCACGATAGGTTTGGTCATGTCAAGTCCGACTTTGATTGGTGCTACTAAGTAAATTTGTGTTTGTGTGTGTGGTTGTGTTTTCCCTGGGAGTAAAAAGTACAGCAAAATGGACCATTTGAGCTTCGCCTAACATGCCTTGCGGCGGCCTCGTGAGTTGCGATGCCGAATCCAGTCGGCAACAAGCGCTCGACATGGCGCAGCCATGGCTGTCGATGCTCTCTTGGCAAGAGTCGTCGTCCCCTGATCGCGCGCCCGACGCGTCGCGCCGTTGGCTCGGACATTGCATTGCAATGGCATCAAGAGACTCAATGTCCACTGCCGAAGCATCGCCAGACGGAATACTCCGCGCACGGCTTGCTCAGCTGCCCGTGAGCGACTCGCGGACGCCCAGTGCGTCCAGCTCAGCGATTACGAGCAATGACCACACACAGATCTGCTGTCTGAGCGGCCAGGTGCGCTAAGCCGATAGGCGACGGCCCCGGACCTCGACACGGTTTGCAGATGAGGACCCCCCATTGCGATGATGGGCTGAGAACCAAATCGCGAGTCCCTCGACCGTAGAGTCGAGGCTCTGGTGATGGCATGAGCCAAGCCAGTCGGGGGGCGTGGGATGCAACGTCGGGCGGTGACGACGGTCAAGCAAGGTTCCTCGGGCAGGAAGAACGAGCTCGGTCTGTAGAAGTGAAAGAATCTTCATGCCCAAATCAGGTCACTGACCTGACTTGGGTCAAGTCATGGCGGACTACCCAGCTACAGCTGCGTTGGCCAGGGGTCTGGCAGCCCGCAGCGGTTGCGGCACGTCGTTGGGAGAGTCGTAGTAGCGAAGGGGCGCCGCGGGGCACGAAGGCGACTTGACGTGCTTGATCGACCTGGAAGGCTTGTATGGGAGGACGTCAATGATGAGAGGGACCAGCATGGGGTAGTTGTCGAGCTCCATGCTGGTGGCGGCATGCGGGCACCTGCGTTCGCCAACCATGGCACGGTGAGTGTGGAACGAGCACTGGCGGAATCCGAACTGGCGCTCATCGTTGCGGAGTTTGTTGGCAGGAATCCGCAGCTGGGGGTTCTTGATCCGCGCATCCAGCTTACCCTTCTTCAGCTTGGCTACGTGCAGGACGTACTCGGCGTTGAAGTCGGAGTATTGCTGCAGGAGCGGCTCGAAGAAACAGTTGACATTCTGCTCCCTGGCGTGGCAGGGGCCGCCAGCGATGGACCAGGCAACCATGGCCGTTGCCCAGCGCCTGAGTCTCATGGTCGTCCTGGCACCGCGCTCGCCGAAGAGGAAGGTGATGAAGTCGGGGGTCACATCCCAGTCGCAGCGAAGGTACAGGTCCTGCAGGGCGTCGATGGCCATGTCCTGTAGCTGATCCAGGTCGTGCCGTGCGGCGAAGATGTGGAGGTGAACAAGGGCCCAGTGGAAGCAGTCGCTGGTCTCTTCGGGGGCGTCGCTGACCATGGCGATCATGTTGTCGAGGTGGCGACGGAAGGCGTCTCGCTGATGGAGCCAGACGGTGAAGAGCTCAAACATGGCCGGGGACTCGTCGAGCAGGCGAATAGGGGTGGAGGACGTCTGCTGAGGAAGCCATACCGGGACGGACTTCTGGACCAGGGAGAGCTGGAGCATGCCGGCGGGGGTGGCATCGAGCTGGTCTCTGAAGAACTGGGACGTGGCGCTGAGGAGCTTCTTGTTGACACGAAACTCCCTCTGTTCGACGCCGACAAGCACGCGTGCCACGCCTTGCTTGGATGATCTGCAAGATAAAACATGAGCTCGAGGCGAAAACGTAGAGGCGACGGGAAGTACTCACAGGTTCACCAGCGTGGACACGGAAGCATTATGGAAGATTGCCTTGGGTCTCGCCATGAGGACTTGTTGTAAGTGTGTATGCCTTGGGTGAGAGGCGATGTGTACCAGCACGGAGAGCAAACAAACGATGAAAGGCAAGTGAGAGCTGCGAACTGTGGACTGCAAACTGGAAACGAAGGGACCGGCCGTAAACACGTATATTTGACTCTCCCAGAGAGCTTGGGGAACGCACACACGGGGAGAGGAGCGAGCGAGGAGGCGAGGAGAGGATGGATTAAGAGTCTGGCCCAAGTCTGGTTCACGGTCTTGGCCTACCACGCCTGGGGCGTTCCTGGCGTAGCATCGCAGACGGCAGGAACGGTTCGCGCACATCGATCCTTGTCCTTAGCGGGCTTAACCGGCAGAGGGTTAAGGTTATCGTAGGGTCGTCATCGATATCCGGCGCAATGGCTGGTTTCAAACGGTTCCCCGTACGGAGCAGCTCCCTCGTACCCATGAGAGGAGGGAGGGGAGGGGAAAGGCAAGAGAAAAAGATCCGATGTCATCGCGCGCACTGACAAACGGCTGGACGGCTGGCTGGACGTGAGGACGGCCTTGGTGTTGGGGGTGGAGCAGGGATGTGCCGTTTCAAAAAGGGGCGTCCCAAACAAGTTGTGCGCATCTGTGCAGGGCGACCTGGACTAGGTGTGCTTCAGGTGTCAGCGTCGTTGACAGCGATGGGATGAAGGCGCAGTTCGTGACAGGCTTAAGTGAGCTTGTTATCGGCCGGGAAGCTGCTCCATGCCTGTCGCTCCATCGATGGCTGTCGCACCAAAGGGACTCCATCGTGACGCGGCAGCACTGGCACCGCACCTGCGCGCCAGATCGTCGGCAATGTGACGGATTAGGGAAAGTCTAGGGGCGTGCGTCAGTCTTGTGCTGCTCAAAAGCACGGCTGACTACACTACAAGGTGCAGCTGGCTGGGCCTACCTGCTGACTTTGCGCTGCTCTGCTCGCCCTGGCATTTTGCTGCCCTCGCTTCTGCGGTCGGAACACTAGGAAGCCGACGACGATGCTGGTCAGGACGAGTCAAGTGGTTGAGTCGCGGGCGCTGACCCAGCTGAAGGGTGGCACTCGCTAGAGGCCACCCTGGAGGGTGCTGCAGCCCATTTCTTCAGCAACGTGGTGTTGCGGCGGCGTGCTTGGGACCCGATTGTCGCCTTCGACGGTCAACGTCCGTGACACCAGAGTCGCGTCGTCTTTCTGTGGTGAGGTGCTGGGTATTGATGGTGCATTGATGGACGCAATCACACTGCTCTGCTCTGGCCCTCTGCGAGTTCGGTCAAGTCGGTCCGCTGCAGTGCTCCCATTGCAACGTCGGCCACAGGTAGAGATGGGATGGGCGAAGATCGAGGGTCCGAGGGTCAGGTAGCGGGGAGGAGGATCATTGATGTTGGTGAGGTGAGGTTCGTGGGCAGGTCAAGCCGAGGGGCTTGGTTGAAAAGGATGGTATCGACATGGGTGTGGCAAGTCTGGGGACGGGGACTCTGTGATAGACGTAGACGATTGATGCAGGTGTCCAGCGATGCAACCGAAGATGAGATGGGAGGGCCGCGAGGTTACCTGGGCTGTAACGGTGCCAAGGGATGGGTACGCTGTGCCGATCTGCCCGCCTCGCTTGCGCTTGCGCCACGGGGCTCACCAGCCTCGGCGCCCCTGATCACCACCACCCCGGAAGGCACACACGAGCGCTGAAAGGCACAGTCAGTACCTCTTGCCTGCCATCTACCTCTTCGCCAGCTGTCTCCTCGTCTGTCATCCCCGCCCCAGCCAGTGTGCGCCAGCACCGACGATAGAGCAGGGACAGCACCATACGAATCTGACTATTGCCAATATCGTCCACCGAGTGTAAGTTAGGCATGAGGCTCCGGGATTTCTCATTTCGCCAGCCTAGAACAGCCAAGAACTACGATGCCACGGCACGAGTCGAGATCAACACATTGGGGTATTGAAACGGTGAGACGGCGTGCCGCAATCCACTCGTCGTTACGTACCCACCATGCTGGGACACGAATGCCGGAAGCAGGCAACGGAGAAATTGCTGCAAACCACATGCTTTCCTACTTATGCTCTCCTTGGCGGGTAGGACTTGATGATCTTCCAATGATTGACCAAAGGGAATGAGGAAGTCCTGCGTGCAGCACGAGTTATCCCGAACAACAGTTCATCCCAACAAACCCCTACCCCGGCGAAGTCAAACACATCCTGGTTAAGTTATCGTCTCCAAGGCCGGCCTATCTGGAGCCCAAGCATCACAGAAGGATCAACCCAACGTCAGGGGCAGAAACACGGCTATCTTCGAGACTGACGGGGAAGACACGAGAGTGCATTCATTCGTCATCTTACCCTCGGCTGGTGGTGATTTCGTTACCAACACGAAGAGCCGGCCTCTCCGCCAGCTCGACGGCTTTGGCATCCATTTGTAGGCCAGGGGGTTTCCGAGGCTTGACAAACGTCCTCCTTCGGTGAAACTTTTTCTGATTTCACCCAGTCCGAGGTTCCGGGTGCACGGCATTTATTTCGCTGCTTTGCTGCCCCGGGCTACGCGGTCCCAGCCCGGCATGCTCGGCAGCCTTACCCACCGCCGTCCAATGTACGGCAAAACCTGCCAGCCAAAGACGGACCCATGCTACCCCCTATTCTGCGATGAGGCGAACGTCTGTTCAACCTTGAATCGGAAGTACATCAGCCGGACTTAGGATTGTGCGTCATGCCCGAGGTCGTCTTCACGAGTGTGTACATAAATGGGGGGAGGTAGAGCGGAACCGAGTTCTTAAAAACTGCACTTCCCTTCGTGAAGTTATCTGCTGGGGGCTAGATCCGGCCTCTTTCAAGCAAGAAGGATGCGATTTCGCTGGCTTTCGTTCTTTTTCACCCACACTTCGTACAGAGGCAAAAAATGACTCCGAAGAAGCCATTTCCTGACGGTCAAAGCCCATTGTCTGTTGCCTTGCTTCTGTGTCAACGATGAGATGGCATGGGTCTTCCTGGATTAGTGATGACAGAGTCCATGTCATGCTTGGCCAGCTTCAGTTCGCAGCCCCCGAGCCTCACCAATCTTGAGACACAACTACCCCTTTCTTTCCCTTTGGTGTAGAGTGTTGGGACTTCGTTGACTCATAGCAGCAACTATCTGCTTGAATCAGAGTGTGCCAGCTCTCCCCAGTAGAGATTGCTTGCTGACATCACTGAAGTCTGGGCCCTGCCATCCTATACAGTCTAAATCGACAGCGGCACGTTTGGTATCCGAGTTGACAAACCGCTTCGTAGCAGCACGAGCCATGGACCATAGGGTAGAACTGAGAACGCATCAGAGACCACCTCGTATGCGTAAGAAATCCGTCATGGAATTTTGTGGCACTGAATATGCCAAGACTACACTCAGTCATGCTTGATTACATTTCACAGGTTGTTCAAATCGGCGATACCGCTCTGGGAATTGTTAGGTATTTGCTGACTTTCAGATGCTGTATTTGATAGGTCCATCTGTGCCCTGTCACCCGCAGCTCCTCGCTGTCGCAAACCTCATCAAACACGTCGCCCTGTCTCCTGGAAAATAACAGGGATACGCACTGCCTGTCATGCAGCACAACTATCTGGGGTCTGGGCTGGTGATGTTTGCTAAATAACTATCCACGCCACACGAGGCACGCATGGACCACAATTAACACTGTTGGTATTTGTCCTGCCCCCATCCTCACGCAGCAATGAGTTGACGGTTGTCTTGAGCTCTCTGTGCCATAGGGCGGGGCATGCTTGTCCAGCTATCGTCAATACTTCTATGCATACGACCTTGTAGCCATGGGCTGGGGAGTGTTTGGGGCCCCTGCCAACCTCTCCATCGCAGCTCACGGGTGAGAGCACAATCATACGGTCAAATGGGGGTCGCGCGGATGACGTTCACTGTACACCTAGTCGTTCCACCGCGAGCCCATGGGGGTTGATGGTAGCCGAGTTTATTGGCCAAGCACAAAGCGGCAGGCTATCGAGAAACTCGACGAAACTATCTGCGCCGTTATGGAAGACTGTGAAAACAGTGACAGGTATGGCACGGAAAACTTCGGCGGGCCGCTTCTCATGATGTGAATCACTGATCTCCATGCTTCCCGTCGGTCAAGCTGCTGACGAGAGCCGGGTGGCTGTGCGACCTTCTGAATCGACCAATGCACATGATGTGAGATGCCGCATCCTTCGTAGGAGGTACGGAGCGCGCGTGAATGTATGCCTCTGCCTCAATGCATTGACTCATTCTGTTGGCCGGAGCAAGAGTCAGTCGATCGGTCTCTTCCTGCGATGTCGTTCAGGCGCGCCACAGTGGCAGCCACGTCTGGACCCTTCGCCCCACTGCCCCGGTCGTGCTATCAAGCAGTGAGCCCCAGTAGAGCAAGCACGCCATCAGGAAACACAGCGCTGGTGGCCTCTGGTGATCTGAGCTCCTGGAGACCGGGTGGTTCTTTCCAAAAAGCCCGCACTCACCGCCTGCCAAGCTCGACCCCTCGAATGGGGGTGAAACGGCAGGAAGGGCCAACGAAGGGTAGGAAGGAGCAGGAAGGGGCAGGAAGGGCACCATAACCCCGCCAACGTCTGCCCAGCGAGCCAACCCAATGACCCCGCCGCAAAAGTCTGCTCCGCCGATCTCGCTACAGCAAAGTAATTGGCGGATACCCCTCTTCACTCTGCCCGCCATTTCCCTTCCTGCCCCTCCATAAAAGTTCCCGACTCGTTCCATCGCCAGCAACTCACCTCTTTCCCTCTTCTCCTCCTCACTTTTCTCTCTTCCTCTCCTCTCCTCCCCCCAAAATCCATCTTCTCCCAGACAAGACCTCCCCATATCACCCCTCATCCTCCATCACAACACACATACACACAACACGATGGTGTCGTCAAGCATCCTCGGCTTCCCCCGCCAGGGCGTTCTGCGAGACCTCAAGAAGGCCAACGAGGCCTACTGGGGCGGCAAGCTCTCTCGCGATGAGCTCCTCTCCGAGGGCAAGCGCCTCCGTGCTGCTCACTGGAAGATCCAGAAGGATGCCGGTGTCGATATCATCCCCAGCAACGACTTTGCTTTCTACGACCACGTTCTCGACCACATCCAGCTCTTCGGCGTACGTGATAACCCCTCACCCCCAACCTCAACCAACCCCCCCGCTCCTTCCCCTCCATCGCATCATATGTTGCCAAGATTACTCACACCGCTTCGCAGGCTGTCCCTCCCCGATACACCGAGACCAAGCTCGAGCCCCTTGACGAGTACTTCGCCATGGGCCGTGGCCACCAGAAGGACGGCATTGACGTTCCCTCCCTGGAGATGGTCAAGTGGTTCGACTCCAACTACCACTACGTGAAGCCTACCTTCCAGGACGGCCAGACCTTCAAGCTCTCCGCCAACCCCAAGCCCGTTGCCGACTTCAACGAGGCCAAGGAGGCCGGTATCACCACCCGCCCCGTCCTTCTCGGTCCCGTCTCTTTCCTTCACCTCGGAAAGCCCGACCGTGACCAGTCGGTCGACCCCATCACTCTCCTCGAGAAGCTCCTGCCCGTCTACGTCGAGCTCCTCCAGCAGCTGAAGGCTGCCGGTGCCGAGTCCGTCCAGATTGATGAGCCCATCCTCGTCTTCGACCTGCCCGAGAAGACCAAGGCCGCCTTCAAGCCCGCCTACGAGAAGCTCGCCGGTGCTGGCCTCCCCAACCTTGTCCTTGCCACCTACTTCGGTGACATCGTCCACAACTTCGACGTCCTCGCCGCCACCACCCACCTGTACGGCCTCCACGTCGACCTTGTCCGCAACCCCGAGCAGCTCGGCCCCGTCATCGAGAAGCTCGGCCCCAAGCAGGTCCTGTCTGCTGGTGTCGTTGACGGCCGCAACATCTGGAAGACCAACTTCTCCAAGGCCATTGCCGTTGTCCAGGAGGCCGTCTCCAAGCTCGGCGAGGACCGTGTCATCGTTGCCACCTCCAGCTCCCTGCTCCACACTCCCCACACCCTGACCTCGGAGAAGAAGCTGCCCGAGGAGGTCTACGCCTGGTTCGCCTTCGCCACCGAGAAGGCCACCGAGGTTGCCATCATCGCCAAGGCCATCACCGACTCTGCTTCCGTCCAGGCCCAGCTTGATGCCAACGCCAAGGACATCAACGCCCGTGCCACCTCTGCCCGCACCAACAACCCTGACGTCAAGAAGCGCCAGTCCGAGGTCACCAAGGAGCAGCACAACCGCAAGTCTGCCTTCCCTGAGCGTATCGCCGCCCAGCGCAAGCACCTCAACCTCCCCCTCTTCCCCACCACCACCATCGGCTCCTTCCCCCAGACCAAGGAGATCCGTATCCAGCGCAACAAGTTCACCAAGGGTGAGATCACTGCTGCCGAGTACGAGAAGTTCATCGAGAGCGAGATCGACGACGTCATCCGCATCCAGGATGAGCTCGACCTCGACGTCTACGTCCACGGCGAGCCCGAGCGTAACGACATGGTCCAGTACTTCGGTGAGCGCATGGACGGTTACGTCTTCACCACCCACGCCTGGGTCCAGTCTTACGGCTCTCGCTGCGTCCGTCCTCCCATTGTTGTCGGTGACATCTCTCGCCGCAACAACGAGGCCATGACCGTCAAGGAGTCCAAGTACGCCGCCGCCAACTCCAAGAAGCCCATGAAGGGCATGCTTACCGGCCCCATCACCTGCCTCCGGTGGTCTTTCCCCCGTGACGACGTTCACCAGTCCGTCCAGGCCCAGCAGCTCGCTCTGGCTCTCCGTGACGAGGTCATCGACCTCGAGGCCGCCGGCATCTACGTCATCCAGGTTGACGAGCCTGCCCTGCGTGAGGGTCTCCCTCTCCGCTCCGGCAAGGAGCGCGAGGCCTACCTCGAGTGGGCCGTCGACTCGTTCAAGCTGTCGACCGCCGGCATTGCCGACTCCACCCAGATCCACTCCCACTTCTGCTACTCGGAGTTCCAGGACTTCTTCCACGCCATCGCCGCGCTGGACGCCGATGTCCTGTCCATCGAGAACAGCAAGTCGGACGCCAAGCTCCTGCAGGTCTTCGACCGTGAGGCGTACCCCCGCCAGATCGGCCCCGGTGTCTACGACATCCACTCCCCCCGTGTTCCCTCCGAGGAGGAGATCAAGACCCGCATCGAGGAGATGGTCAGCAACGGCCTCCGCCCCGAGCAGCTCTGGATCAACCCCGACTGCGGCCTCAAGACCCGCCAGTGGAAGGAGACCAAGACGGCCCTGACCAACCTGGTCAACGCCGCCAAGTTCTTCCGCGAGAAGTACGCCAACAAGGCTTAAGTGCCTGATCGGGAGGATCGTGTATTATGAGCGCGGCACGCATGAGGATCTGCGGCGGCTCCGGTAATGAGGGACAGGGTCGGTTGGTTTTAGCGATTTGATGAGTGGTCTTTTCAACAGACCTTGAACGAGGCAATACCCATGGGAGATTCGGAAAAGCCGGGGGCAAGGGGGCCCCTTTTCGGCACATTCAACATTGGCGTTCGTTTTCAACCATCTCCAGGGCGTTGCAGGTGGTACCAGGTCCGGCCAGTCTCAAAACAGGCTGGTTCGGGAAAAAGTGCATTCAACAGATCGCGCTTGAGACTTCGGTCACTAGACTAGAATGAGAGCCCCTTAACGGGCTACGTCTAAGGATCGATTTTACTACTTGCTGTCCCTCGGGTGAACTTGTGTGCACCGTGTTCTGTTCTGCCTCTTCGGGCACCTAGCAACCTCAGGCCCCTATCGTCATCATGATCTGTCCGTCCTTCATCGCCATACCCAATGTCAATGATGTCACTAGCGAAAGCCGAGCTGCTGCCGGATCACCAGCGCTTGGAGTTGCTTTTCTACCCCAAACTGTACCTCCAACTCGGGGCCATCTCGGGGTAGTTTAACAAGCATGACCCCAAGGAGGGAGAATTGTCGGTTTGTCAGGCATTGGCTGAATAATACCACCTAAAAATACTGGAGTTGCGTGCCGCGTCTCCTCCTGCTGCTTTCGGGCTGGCCATAGGACGGTTTTACCCGGCAAGCGGGTGGTGAAAGCGGCAGCGATATCTGTTCTGGGTCGACGAGTCGGGAAGGCGTCGCGGGATGACGTGCTCGCGCCTTCAATTGGGGGGTTCGATGCCCTGGAGCCAGAGAGGATCGACGGAACTCCATCTCTGCAGCGCGCTGATAAATCATCTCTGTCTGCGCAGTCCTGATTCAGATGCGACCTCGTTTCACTTCGTATAAAGAGAGCACACGGCAGCGCTATCTGACACTGTTTCGAGGCCTAAAGAAAGATCATTCAGACAGAACGAGCAAGCATTGTTCTTCGTAGACTAAGAGTCGAACGCTCCTCTGTGACCGGCCCCTGACCCCTCAACCTCTCAACCCCTCAACACCATAAACATCATCGCCACTACCCCGCCATGTCGCCCACCGCCAACAAGCCCGCAGCGGGCGTCCCGTTCTACACCCCGGCGCAGGAGCCCCCCTCGGGCACAGCGACGGGCACGAACCCGCCCACGCTCTTCACGCCCCTCAAGATCCGCTCCGTCGAACTCAACAACCGTCTCGTCGTCTCCCCCATGTGCCAGTACTCGGCCGACAACGGCCATCTGACGGACTACCACCTCGTGCACCTCGGCCAATTCGCCCTCCACGGCGCCGCCCTGACCATCATCGAGGCCACGGCCGTCGAGGCCAACGGCCGCATCTCCCCCGAGGACTCGGGCCTCTGGACCGACTCCCAGATCGCGCCGATCCGCCGCATCGCCGACTTCATCCACTCCCAGGGCCACCTCGTCGGCATCCAGCTGGGCCACGCCGGCCGCAAGGCCTCGACCCTCGCGCCCTGGCTCGCCGAGGGCCGGGTCCACCAGGTCGCGCACGCCGCCGACGGCGGCTGGCCCGACGACGTCGTGGCCCCCTCGGCCATCCCCTATGCCGAAGGCTACCCCAGCCCCCGCGCCCTGTCCCTCGACGAGATCGAGTCCCTCATCCAGCACTTTGCCGACGCGGCGCGGCGCGCCGTCGAGGCGGGCGTCGACGTCATCGAGATCCACGCCGCCCACGGCTACCTCCTCACCGAGTTCCTCTCGCCGCTGTCCAACACGCGCACCGACCGCTACGGCGGCTCCTTCGAGAACCGCACGCGCGTCCTCGTCGACATCCTCGCCGCCGTGCGCGCCGTCGTCCCCGAGGGCCTCCCCATCTTCGTCCGCATCTCCGGAACCGAGTGGATGGAGCACGAGGGCGTCCCGTCCTGGGACCTCGAGGAGAGCGTGCGCCTCGCCAAGCTCCTGCCGGCCCTCGGCGTCGACCTCCTCGACGTCTCGTCCGGCGGCAACCACGCGCGCCAGAAGATCGACATCCACCCGTACTACCAGGTCTCCCTCGCGGAGCGCATCCGCGCCGAGCTCAGGAAGGACGGCAAGGACCTGCTCGTCGGCGCCGTGGGCATGATCAGCAGCGCCGAGATGGCGCGGGGCATCGTGCAGGACGGCGTCGCGGACAAGGACGCGAAGAAGCAGAGTGCGACGGTCGAGGTGGACGAGGAGCACGGGCAGGTCACGCAGGCCGACGTCGTGCTCGTCGCGAGGCAGTTCCTGCGGGAGCCCAACTTTGTGCTGAGCATTGCCAAGGAGCTGGATGTCGACGTGAAGTGGGCGAACCAGTACCACCGCGCGCCGAGGCGTAAGCATTAGAGTGCTGGGCTGTGAGAGAGGATGAGATTTGGTAGACAGGCGGGATAGAGCGTGGGCTCAGGAACGCTGGAACGCATTATGACCAATATATAAAAGACGAATACATTTCTACAATACGTTACTCGTTCCATTCCCAAGGAGATGTGTGAGGCCACATCTGATAACATGAGCTCAGGCTTATGATGTGTGTCGAAAAAAAGAACAGCAAACACCCGTGGACGCGCATGGCACGCCCTGCCATGCGAAAGTGTACAACTCCGTAAGACATCCGCCCCTGGCTGGGATGCTCCAGCACCACATCATGGCGTCAAATGTCACACCCGTAACTCCACCGCGATCTTGTCCTCCTTCCTCACGTCCGCCTCCCGCCTCCTGTGAAGCTCACTCTCCACCATGGCCCGTATCAACTCCGTCGCCAGCTCCGTCCCGCGCCCCACGGCCTCGTCGCTCGCGTCGCACGGCACGTGCAGGAACACAACGCGCCTCTGCTCCCCCTTCTTGTACAGATGCGCCAGGCTCGACATGTAGATGAAGTCGCACAGGTACCGCCCGGCGTCCTCGGAGATGCGCAGGTCGGCGTCGTCGGGGCTCAGGCGGCGCCACCGCTTCAGCACGTCGCGCACGTCGAGGTCCGTCTCGAGCTCAGGCGGAATATCGGCCCAGACCCAGTCGGAGCCCTCTTCGCGACGCCGCGTCTCGTCTTCGAGGCGTGTGTTGTCGACGTCTGGCATGGCGTAACCATCACGGTGGCCGCGGTGCTCGATGCAGTAGAACGGGCGGGGACCGGCCATGCCGATGTGGATGCAGAGGTCGATGCGAGGGGGTTTCGACGGGCGGGCCGAGGCGTCGGCTGGTGGTGTGGAGGGATCGTCAGATGGGCCGTCTAATGCCCCGTCGGACGGCCTGTCGGAGGGGAGCTGGTCCCAAAGGGTCGGAACCAGGGCGCGGACGAGTTGGTAGTTGACGCGGACGGCATCGGGGTAGACGAGGATCCGAACCGGGGGCAAAGGCGGGGCCGAGGCTTTGGAGTACTCGGCGTCGGTGGCGGACGGGACAACGGGCGGTAGGTAGGACGGCAGGCTGCGGGCGATCTCCCAGGAAGGGTTGACGGGATAGGCGGCTTTGAAAGGCTGGCGAAGGTACTTGTCAGCGGGGGTTGGTCACGATGATCTCCTCCCGGGGGGAGGTAGAGAGGGAGGGGAAGGGGGGAAGGGAGGGGTTGGAGGGCCTTACGCCGAAGCCGGTCACAAGGACCGTGAACTCGTCCTGCGAGTCAATTTGCGAGCCCATGGTGTTGTGAAGCAGAGGTAGCAGACGAGGTCGAGGGGAGAAGTGAAAGGAAGGGATTGGGAGCCCTGCGCGAGCGGTTCGGAGGCGGTGCAGATGCTGGGGAATGTCCTCATATATCGACGAGGAAGGTCTGTAGGTACTTGAATGCGCATGCCCCCCTCGGCTCACCTTGTAGATGCGGGGGTGGGGGGACACGCTCGATCGCCACTGCCCACGCTAAGTTGGGTGCTAGCCCTTCTGAGAGGCCGCCTGAGCGCTCCTGCCTTCAAGAGGTCGGTAGATAGGTCTCTGAGCTTTAAGGCAAGATCGACCAAGTCTGTGTCTCCTTCCCTCATCACCATAGGGTCCTTCCAATTCGCCATTCCGGTTCTTGACGTCTTCCTGGAGGGTTACTGCAGAAGATGGGCGGCGCTTTAGGCGGCCAAACACAAGCACTCTGCGGGGACTAGCCGCCTACCAGGTTCCGTCTGCAGCGCCGTTCTATGTTTGCCATGTCGTGAACCATGCTGTGTTCCTCCATGCCATGCCTACTATGTTGTAAAATCGTAAGATTGGGTACCACTACGCCAGAGCCTGGCCTCTGTCTGTCGAACCCCCAACGCAGTGATACCGAAAAACAGAACTGTGTACCGTAAAGGGGTACGGGTATCAGCTTGATCATCCATTGTTACCGTCACCAACACCATCACCTGAACGCCCCTTTTCCAACCCAGAAGTCGCCGCCATATCCCTCGGTCGGTCCAGTATCCTCAGTCCGCCCGTGTCATCATATTCGACCCGCCCTTCATTGACCGCCTGCTCCATCTCCGGCCGAAGCACAGTCTTGTCACCCGTCTCCGGATCCCATTCCCACCCCTCCTTCATGTACATCCACCGCAGGCACGCCCGCAGTTCTTTATCGTGAGGACGCACCCTCATCCATCTGCTTTCTGTTAGCATACAGATACATCTCGGAAGACTCAAGCTCACGTACTCAGGCTGAAATTCAGGCGGCGCCCCTTGGCCGTTCCAGCCCTGGGCCCGCCCGAGCAGTTCATCCCGGCAGAAGATGCGCCAGCTGTCGAGCGCGTACTTCCCCTGCGTCATGTGGCCAATCTCCCAGGCGTCATCAGCAACGACATCGCCAGCCGGCTCATTGGCGTTCAGGGGAAGCTCACGCAGGGCCTCACGCCTGTCGTAACCTCGCACTCGGTATACGACACCGCGCTGCGGAGGCTTTTCCGCCCAGAGCCTGGCATACTTCTGTATCATGGAGGTCCGGTTCGTCGCGAGCCCCAGATGCCGGATCATCTCGACAATAGTTGACGTCGCCTCTGGGTCAGCAAGGTGTGCTGGCGTGGGAAACCGGTCTTTGATCATGTGAAAGGCTGGTATAGCCAGCTTGCCCGCCGTCTTGATCAGGAAAGTGACGGCAATAAGGAGCCAGAACGGATCGTGACATAATTCCTCCTGGATGAGGCTGAAGCATGGCGCTGTCAGGGGCGGGAAGGGAATGGCGGAGACGGTGCCGGCTGGAGGCCGCTTGGTCTTGGGCGAGGGCTTGGGAGATTCGGGAGCGAAGAACGGCGACTTCACGGGGCTTCTCGATTTGGCGACCGGCTCTGAAAGCACCTTTGTCTCGGCATCCTCGAACGGGGTTGAGTGTCGTGGCAGCAGAGGCCGGATCAACTCCCCACCTGCAGGCACCTGCAAAGAAGCGGAGGTGCGAGGGAGTGTTGAGCTGGTCGGCGGCGTCAAGAGCAGTAGGCCGACATCATTTTGATCAGTCTGCTGGCCAGTGGGCGGTTGATGGTTGTGCTTGGCCTTCTTCGTTGAGGGTGGGTGGATAGGGGCATCCCGCTTCACGGCATACTCCTCAGGGCCTCTTGACAACTCGTTGGAGACGCCCTGGGATATCAAGTCTACCGGCTTGCCGACTCTAGTGCCTTCCCCAGGGCACGCCCAATACGGCGACTTGGCAGGCTTAGGCTTGGGCTTCGCAGAGGCGCGTTGGGCATCTCTGCCAGCGGGCTTCTTATTTTGAGACTCTCTGGTAGGGCCCCGTAGCGATTGGCCGAGCAGTCCGATCAACCGATCCGTCTCTGCCCAACCGGTCTGCGGTGTGGCCTGGAAGAGTTCTGTATCAATGGGAGGGACGAAGGCCAACACATCCCGACCGTCCAGGGGCGATCGGGCGGCAAGTTCTCTCTCTCGGACGGCCGCAGCACATTGCAAGCGCGCATCCCAGTCTTCGTGGCCGCTGACAAGACTGGCTCTCAGGAGGACGTCTCTATCAAGGGCTGGTGTGTCGGGCGAGAGGGCGACGTCATGCAGGAAGTCTTTGGAAGCATGGTCCACGTCAAAGCCTTGAAAGAGGTCATCGGCAAAGGTCGACACCGGACTCGCCATGCCGCGTGAAAGGAGTGGACATGTATGCGGGTGAGAGTCGTGGACGATGCATGTGGCGCGCCTGCAGGTATGGTTCACGTGGTGGTTGAGGTGGTTCGATGTAGTCGCGGCGATTGGTGGTGACGGTTGCGAGGGTGGGTTGGGTGAGCCAAGGGCGTGCTTTGGGGGGGTGAGGTTGGTTGGATGCCTGTTTTGGCGTGTCCGCCTGGAAAATAGGTGTCTGTTCTGGTGTCTATTTACTGTAGTGCGATAGTGCTGTAGTGTACTGACCACACGGATCGACGGAATGTCAGGAGAGATGAAATTACAGATACGGATAGAGAGAGATCCAGATACAGATCCAGATCAGTCCCGAAGCGCCGGAAGACGGCTGGGCCAACCCAAGTAGGGCAAGGTGTACATGAGCAGGGCAAATCTTGTTGAACAAGCTTATCATCCGGCCCAGCTGGGTCAGTCTGCATTCGCTTGCTTGCTTGCGAATCGCGGGGAACTAGAGCAGTGACAGTGTGCCAATGCAAGATTACCCTGCTTCGCCTTGACTTCCCAGTGGCCAGACGACAGGCGAGCTGTGCCCCGGATCCCGGTGGCCTGATGCCGCGAGGACTGCAGTGGCGCCTCACTCACCTCGCCTCAGCTCCCCCCCTCGCCCGACCAGCCCCAGATGCCATCAATTCGTGATATTTGCGTATGCCACTCATTGATCCGCTGTACACGTATGTCTCGAGAATCGTAGAACCCGTCTCTGCATCACTGACACCAAGCTGTTTGCGTCAGAAGTGGATGTACTTGCTCATCTCCGGTAACGCGGCACAAGCAAAAGACAAGGCTCCCCACTGCTCCACCTGCCACTATCTCCGAGTGCGAACAGCCAATGAAAATCCAGCATCTCGCTTTTTTCCAGGTCACGTGGGTGCACAGCCGTGGAAGCAGCCTTGGCGTCGGTGAGGTGCTCAAGTGCGATGGAAGGTGGGAGTGGGGAGGGAAGGGCAGGTGCGGGTGCTGGTTACTGGGTGCTGACTGCTGCTTGGGAGCAAGCCAGGCTCGGCCACGACCACCGGCCACGGCATAGGTAGGTGCACGGGGCCTCCCCCCCGGCGACCTGGCCTCGTCGCTTTCCCCCCATTCTTTATTACAACCTTCCAGTTCTCCCAACTCCATCATCTCCTCAATCCCCAACCACCACCACCCACCCCCCATCAACCCCAAGCGCGTCCATTACACGTTACCGAACCCGGTCCATCCTCAATCGTAGTAGATTTCGAGGAACGGAGATGAGCAGCAATCGTGGTAAATTAGCACCAGAAGTGAACCGGTACGTCGACTCTCTGTCGTCTTTTCTTTCCACTCGGACCCTTTCGATTTCCGAGCCTGCCTGGTCGCCTGTCCTGCCTGTCTCGCTGCCTATGCGACCTGGCTCACGCGCGCCCTTCGGCTCCGACCCCTCCCTTCCTTTCTCTCTCTCCTCTGCAACGACACATGGCTGACCAGTATCACAGAGCTCTGTTCGTAAAGAACTTGAGGTAGATCTCATCATCCTTCGACGCCCATTCAATCCGACCACTGACTCTTTTTCTCTCCAGCTACAACGTAACTCCGGAGGAGTTGTTCGACCTGTTCGGAAAATTCGGCCCAATCCGGTACGCCTATGCTATGGCCCCCATCCTCTCCATCATCAATCACCATGACCCATCACCACACCCATCACGATCATCGTCCATGACCACGCGACCATCTCGTGACTAACAATTCCCACAGACAGGTTCGACAGGGCATTGCCAACAACACCAAGGGCACCGCATTCGTTGTCTATGAAGACGTCATGGATGCCAAGCAGGCTTGCGACAAGCTGAACGGTTTCAACTTCCAGAACCGTTACCTTGTCGGTACGTCGCTCCCCCCTCGTCCTTCCCTTCCTTCCTTCCGGCAGGACACGGCGCCCGTCGCCCATCGTCCATCATCAAGATCATCGATGCTAACCCATCCCAGTCCTGTACCACCAGCCAGAGAAGATGCTCAACCGCACGAAAGAGGACCTCGAGGCGCGCCGCGAGTCTTTAGCTCAGCTCAAGAAGCAGCACGGCATCGATTGACAATCCGACGGGTCTGCTGCACGCCTCCAGACCGCCACCACCGCGTCTGCAGGCCCGTCTTCCATGTCTTCCCCCAAGACTTCCGCCGCCGCCGTCTCCGCCGCGGCTTCCCCTTCTTCCAAGACGGCCCACCGTCACGACAAGCTCGGCGTCGCCGGGCACGTACGCAGGGCCGTCGTCCGCTTCGCCGATGGAGCCCGGCCCAACGCCCTCCAGCCACAGACCTGTGCGTAAAGAGACGGCAACGGCGCCTGTACCAACACGCCGCCGGGGTCGGACGAGCCTCACCAGCCCGCTCCGACTCCCTTCTCCCAACTCACCATCTTATTGTCTCGTGGTTTTCGGCTTCAGCGGCGCCCGGAAGAAAACCTCGCTCACCTCTCTCATCGAGAGTTTCACGACCTGATACGAATATTTGGCGGTCATGACAGGGGCAACTCGGCGAATCCCTTAACCGGTTGATTCGGGCGCGCATCGTTTTTGAGACGGCCAAAGTCTCTCACCTCGCTAGTGTTTTTTTCTGCTTTTCTTTCTACTACTCACCAGTCCCGTCACACACACTTTTGATCGTTCGGTTTGCTTTGGGAAATGGAGGAAAGGCATCACACGACTTCGCCCTGTGGATTACCCTCCTTAGATTCTTCTCCCCCGAGTCGCAGTCCCTCGACAGAATGCACGATTAGAGGTGTCTTGCCTCGCATGCTGTTGATGCTTGATGGATGTCCTGAAGTGATGCCTCGTGTGATGCGTGATGCCTAGCTGCCGTGATGTTGTTTGATGCTCACGTGCAGACCCTGTTGGGTACCTGACGTGTGTCTTCTGGAAGGACTAGCCGTCGACGACAGACCACAGCTACATAGGCACCAGACAACGCCCAACCTAGCACATACGACCATACCTGTTGGAAAATTCGGGATCCCGTCCGCTCTCCCATAGACAAGCTAACAAGGGCTGGATCAGTAGTTGGGTGGGTGACCACCAGCGAATACCCGGTGTTGTATGTTTTGTTTTTGTCTTGTTTGATGTCACAGGGGCTATAGGTATCTTGGAATGTAGTTATATGCTTTTGTTCTAAAGATTGCTGTCGTTAGTNTTGGAAAATTCGGGATCCCGTCCGCTCTCCCATAGACAAGCTAACAAGGGCTGGATCAGTAGTTGGGTGGGTGACCACCAGCGAATACCCGGTGTTGTATGTTTTGTTTTTGTCTTGTTTGATGTCACAGGGGCTATAGGTATCTTGGAATGTAGTTATATGCTTTTGTTCTAAAGAGTGCTGTCGTTAGTCATGCAAAGATGTAAGCTCCGTCCATCATATCCATGCGGTCTATCATCCCGCGGGTTCTTATTTTAATGCTTCTAACGTTGTCTCCAATTTCTTTTTACTTCCCATGGCCCGAAGGGGTCATATCCTGATGCTCTCCAGCGTGGTGACGACCCACTCCATGACCTCGCCGGCCTCGCGGGCCGTGGCGTCGTCCTCGACGGTGAGGCAGCGGTGGACGACGTCGCGGTAGAGGCGGCCCGTCTTGGAGGCGAGCCCCGGGACGAGCACGGGCAGGACGACCTTGTCGCGCCAGCGGTCGGCGGAGTAGTGGGGCTTGTAGTAGGTGGCGAGGGGTTTCCACCAGCCGATCTCGAGCAGGACGAGGCCGAGGCTGTAGACGTCGTGGGCTTTGCGATAGGGCTGGCGCGGCGCGAGGGCCGCGCGGCGGCCCTGGGCGGCGGCCTGGGCGCGCGGGTCGCGGTAGAGGTCGACGATGCTCGGGTTGCGCGGGTTGACGCTCATCTCTGGGTCGAGGTCCGGGCGGGAGGCGTCGAAGCCTACGAGGTGCGGCGCATCGATGACGGGGACCTGGAAGGAGGCGGAGGAGGAGGAAGAGAGGGGAGGGGGTGCGTCGAGGGACGAGGAGGAGGAGGACGGGGAGGTGGGCGAGGGGTCGGCTGGCGGCGGCGGGGGGAAGAAGAGGATGTTGGCGCTGCAGAGAGACTTGTGCAGCCAGTCGAGGGAGTGGAGGGACCAGAGGGCGACGGCGAGGGTGCGGGCGAGCTCGATGCGGGCGGTGAGATCTGGGGTCTTTAGGGGCCCGGCAATGAGGGCGTGGAGGGTCGTGTGCTGCGGCATGTACGAGGAGGCCGAGGGAAGAGGTGACGACGGTGATGGGGCGACTGGTAACCGGTAGACGAGGCCGTAGCGAGCGTGGGCCGGCGCGTCGTCCACGTAGCCCAGGCAGTCGGGGGTGTGCAAGTCGGGATGGCGCGCTGACGCGGAGCGCAGCATGCGGGCGAGGTCGTCGAGGCGGCGCAGGTGGAGGAAGCGCTCGTCGGGACAGTCGCGGTCGTACTCAACCCACTCGACGAGGACGGGGCCGTGGGAGCTATGGCGGCCAGTCGTGCGGGCTCTTTTCGCTGTAGAGGTCGAGGCAGATAAAGGGCCCGTGGAAGAGGGAGGAGCGTGCTGCTCGAGGTCCAGGTCAGAACGGGTGACGCGACAGGCAAAGGTCGGACGGAACTGGGCCTGGGGCGTAAGGTCGAGATTGATGCGAAGCTTCTTGAGGGTGGCTGAGGCGCGGAGCTGGGGGTAGGCATCCTCTGCCGAGGCCTCCAGAAGGGAAAGCTCAGCGACGTCGCGCTGGGCGTGGTCGAGGAGGGAGTGGCGCCAGGCACGGTGAAGAGATGGCAGACGCGAGGGCGGGAAGAGCTGGTCGAGGCCGTCGTTGAAGTCTGAGTGAGGTCAGTACGCTGCGTGGAGATAAGAGATGAGATGTGGGAAGATGTATGAAAAGAGGCTTCCCTACCCTTGAGGTCCTTGAGGAGAGCCGTGAACTTTTCCTTGTCTAGCATGATCATGGTCAGCGCCAGGGCCAGGATACCTCGTCAGCTCCAACACTCACCAGCTATAACCCACTTGGCCCTCAACGTCAGTTCTTTCCTCCAGCCCCTGTCCTTCGCCAGACCTGCCTCCTTCTCCTTCGCCGGACCTCCCTGTTTCTCCTTCACTAGACTCCCCTCCTTTCCCCGGCCCTGGCCCCCCTTGACCGGCGTCCCCTCCTCGACGATGCCGTACCGATCCCTGAGCTTCACGAAATCCGTCACGGTCGCGTGCAGCTCCTCCATGATGCGTCCGGCCAGCGCAGCCATCTGCGGCGTGCTCTCACGCTCGAGGCGTCCCTCGGCGACACCCCACTCGCGGCCCCAGACGACGAGCCGCATCTCCTCGATGCGCACCTTGCACAGCAACCGCGCGCTGTCCTGGTCCAGCCGGGCCGCCGTCGTGAAGTAGCCGTACGCCTTCACGCACCCGTCGAAGAGTTGGCCCAGGAACCCGATGACGCCCAGCGCCGTCGCCGCGGCCTCGGCCATGGCGGTGTCTTGTCTTGCGTCTTGGTGGGGGTGCTGGCTCTGGCCTTCCCTTCCGTTGTGGAGGGCCAAGTTAGACAATGCGATGCAAGCCGTGTCTCTGTTGGTGGGAGCCCAGCTCGTGAGTCGTCAAGGCGCCGTTTTCACTGCCGTGATGGTTCGATCCTGGCTGCCGTGTGTGGGCGGTTGCGTTGAGGTCAAGTTGCCCCCTGGTGCGGGGCCAAGCGCGGCCGCTGCTGCACCTGTGCGTCGGCATCGTGTGGCGGGGCAGCACTGTAGTCCAGCTGCTGCACGCTGCAGGTACAGAAGGGAGCGAGGGGCGACAGCGAGTATGCAACGAACGAGAGGTCCAGAAGGAGACAACAATGTGATATTTGGTGCGCCTTAGGTCGTTCGATCACTACCGTGCTGGGTTCTCCAGGCCGTATTGTTGCTATGAGGCAGTCGGAGGAAGGAGTGAGATAGGTGAACAGTCTTTCCCTTGGCCGTAACACACTACACATCTCATTATTGTGTATACAGATTTGAGACTCGATGACAGACACTCGTGAATGCTTCCAATTGACTTGGAGCTTGCTCTAAGGGAGCTAACACAGGTAGACTCCACGATACAACACACACCGAAAAATGGCTGTCGATATGAATTGATCCGAAAATACTCCAAAAAGGGACATGCTCCAGCTCGCGTGGCGCAATGGTAGCGCGTCGGACTTCTGATCTGAAGGTTGCGAGTTCGAGTCTCGTCGTGAGCTCTTTTGACGGGTTGCGCGGCATTTCCTTTTGTTCCCGTCTTAATGCCTTCTTCTGTCGGCTCGGGTGCCTTTTAGAGTGGCTTCTGTTGTTAGAACGATGCTGCAATGACATGGAAAGTGTGTTTGTAGGATGGCAGTCATGGGGCTAGTGGCGGCTTTCTGGGAAGTTAGCTTGAATGCCTTGTCGATCCGAGATGGTGGCGGAAAGCATTCGCGCACCCATCAGCCCTAAGGCCCTCAGCGTAAATGGCATACACAATGATAATTGACTGTTGGCAGAATTTGAGCAATATCATCTTGATCTCAGGTCAAGACGCAGGTAATCTGAAGAAGCAGTTCGATTGAGCCACCCGTCAGTCCATGGGCCGCGGAAAGGTGTCTAGTCGGCCATGTTTACCATGTCTTGTTCGCTGGCCACGCCCAGTCATCACTTCTTTTACGTCTCGATCCTTCGGAGCAAGATTCAAGGGATTGTCTTGGTGAAAGGTAGTCGGCTTGATGGCCATCCGTGTTGCCCAAATGGACCACCTGCTCCTTCGAGGACTCGAAGTTTCCGGTGTCAATGTGAACCCACCAAAGAGCATGGCTTCCTGCTGGAGGACACACATATGCTGGGGCCTTGCCATGATTGGCAGCCTACTTCCTGACGGACTTCCTCAATTGATCATTTGCAAGTCTCCTTCAACGAGAGAAGCTCTAACAACTTGCGGGGCAGCCTCGGCTCAGGCCAGTCGGAAGAATCTCTTTCGTGATTTGTCCCCGCAACTTTAGCAGCCGTGATGGGTCGTGCTCGTAGCCGGCCACGCAGCCGGCATATGCCCCTTCGTCTACATCGACGGAAAGTACAGCGAGACCCTCAAGCATATAGCCTCTAATTCAAAAATTAGGAATACACTCTCCTGAAAATGAGACGATATCGTAGGCAGGTTGATGGACATGGAGAGATGCAGAGCAGGAAGTGCGCGTGCTTACCTAATTATGGGTGAGTGGAGCATACGTCCCACCCCATAGTCCACTTTCGAAGGTCTTTTCTCTGCCTTCGGGCATTTGGTCAATTCGTAACGATACAGGTTAGTACCCTTACCTCAAGGCTCCCAGTTCGAATCCCGCTAACAACATCACAGAGAAGATTAGCATGGCCCCTGCACTAAGGATGACACGCTCAATCAAAGAGAAGCTACAAATTTTTTTGGCTTTTATTTTCATCGTGGCCTACATGTTGGCTGGCTCTGGATCTCCCTTGACCCTGAAGGAACCTCGATTCCTCGAGTAGTGCAACTGCTATACTCCTCTGTCTTGACTACGTGGCATCATGCTTGTGAGCTGTAGCCCTGGAACGGCCTGGACTGAATGAGTGAGGGACGCTCTGTGCTGGCCTCGGTCTTATCGTCCTCGAACGTCAGATGCCTTTCCCCTCATCACGGCAGACAGCACGCCATGCACCATGCCAATCGGGCTGGGAGGCGATCACAGCGGTTGAGGGCGAGGGCTCGGTTCCCCGTAATAGGAAGGTAGTAGCTTCGGGCAGTCGGCGTGCTGCACGTGCAGTCGATATGATAATCGCCATCAGTTGATGCCAGGGAACGTGGAGAACGAAACCACCTGTCTTTACCTCCAGAAATTCGCAGCTGAAGAGAATATGCCGACGATTGTGTTCCCACGGACGCTTGGAGCCATGGTCCGCCATCTATTACACCCGATTGGTAGCAAGCTGCTCTTGTACGAAGACCAATGGGCACCAATGATCACGGCGTCACACACATGCACACAAACACACACATATGCACCGCTCCCAGCATCAGCCGCAGACCACGTAACTTGAAGATGACTGTGTGATCCATTTTCGCCTGAATCTAAAACCGAAGCCCGCCGTGCTGCTGACTATAGACTCCTTTCCCGACACATCATTCATATATGGCCAACTATGCATGGCCCCCGTGATCCCCTGCTGTCCGTAACGCCCAAAGCGTGGCGCGCGGGCAGCTTTTTGCATGTATCCTCCCTTCCTCGTGCCGAGGTGCTCCGTTCTCCCCCGCGAAAAGAGGCGAGAGACCACCTCGCGATGGTGCTCTCTCCGTGACATGGTCACGGCCGCCGCCGCCTCCCCAGTCGTTGCTGTTGCGACGAAAATGCATGTGTCTAGTAGACCTTCTTCTTCTCGTCGATGCTGAACTGGCCGGGGCCGCTGTTGACGAGGAGGAGGAGACCGCCGACGATGGAGAGGATCTGGAAGAAGTCGTACTTGGCAAAGTCCTTGTGGGGGTGGTGCTCGTGGAGCTGCCGACGACGTCAGTATCAAGGCGTAAAGGGTCAATGCAAAGGCAACGTACCGTCCAGAAGTTGTTCACAAACAGGTTGAACACGCTCAGAATGACAACAAGCAGGGTGGCGCTGAACTTGGCCTTGAAGCCGACAACGACCATGACGGACGCAATGGCGCCAATGATGGAGACAATGATGCGGCCGAAGGTCCAGGTGCCGCTGAAGACGAAGCCGACGAACAGGAAGATGAGCAGCACGCGGCCGGCGAGCTGGAAGTACATCTTGCGGTCCTTCTCGTCCAGCTCGGGAATGCCGGCAAAAGCCTTGGACTTGCGGACCCACGAGTCGGACATGACCATGAGCAGGCCGCCGATGACCGACAGGTTGCGCAGGAAGAAGTTGAGGTCGAAGATGAGGCCGTAGCCCAGGGCCTGGGTGACGACGACGGCCATGAGGCCAAAGACGGCGTAGTCGGAGTGCTTGCGGATGATGACGAGCACGGAACACGCGATCATGGCGAGGACGTTCGTGATGAGGAAAAGATGAGTGATACCGGAGGGAACTGGAGCATGTTAGTCAACGGTCGGGAGGCAGGGCGGTGCTGCAGCTGTGTTTGTGTGTGTGCGTGCGTGTGTGTTGGGAGGGTTGAGACATACTGTGTCGGTAGTCGTTGAGGTAGAGGAGCTGGTCACTCCACTGGGTGACGATGCGCAGAGCATCTTCGAGGAAGGTCACGACGATCAGGAATCGGCCAATCGCAGGGAGGTATCTACGAGAAGCATCGTGGTCAGCTTGCTGCAGCCGGAGGAACGAACGGGGGGGAGAGAGGAGGGACGTACGGCCTGATGGGCTCGCTGACGCTGTCAAGGAGATCCTCAATCTTGCTCGTCTGCTGGCGGATGACGTCCAGAGGGCTGGAGTCGTTGGACTCGTGGCTGGGACCGCCAAAAGAAGGCTGGCCGACGCCCATGCCGTAGGAGGAACCTCTCTGCTGAGCCATGGTCGACACGGGGGGATTGTTGTGGTGGAAGGTGGTGTTGCGCGAAGGGGAGAAGCTCGTGAAGTGGCAGCCCTAGCCAGCAAGGGACAACAAGGTCGTAAGGTGGAAGTAGGTGTAGGTGGCACAGAGGCGGGCGAGCTTGGACAGAGGGACCAGAGCAGGGGGGACGAGGTCGCGAGGCTGAAGCAGACGTGGGAAAGCCGAAGCTAAAGAAAAATGGCCGTGGTTCTGTTCGACAGATTGGCAAAAGATGATGCGGGTGGGAAGAGGATAGGCTGTCCTGAAGTAGGTAATGCACCTTGGAAAGAAGGAGTGGAGGCGATTCACTGTGTTGAGCTTCCTGTCGGAGACGACCCAGAAACGAGCAATAGCGGGCGGAAGTAGAGTTCACTGCTTCTAAGGCGTGGAGGAACTTCGCAGGGTGGATGACCTCAGACAATCTAATCTAATGGCGTGGAATCGTTTAGGTGTCCTTTTTTAGAGGCACGAGCAGAGCAGGGTGTAGCCCGCCCGCGACCGCGACTGGGGCCCGTGAGGCGTCAGGCGTGAGGCTTGAGGTGTGAGGTACCAAGTAGGTGCGAGCGGAGGGGTCTACCAGGGGTGGGGCCGCCAGCTGCCGCTCAGCGCTCCACTGGAGGTACCTGTAGCCTGTAGGTGCTTGACTAGCTACCTTCGTAGGTACCTTGGCCACTGAGCGGGGAGGCTCTTTAGTGCCTCGAGCAGCGTAACGGCCCTCGCCTCACGGCACATGTCCCATCCCGTCATCAGCTTCCTCCTTCCTCCTGCCTCTTCTGGCCACACAACCTGCCCTCCTCCCCCGATACCTTCCCCCATTGCCTTCTGCACGCGGCATATCTATTGCCTGTTTCTTGCTTGTGTTCCCCCACCACTGAGGCACTTCCAGCGCTCGTGCACGATGACCAGCATCTACCCACATTCCCCATCCTCATCCTCATCCCCATCCCTGCCACCCACCGAGGCCTCTCCGACAAAGACAAGTCCTTTGGCAGCTTGACGACACCCACGATCCTTTTCAGGCTCTGAATAACCACAAGGCCTGATGAAATCGTTGACGTAATTACCGGGTTGCTTTGATTGTGGACTTCTTTCTCCGTCCGACTGGCTCATCAGTGATCACCTCAAACCCTCGACACGTGGCCGAGGTTCCTGCACTAGTTACCATCAAGGTGTTGTATCTCGCTGGCCATGATGTACTGCGAATCTACATTGCCATCTACCTTGGTATATATACGATCCCACGACTTTTCAGAGGTGCAAACCCCTGGACGTTTCCATGTCCGCCTCCAATCATTAATCAACATTACGGAGAAATGAAGTGTCCTGCCTCCTCCGGCATTTGCCCAGAGACCCATAAAGATAAAACCAAGCACAAGAAGCAATGCCATGCGAACACCGAGCGCCGTCTGCCATCATCCTTTGTTCCCAACCTCAGCCGTATCCTACCTGCAATCATGACCTCAGAACGGTTTGGTTGGGTAAGAAGGTGGCGTGCTCGTCGGGTTCCCGGGTGTTGGCAGCTCCACGGGGGCCTGGCTGACAGGCAGGTTTTGGTTGGGCGAGTAGGGCATGCCCGGCGGCGGCGAGCCGTGTTGGCCGAGTCGCGGGTCAGACCTGGCAATATTCATGTCAGTATCGCAATACAAGAATCTCTCGTTTCCAAGGGACTACTCACATGTACGTGGATTGCTGGCTCTCCATGCCGTTTCCAGCATAGCCATATCCTGGCGACGGGTGCGCACCCATGGAGGATGGGCTATGCGACATCATCATCGCCGGCGGACTGTGCTGGTCGCGGTATGGCTCGGCCTGCGGTGGTTGCATGCTCCATTGGGCTGCGCTCCATCGGCTGTCCGCACCGGGACTCTTCGGTGTGATCGTGTAGTTCGCTTCGCTGACCGGTGGCGGAGGTCCCTGGTACGTGTCCCGACGTTGGGCCTTGTCGAGGCCCCCGCGCCGCCCGCAGAACCAGATGAGAGCGGCTCCAATGATGAGCACAGCCACTCCTCCGATAGCGATGCCTGCGATGGCTCCAGGACCCAAGCTTCCTCCCCCTCCTCCTCCGCCCGAATTGTTGTCGTTATCTGCGTCAGCGCCCGATGATCCAGCGTTGGTGTCAGTTGGCTGCGGCGTTCCCGACGCGGTCGGGTGGTGAGAATCATCCTCATCCGGGAAGGGTTCCCCAGGAAGAATTTGGTATGTCAATCCTTCCAATGCCTTTTGCTGTCCCTTCAGTGTGAACGTGGAGTTCTTGGCTCTGGTCAGCAGGTAAGCAGGCAAGCACGGAGGGGTAGGACACTCACGGGGTTGATCACTCCGATCATGTGCTTCTTGTAGCACGATCCCGGGGCTCCGCAGTAGTAGAATATCGGTTCTGTGTCGTTCACCTTGACTTGGTATCGCGGCAGCTAGACGTCCTTGTCAACAGATGAGGAGCCAGGTAATGGGCGTTCGTACTCACGTCGTTGGTAATGGCCTCGACGGGCTGCGGGCCGCTGTAAAAGCCTTGCCGACCAATGTCGATGTATTCATAAGGTGTGCAAGGGTAGCCATACTCTGCCCGGATGACAGAATGGTTGGCAGGGTAAAAGATCCATTCTGGTATCACGAGTTAGCCTCCACTTACGACGAGACGGTACTCGTGTTCTTCTCACCAATTGTGTCCCCGACATTGGCTTCCACTTCACTCTCCGTGAATCTGTGTCCCGACTAGAAGAAATCATCAATGTCTGGCCAACTGTACAAGACCGGGAGACGTACTGCGCCTACGGCAATGGTGATGGTCTGAGGGGGTGCGCTGGAGGTGGAGGACCCTTCACTCTCGCTAGGAGCACTCGTCGTGGCAGCTGAGGCTTCCGCGGAAGCAGCAGTGGTCGATTCGTCCTGTGCATGAATCCCAATGCTCAGGGCGGCCAAGGCCACCAGTGGTGATAGAATCATGTTGACCGTTCTCATGGTGTTCAACTTGAAACGACGCGTGGGTGACAGAGAGGAAAGGTTGGAGAAGAGGAGACAGGACGGACGCAGGCCGGCCAACGGGGGTAATAGCAAATCATAAGGAACAAGGCTCCTGCGAATCCTACATTGCCACGGGGGAGGGGAGGGGGGGGGGCCGCGAAGAGGGTGGAGGGTCGGGAAGCCAGAACCTTGTTGGGGGCGGAGCGAACGCCAACGGTGCTGGCTGTTCCTCAAGGCTGGGTGAGATCGATAGCCAGCCCAAAGCAGGATGGAAGGACTCGCATCCTGGGCAATGAGCCTGCGAGAAAGAAACTCTGAATGGTCTTGGGGGCCGCTGCACCCTAGTGAAGCCCTGCCCTCCCCAAGACACCCATCCACTCAACGACGCCTTTGTCCTCCGGCGATGCCTAAACAAGTCTGGAACACCGAGCCGTCCACATGGCTGGCCGTAGGTTTTGATCGGATGGGCTTTCCGTCAAGTACGAGTACAGAGGGGAGGAGATCTTGGACCGAAAGAGTATCTCGATGTCTGGGCGGCCGGGATCGAGCTGACATGCGTCTGACTTGGTGGGCTGCAGCCTCACCGCAGCACTCCGCTTGTAATTTCACCGTCACCTCGCGGATGGCGCAGGTTCAGAGGATACGACCTAGGTTGTCAGCTGTCAGTTGACTACTTCTTCGCCTGGATTCTTATTGCTTCAACATGTTACTAGACCAGCAAACGGTCTGTTGACCTCTCTGGTGACACGTCGATTCCAAAGGCACGCGCGGGCAGACAAGGAACAGGATTGAAAGGTGAACGATTGAGCCGTCGCCCTGCCGGGCGGGGTAATTGTTGCGTGATGCCCTCCTCGCAGAGGTCTAGGACATTGCCAACATACACGACAAAAGAAGGAAGCGCGTGTCCCCGGCCGGGTGGCCGATCGCTGCATGGGGCTGAAATGAACAAATAAGCTCATGTCAGAGGGAAGAGGTGAGGTTGGCCTTGACGGCAGGCTAGTCTGGACTAGGATGGCCAAATCATTCGACCGACGGCTGAAGTGGAGCTTCCCGTTGGCAGCAACACGATCGAGAGGGCTGATGTGGTAGCAGTGGCGGCCAGTCCGCGCAGCCCTTACATCTGTAGTGGTGTGCAGTGCTATGTTAGGATGGTCGGCATAGGCCCAGCCTGCATACGATGTGGCTTGGACACCGGTGCCGCCGCCGACTTGGCCTCTCAGAAGCCACCGCCATCGGCCTTGACCGTCTGTGCCGTAAGCTGACAGAAGCGAGCCTTTCAACTTGCAGGGCTGGGACCCATGACTCCGTGAGAGCCTGGCGCGACTGGGGCCGAGGCACTCTGGCTCTCGAGAGGGGAAGGTCTTCTTCTTTAAGTACAGCTGCTGACGCTCGAGATTGTAGCACTTGTTGCTGGCGTCGTTCTAAACTTGGACTGAGGTTTAGTTGCGTAGGACCGGAAACCCTGAGCGGCGACCCGTCCTTGAGCCTAATCGATTTTGCGCCCAGCGACAGTGCAGATGAAGAAGAGGGGGCCGGTAGACTCCTCTTGGAAGAGAATCATGGCAGACAATGCTCTTCGAGTCCTGGTGGTGATCCAAGTCGACTTCCTTTCTATCCCTCCCTGAAGCAAGACATTGCGCTTGTGCTGCACAAGAACCTCAATGCGTGTGATATCCCGATCGTGTCACCCAAAATGAGAGACGGCCATAGTAAAAAAACATTATCCATAAGATACAATCATGGGAGGTACGAACCTCGGACGAGCATGTCGCTGGCATTCCCATCCACAGGTGAGATGCACCACAATGCGGTATTAGTCAGCAAGAGCAACATGGCGATAAGATAAGACAGGAACGTGCAGGCGAGGTAAGGAAGTTGGTGCAAATTGAGAGTGGCTGGCCAATGAGGAAAAGGCTACCTGTGCTCCATCCAGCCTCGTTGCCTCGCAATTGAAGCAAGTTAGGCTAAAGCTTCGGTGAACTTCTATCTATCTTGCCTCACAACGCACAGTGTCGAATCGCCGCGCAAACCTCTCGCGCGTAGCTACCGATTAGCGCTTCCCTTGACCGACGGCTGTCATCATGAACGGCGACGGCTACTCTCGAGGTTTGTTGTCCCTCCCCCGTCCCTTAGGTCAACTCGCCCCTAACGAAATGATTACAGACGAGCGACGAGGTGGAGGCGGAGGCGGAGGCCGTGACTACCAGGTATGTGCCTTGTCGATCCCCATAATGGAAACTATGTTCTGACGAACTCTGCTCAGCGAGGACATCGCGATGACCGGCGCGACAGAGAGCGCGGGCAAGACCGTGGCCAGGAGCGCGGCCAGGAGCGTGGCCAGGAACGCGGCCATCGAGACCGTCGCCGCTCCCGTTCGCCCTACGACCGAGGCTCCAGACGCAACGAAAACGATGATAGCTACGCCGCCAGCCGAAGCCACAGGGAACGCGAACGCGAGGACAGATATTCGGGAAGAGACAGGCGCGCCGAGAGGGACTGGGATCGCGATCGCGGTTCCTCTCGCCGCGACGCCAGGAGGGATGATGACGATCGTACCGCGCGACGGGGAGGCGACAGGGACAACTTCGAAGACCGCAGGCGCGGTGGTCGCGACAGGAACGATGACTTTGGACGACGCGAGCAACGCCCGCGGAGCGCGAGCCCGCCTCCCAAGAAGCGCGAGCCGACTCCCGACCTGACCGACATCGTCTCTATCCTGGATCGCAAGCGTCGTTTGACCCAATGGGACATCAAACCCCCTGGATACGAAAACGTCACGGCCGAACAAGCGAAGCTGTCCGGCATGTTCCCCCTGCCCGGAGCCCCGCGTCAACAGCCCATGGACCCTTCCAAGCTCCAGGCTTTCATGAACCAGCCCGGCACCGTCAACAGTGCATCTCTGAAGCCCAGCAACTCGCGCCAGGCCAAGCGACTTCTCGTTAGCAAGCTTCCTTCCTCTGCGACTGAGGAGAGCGTGGCCAGCTTCTTCAACCTCCAGCTCAACGGCTTGAATGTGATCGAGAGCACCGACCCATGTGTCTCCTGCCAGCTGTCGAACGACAAGTCCTTCTGCGTGGTGGAGTTCCGCAACGCCTCTGAGGCGACTGTCGCTCTGGCCCTTGATGGAACGTCGATGGAGGCCGAATCTGGTGCGGAGGGCGCCGCCAGCCAGGGATTGGAGATTCGCAGGCCCAAGGATTACATCGTCCCCGCTGTTGCGGAAGATACTCCTTACGAGCCGGGTGTTGTCTCCAGCGTTGTCGTCGACACACCTAACAAGCTCAGCATCACTGGCTTCCCTCACTACCTGACAGAGGAGCAAGTCACAGAGTTGCTGACATCGTTCGGAGAGCTGAAGGCTTTTGTGCTTGCGCGTGATCGACACACGGAAGAGTCACGGGTATGTCGAGGATGTTGCCCCTGAAGTTGTTGTATCGTGTTGGCTAACAGTGCTTAGGGCTTTGTCTTCTGCGAATATGTCGATCCTGCCGCCAACGACGTTGCGATTCAGGGACTGTCCGGTATGGACCTCGGGAACAGCAAGCTCAAGATCCAGAAGGCCAGCATCGGTGTTACGCAGGTCGCTGGCGTTGAGATGGGCGTTGCCGCCATGTCCATGCTTGCCGGCACCACGGCCACCGACTCCGAAGAGAGCCGGGTGCTGCAACTCCTCAACATGGTTACTGCCGAGGAGCTTATGGACAACGAGGATTATGAGGGTATGTCACTTCAATGCATTGCAATCGTTCGGTGCACTCGCTAACACCATGATAGAAATTGTGGAAGATGTGCAAGAAGAGTGTGCCAAGTATGGTACGGTTCTGGATGTCAAGATTCCCCGCCCCGTTGGAGGCAGCAGGCAGTCCGCCGGCGTGGGCAAGATCTTTGTCAAGTATGAGACGAAGGAGGCGACGAAGAAGGCTCTCCAGTCTCTGGCGGGCAGGAAGTTTGCTGACAGGACTGTCGTCACGACATATTTCCCAGAGGTATGGAACCCCCATTGCTTTCGCGATTGTGATCTGAGACTAACGATCGTTGCAGGAGAACTTTGACGTGAGCGCTTGGTAAAGCGTGCCATATACTGCCTAACAATTGGTTTCGGCAGGTGAGAGGACGGTGCGCACGCATTGCGTTATAAAAAGGGTCCAGACTCGACCCATGCGGGATGGGAGTGGGCAGGCCGTTTTGGCTTTGAGGTTCAAAAGTTCACCTCGAGATCCATAGTCCATGTATCATAGTGTTCATGAGTAAGCAAGTCACTGCTGTAGGTCGTTGGGAACTTGGATGGCACTTTTGGGGGTGACGTGACTGGAACGAAGGTGGTAGAAAATGACTGTTCTGTTCACCATACTGCAAAGCGAGCGCGTGTATTATTGATCATGAGTACCAGGTTTGACCATGCCGAGCTCTTCGAGGCACGGTGTGATCGAGATCAGATAGCTTGCGACGACAATCCCATCTCCTCGGACGAACGAATGGATGTATTATTCAGGGGCGGACATGGTATCGATGACCCGTTTACGGAGCGGTAAGTAGTAGAAGTCCTGGCCAAACATCACGCGCCGCATGCATCACGAGATGGGACTGAGCATGTATATGTTCATGATATATTTGGTTTTGTATTGACATATCAGCTATATTTTGAGAGACCAGAGTAACGAATCTATATCCACGGTTAGCTTGGTTCTCAACGCGTCAAGCTGTAAAATTGTGGAGAGTGTGCAGCATCAGAAGTCCGTTTAATGCATCGAGCCGTGAGGCTCTAAAATAAGAGGTACCAGAAAAAATGTATAAGGTGAAGATCATCATTTGGAGCAGAGAGAACAGGGAAACAGCGTCAGACTTACCAGACAAGAAGAGCTGCAGATGTAACGCCCACGGAATGGGCCTGCAGCAGGATCGTAACGAAAGGAGGAAGTATGGAAGGAAAGGGATGAAGTGAAGAGGTGAAGGGACGATGGAAAAGCAGAGGTGAAGAAAAGCTGAAGAAGCTTCAGTTCCACCTAAGTCAAGATTGGAGGTCGGTGCACGGACCACCTTAGTCCACCTCTCCAGCCACCCCTCCTGTCCTCGTATCCCTGCAACACCGCCGACAAACAGCCCCAGCACGAGTGGCCCTAATTAACCGAGAAAACTCCTCACACAATCGGCCGACCCTCCACTCCACCATCGCAATCGCCGGTCGTGAAGCAACTTTTTCCCCCCCTTCCCCCAGCGACTGAACGACCAGCAAACACGACCCAACCGCCGTCACCAGCAACCGACCACCGACAGCCGCCAAAATGGGTAGACTTCACAGCAAGGGAAAGGGCATCAGCGCCTCCGCGATCCCCTACTCGCGCACCGCGCCCTCGTGGCTCAAGACCAACCCCGACCAGGTCGTTGACCAGATCTGCAAGCTGGCCAAGAAGGGTGCCACCCCCTCGCAGATTGGTGTTGTCCTCCGTGACTCCCAGGGCATTGCCCAGGTCAAGATCGTCACCGGTATGTTCAGACTGGAAGGGGGAGAGAAAGAGATTCTGCAGGAGAAGACAAATTTGCTAACGAACCGGGCGCAGGAAACAAGATCCTCCGTATCCTGAAGAGCAATGGTACGACCCCAACACCGTGAAGCGTCGGTGCGATGAGCGTCTAGCAATAGACGAGGAAGAAGAAAAAAAAATACATCGCATTGTTCGCGAGGAGGCGGCCGAAATGTCGTCTCCCGAAACATATAAACTATGCCTCTGTACGGTCTCGGCTGACAGAGTGATCACTACAGGCCTCGCCCCCGATCTCCCTGAGGATCTGTACATGCTGATCAAGAAGGTGAGCTTTTATCTCTGCTCTCAATTCACCGTACCGATGCTAATAGCAACCCCGCAGGCTGTCGCCGTCCGCAAGCACCTTGAGCGCAACCGCAAGGACAAGGACTCCAAGTTCCGCCTCATTCTCATCGAGTCGCGTGTCCACCGTCTCGCCCGCTACTACAAGACCGTCGGTGTCCTGCCCCCCACCTGGAGGTACGAGAGCGCCACTGCCAGCACCATCGTCGCTTAAGCGGTGAGTTGCTTGCATGGAGGCCCGGATGGGACCCGGAAAGCGTCACAGTGGAGGAAAAACCTAGGTGTGGTCATGGAGTTGGGGTTAGGAAACTGCATTTTCGGCAGCGCAGCTTGCTCCACCTGGTCGTCACGACGATCATGATAGTCAGAGTTCGTTGAAATGAAAGCAAAACGATTCTCGGCACCTCAATTCATATGCCGCCCTCCAGTCAATCAATGCCTATGGGTATCTTCGCGCGTGATGTGCTCGGCGCACTTTTTGACCACCCCTGAACGCCTGCCTGCCTGCCTGCCTCGTAGTATAACCTTCTATCCCCGTGGACCTCTGTGTAGCATGAAGCGACCAATGTAGACTGGGAGTCTCAGTTCTCGCCCTGCTGCTCCAGTTCCTTGGAACGCTGGATGAGATAGTTGCCGAGAACTCGGAGAGGGTCCTTGGGCCTAGCGCGCTGTCAGCATTACAGTCTTGGATCTGTGCGCGCGGGCGCAACTCACTTGTCCTTGGCGATCTGCTTCATGCCCTCAAGCAGGGTCGCCGTGACGTTGTTGTTGAGGTACTGACGGACGGGGTCGCCGTGCGAAGCAGCCTTGTCGGGCATGGTGAAGCCGGGGTCGGGATGAGCCGAGCCGGCGCGCGAGCTGCCGGGCTCCTTGTCGTGGGTGCCGTTGACGGCGCGGCTGGGAGTGTTGGTGCGAGGCATCGGGCTGGCGACTCTGGGAGTAGAGACTTGAACGGCAGGAGCGGGCGACTTTGAGGAGACACCGGGTTAGCTGGGCGACAGATCTTGGGTAGGAGGTCAAGGGCAGCTTACGGGAGCGTTGTCGCCAGTGGGCGCGTCGGGCATGAGAATGTCGTTGGTGGTGGTAGGCTCGGCGGCAGGAGGAAGAGTGGCGGAGGTGGTAGAGGAAGTCTCTTGGGCGACGACAGGCTCCTCGATGGTGTCCTTTTGTCTCTCCTGGGTAGGATCCGAGGTAGCGCCCGACGTAAGGGCGCGCGTATCAGCCTCTGCAACACCGACTAGCTGCGGCTCGTCGAAGCTCTCGGCGGCATCTTCGAATTTGGGCGAATCGTCCGACATTGTGAGGTCGGTCGCGGATGTGCTGGGTGAATAGTGTGTGGGTGGATAGGTTAGGGTTGAATGTCGAAAGGCTTATGCAGCGTGTCAGATGTCGGTGAATAGTAGTGAGGAGTCAGGGAGGGCCTGGAGGAAGGATCGAGATGAAGATCAGAAGGAACGAGGTTCAGGGAGCTGGTCGCAAATAGCACGTCAAATGAACGAGGTAGAAAAGCGCAAGTAGGCTCTTCCACTGCTAAGAGTTCGTCTGTAAGAACAGGGAAGTCGCGAGGAATGGCGTGAAAACCTAGCGAGCTTGTGCTGTATCGATCACGAGATGGAGGGGAAGAGTCGCGGGACTTGTTGCTTTGTCGTCACTTCAACTTGCCATTGAGTGGGAGGTTCTTTAGAGGGGCTATGCTTGTAGCGGTCTTTAGTGGCAGTTACAGCGCGAAATCAGCTGACCTCGCGTACCCGAGACACCACAGTCGCCACGGTTGCCTATCCTTGTCGCGTCATTTTCCATCGTCATAGAGCCTGGAAATCCTCTGTACGGTGCTTACCTGGCTTCCCTTGCTAAGATAAGAGCTGGCTAAGATGGTGTCTTCGAACCTACGAGATGGACGCTTTCATACAACGGCGTGCCCGGGTCCAACCCTCCAGGCCTCCAACGTCTCGGTCACCATCGCCTTCACTTGAGGAGCCCCCCCTGAAAAAGGCCAAGGTCGAAGATGACAGCCCCGACGGCGTGTACGCAACCACCCCTGTTGCGACATCGGGTCAGGACTCGGACGATAAAGGTTTTGTCATCAAAGACGAGCCTTATGAGTCTGATGGACGAGACAACCGTCACTACCATCCTGCCATTGAAGATGCATTACCGCCAGTCGAGACGGACAAGGAGGCCATTGAGAGGTACGAAATTTACAAAGCCTCTCAGCTCTCCGAGGCGGAGGAGAATTCCACGGACACGAAACCGAAGTGGGTTAGGGGCAAGAGTTCTATCTATGTCGACGCCTTCAACCTTGCATTGGACACGGTGTTGGAAGACGAGTCGCACCTGTTTGATTCGAAAGAGCGGACTGTCTTTGAGCAGTGGAGGCTTCTCGACTACCAATGCCAATACCTGTGAGCCCTCTCGCCGTCTCCTGCCATTGCCTTGCTAACGGGAACCAGATATGTCCGCTTGTTCCTCCGCAAGACGTCTGCATGGCATCGCCACGACCGTCTCGGGTATCACAGCGACATCTCAGACATGGCAATAGCCATCGAAAGTCTACAGCAGACCAGGCAGCTCCCAGCGGCACTCCCAAGCTCACAAGACGACCCGGTGAAAGGCGTCGATCTCGAGGAGTTTGGTCTAGGCGAGACGTTCACCTTCGCCGACAGCTCCGAGGAGCACATCGATACGGTCGACGAAGCTGCCTCCCTGCTAGGACTTGACGAGCTCAAAGCTTTGGCAAAGGAAGCCAAGGTCCAGGGGAAGAACAAAGCAGACATCGTCAGAGCACTCTGCCGCATGAGCTACCAGCAGGCTGGGCTGATGTCGGTCGGCCTGCAAAGATCCGCGAGCGGGAGCCGCGGGAGCAAGGAGTCATCCCCCGTCAAAGACGCTTTGCGAGAAGGCTCTCGCTGTTCTCCAGCCCTGACCAGGCAAGACTCGAACCGGGCCCAGCATTTCCTGGACAAGATTCTGGCCATCACTGGCTCATGCGTCCGGCTCTCGCCGTTGACGTACAAGCTCTTCGAGAGGGTTCACCTTGTCTTCTATCGGTCAACCGAATGGACTGAAAAGTCTCTCACCACCATCATCCTGGCAAAAATTGCTCGCCGGAATTTCCCAGATTATATCGTTTGTCGAACATCCAACATTTTCAAATCGAGAAGGCATCTGCTTGAGTTCGAGGCTGGCGTGCGCCTGGAGGCAGAGGTAGACCAAGTGTTGGAGTTCAACGGTCCTCCCGGGCAGGAGGGCTTCCGCAAGATCATTGACATATTCGACCGAATTTACCCTCGGTGGAAGGTCCTCCTGAACGAGGAGCTCGTCAAAGAAGCCACTGTCTATGACCCAGGAGAGGGGGCGTACTTGAGACGGTTCACCCCGGTGCACTCATATACCCGGATAATCCACAAGGCAACATCTGTCCTCGGGCGCTTGAAGGAACACAAGAAGGAGCACGGCCTCTTGACCGAGTTACTCGACCAGCAGCTGTTCCATCCCGCACGACGCGGGAGCTGGTATCAGCGGAAGGCTTTATTAGAAGAGCACTACATGTATGCGCTGGATCCGGACCCGGCGTCGGACGACCTGGAGAAGCAGAAGAAGCACTGGAAACGCATCGCGGCCTCCACGTGCGAGACGGGGCTCCAGGACAACGACTGCCATGTGATCTTCCACTACGACCTGCAAAAGCGTCTCGTCAAGCTGGAGAAGCAACTCCGCGTTCCGTACCGGCAGCAGCACGACTTTGGACACATTCGGTTGAAAGCACCAGAAGAGCACACGGTCGAGGGCATCCAGCTCAAGAAGGTCGACCCAATGGGGAAGAACGGCCGTCAGGCCAGCACGAAAACACACTGGGTGGACGAAAAGGAGGATGGGGGTGAGTGCAGCGTGGAGGAGATGTGCCTCAGCTCGTACCGAGGCGAGGGCTGGAAAGGATACCACGCCGAGGGAGGCATCATCCGCACTCTGTTCGGCTACCTCTTCTACGACGTCCTGTTCCTCTACATCCCGAACGTGTTCCAGACGGCGTACCAGACGTGCCCGCTGGACTTGCACACCGACTCTTTCTATCCGACACGCGCGTCCGAGATCAACCGGCGGCTTGTGGAGATTGCCAACGGCGACGCAGAGCGCATCATCCGGCAGGTGGACGAGCGGGAGCGGGACAGGCGGACATGCGTAGTGGGCCTGAACTGGGACTACGACGTGGAGGACCTGGTCGAGCTTGTGAGCTGCTTCAATGGCAGCGCACTGTCGACGATATGCAAGGTGATGGCGCAGGAGTACCGCCAGCGCGGAGGTGGCATCCCGGACCTGATCCTCTGGCGGACCGAGCCCCAGAGGGAGTGCATGTTCGCGGAGGTCAAGAGCGCGAACGACCGGCTCAGCGATACGCAGAGGCTGTGGATACACGTGCTGACGGGGGCGGGCGTCAGGGTCGCGCTCTGCAACGCTGTCGCGCGGGAGGTCAAGATGGTCGACTGAGCGAGGGCCAGCGTATGCTTGGCCAGTCGGTAGCGTTGCAGGGCCACGGTTCGTGTGTGACGGAAGCTGGCAGATTGCGGCGCAGCGGGGGTGGTGGTTGTTTGACAGGAAAGGAACAGCAGCCATCTGCTTCGAGAATCAATCCGCGAAGTCAGTCTCGGGGGGGCCTTTCCTTCGTGGTTGGATCAGCGGTTCGACTGATGAGCTGGAGCTAAACGACCACACGCCATTCGCCGACCTCACGCATGGCAAATGAGGGCGATTCCCAGGAAGATTGAGCCGGGGAAAATGTGAAACGAGGGTCGACCAAAAATAGCAATGTCTCGAATTGGAACCGGGTCGAATGCAGCTGTGAATGGTCGAAGAAGACGCTCCAGGACTGCAGAAGCAAGCCTGGGGGCTGTCATGATCGTGTTTCGTGAGCTTGTCTACCCCAGAGCGCGATGCAGGTGCAGCTGCAGCCTCACGGCGACAGTCACTTGCTGCGCCGTTTCACTCGCCGCCCTATGCTTGGCTTTGGTTTCATGGTTAGGAGGTCATCGTTTGTTTTGCTCAGGCCCAGCCAGGGCCCTATGTTCTTGGTATTAGTACACTTTCGCCTGGGAGAAGGGGAGGGTTCATCGGAGATTTGAGACGACCCAATCATGGCAGTTCTTGCGTGCAGCGGCCCTTGTCATATCTCGCTGCGAGTGTCGGTCAGGTGCTCTGAGCCCCTGTCCTTGCTCTGCTCCATGCTCCTTGCTCCTTGCACCTTGCACATATGCTCCTTGCTTCCCTGGTGCTTCGACAGACAGACGCCAGAGCAGAGCGGAGGGGGTTGGCGTTGGCGCCAGGCAAAGCAGAAGCACAAGCAGACGCAGCCACGATCAGCAGCATCAGCAGCACCAGCAGCACCAGGCAGCACGCCCTAGCACCAACAGGGCCTCGGTGACAAGGCGCGGCAGAGACCTCAGTCCGGACGGGGCGTGCGATGTTACTACTCTCGTAGCTGCAGCACGGAAGCACGAGGCAGACCAGTCGTCACACTGGCTGATTCGGCATGTCGAGGTCCGATTCGCAGGCGAGGGGCGTGCTTCTGGATTTCTGCCTGCATGGCCTCGCAGCGCGGTGCGGTGCGTTGCGTTGGTGCGCTGTTCCTGTGCCATGTACGCCGGCGGCAGGCATCATCACAGTTCACAGTCTCGTTCGGCGGTTCGGCGGCGGCCCCCTGCTCTGGAGAACTGCCATCTGATCTCCTCACCTCTCTCTCTCTCTCTCTCTTCTCACCGAGCGAGACGGCACCTCCGACGGCTCAGCTGCCTCAGCTCACCTTGCGGCCGCCCTCAGCTCCAACCACAGAGCGAGCTGCTCACCTCGCTGAAGGGGAAACGGGGCCAGGAAGTTCATCCTACCCTACCCGCGCAACCATCGCCAACCAACCAAGTCCCCCTCCCACTTGGTCAGGTCATGGTTATGGACTCATAGTTCAAGTGCACCAACGGGTCAACCCCCCCCTGGTCACCTCGGCGCTTAACGCAGACCAGGGAGGGCCCGCCCCCTTCCACCCAACAGGCCCCCCGCAGCCAATCACAGCCCTCATCGCGGGTTTTCTCCCCAAATGTGACGACCTTGCTCCTTCCACAGGAAGGCGCCCCTGCAAGACCGCAGGCGCCGCCAGTCGTCCCTGCCGGTTCTCCCTCCCCCTGCCCCTCCCCTGCCGTCCAATCACCGACGCCCCTACGCCGTTCGACAGGCGCCTAAACCGCCCATCCTTCCCTTCCCACCCCCCCCTGGGCCCGTCCACTTGACCCGGCGAGCCCCAGCGCTGGAGCCCGGGATCCCGGGTCGCACTATCACCCTTTGCTTTCCTTCCTTCGTGCCTGTGAAGTTTGCTGTGCCGGTTTATCCCCCCCCCCCCCTCGCCTTTACTTTGGTCGCCGCCGCCGTCGTGACCTTTGGCTTTTAGCACTGGGCAGCAGCGGCGTGATAGCCTGCTAGAGCGTGACGTCGAATCCGGCCCATGTGGGGGGAAAAGGGAGGGGGGCCCAAGGTCTGGTGATGAGGGGGAGGGGGGAGAAGCACAACTGTCCGGAAGGGGGAAGGGAAAGAGAGGAGGAGGGTGTATCGAGAAGCGATGTGAGAAGAAGGGTGTATTGAGATTCAGTGCAGAGAGGGTGTCTTGAGAAGCGACGCAGGAGGGTGATGGGGAGCGGGAGCGGGACGCGGGAGACCTGACGGCGAGACACATGGCATGGGCTTACTTACTATCATGAGTTCTGATAGACATCCATCTGCCCCCAAACCGCTCACAAACTGAACCGCCCAACACCTCACATGCAACGTCCGTCCATGTACACATTCACGTCTGCAAGAAAGACACAGAGAGCGAGAAACGTCCCCACAGCACACCCCCCCCTTCGCCGGGCGGGTCCGCTTCTCCACGACCGCGTGGCCGCATCGACGGCCGCCCATCACAAGAAACCGTTTTCCCACCTTGGCCCGCCTCCTTGTGGTGTGTGCGGTGCCTGCGTGTGTGTCAATAAACAAACAAACATGCAGCACGGCACGGCACGGGATCATGGATGGCCTGCAGAGATCACATTGCAACAATATACGAGTGTGCGCGTAAGTATGCAAGTGGGCTGGGAAACGCACGCAGGCTGTATCGTGCTGTATTTCCTGGCGCTACCTGTCGAGCTCCGGAGCATGTCTGCCCCCTCCTCGTCCTCCTTCTCCCCCCCGCCCTCACTTCCAGCCCGCCCGGCAGATCCCCCTCCTGCTTGTGCCTGGCTCCCCTCCCTTCCCTCCCCTCCCCCGTGCTTCTCCAATATGCCCTCCACTTGAGCACGCAAAAAATGGACGAGTGTATCCCAAAAAGTAGTGTGAACCCCCCGCCTGTCCCTTCATGGTATCGCATATCACTGGCCCAACAAGTCTGGACCATCGTACCTGCGCCGTAAAACTCCCAAAATCTCCTGGGTCGGGTTTCGTGTGTCCCGGTACCCCAGGTCGTAAGAATTTGACCTCCCGCGCTCTCCTCTCCCTCCGCTTGCAGTCATCCCTCCAAATACGCCATTGACATGCGCGCCAGCGAGCCTGCTTGTTGCAAATCAAGGAGGGGTTGGGAGTCCGTAAAATAATCCGTAAACGTCGTGTCATCCGAGGACCGTTGGCCCTCTTCTTCTTTTGGAGAATAGGGAGGTCGTTGAACAAAGAAAAATAATCAGGTGTCGACTAGTCGAAGAAAAAAGATGGGATGGCCTCTGCTACCGAGGCCGCGCTCGACGGGGTGTATGTGTGATGTTGGCTTGGGTATGATCGGCCATTCACCATCACGCTGGTGTGTGCTCGACCTTGCGCCTCTTGCCTTTGGGCGCAGGGTTCATCTTTGGGGTAGGGTTGTATGTGACGGTCCGCGTCACGACCTCGCGGATGTGTCGAACGCTGGTGCGCGAGGGCTTACGTTTCTCCGCAAATCTCGCCTTCAGCGCAGCGTCCCAGTCGAACACGGAGTGGACGGATCGTGCGCTAAAGGGCGAACGCGCCGTGTTGGGCGTGGCGCTCATGGGGGAGTCGACATGAGAGAAGGCCGGCGAGGGTGGGATCTTGAGGCTGGGGAACGACGCATCACCGTTTGGCGGCGCGGACATGGGCAGCCGGGTGAAAGGGCTGGGAGGAATTGCCGGCGCGCTGGCGGGCACCTTGTGCTGGCGGTCGCACTTGCACGAACAGTCGGTGGCCTCGCTCGTGGCGGTAGATGGCAGAGACTCGGTGGTGGTGGTCTCCCCCTCGGAGGTTTCCCTCTGGGGGCCGGGCGAGTTCGCAGACATGGACTTGAGGAAGTCCATGTAAGCGGTAGGCGGGCTGATAGGAGTCTTGGTGGGGAGGTCCAGGCAGGAGGCGGGCCTGGCAGACATGGGCGTGGTGGCCGAGAAGACGGCTTCCGACGGGAAGGTGCCTGTGACGGGCGTGGCCAGCTGCGGCAGCTTGGGTCTGGTGGTCGAAGGCATGGTGGGCGGGCAGGACGACGATGGTCTTGGTGATGAAGCTGACGTAGCGAGTGGGCGTGGAGTGAGTGAGGGGTGGGAGGGTACAGGACAGGGCAAAGCAGGACAAGAGGGTGAGTTCCAAGTCAAGCGAATGACTTGAGGAGAGTGTCGAGCTGCCTGCGGGCTGCAAAGATGAGAGTCGCCTGTGAGGAGGAAAAGGCAGAGAGAGGAAAAGCCGGCAGTTGGAGGCAGGGAAATGTGGAATATGTATTCGCCCACAGAGAGTGTCTGGTGAGTCGCGCGGCGGCGGGCTTGGTGTAAGTGAAAGGTGGGAGTGGGAGGTGCGAGGAGGATGGCTAAGCTCTGGCGGCAAGCTGCTAGCTAGCACCCAAAGGCTTGGTCTGGTGTGTAAATAGTGACCGGCACTGTTCCGTTTGACGAGCAGGATGAAGCAGGGGTGGTGGGCACGAAACGAGCGGGAGAAGGGCGTTTCGAGGAGGATCAGAACAAGGACCCAGGACCAGGGGCTTTTGACGGGGGACCAACGGGGGGATGAGAAGGTGACGGTGATGGTTGGTGGGCGACAGGAGGGGGGTGGGGGGGCGTTTGATTCGAGGACGCCGGGCGCGTAGCTGTGCCGCTTTTGTCGTCGCTCGTTGTGCTGCTGCAAGGCGAGTCGAAGGATGGTCTTTTCTCAAGTCCGACTAGACACCAACCTCACGGGGGCGACGTGGTTCATATGCTTCCGTCCTGGTGGGTGTGGTCCTCCTCGTCTCCCCGTCTGTATTTCCAGTGCCAGGCCTCTTCTCTGGTTGCTTCGTAGAGCGCGCGGCTTCTAGGCGTCTCGGTCTCTGTTGTGGTCGAGCAATAAAGGGTTTTCGTTTTGCATCGTCAAGCGCTCATGGCCGTCCGCAGCAACCGGCCATGCGTTTTCCAATCGTGGACCACGGACAGAAGCCGGTCGAGGTCGAGAGCGCGCGCCATCTGAAGGTGTGCAGCGGCTGGGGGCAGCAAACTCATGGCCATTGGCAGTGATGCACTGCAGCTTTCCTGTCATCCATTGTTGACCCTGTCCCGACTCGAAAAAGCTCCACATCCGCGCGCCTGTCGGGGGAGTAGGGGAAGGCCACGACGGCCGCCCGCAACCCTCTTCTTGATCGCGTCAACTCTGTCATCCAACGATGTGTTTTCTTTTCGATCGTTGTGGCGCTCTGCCGTCGAACCTGGCCAGCGGTCGAGATCTGACACTCGTGAGGGCTCTGTGGGCAGCAACAGGACTGGCCCGGCGATCTGGAGCCGCCAGAAGTGCTGATAAGCGCCACCAAAAATGCCGTCTGGCATTCGGTCATTCGCTGGCCTGCACATGTGCGATCCTTCGCGTGTTCAACTGCAAGCCATCCTGTTCGTCTGCGGCTCAGCCCTTGCGTTTTCGACCTCACTGGTGATGTTTGCTCCCAAGTGTAGGTGTGTCTGGGCTGTCATTCCCTGTCCTGAGCCATCGAACAAGGCATGATGGCGTCTGCCTTCTCGGCCGCCGATGCAGCGTCCGCACCAACAAGCGCCAGCTTCATGTTGATAGGGCAGACTGGCGGCTGTACGCATGGGTGGGAGCAACTGTGTGCTCGTGGGAAGGTCGACGGTGAGTTTGTGGGTCTGGGAACTTGATCCTGTCGAGGCATGGGGCTCTCCTGTTGGGTCCTTGGACGTTGGCGTTGAAGCATGGCGCCTGTTGGAACTGCACCCGCCGACAAGGCATTGTCTTGATCGGTCTCGATCTGGCTGCATCAACACCGGCCGGTGGATGTTGCTCCCTGCCCTGCTGGAAGCCTTAGTGGTGGTCTTGCAAACCTGGAATGGAGGCGCGAAGCCTGCTTCGGCCCAAGCGGCTGGTTGGATCGATAGCATCCTGGTTTGGGGATGATGTATGGCACACCCCATGAGAGGATTCTAGTCATGGGAACATGTGTCATTAGGGTATAGAATACGGCATTACGAGAGAGAATCGGTGGAAGGGGGGAGCATGCTTCCCACCAAGGGGGGCTTGGGAGCTCTTGCCTCGGGAGCTCTTGCCATGGGAGGCGAATGCTCCTTCCATCCAGCATTTTCGTCCCATCGTTCTTCCCAAAGTTGGGATGATGCAGACTCAAGAGAGATAGCCATGCCACTGTGCTCCTGCTACCTGCATTACCTACATGCATGTGTCGTCGCCCACAGTCTGCCAGATTCCTCGAGGCAGATCCCGGGCGAGACAATCCCGACGATGGACCAGCAGCGAAGGGGATGCCGATCCGTGTGGCCACGATGTACCCCTCCCAACCCTCTATGGCATACACACACCTCCATGCAGGCTGCCCATCTCGATCCTCGAGCTTCGGTGGTTCGGATACGCCCCGAGGCCTCGCACTTCTTCCAATCCTGTACCGTCTGGGAACGGCAGGACTCCAATTAAGGGTGTTGCCCCTGTTCTAATAATACACTAGTCGATATGTGCTGTTGGTTAACGGTCACAAGCTCGTCACCGGTACGCCGGTGTTTTCCAGGCTGACCTCTCTCCTTCTGGGAATGTGGCACTCGGCATGTCCTGGCAAGCAGAAGGCTTCCTCACCTTGGGCCTTGATGATGTTGCTCCCCGTAGAGAATAGTTCAAGATGAGCACGAGGAGGCCTTCGAGATGTTTGGCTATCTCCCTTGCAGAACAGGGAAATAAACCGTGGAGACCAGGTTGCTATACACAGGCGTTGTGCAACGTGTAGCTATCCGTCCACACGAAGAACACCCCCCTCTCGAAGGACCACAACAATGAGCTGCGCCCATTGAATAAGCAACTGTGAATCAGGAGTGTCCCTTTCCACTGTACTACACCCAACATGCTACACCCAAGAAAACAGAAACAACTTGGTTGATACCTCTAGCAACGAATAGCCAAGTGAGTCGACAGGGACATCCGTAGCTTAGAAGTTTAGAGAGCGGACCTGCACCCGAGCACGGTGGAGATACTAGATAGACTGTGATACGAATTGTTGTCTGGACTGGTGACAGTTGACTTGATCTACGGAAGTTAACCCTGGTCTGGCTTCCAAGGTTGAAGCCTTGCCAGTTCCGCGTATTGGATAGACCAAAATCCTGTTTCGGTCAGGCTTCGCGCGAGATAGACCCAAAATCGCACGGTGGCCTGGAATAAAAGGGCGACATCACCAATCAACATGTACAAACAATGCCTCGTCGTCGCGGGAGTGCTTCTGGACATATCTCTGTGGTGCTACGTCCCCTGCTCTGGGGACCAGCAACGACATCTGCACTCTGTGGAAGGCACGTGTTCGATGTTGAGTACGTCGAGCGCACCCATGATCGCGAGTTAACTATCATGTCCCAGCATGTGGCTTTGGGCCTGCGACTTTCCCCTGCTGTGGCGCATCTAAATCAATACCTCTGCCATTGGGTCACTCGTACGTACGCGGCTTGCTCGTCCGGCATCATTGACATCAAGCTAGCATGGGCAAATCGAGCACGGCGCCTCGTCCAAGCGATTCTCATCCACAAACCTGTTGTCCCGCCGGTCAACATGCTCCTCGGCGGCAAGACTCATCAGAAACGTTGTCCAACGACGAGCCTTCCTGCGAATGAGACAAGGAATACCAAAAGTGATGGCAGATGATATTCTCTCTCGTCGTTGACACCCTGCCGGACACGACGATAGGCTGAGAACGCAAGGCCTGTCAAAAAAAGGCCCGTTGGTGCCGCGGGCCAAGATGACAGCACATCTTGGCTTCGCGATGCGGCACACAGAGAAGGCGTCGTGATTTGACGCGAGCTTCCCGAGACATCACGCCAAAGAGGCGGCCGTCATAGGCCAGACGACCCATAGGCGCCAGGAACCAGGACAGCAGACCTGCCACATGGGTGTTCTGCCGGCGACGAATGATCGGGGCGCAAGGTAATCGTCGCGTCGTGGCATTGGGCGCGAAGAGCACGGGTAGAGGCTGATTCTGGACGTTCATTTGCTCGTCTGTTCGGAGAGTTCTAGCAAACCAGAGGCCGGTGGAGGCTGACGGGGGGGCGGGCGCCCGACTGAGCGCCCGGCGACGTGGGATATCATGATAATGTGGACCTTCCCCGGACCTCGAATCGCGCACCCAGGACAAGCTATGGCAATCATGGCAGTCAGCTCGGGTTTTAGCCAGCTCGCCCAGTCGGCGTGCGGTACGAGCTCGGTCGAGCGCGTGGGCACCATGAGACGAAGCGAGCGACGCGGAAGCGGGACAGCAGAAGCAACAACAAGCCAGCAGGCAAAAATGGCGACGCGAGATGGAGGGAGGCCGGAACATGGACCCGGCTCCGCTGACGTTAGTTAGTTCGAATGGGCTGATGGAGCATGACGCGCTGGGGATAATGCGAGAGACGATCAGGAAGCCCGAAACCGGGCGAGCCAGGGCCAACACGTGAGCGATGCCCTCAGGACCTGGTCCCTCCGGTGTTGGTGCGGTCCTGGGGTTGGTAGCATTCTGGTCTGATGAGGGTGGGCTCCGCACCTGACGTAAGATTTTGCCGCACCTTGGCTGACGGACCCGGAGCAGAGGGGGACCGACAGTCATTCAGGCTCGAGGCAGGCAGGCGTAGCAGGTAAACGAGTTGGGATGGGCGAGTTTGACGAGCTGCACGTCGGAGCTCTGTGTAGGAGGCCTGAGGAAGCCTGAGGAGGAAAGACGGCCTGGACGAGCACACCGCCTTTTGGAGGGGAGACAGGAAGAGGCATGGCAAGGCAGTCGGTGACTCGGAGGAAGAGTATGAGGAAGACACCGCCTCGGAAGAGGCGAATGGGCGACGGGTCGGAATGTGGGCTAGCCCGGTTCGTATCCTGTCCTGTCTTGTCCTGTTCTGTCCTGGGGCTGCTCTGCTATTGCCATCGAGCGTCGCTATCGGTGAGGTCTGGAAATAGACCGGTAGCAAGGTTTGCTCGAGATTCTGAGCATTTGAGCATGGCTTGAAGTTCACACTGTAGCCTGGGTGATGGGTGACACGACTTCAGCCCTGTGGTTGCGCTCGAGCTGGCTTACTTTCCTGGGTACAGGCTGACTGGCTTTGCTGGCTGACGATGGCAGGCCATTGGATGCAACAGAAGAAGCTCCGACGGCTGGCGGGCAAGGACGACGAGGAGGGGGGGGGGAGGGAAGGGGGGGCAAGGGAAGCGGCGAGTGGTGGCTGGGATGGGTGGAGACGCGAAAGCGGAGACAAAGTGGAGTGAGCGTCATGGTGCACTGGCCAGAGAGGCGCACAGGGCAAGAGGCAGGCAGACAGGCAGGACAGGCTTTTGGCCCCCCCCCCCGGCTCGGGTTCAAGCTCAGGCTCACACAAACTTCTCCCCCAAGGCCCCCGCCAGCTTCTGTCAAATCATCTCCTTCTCCTTCTCTCACCCATACTTATTGGCCAACCATCGACGAAGAAGTCATCCAGCGAAGCAAAGCGCAGCAATTCGCTGTACTCACGTCCTCGCTTCACCTTTTGATCCTCATCATTGGTGGCCCAAGCACGACACTATCAAGCTACCTTACCGTACCTGCCCTCTTACCATACCATACCTTACCTTTATCGTACTGCTGCTACCCATTCTCGACCTCTGTCTGGTTCGACTCGACAAGCTCCAGCACAAGCTCCAGCTCTCGCTCTCGACCTCGACTCGAATCATCGCACGCGCATCGCATCGCAGTGCATCGCATCGCAGTCGCGCTCTGCCCTCGTCTCGCGACAAAAGGCAACAACCAACCTCACCCTCACCAGCCCACGCCAGGCTTCGAGAAAGCAAGCAAACACAACCAAAGGTACGAATCGCGTCGCTTCCTCTGTTCTGCAGCCCCAGTTCCTCCATTGTTTTTCCCCGTCACCTCCTCCTCCACCCGGCCGCGCCTGCCACTGCGCCTTGCCCTGCCTTGCCTTTGCGCTCTTACCGTGTACCGCGTACCTTTCGCGACTCGGTCTCTCCTACTTTTCCCCCTCCATTGTACTTTGTCGCGCGTTCTATTCACGTCCGGCTGTGCCCTTCCCCCCCGCCACTTTTTTGCTTCCCGCCTCCCCATCTCCTGCCACCAGCCTCAGACTGGGTTGCGCTTCTCCAATCCGCCCAATTACCCCGACCGCTGCTCTGTGTTGCTGGTCTTGCTGCCTGCCCGGCCGCCCGTTTGCCCGCGCCATCTCCAGCACCAGCACCAGCGCCTGCGCCAGCGCCAGCTCCAGCCTCCCACTCTAGCTCCAAACCTCAGCACAGTTGCACAGTTGCAGCCCAAGCCTGACATCACATCACACACATCATCACAGCGCAGCGCTTATCGAATCGGAACATGAGGCGATGAGACGGTAAAGCAACAGCGCAGCGCGAGCACAACACAACAATACACAACACACATCTTTCGGTCAGGCTCCCATCCATCACTACCCTCCCTACCTGACCTCATCACCCCCCCGGGAGCTGCAAGCTGCGCTGTGAGCTGCGAGCTGCGACGCCGAGTCGGGTGTCAAGCTGCACACCTCGTCATGCATGCCGTGCCAGGCCTTGCCAGCGCATAGCTCCTCGTTCCTCGCTCCGACCGAGACCAGGCCGCACTGTTCCGCAGCGCTGCACTCGCTGCCCTCCTCCCTGCACTCCCTCCCTGCCCAATCCCTCCTGTCCTCTTTGGGTCTCTTTTTGCCTCGCCTCGTCTCGCCTCGTTGCATCATCCCAGGCTCGATCCCTCGCTCGGCCTCCGTCAACCTGCCCGTACTAACGCTTATGGTTGCAGATCCTGAGGGACCCCTTCTCAGCAACCTAACCACCTCGGACTGGACCGTGGACCGTGGACCTACTACTGTGGACAGCCCCGCCCCGAAACTCCAACCAGCCATCCATCGCCCATCGCAGGAAGCGTCCCCAAGCTCCCCTTCCCACTCAGCGACCCATCTTCCCGTCGGCTCCGCTACCTCGAGCATCAGCCAACCCTCCCAAAAACCCCCAAACGCATCTATCTCTCACAGCCTAGCCTCGTCAAGTTCGCCTTCACGTGGTAATCGTACCGCATCCACAGCATTGACCGGCTAAGCCACCCACCACCTCGCTCTCGAGTCCCCCCCGCGACTCCCACTCCCACTCCCCACCCCATCAGCCCGCATATGCCGTACCCGGCTTTCTGCGCCGCACCCTCTTAACAGATCCACGCCTGCCAACACATCAAGCGCATATCCAATAGATTGCCCGCCGCACCGCCCAACCTACCTCACCATCCTGACACGCCAGGCTCACCGCGACCCAAGTGACGACGGAGTCCTGCGACGCGCGCACCCAATAGTATAAAGCATTTCCTCCTTACAGGGTCCGTCGCCCTCTGCCGCCAATCCATTCGCCATCTGCCCTTCATCACCCACCCCCCGCCTCCCGCTCCAGTCTCGCGACTCAAAACACCCCCACCTCGACTCCTCATTGGTGCCGCATCCCATCGCGACCAGCCTACCAGCACCCAACCACAATCCATTCAGTATCAACATCGCGCTCTTCCCAGACAACCGCTCTCGAGGGCACTTCCATTATGATGGAGTACGCCCAATACCCACAGCAGCCACAGAACGCGCATCAGCAGGGACACGTCCAGCCGGGCTATCCTAATCCGGCACCCGGCAACAGCATCACCTCGCCGACAAACCACAACATCAACCCTCACGGCGTCCAGACCTCTCCCATTCTCTCCTCCCAGCAGCAGCAGTCGGCCCAAGGCCAGAATCCCGCCATGTTCCAGACGCAATACAACGTCCCCCACTATGCGATGCCCGGCATCCAGGCCGCGGCCATGGCTGCGACCGCCGCCGCCTCCGGGCAGTCCAACTACCCCTACATGTCCTCCGATCCCAACATGCCCCAGACCTCTCCCCGGATGGGCGGCGCAAAGAAGGATCTTCGCGGACCCAGGTCGCCGCAGATGAACAACCTCGCCGGCCAACGGCGTCTCAGCCAAGTGACCAGCCCTGGCGTTCCCAACCAGGCGCAGAACATGATGGGCCACGTCGGACGCCCCGGCGTCGCTCCTCCGCAATTGCCTCCAGCGTCGGCCATGGCGCATCCCCAGTCCCCCGAGCTTGCCGCTGGCGGTGTGGAGGAGTCACCGCTGTACGTCAACGCCAAGCAGTTCCACCGCATCCTGAAGAGGCGTGTTGCCCGTCAGAAGCTGGAGGAGCAGCTGCGACTCACGTCCAAGGGACGCAAGCCGTACCTCCACGAGTCGAGACACAACCACGCCATGCGCAGACCCCGTGGCCCGGGCGGCCGCTTCCTGACCGCTGATGAAGTCGCCGAGATCGAAAGAAACAAGGCCGGTGGCGGTGGTGGTGGCGCCGGCGAAGCGCAGGCCAAGGACGAACCCGCAAAAGCTGGCACGAAGCGGAAGTCCGAGGCCAGCGGCGGCGGCGCCAACAAGAAGGCCAAGTCGTCGGCAGACAGCCCGGACGAGGAGGAGGAAGAAGAGGAGGAAAGCTGAGCGATTTGAGCCAGCGCGACTTTCCCCTTTCGCGGGATCTCCTCTTTTGATCTTCTTTGTCAGCGATCACGACATGACGACGACGGCAAAGGGCGACGAGCAGTACATCTCTCCTCCTCCTTGGCCTGCACTTTGGTTTATACGGCGGCGGGCGTCAGGGCGGACTGGGAGACTCGCTGGGCGACGCCCCCCTCGGCGGTTTCGCATATACACCGGCGCGTGCGCGGTGACGAAGCCCTCCCTATGGGGAGCTCGCCATGCCCTCCTCTCCCCCGTCTGCTCGGGTTCTGCTTTCCAATTTTTTTCTCTTTAATACAACTAGTCGACTGGCAACAGCATCGCACCGGCCGTCGGGTTGAGGGCTGGACGTGGGAAACAGGACGGGGAAGGCAAGGCAGGGAAGGGACGGAAAGAATGCATGGACGACGACGCGAAATGACGGATACCCCCCCCTTGTTGTTTAGGCCGTTTACCCCCCTTTTTTATTTTTCTTATTTCGTTTCTCGATTTTGTGTGTTTCGAGGCGCTTCCTCACCTTCGCTTCTTGTCGACTACATTTAGGAAGAGGCGGCTGCTGGTGGCTGGCCGGGAGAGGATCGGGGCTCGCGGGGAAACCCGTGGTCAGGCCACCTGGCGACGTTGAGACGACAGCAACAGAAAAGCACCAAAAACAAAATGGGCAACAGAACGAGCGGTGCGTCCGGGGCGCGATTTTTGGTTTGCTGGAGATAGACAGAGTCCTGGCAATCCCAACGCTGGGCAGTACTTATTGTAGTTAGTGACGAAGGAAAACATTGACTGAGACTGATGACATTTCTCCATGTTCCCATCACAAATCAGATGTGCCATCGGTGATGATCCAATCGGCTCAGCCTGTTTGAGCACTCGACATACAGAACTAAAAATGCCTTGTGATGGAACACGTTGCTGGGTCCTTCTACATGTCGTCCATTTGACCATTGAAATGAGACACGATGCTGGTCGAGAAAGCCGAGGCCAGGCCAATGAGGGCAGCTCAGGCGCCGGCTGCGGGTGCGGGTGCGGCTATCAAGACCCGCGATCGATTGGCAGCTTGGGCGGGGACCTCGGCATGTCTGCTTCGCGCCGGACACCATCCCCCGCGCGACCCTCAGGACCCCAGACCCCAGACGTTCGGGTATGGGCGAGGGAGATCGATATGTAAACCTGGACACCTGGCTCTCGTCTTGATTGGAAAGCCAATTGGATCTTTTTTTCTTTCTTTACAGGCATTGCACCTATTGACGAGGGCTTCTCACACACCACACACACCCACCCATACCCTACGTCTCTACGCCGTTCGCGATACCGCCAGCAGCATCATCACTGCTCTCGTCAGCAAACCTCAGCGCAACCCCAGCACAACACCCATCATGGCCGGACGCGTGCGACAGCCCATAGACGAAAAGTCCTTGGAGCGGTACATCCAGCAGAATGTTCCTGAGATCAAGGTCCCCGTCGACCTGAAGCAAGTAAGCCGCCGCCCTTTGAACCCCCAATTCCTCCTCGATCTCCCGCTGACGGACCTCTGCCAGTTCGGCTTCGGCCAGTCCAACCCGACATACCAGCTCACAGACGCAGACGGCAAGCGCTTTGTCCTGCGCAAGAAGCCCCCCGGAAAGCTCCTCTCCAAGGCGGCGCACAAGGTGGAGCGCGAGTACCGCATCATCCACGCCCTCGAGAAGACGGACGTACCCGTACCCCGCGCCTACTGCCTATGCGAAGACGAGTCGGTCATCGGCACGCCGTTCTACATTATGGAGTTCCTGGACGGGCGCATCCTCGAGGACCCCGCCATGCCGGGGCTCGCGGCCGAGGAGCGGGAGGCGCTGTGGCACGCGGCCGTCGACACGCTGGCCAAGCTGCACCGCGTGCGGCCTTCGGATGTGGGACTGAAATCGTTCGGCCGCGCGACGGGCTTCTACGACCGCCAGATTCAGACGTGGAGCACCATCTGCGCGAGCCAGGCCGGCGCCGTCGACGTGGACACGAAGGAACCCGTGGGCGACTTGCCGCACTTCCACGAGATGATCGACTTCTTCAAGGACGCGCGGCGGCAGCCCAAGGATCGGGGCACGCTGATCCACGGCGACTACAAGATTGACAACATTGTGTTCCACAAGACGGAGCCGCGTGTCATCGGCATCCTGGAGTGAGTCTTTCCCCTACCCTAGTGTTTCTTCGATAGGTCCGATGTACTGACAAACGGGGGTCGCAGCTGGGAAATGTCCACGGTCGGCCACCCCCTCTCGGACCTCTGCAACTTCTCGACGCCCTTCTTCACGGCGCCGCGAAAGGGCGTCAACGCGCACAGCGGGTTCCTCCCCGGCGCGACGCCGGGGCTGCCGGACGCGGCGCGCGTCGTGCGGTGGTACACGGAGGTGTCCGGGTACGACCCGGCGGCGGAGCTGAGCTGGGGCATGGCGTTCAACATCTTCCGGCTGTCGGCGGTGTGCCAGGGCATCGCGGCGCGGTACGCGCAGCGGCAGGCGAGCAGCGAGCAGGCGAAGCAGTATGCCCAGACGAGGGGCCCGCTGGCCGAGTTTGCGTGGGATCTCGTGGGGACGAGTCAGGCGGCGCAGAGCGCGGTTGCGAAGCTGTAGGCTAGGTTGCTGGGCATGAATAGACGGTGCATGATTTGAAGCCACTACTGGTCTGCCTGTTGTTTGCGAGGTCACTTGAATGATTGAGGTATGGAACTTGTGCAAAGAACAGGGGGGTGAGTAGCTCAGAGGCAGAGTCCTGGAGTCCTAGAGATCTGTGGTAAAAAGAAGTAAACAATCTGCAATAGGATGCCTCTATTTAATGACAGGGAGATATAATCTAGCTCTAGAATACACATTAGCAAACGTATCCAACAGTTTTTTCAGCTATAAAACTCGTACTTGTCCTTGAGTCGAGGTTTGCAACGAGTGTAACTCGGATCGCATCTGTCACTCCAACTTTACTCTCTCACCGCATGTAGAAGTAGAAGCTATGATCGATCACCACGAATACCAGCGCCAGAATAAAATACGAAAATCATTCAGCGACTTGACACCATCTTATTCGTCCCAAACAAGTTATTCAAATGCAGGCAATAAAGTAGGAATAGTCATACCTTGAAGCACAGTTGAATGTGGCTGGTGCACGGTCACGGCCACGTTGCCCCCTCAACACGCCACAACACATGTCATCCCGCGTCAACACCGCGACCCTTCCACATCAACAACCCCACCTCAACTTTCCTCTACCCCTGCCTGCCCTGTCAGACCTCTGCATTTCGCATCCTTTGCATCAACACCACCTGCACATCGTCAATCACCACCAGGCTATGCCCACACGATACTAACCATGGCAGCCTCCGGAGACCTCATCAACTTCGACATCATCGAAGCCCAGAAGGAGAACATCCAAGCCCTTCCCAGTGGCCGCTCCGCCAAGAAGCTGGCCCAGGCCTTCTCCCCATCACCACTCCACAAGCTCTCGACACCCACACCAACAGATAGCAAGAACGTCACCGACTGCATCCGCGCCGAGTACGAAGCCGAGATCGCCAACATCTCCGAATCAGACGACCCCCTCGACGTCTACGACCGCTACGTTCGATGGACCTTTGACGCCTACCCCTCCGCCCAGGCGACACCCCAATCCCAGCTGCACACACTCCTTGAGCGCGCCACCAAGGCCTTCATCACCTCTTCCCAGTACAAGAACGATCCCCGCTACCTGAAGCTGTGGATCCTCTTCATCCAGTTCTTCGCCGACGCACCGCGCGAGACCTTCCTCTTCATCTCGCGCCACAACATCGGTGAGAACCTCGCTCTGTTTTACGAAGAGTATGCCGCCTGGCTCGAGACCGCGGGGCGCTGGGCACAGGCCGAGGAGGTGTACAAGCTGGGCATTGAGCGCGGCGCCAGGCCTGAGCAGCGCCTGATGCGCAAGTTCAAGGAGTTCGAGCAGAGGCAGGCGGCGCAGGGCACAGACGGCACCGCCGAGCCCTCATCACCCGCGCTGCCCGCCATGCGACCGGCCCTCGCCGCCAAGGTCGACCCCTTTGCTGCGGCGGCCGCGGCCGCAGCGGCAGACGAAAACCCCCAGGCACCCCGACCCAGCCAAGGCGTCGGCGGCCAGGGCGCCAAACCCGGCAAGGCCAAGATGGCCATCTTCTCCGACGCATCTGCTGAACCGTCTGCCCTGTCGGCACGTCCAGCAAGCTCTGAGGGCTGGGATACGATCGACTCGCTCGCGAACCGGAAGAAGGAGAACGTCATGCAGGCGAAGCCGTGGGTTGGCGAGACAATGAAGGCGGGCGGCAAGAAGAGCAGCGCGCCCAAGATGCAGATCTTCAAGGATACGGTATGTCTGACATTTCTTTTCGCCTATCCCCTCCAAGCCCATGTGTTGATGAATTTAGGACTAATGGATGGGCCTTCTGGCGTTTATTGTATTTCAGTCCAAGCCGAGAGTAGCAGAAACACATACCCTTGTACCGTCGACCGAGCAGATTGTGGTGAACCCCGTGAACGGCAAGCGTGAGCGCGTCTTTGTCGACCTCGAGGCCATCTACCCCGCCCCCGAGTTGCCTGGTTCAGAACTGAGCTTCGAGGAGGTCTGGGCGATGAACCGGGGCTGGCTGGACCACTCGTGGGAGGAGGATGTCATGATCGACACGTTACCTGAGGACGACGTGGAGAATCTTGGACACATGGTGGCGGAGAAGCTCACCGTGTACACAGAGCAAGTGAGGCTGGATGAGAACGGCAACATCCAGAAGAAGGGTAAAAGTAAAAAGATGAAGACGATGGAGGTCAATGAGACCCAGATCAGTAAGTTGAGTCCCGACAACGGTTGATGTCCCGGCTACTGACGAGACACAGTCAAAGCGAACTTGGATTCCCCATCCAAGCCCACCAAGATGAAGAAGAGGAACGCCACTGCCGAGCCCACCATGACTCTACACACCAAGGCAGCGACGGACGACATTTACGAAATCTTCAACCAACCTTTGAAGCCGGCTCTGCCCTTGGAGGATGAAGATGAAGAGGAAGAGGAGAGCGACGACGACGATGACTACGAGACGGACGGAGATGGAGACTACACCAGCGGGGCGGAAAGCACCATGACAACGACACGACAGGTTGACACCAGTGAGGCTGGCGACGAGGAAACGTCCGACGTGAAAAGTGTCAGCGAGTGGTCAGACTTTTCGACACGGAGACACGTTCCAGACCTCAACGCAGAGAACGAACCCGACGACACGCAGGGATCGAACCTGATCGATGTTCGTGACGACGAGAATTCGCTCCCGTCTTCCAGAGAGCCCACAGGGCCCCAGGAGGAGTACGAGCAGGAGAACGACGACATGTACGACGAGGAAGACGATGATGACCTGCAGACTCCTATCGACGAGGACTACCCGCCCAGGACGCAGACGGTCTTCGTCCCGATTCCACCAGAGGACTACGAGCCCAGAACCCGGCCTTACAGGGACCCGGTCGAGGTGGCTAACAATCGCCTCCCGTTCATGACCCCCATCACCGAGAGGACTGAGTCATCTCTTGGCGTCCTGACAGCGCGCAGGCCGCAGCAATCTCCTACCAAGCATGACGATGATGACTCAGACGACGACGACGATGACGACGTTGATGCCGATGAACTATTCAGCAGCCCCTTGCGCGAGATCTACAACGATGCCCAGCCCGCCAGAGTGCCGCAGCCCGTGCTAGAGAAGCCAAAGCCGAGGGCCCTCGCTGAGAAGACGGTTCCTCCCAAGGGACCCATCATCACGGATCCGCAATGCAACCCGGTAGACGACGTGGTGAGGAACGAGATCCTGGCCAACATCCATCCGCCCATGAGCTCTTACCCTGGATTCTTTGACCGCCAGACGGAGAAGCATGGGCAGGGGAGCGAGATTCGCAGGGTAGCCAAGCTCATGGCTAAGGCTAGGAGCAGCGGCGAGAGGACGAGCAATGCCTTCTCAGTCGTCGACGTTGAATTCCCCGACACGGCGACCACATACACCATCCGCAAGGAGCTTGGTGCTGGCGCGTTCGCTCCTGTCTATCTCGTAGAGAACTCGACGGCCGACAGGGATGATGACCAGGAGAATGACGGAATTGCCGTCATGGGCAAGGGCGCCTTCGCTGTCCGCCCGCGTGGCGCCCTCGAGGCGCTCAAGATGGAGCAGCCCCCTAGCGCGTGGGAGTTTCACATGATCCGCCTCGCACACGCCCGCCTGGGACCTCAACATCGGGCTGCCGCTTCTCTGACGTATGCGCATGAAATGCACCTATACCAGGACGAAGGCTTTCTGTTTCTGCCCCTGCATCCGCATGGCTCTCTGCTCGACGTTGTCAACCTCTTCCGCGCCGAGCCGTCTGCCGTCATGGACGAGCAGCTCGGCATGTTCTTCACGATTGAGCTCCTCCGCACTGTGGAGGCCCTGCACGCACGAGGTCTGCTGCATGGCGACCTCAAGCCTGACAACTGTCTCCTGCGCCTGGACAATGCCTCGGCCGGCGACGCCGCGCCACTGGCGACGCAGTACCGCGCGGACGGCACGGGCGGCTGGGCAGCAAGGGGCGTGGTGCTCATCGACTTTGGCCGCGGCATCGATATGCGCAACTTTGGGCCCGAGACGCAATTTGTGGCCGACTGGAAGACGGGCGCGCACGACTGTGCCGAGATGCGCGAGGGTCGGCCGTGGACGTGGCAGATCGACTACCACGGCCTTGCGGGTGTCATCTACTGCCTGCTCTTCGGGCGGTACATCGAGACGGTGCGCTGCGACCAGGGCGGGATCGGCAGCGCGGGACGGAAGTACCGCGTCCGGGAGAGCCTGAAGCGGTACTGGCAGACGGACATCTGGGGCGCATGCTTCGACCTGCTGCTCAACCCGGGCTCGTTCGTGGAGGTAGAGGACGGGCGCAAGATGCCTGTGCTCCGGGGACTCAAGCAGGTGCGGGAGAGGATGGAGGCGTGGCTCGAGGAGAACTGCGAGCGGGGTGTCGGGCTGAAGAGCCTGATCGGCAAGGTTGAGGCCCATGCGAGGGCGAGGCGGTGATGATGATGCCTCGAGGCTCGTACTTTTTCTTCTTCGTCTTCTTCTCCTTACTAGAAATGTGGCATGATGTCGGCGTTGGGACGGCTCTAGGCCGGGATGGGGGTTTGCTTGTCATAATACCAGAACGTGTTTTTCTTTGTGTTCACAATCGTACTGCTATTCTTTCCTCTCAGGTTCCGCGACTCCAGAAGACATGATATCATACAAGGGAAATCCTTCCTCCTTAGTTGTACATTGACCCATCAAAGCTAATTGTTTATTCGCTGTCCTCATCATCCGTCTCCTCCTTCTTCTTCCGCCCCCGGGGCTTCGCCGCGGCCTTTTTCGCAGGCGCGGCCTTCTTCACGCCCTTGGCGGCCTTCTTGTCCGCCTGCTCCTGCGTCTTCTGCCTCTCGGCGGCGCCGCGCTCCTGCAGCTCGGCCTCGAGGGCGGCGAACTCGTCGCCGTCGGCGTCCATGCCGATGAGGCTCTCGAGGAGCTTGATCTCGTCGGCCCACACCTGCCTGTCCTCGACGGACTTGCCGTCGGGGCCCTTGCGGTCGATGGGGGTCTCGAGGACCATGGGCAGGTTCTGGAAGGGGGCGTGGTTGACGACGGCGTGGAAGGCCCGCAGGCCGAGGAAGCCGGTGCCGATGTTGGCGTGCAGGTCGCGGTGGGAGGCGAAGGGGGCCTTGCTGTCGTTGAGGTGGAGGGCGCGGAGGTAGCTGGCGCCGACGACGTCGTCAAAGGCGGCCATGGTGGCGTCGAAGGCGGCCTGCGTGCGCATGTCGTAGCCGGCGGCGAAGGCGTGGCACGTGTCGAGGCACACGCCGACGCGGGACTTGTCGTCGACGAGGGCGATGACGTCGCGCAGGTCCTCGAAGCGCGTGCCGACGACGTTGCCCGCGCCCGCCATGTTCTCGAGCACCGTGATGACCGACGTCGTCTCGCGGTGCGCGCGGTTGAGCTGGGCGGCGATGCGCGCGCAGGCTTCGGCGCGCGGGGCGCCGCCCGTGTTGCCTGGGTGGAAGTTGTAGAGGCGCACGCCGAGGGCCTCGCAGCGGGCGAGATCGTCGGCGAACGAGGCGTACGCCTGCGCGGCCTTGGCGGCGTCGGCCTGCGCGAGGTTGACGAGGTAGGACCCGTGCGGGAGGACGTGGGCGGCGGCGTCGTAGCCGTGCTGCTTCGTGAGGGCGAGGAACTGGGATTTGGCGTCGGCCGCGAGCGGCGGCGACTCCCACTTGCGCTGCGACTTGAGGAAGAGGGCGAAAGCGTTGGCCCCGATGCCCGTGGCGTTGGCGATCGAGTTGTGCACGCCGCCGGCCCCGCTGACGTGCGCGCCAATGTACATGGTCTTGCCGAGGGAGGCGACGGCGGTGCGTGCGGCGAGAGGCATGTCGCCTGCTTTGGCGGGTTTGGCCTTGGCTGATTTGGCTTTGGGTGCTGGTGCCGCCGGTGCAGCTGCGGTCGTGGTCTTTCTCTTCTTCGCGGGCTTCTCGTCTTCCGACTCCTCCTTCTCGGCACAGCTGTCACAGCTGGGATCCTCTTCCTCTTCCTTGACGACGGCCTTTCGTTTGGGGGCCGGCTTCTTGGGCGTCGGCGTCGCCTTGGCCTTGGCCTTTCGCGCGGCGGCAGCGGGCTTCTCGGGCGTGGTAGGCTCTTCGATCTTGGGCTCGACGGCAGGTTGGGCCTTGATGCGGGCGGAGGCGCGTGCCATGTTTGGAAGGGAACTTCGAGTCCAGATGTCTGTTTTATGGTCTTTGTAGTACCAGAAAGAGATGGTAAGTCGTCGAGAGGTCTGTGGTGGGGTATGGTGAAAGACCGGGATTGCTGGATCGATGAAGCTGAGGTTGGTCAGGCAAAGGGTCAAAAATGGACGCGTCAAGATGCACGCCCTTCGGGCGCGAAGTCAGGTGACCTAAGACTCCCCTAAAGTGGCCTAAAGTACCCCTAATCAGCCCCCTAAGCAACCCCTGAAGCAGCCCCCTAACGTGCCCCTTAAAAGTGTCCCCTTGTCCTGCTCATGGGTATCATCACTTCAACTCACCACGTCTCAATCACATAATCCTTGAGCTTCTGCCATCAGAGTTGATAATACAGACGTGTTTCATTCCTACGGATACTTCAAAAGGACAAAGAAGCCTGCGGCCCGCCCCAACCAGCCTATCCTGTGATCCTAAGCTTGCTCCCAAGCAGCTTGCCTCCCATGCACCAGATCTCCTACCTGGCGCTTTTGTGGCCATCCAACCCGTAATACCCGATACGACCTACCGACCCGTCCGTGCCTTGACAAAAGAGAGAAAATAAGACGCAAGGAAAGCCCGCCGTTCCATCCTCCAGCTATTACGCGATGAACTTCATTTCCGACTTGCGGTCCTTGGCAAACTGGTCCTTGTACGTCTCCCACAACTTCTGCAGCTCCGCGACGTACAGACCGTGTAGTCGGTCGATTTCCGCCTGGTCCGGCTGCGGCGTCATCGCGACGGCCACCCTGATCGGCTTGCCCACCACAATGTTGAGCGGGCGGCGGTACGGCATCATGCCCACGTCGTAGTTGAGGATGCCGCGACCGTGGAGCGCCGGGAGCGTAAACTTGAACACGTTCAGCAGGAACATCTGGATCCTGTGCACCATGGGGTGCGTCCGCGGGCTGAGCTGGTCGTAGAGGTCGTTCTCGCCGAAGGCCAGCACGGGGACCAGGTCAGCTCCCGTGCGCAGCGCCATCTTGATGAACCCCTTGCGCCCCAGGATGATGAGGCGGAGGTTCCCCGGCTGCGCCTCCAGCGACTCCCTGGCGCCTCCGATGACGATTGTCACGCCGCGGCCCATGCCCTCGTTGTTGGCGCCGCCCCGCGTGAGCGTGTTCCAGATGGACTCCTTAGACACCGACCTGATGCCCATCGCCAGGATCCAGTCTCGATAGAAGGGGATGCGGAAGTTGGAGTCCAACGTCAGCAGCGTGTTGGTGATGCCCGGGAACTTCTCGCGGAAGCCAAGTGCGTTGGTCGCGAACGAGGCCCACGCGCCGTGGGAGATGATGCCGTGGGGGTGGTAGCCGAAGATGTACTTGCGCGTCGGCGGCAGCTCGTACGTCTTGTGCAGCTCGGCCGGATAGTAGCCCGCAAACAGTCGCCATACGGGCAGCGATCGCAGGAACTCGGACCGGAAGCGCAGGCGGCCGTCCGACGGTGCCGTGGATAGTGAGAGGTGGATTAGGTACGGCACCAGTAAGGGCCAGTTCAACGGGATGGCAGCGAGGAAGAAGAAGATCGACACGAGTGCGAGGATGGACACGGTGTGCATCAAAACGGCGGCCATCTGGAGGCGGCGCACGAACGGGACGCGGAGAGGCGCGAATCGGATGCCGCCAGCCTTCCAGGCGTGCTTTTCGTACCGTCCCTGGCCCTGTGCCGCCAGGATCAGGGGCGGGTATCCTGTTTCTTCCTCCTCCTGTTTAGCTTGCTGTCGCTCTGCGCCGTTGACCAGCGTGCCGGTGGTCTCGTCGCTGCCGTCGCTGCGGACCGAGCCGGAGGTGCGGCCGTGTGCATGCGCATCGCCCTCTTCCTGCTTCGAGCCTCTGCGCTTGGTGGAGTTGAGAGAGGGTGTCCGGTAGTGGCCCCGCGACGGGCTCTTTGGCGTTTCGTCTAAGCCCTGTGTCCCGAGAATCAGTTTCCCGTCATTGTGCGCAGCCTAGACGGGTGCTATTACCGTTCCTGAGTATTCATGGCTGGATTCTTGTCTTTCGGCACCGGGCCGGGAGATGGTCTCGGGCTTCGCCTCGAGCTTGGTGTCACCTTTAGCCTCAAGCTTGGTGTCGACCTTGGTCTCGGGCTTCGTCTCGGGCTTCGTCTCCGCCGTTGCGTCGGAGGTCGTCTCAGGCTGCGGTTCGAGGGCTTCTGCGAATTGGTCAGTGACGGCGGTTCCTGGCTGCTGCGACTGATCGGCGCGGGCCAGCTTCTTGCTCGTGGTCGGAGCCGAACGCCGGGCTGACTTCTTGCGAGACATGACTGCTGGGGACTTCGGGGAGCAAAGCGACGGTGTCTCGAGCAAGGCGGGAGGGCAGCGAGGTCGTCCTTGAAGGGAGGGGAGGATGAGGCTCACCTGGTTGTATGGTGGCGACCTTGTTGTCGTCCCCGAAATTGAGCGTCTCAGTATTATGTGGCGCCATGTCTTGGGCAAAGGCTGCTTGGTGGCTGGATGCGACGGATAGGTATGCGCGGGGAGGAGGGTGTCGAGGGCGACGGGTGGAAGCAAGGTGGAGGGATGATTCGCGCCAAGTCACTGTGGCATGGTCGGTGGTCGGATGGGGCAACGGAAGAAGGGAAAAACAGCGCCTTGGTAAAGGATAGATGACGGCTAAGAAAAGGCGAAGGTGAAAAAGGTGTGTGCCGAGGAGGCTAAAGGGATGAAGGCGTCAGGAAGACGAGCCGCGGTGGTCGGTTGTCTCGGTTGACAGGTGGGAGCTTCGTCGCCGGACAAGTGACGGACTAGACGGACTAGACGGAGGCCCGCGACACGAGCCTCAGCGCAGGTACTCGCTGGAGCTGGAGCTGGAACTGCTCTGGTGCACGACCGATGACGTGGGCAGCGCGCTAGTCGCCGGCGGGACGATCGCCGCTTTGGTGCATAGCATCCCCGGTACAGTCGTATCTGCATTGGTGCATTGGAGGACGGATCAGATCAAACAACAGCACCACCACAAACGAGGGCATCATCTCAACTCATGATTCGTACCTTCATGATATTAAAGATTCGAGTCCTCATGACACCAACGCTGAAGATATTTGATTTGGGGATCTTGACAGATTTCAAATACAGAATTGCACCGCATCATGAGCATCACCCAACCTTCGGGCTAGACATGGACAGGGCATCACTATGCTGCCGTACCTGAGACCCCTAGAAGCTCACTCGTCATACCAAGTCTTTTATTCTTACTTTCCATGTTGCTCCATCCTGCAAATCACGGAATGGTCGCTTCTCTCGTTCGACAGCCAAGATGCGCCGGAAGAACATCCTCGTCGGCCTTTCGCACTGTATACCCCGTGGCACACTCTCATAGTCCCGCAAGTGCGGGGCAGACTCGCACCGTGTGCCCCTCCTCTTGCCCAACTCCCACGTCCTGCGAGAAAGTCTTTCGAGGGAACCCCACCTACACATTACACTGTCACGCCCGAAATTCACACAACACACTCGAGACTCATCCGAGTCCGCTGCTGTGACCCAAGATGGCTAAGGATAAGAGAGGAAAGGGCGATGACAAGAAGGCCAAGCTAGTAAGTGGTTTCGCAGCTCAGGCTACCTACCACTCACTTCCTGTCCTTGAACCCTGCCGCTAACCGGCGCCCGAATGGAGTAGGCCGCGAAAAAGGCGAAGCAGGCCAACAAGGCCGACAAGAAGGCCAAGGTCAAGGCCGCCAAGGTCGACGGCAGTGATGCCGAGGATGTCGATCTCGACCAGGTCCTTGAGGAGTACAGGAAGCAGCAGGAGCTGTTCCTCAAGGTCACCGAGACCGTCGTTGAAGGCCCCCCTAAGGCTCGCGCCGCCTCGTGCTTCATCGCATCCCCCTGTGACCGCAACAACTTGCTCCTCTTCGGCGGCGAGTATTTCAACGGCGCCCTCGCCCAGTTCTTCAACGATCTGCACATCTACTATGTCGACCGTGACGAGTGGCGCCTGGTCACCTCGCCCAACGCCCCCCTGCCCAGGTCAGGCCATGCCTGGACACGTGCCGGAAACCCAAACCACATCTACCTCTTCGGCGGAGAGTTCTCCTCACCGAAGCAGGGCACCTTCCACCACTACTCGGACTTTTGGCGCCTCGAGCCCAGCACGAGGGAATGGACCAAGATCGAGTGCAAGGGCAAGACCCCTCCAGCGAGGAGTGGCCACCGCATGACGTACTGGAAGCAGTACATCATCCTCTTCGGCGGCTTCCAGGACACCTCGAACCAGACCAAGTACCTGTCGGACCTGTGGGTCTTTGACACCCAGAACTTCTCCTGGCACTCACCCACCCTGCCCCCGGCCCAGCTGAAGCCCGACGCCCGCTCCTCCTTCACCCTGCTGCCGCACGAAAAGGGGGCCGTCCTCTACGGCGGCTACTCGCGCGTCAAGGCCACCGTCGCCGCCAACAAGCAGGCCAAGGGCGCCTCGCAGGGACAGAAGAACATCCTGCGGCCCCTGATCCACGATGACTGCTTCTTCCTCCGCATGGCTCCCGCTGCCGAGGGCGCCCCTGCCACGGCGCCTCCCGTCATCCGTTGGGAGAGGCGAAAGAAGCCCGCCAACGCGCCCACGCCCAAGCGTGCCGGCGCCACCATGACCTACCACAAGGGCCGCGGCATCCTCTTCGGCGGCGTGCACGACGTCGAGGAGAGCGAGGACGGCATGGACAGCGAATTCTTCCGGGAGCTGTTCGCGTGGAACGTCGAGCGCAACCGCTTCTTCCCTATGACGCTGCGCAAGCCGCGCCAGCAGCAGAAGAAGGCCGGCGGTAACGAACAGCGCGGCGCCGGCCGCCGCGCCCGTGCGCAGGACCGGGAGGAGGAGCTCCTCAAGCAACTGGCTGCGCTGGAGACGGGAGCCTCGCTGGAGGACGCCGAGGACATGGACATTGACAAGAAGGCCGACGAGCCCGAAGAGGATGAGAAGCCGCTGAGGGAGATGCCCGTGACCATGGAGCTGCCGCATCCGCGCTTCAACGCGCAGATGGCTGTGCAGGATGATGTGTTGTACGTCTACGGTGGCACGTATGAGCAGAAGGACCGCGAGTTTACGTTTGACGACATGTATGCTGTGGATCTGGGCAAGATGGACGGCTGCAAGGAGATCTTCAACAGGCCCGTCGAGGACTGGATCGTGAGTGGCGCCCGCAGGATGGCACATGGCTGTGTTCCCCGTTTGCTAACGCATGATAGGACTCGGAGGATGAGGATGATGATGACGACGACGAAGATGACGACGAATCTGACGAGGATGAAGACGAGGACATGGCCGACGACGATCAGGGCAAGAACATGCACACGCCCAGCAAGCGCAAGAAGAAGCAGGATGATGAGGTCTCGGTCGGAGGCTCTGAGACGACAGCGGCCACGTCTGTGCCGGACGACGATGACACCGAGGCGACTACTTCGGTTGACGACGGTCTTCCTCACCCCAGGGTACGATATCCAGACAATCCACTTGATGAACCTTCACTAACAAAACGTAGCCTTTCGAGTCGAGACGCGAGTTCTTCGTTCGCACCTCAAACGAATGGCAGGAAGTCCTGATGACGAACCTCCGGTGGAAGAACATCCAACCAGAGTCGTACCCCATCAAGGAGATCAAGGCCAAGGCGTTTGAGCTAAGCGAGGAGAAGTGGTGGGATTGCCGAGAGGAGATCAACGCTCTGGAGGAGGAGCAGGAGGCGGCTGGCATCACTGAGGTGGTGTCGCTGGCTGAAAGGGGTGATGCTGCGACGGCTGGCGGCGCGAGGCGGAGGTAACCTCGGGAGATATACGTGTTCTGAAAGGATAAATGAGTACATCATTCAACATGCGGCATAGCAAGTCTTGCCAAACAAAAAATCACCATTGAATGTCGTTGAGACGTGTGAAGTGGACTCTCCCCCTTACCCCTGATCACTTGATCAGAGACACGGGCAACGACATGATTGAGCACAGCCGTCTGAAACCTCAGGCAGGAAATCAGACCCAACCTCGCAACCCTCCGACCAGCTGTTTAAAGCTTGAATCCATCTCAAATAGCATCGAAACAGCCATGTCTTCACCTCGCTATTTCGTAGAGTCATACATCACCAGTGTAAATGACGACGACTGCGAACTCACTATACGAAGCAATGGCAAGGTTATCTACTTGCAGTACTCTCCCTCGCAATTCCAGGATTCACCCAACGCCGAGGCGCAGTATTTTAGATGTCTGAAGGTCCTCCACTCTGGAATGGAGGAAGTCGACGATCTGTTCGACGACGAGGCCCAAGACTGGCTCGTGAAGCCGTTTGAGCCCCTGATGGCACAACTCGCGCCCGAACCACCGGGAGGCCTTGGGACGCCAACCTTGGGGAATTACTTCTTTGCCGACTATCTGGTCTTCACTCTGGATGTGACGAGCGAGGAGTTCCGGCCGCGTCGCGTGCTACCCAAGACGCCACCTCGATCACAATGGGTTTCCATCTCTGACGAGCTCGTTGAAGACTTGAGCAGTTGGACCACGACGTACTCTGCTTCGCAGGTAGAGATTCACTACAAGCGGCCGGAGGACGTGCTGCTTAGGGCGCCGCGCCGAGTCTCTGTGAACGGCGGACAGGACACCTTCTTCTTCAAGCCGTTTTGCCAAGGGGCTGCCCACGAAGCGTTCAGTCATGAGCTGTTGGCCTTCAAAGGGATTGCGCTGGCGCAGCTGGGGCCGGAAGCCCGCGTCTGCCGCCTGCACGGCGTTGTCGGTGACGAATACAGACTGCAGGGGATGCTTCTGACGCTTGTTGACGAGCGGCTTCCTCTTCATCGGGCGAAGCATGGCGCGTCATCTCTGCTGAGAGAGCGGTGGGCAGCGCAGGTCACGGAGTCGCTGGCTGAACTGCACAAGGCCGGCCTTGTCTGGGGCGATGTGAAGCCTCATAACGTCTTGATCGATGTCGAAGACAATGCGTGGTTGATCGACTTTGGGGGGAGTTATACGGAGGGCTGGGTGGATCGGGATGAGGCAGGGACCGTGGAGGGAGACTTGCATGGTTTGGCCAAGATTTTGGAATTTCTGTCCTAGTTATGGGAGTGAAACGGACTGGGATGAAAGCTGGAGTTGACTTTGGAATGATGTTGTCCTTGTGGACATGTGATGGTAAATCGGCGGCCTGGCATGTAGTTTGGGTGTGCTCGCCATGAGAGAGTTTCCTCTTCGACCTCTAATGATGGCGTTGATCACGTTTCCCGGGCGTTCCATGCAATGCAGTTGAGATGGTCCAGTACGAATGCCATGCGCAAACAGTTGGCTGAAGTGAAGTTGTATAAGTGAAGTGAGGTTCAAGTACAGTGGCCAAGTGAAGTGCCTAGAAAGCGGATCCCAGCGGCCTGGCCAAGGTGCCTAGCGACAGTGGCCAGTGACCACCGGCCAGTGAAAGAGCAGCGCTGTGGCGAACGAACCTCGATCGGGCAAACGCTAACATCCAGGCAACAAGACGCCGCCTTCACTTCCATCCAAGTTCACTCACGAACAACGACTCCTCCCATCATCCGATCCGCCCGCATCTCCCTACCTTTAAACATCAAAATGCCCATCGGCATCAAGCGACTCAACGCGAAGAGGTCGCACCCCAATGAACGCGTCATCTTCATCAAGCCTCTGAAGGGCCCCAGCGAGAAGGTCGCCCAAGACTTCCTCGAGCGCATCGCCGCACAATGCCGTGCGGTTCTTCACCCCCGTGAGACATGCTTCCTGCTGACGACGTGCAGTCCCCATCATGAAGGATAACGCCCTCTCTGTCATGTCTCTCGAAGAATACGAGCCGAACCGCGAGTTCGTGGGCCGCAACTTCAACGCCGGCGAGGTTATCCAGCTCGTCCTTAAATCGCACTCCGGCCGCTGGCTGCCGTTCGAGTACGTCCAGATGGTCATGATGCACGAGTGAGTACGAATGGACCCTTGGGAAGTAGGCCCCGGGGCAGGGCGGACAACAAATCACAAGCAACACGTTTATCCACCAGTCCTGACACCCATCACAGGCTCGCGCACTGCAAGCAGATGAACCACTCGCGCGTCTTCTGGGCCGTGCGGAACGACTACGCGGAGAAGATGCGTGGGCTGTGGTCGCGCGGCTACACGGGCGAGGGCCTCTGGGGCCGGGGCACCCTCCTGGAGACGGGGGCGTTCGCGAACGACACGGTCGCGCCCGGCGAGGCGCTGCCGGAGCACCTCTGCGGCGGCACGTTCCGGTCGCGCGGTCGGAAGAGGAAGGCCAAGCCGAAGCTGTCCTACCGGGAGCAGAAGGAGAGGCGCATCCTGAAGAAGTTTGGCGCCAACGGGGTCGCGCTCGGGGCCGACGACGAGGTCAAGGTCAAGCTCGAGAAGGGAAAGAAGACGCAGGCGAAGCCGCGGGTGGCCGGCAGCGCAAGGGGGCGGGAGCTGCGTGCCGCGGCCGCGTTGGCCCGTTTCGGGCAGCAGAAGGAGGAGAAGCAAGATGATGAAGAAGAAGAAAATGTGAAGCCAGAGAGCGAGGACGTCAGCGATGGCAGCGACTACGAGGATGATGTGGCCGATATCAAGCGCGAGGACGCTGTCGATCTCGACGGTCAGCGGCTCCTCGACAAGGATGGCCGCGGCATGATCAAGGTGTGCGAGGACGAGAATCCGGACGACCAGGACGCCCAGCAGGAGCTGCGGGAGCTGCGGTCAGTCAAACAGTGGAGGCAGTCGTCCCTTGACTTCCGACGTCGGGGCGAGCAGCATCAGCAGAGTCATGACGAGTCGTCGCAACGTCCACAGCCCTCGGACGAGCCTGTGGTGAAACGCGAGCGACCGAGCATAACTCCCGCCACGAGGATCAAACGAGAGGTGAGCGAAGAAGACGCTCCGTTATCAGCAGTGGCAGAAGCAAACACTGCGACAATCAAGGCAGAGGCCGATACAGAGGCCCCAACAGGCGCGATCGACATCAACAATAATACGCAGGGGGAGAGCAGAACAGGTTCTTCGACAACAACGTGCGGCGTCTGCTCGTTCGCAAACCCGGACCTGTCGATCACCTGTGGCATGTGCTCGAACGTGCTCGACCCAGACAGCGTGCCGAATGCCTGGAGATGCCAGAGTTCGTCCTGTAAGGACAGCCGATATCTGAACCCGGGGGACTTTGGCGTGTGCGGGGTGTGCGGGCAGAGTCAGAGGCAGAGCTAGCGTCGAGTCGCTCGATGGTGAGATGATGGTAAGATGACTGGCGAGATGAGGCCAGACTCTAGTCTGATGATATCTGACTGCTCGTGTCGCAGGCAGCAGAGGCACATGAGACGCAGCGAGGAGATTCTTGCCGGTTGGGACGGATTGTCGTTGTTTTTGCCGATGATGAGAATGAGGCGTCGTCGTGACAAATGCAGCCTCCTCGAGTAGAGTACCACCTATAGCCTACCCAGGCCAGGGACCTTCAGCACATGAATGCGGCTTGCCCGGAATCCATATGTGAGCTGTTATGGCTAAGCTTTTGACCCGCGAGTTTATTGTGCCTATTTTAAGAGACGTGACGAAGCGCAGAGGTGTGTGTGTGTGTGTGCGAGTGTGGGTGGTCTGGCCAGGCGGTCGCCGCGATGCCGAAACTCGGGCCAACGTGCGGTGTCTGGGCTGATGCTCTCACTGACTTGCCACGGATCGCAATGGAAGGAAGAGGCAGAAGACGGGAAGCTTGCTTGGTCTGATCTCCCAGGCCCCCTCCGCGCGAGTTTCAGTGCCAATAAGCATCCCTGGCGAGCCCTGGATCGACGGCCTCGGCCTCGTTTCAGCGCCCCGGCTTGGACGAACGGGACTGAGTCGATTGGCCGGCCCACCCCTCCCGCCTGGTCCGCTGGTGATCTCCAAGAGACGATCGTGTATCATCCACACGAGGCACGCCAGGGGTCTGAGGCTTGTTTCCCCCCCTCTTGCTGTGAAGGCCAGAGATGCCAGAGATGCCAGGAGCGCTTCTTCTCCAGTTCTGTCCCACCAGGGCGCAACTTGGCTGATCCCACTGTCATGTCGTCGCGACTTGGCGACAAGGCGTTGGATCCAGAAGACCGTCTGCTGGCCCTTGCTTGCGCTCTTCCCGGCCCGCAGCACTCTGGCAAGATGGGAAGCCTGTCTATCTGCAGCTACGTCTAATAAACCATCATCAGCCTGTCGATTGTCCACCCCTCCCTTTCCCCCCTTCCCTTCCCTCCCCTCCCCCCTCCCTACGAGGAACTACACTACTTTCGTATCGTTCATTGGCACCTTCATTCTCGACGACGGTTTACTGTCGCTTCCATTCCTTTCCTTTCTCATTTGCGGCCGCTGATCTGTGATCGCCTTCCCTTCTTTCGCCTTGCTCAGGACAAGTGCGGTTTTGGCTTCGGCTCTTTTTTTCAATATCATCCCACGATTTATCCTCCTAGGCCGCGCCGATCACGTTCCTTTGCATCATTCATCCTGCTATCCTGAACAATCAATCCTTTCGCCCTTGTCGTACCTGAGACTCGACGTCTGTAGCTGTTCCCTACCAATTTTTTCCCAATCCACGATTCCAAACGAAACCAAACGAAACGAAACCGAGTGAACGAAGGAGGCATAGCCTGAAGGGCAAAGGGAACGAGAGAGCTTGAAGCTATCGACCCAACACCAAACCATCACGAACCAACTGAACCACCCATACCCGCACAACCACCATCATGCCGTCTTCATCGCCTCGCGCCATCGCCCTGCTCCTCCTCTGCACCATCACCGCCGTCCTCGCCCTGCCGAAGAACTACCCTCGCTTCACCGTTCCCCAGCAGTACCTCGAGGTCGGCCAGATGCGCGCCGTCATGGAGATTAACCCCTCAGCCCTCCTCGAGGCCCAGTGCCTCGACCGCAACGCGTAAGTCAAGCCTCGCCCGCTTTCGTTGCCCAACCCTGGGACCCCGGGAAAGTAATTTCGGCTAACACGGCACCCCTCCTAGTCACATCGTCTTCCACGACGAGTCCGTCGCCGAGCTCGCCATCTGCGAGGGCGGCATTGCCGGTTCCGTGCAGAACTGCCGCGGCAAGCCCGCTGAGACCAAGGGCGTCGCCGGCTCCGCCCGCTTCTCCCTCAAGGTCATGACTGAGGGCGCCACCATCGACATCGCGAAGACGCGGTGGGAGGCTTGCGTGCGTGCCGCGAGGGCCGTGTGTCCCACCGGCAGCTTCCGCGCCGTGTGCGCCGGCGGCGCGTCCAAGGGTGATGTTGAGTTTTTCCTCACGAATCCGTGGTGAGGGGGCTGTCCTACCTCTGCTGGACGGGGGGGAGAGAAAAGTGATGCTGTTCTTTTCTTTGTCGTATCCGATTCTTGGGATAGAGGTATAGGGAAAGGTCATGCCATGTTGGGGCGCCGGATGCGCCATGCATGGTCGTTTTGCATCTGTACATATTGGGCCGGGGTTTCGGTTGCCCCTGTACATAACGCTGCTGCTGAATCTTGACACACACAAAGTTGAGATATCCAGCCTGTCGTCTGCTCACTCCTGAAAAGTAAATTTCGATGGGTATCATGATGAATTCATTCCAACGCCTTCTCATCCTGGTGTCATGCAGTCTTACAGTCCGTACCGGGTGACGCACTCCTCGCGGTGCACTTCCAGGCAGTCGAGGGCGCACACCCTCGTCCCGCACTTCATGCACCGCACCCGCCCCCAGTACCCGCACACCTCGCAGAACCGCCGGATGGGGTACTGCTTGTCGGCCTCGCCCCAGCCGGCGCGCGCCTCCGTGTATTTCAACGGCGGATGCGCCAGCAGCCGTCGCAGCTCCTCGTCCTCCGGCAGCTCTGGCAACACCGAGACGAGCAGCGCGTCGCTGTCGCCGGGGTGAGAGGGCGGCGGGTCTTTCTCGTAGGGCGTGAGAATCGGGACGGGGGGAGTCGTTTCCTCCGGGGCGTCTTCCATCTCGACATCGGGCGTCTCGGGCTCAGGCTCGGGTTCCGGCTCGGGCTCGACCTTGCCGCGGCGCGATCGGGACCTGCTGGGAGCGGACTTCTTCGAGGAGGAGCTCGCTTCGGCTTCGGCCTCAGCGGCGGCGGCAGCGGCGGCAGCCTTTCGTTTCGTGTGCTGGTTCGGTTGCGGCGGTCTCTTGTTGGGCTGGGCTGGCGGGGCTGGCTTCTTCGTGTGCTGGTTTGGATGGGGCGCTTTCGCTGCGTGCTGGTTCGGCTGCTGTGTTGGGTTGCCGTCGTTCTGGGCCAGGAAGGCTTCGTAGTCGTCGAGGTGATTGGCGAACGTCTTTTGCGACTGCAGAATCTTCCTCACGTTGGCTGTGCTCTTGTTGAGGGCTACATGGCGTTAGCATGGGCTTCCACCTTCGACTTCGGGGATCCGCATCAACAGGCGACGGGGACAGCAGAACTGACATTTGGCGCCGCCTGGCCGAGGAGGGATCGGGATGCCGGCATCGCGATTGCTCTCTCTGTCGAGGGCCTCGACTTCCTTGCGGATCTTGGCCTCCTGTCGCGCTGAAAGGTCGGCGCCGGAGGGGTTCGCGGCCTGGTTCCGGGCTCGCTTGCGGTTCGACGGTTGGAGCGCGGCGACGGCTGGATTGACACCCGTGTCGGGCACGTAAGCCCAGCCAGGGGCGGACTTTGTCTTCGCGCCGGCGACCTCGATGACGCCAAAGTTGTTGCTGTACATGGCGTCTCGTGTCGTCTAGTGGGGGGGATGTCTAAAAGAAGGTCATGGAGAAGGCCGACCCTTAAAGGCAGACCGGGGTGCATGCACTTACAGAGCACGCGGGATCGCCCAATCGAAACCAGCCAATTCCAACAGCTATCTAAGCGCATATCCACCCGATGCACCTCGTTACAAACAACCGGAATCCGACGACCTGGCCAAACATTCCCGACTTTGACTTCTCAGCTCCATATCAGTATCACCACGACCCACGCCACGGCAACCCACGACCACCACATCCCACCTCCAACCACCCTCCTTCTTCCGATCACAATGGCCTCGAGAATCCTCGCTGCCAGCAGCCGCGCGCTGCCCCGCGCCGTTCCCGCCGTGCGCGCCGCCCGCACCTTCCAGACCTCCGCCACCCTCCGCGATGCCGTCGCATCACCCCTCCCGGCCCGGAAACCCGTGGGCGCCTTCCGCGGCGGGTGCGTTTTCCCTCTCCATCCTTCGTGTTTCCAAGACGGACCGCGCTAACCCTTCGTCTCGCAGCCTCCTCGGCTTCTTCGCCGGCAGCTCCCTCGCCGGCGCCGGCGTCTACTCCTACCTCGTCAAGGAGTACAAGCTCTCCAACGAGCTCCTCACCGAGGACATCTACGTGCGTGTCTGCATCTGATGCACCACTCTCTCCTTTGTGACCTCCCCCGAGCCACCACAGCACGGTCCGGTCCCGGGCGGGCGACGCCCCTAACCAGTAGCCAATCACCCTTACCTCGCGCGCTACCTCCCCCCCTTTTCCATCTTCCGGCTCTGCAGATGCGACTCCCGTCATCATCCGGATCAATTGGGTTTCTGGGACATGTTGCTGACCAGGGTTTTTCTTCTTTCTAGGCACTGCAAGCGGCTGTCCAACGTGTGACGGTCTACGTCCAGACGCTGGAGGAGAAGATGGATGCGCTGGAGCGCAAGAGGAAATAAACACGATGACGGAACGAAGGGCAATTCTTGGGGAAAGGGGGAGGCTTTGTGTATAGCCTGAGAATGGGGTGTGGCGGCTACCGGACGGACGGACGGCATGGGGACACGACGCGAGTCCCGAGGCACAATGGAAGACAAACTCTTGTTGAAGGCTTGAAGGCTTGCATGAGCAACGGGCAGGCTAACGGTGTATACCAAGATGTACGAACACACGAGCGGCAGCATCACTTACCCGTGTGACCTACTACGTCCTTATGCTGCACATCGGTGACCCTGGAAAGTGTGCACTTCTTCGCATGACGTCTCACATCACAAAAGCTCGGTAATTCACCATGACGCGATGTACATTTCAAGTCTGTCCTTAACTCATGATTCGCATTACCCGCCCGTCCGAATGCAACGTGAACTAACTGAAGAACGTGGAGGTATCAAAAGTCCTATCCGGGACGTGCCCCCTTCGCGCAAAACCCAATTTTATCCCAAATAACCCGTTTACAACTCGTCGTGAGCCTCGTCAGACTCCTTGGCAGCCTCGGCCTCAGCCTCAGCCTCGGTGGCGGCAGGGGCGGCCTGGCTCTCCTCGGCGACGACCTCCTCCTTCTTGGAGACCTCGGCCTTGTACTTGCCGTTCTCCTTGATGAAGTCGGCGAGGTCCTCGATGGTGCGAGAGCCGGAGTAGGTGACGGGGTCAGCCTTGGAGCCGGCGGCGAAGAGCTTGATGGTGGGGAAGCCCTGGATCTCGTCGGGGACGTCGTTGGCAGTGGCATCAACCTTGGCGATGACAACCTTGTCCTTGAACTCGCCGTCGGCGTACAGGGCAGCGAGCTCCTCGTACTTGGGAGCCAGAGCCTTGCAGTGACCGCACCAGGGAGCGTAGAACTCAACGAGGACGTCCTTGGTGTCGTCGAGGACGATGTCCTCGTAGTTCTTGGCGACGATGACGGTGACGGGGCCCTCCTGGGTCTCGGGGATGGGCTCAGACTTGATGCTGGGCTCGACCTTGCCAGCGACGAAGTCGTCGACGAACTTGGTGATGTCCTCGACGGTGATGGTCTTCTCCTGGTCGAAGGGGAACTTCTGGTTCTTGACGGTGTCCTGAATGGCGAAAGCGGGGAACTTGTCGGCCTGGAGGTTCAGGTTGCCGGCGTGGGCACCGAAAGACTTGGCGTCAATGGTGGCGAAGTTGACGACACCACGGTGCTTCTCAGCGATGGACTTCAGGGTCTTGGAGAGCTCCTCACGCTCCTCCTCAGTCTCGGCGAAGATGTAGGCCAGGGGGAGGCCGGAAGCCATGTAGCCGGAGTAGGTCTCGGGGCCGACCTCACCGATGAGGGGAGTGGCGGCGGTGGAAGCAAACTTCTCGATGGCCTCGACCTCGAACTTCTCGGTGAAGGTGGCCTTGCCCTCGTCGAAGGACTTGTAGAGGACGATGGCGGGGGCCTTGACGCCCTCGGCCTCGGCAACAGCGGCATCGTTGACGCCACCGAAGAGGTAGGTGTCACGGAGGGTCTCGGCGACCTTGGTGAAGGTCTCGTTGGAGGTCTTGTCCTCGGCGTCGATGTAGGCGACGAGAACAACCTTGTCGGCGGTCTTGAACTCCTCAAGGGTGTCCTTGGTGAGGAGGGAGACGGCAGGCAGGGACTGCTTGATCATGTAGGAGGTGATGGCAGCAGCCTTGCGCTGGCCGGAGTAGGGGGAGATGTTGTCGAGGCCACGGAAGACCTTGAGGGTGGGGTAACCCTCAACGCCGTAGGACTGGCAGAGGTCGGCCTCCTCAGTGCAGTCGATCTTGGCGAGCTTGATGTTCTTCTCCTTCAGGGAGGTGGCAGCCTCCTCGTACTCGGGGGCGAGGGCCTTGCAGTGGCCGCACCAGGGAGCGAAGACTGGAAAGAGGAATTAGTGAGGTTCGGGACCGGGTCATGCCGAGGGGAGACACTCACACTCAGCAAGAACGAGGTCATTGCCCTTGACGAACTCCTCGAAGGTGTCCTTCTGGAGCTGGGTGACGTCCGACTCGTCGGCGGCAGAGACGGCCGCGGCGGCGGCCAGAAGGCCGAAGGCAATACGCTTGCAGTGCATCTTGACCCTAGAGAACAGGCTGGGTTAGTTCAATGTTCCGAAGAAAAGGCAGGCCGATGGCGATGCCCGGAAGGATGCAGTCTGGTCGGACTTGGGTCTGACCAGTTGCGTGCGTCAAGCTCGTGCGAGAGAGCAAGCAAGCAGCAACGACCAGACTTGACTGGAGAGAGGAGCGATGGCACTGTACCTTTTGTGTGATGTACGGTGGGAGACGAGGAAGGAGGAGAGGCACGTTAGGAAGCAAGCTTGAGGACTGGCAAGTAAGGTTCCTAAGGTGATGGGTGGGTTTAAGTAGGAAGTGGAGGGCGTGGTGGAGGTTCGGGAAGGAAGCTTCAGTTCTTAAGCTGTGCCCCAGTGGTGATTGTGAACAGGTGTCCCTTTTTCTGGCATCTGCACCTCCCCCCCCCCTCTCCGCCAGGAAGGGGGACCTGCCGCCCAGCTCCGATACAAGCAGGTAGCTGCAGGGCAGACCGACATTCACTAGCTAGGTGCGCGCTGGGCGCTGCCCGCCCGTTGATTGGGGGGTGTTCTGCCTCGCCCCCAGGTACACAGTACACCATCTACCCATCTCGTTCAGGCGTTGGAGGCTTGTACCTGGAATCCAGCGGCGGGTACAGCCCCCACCTCGATGGATCAAATGGCGAGGCACGATGCAGCGTGTGAGCTATGAATGGACGCGGAGGGGCAACGGCCTCCACACTGCACCCTCCCGACCTCCCCCAACCCCCCAATTGGAGTATCTGAACCCCAGGCCAGGTAGGGTCAATGGCAAGAATGGGTCAATTGATAATCAGGCGATTGAGCAAAAAGTCCACTCTCAAAGAAAAGTCCGGCACGTTTTTGACGTTTGAAGCACAGTGTCTGGCTCGATGATGGCCAAACCTCATGGTCCTCGTGGCCCCCTCCCACCGGATGCCGTTATCATGCGCATTGTTATCGCTCACCTTCGAGGGGTAAGACAGACAAGGTAGCGGTCAACCCTGGCCACCAGCTCCAGGCTCAGACTCAACCTCGTCCGGCAGATCCCCTGCCAGGGTCGCCCATCAGTGGAAAGGACACATTTCCCCATCTCACCGCGAGGCGGGGGGCGGCTGAGAGACGCCGCATCCCAAATCGTCCTTGGCGTTCATGGTCGCAGCACCGCCGCAACGGGACAGGGATGCGTCTGACCCTGGTCAGCCTGCCTCCCCCCCCCCCCCATCGACTGCCTTGGTCCAGTGCCAGGTGCGTCCTGCCACCTGCCCAGCCGAGCGTGAGGAGAGGATACCCCTGCCCTCCGCCATTCCTTAGCGCCACTGTGGAGGTGGGCGGCTTGTCGTGCTCAGGGGTTCGAGGGGGCTCAAATGTGAACCCCCCCCCTTCCTTGCGCGGCTGGATTTCAAAGTCGGGCGAGGCGATTGTAAATGCAAGGTGTCCACGGTCTGCTTTGGTAAGTTCGAGGTTCCATTATTAACGGAACGTGCTGCTTCAAGACGCCATGTGGCGATATGTTCATGTCTGCGGACTGTGACCTCCCGAAATTGCCGGTTGCCGATGCGGCATGAGCGGCCACTATCGTCCGGCTCTATCAAAGACACTGGTGAGGTTGCCGAATCCGACAGATGATGCACGCTCTAGGGAAACCGTTGTCAACGCCGCGGTCCAGCAGTCGGGCCGTCAACGCTGCGGTCCAGCGGTACAGTAGTCGGGCCGCCGACTCAGGTTGAACGACGGACTTTGATCCAAGATTGACTACACCTCCTGTCCGTAGCATCCCCGAAGCTTTGACTTGGGCGACAGGTTCTGCTGATGAGCCCAGAATTCATGCCGACTTTACGCAGTGACTCTTACTCCCCCAAAAATATGGTATAGATTTCAGTCTACTGACGGAAGCCACCTCTCAGTCGTCGCCCAGAACCTACTATGTGTGCGATATCGAGTGTGCTGGCGACATGGCTTTAGTCGCGCCCCGACGCGTTTGTGACCCCGAGTGCTACGAAACAACCTCCTGCATTATATACGTTGCCCAACGGACTTCGTTTGGGTGCACGATTGAGTTGGCCCACTGCCTCATTGCAGCAACATCACGGGATTTAACTGGGCCGGGCATGGTGCAAACTCCGAGTGTCCCCTATTGCCATCACTGGCTACAACAGTCTTTCGATATGGGAAGGAGGGAAGAACCAGGCTTCACCCGAGAGTACTACCTTCCGTCCCTTGCGGCTGCCCATAAACAAGCCATCACCTCTGCCACCCCGCCTGAATCACAAGCTGCACGTCTTCAAGATGCATCGGGCAGGACCTACCCTCAATGGCCCTGCCAACCCCATTTCGGAGACGGCTGAAGGACTTCGCTTTCTGAACGTCAGGTCGTTACAGGACGTACCAACCTGGAAGCGCATCTGACCCTCGCGCCCGTGGTTGCGACTTGCCTAGGAACTTCCCCACGGCAACCATCATGTCGTTGTTGCCTCAGTTTACGTGCCGCTCCAGTTGCACACGGAGCAGGAGCTACGAACACCGCATGCTCCTGCTCCTCAGAGTTGTCCTTGATCTTCGTCTTCCTCGAGACGGACGTGACGAACTCTGATCACTGAACCTCTCCTCACATTGGCCTTCTTTTTGGTCGTCTGTCCCAGACGCTTCATTACTTCTCCGCTGTCAAATCTGCTGACTTGGATTCTCCCCACGGCTCGTGCTACCGACGGGAGCACGACGTCGAGCATTCACTTCATTTTTAGTTTCTTAACCGTCAAGAATATTTCCATCTTGCCTGGTCCAGTGCCTCCAAGGACCCCCGGACAAGAACCTGGAGCCATTGCAACCTCAGTTGAGTCACGATGGATATGTCTGCCGTTCCCACGAAACGATCCGCAAGCCATGGCTCGCTCAACAGCACCTTCAAATCCCAAGGAAAGACTCTGCCAAGGAATCCCACAGCTCACCGGCCCCTGAAAAGCGTCAACGAGAACATGGCCCTTCTTTCCTCGCCTGGACCCTTACAAAGTATGCTGAAGACAACCACCGAGACTGGTGACATTGGGATATTCTCTATTCGACCTTCACCATCGACGACGTCGTCAAGCTTTTCGCGTCACAAGACCCAAAGATCCCGGCCAAGTGTCGACAGTGGGCGACATCCCTCCCGGCCTACCTCACGGGGAAGTCAGAGTACCTCTCGTCGAGATGATCGGAGGCGACTGCCCTCATACCGGGATACTACTTCAGAGATCCTGTCCCTGTATGGCTCTGGCACAGACAGTCAACCCTCCTCTTGCCTGAGCTCGCTGTCACCTCCCAACGACGAGAACGGCCTGCGATCATACTCAATGACGACCTGTGGCTCCAGACAGTTCCCCAGCAACAAGTCCTCGGGGACACTCATCGGCCAGTCCGGTGTATGTGCCGCACAGCGCCCTCGCTCTCCATTCCCTTACCCAACGCGGCTGAAGAGGCCAGGCGTCCGGCCATCCTCGCCTGCTCTGACGGACAACGGGAGTGTTGATTACAGTAGGATGGTTGAGATCGACCGCATCTCCTACGTAAGTCACTGCCTCGAGCTTGCAGAAACAGGACAGACACGCTGATTAGAACCACAGAGGACCGTTCATGGGCCTTATAGGCCAGTGTATCCCCCGTTCTATCGTCGACCCCCGCCTCTTTCACTACGCAACGATTACCATCAACCGGACCCGCCAACATGTCTTCGCGACACAGCGGCACCCTATGGTCGGACAAGAAGTCACTCGTCCCAATCCGATGGACAGTGGCCGACCCGGGGCATCGATCAATTCGCCCACTGCTCTGGTGATTACAGCGCTAGGTCTTCGAGTTTGACCTCTATCATCGAGCTTTATCACCGGCCTGTTCCTCCTCGCCAATCCCCCCCACCCCTTCCATCGGGTGCGTCGTTCTATTACGACTACACAGAAGGATTCGACAACTACAGACCGCAAGTAATGCCCATTCAACTGTCGGGGCCACCATTAGCTCCTATCCCACAGCGAGTCTCGAGCTTCAATCGGCCCTTGGTGCTCAGAGACGAGACACAAGCACGCCTCGATGCTGTCGTCGACATCTCCGTCAAGGATCTCAGTGACTCGTCCGTACGCGACGAAAACACCCAGGACGGTACCTTCGATAATGATAGAGGTATGCAACTTGCAGACGAGGTGGAGAGTGTACGGTCGATTTCTCGATACGAAACGCCTGCGCTGGAGCCTGGTGACATCAACCACGGCTGTCCCCCAGATGACCTAGCAGCGGGTTCCATGTCTAAGAGGTCATCAACACTGGCAGCACTTCTTGGGAAGGAGGTTGTTTTCGACGACGCCGTCGAGATACATTCATCGCCTGTACTTGGGGACATACAGATTGGAGCCGACAAGAATCGCTTGCGAGATCCTGCTTCACCTCAGGAGCAGCCGGACCGAGACGCTATTGAGCACGCCTTTGCAACAGCTCACTGTGCGGGAACGCCCACCGATATCGAGGAAGAGGCCCGTAATGGGGCACATGCCTCCGAAAAGGAGACTCAAGGGCTGAACTTAAAGAGGCCCAAATCCCAACAATCCATTGCAAGCGGCTCGCCATCAAAAAGAGCTTCGTCCTACAGAGGGCTTGCGTCTTTGTTGCGTGCTAGCCTCCACAACTCTTTGGACCCTGGACTTTCGGATCTCGCAGCCCTTGTGTCGTCTTTCGATCGGGTAGCGCGAACGACTTTGTATTCGACGGAGAACCCGCAGTACGATAACAAGCCGCCTCTTGTCTGCCAAACGGCTGCCTTGCAGATGAAACCGGCAGGACTTGGCAATGCTGAGACAGCTGTCGCCAATGGAATCATTCTCTCTCCTCAGCCCATCTCCCCTGCTCGACAGCTGAGAGTGAGAAATAGCATTCCCAAGATTGAGAAAGCGCTCCCTCCCACACCCTCGGACTTGGCACATTTGAAGGTTGCAGAAGCGTTGGCCGAGGAGGATTTTGCGCTGAGCTTCTCTCCTTTTCACCTCTCCGATCTGTCAACTCCCAAGACTTCCTACAATCTCCCTCCGAAATCCGAATTAGGTGGCAGAGGTCGAGAAAACAGTTCCCCATCGCCTCTGGCAAGAAGGCACTTCAGGTTCAAGCGGTCGCCAGCAGTGCCGAGGCAGCCACAGGTAACTGCACATGCTGGCTCTCAACACGAACCACCGAGCTGCAGAACTCCATATCCTAAGCCGAGAGGGGTGCTGAGAGGCATTGGGATCCCAAAACTATCTCGACTTGGACTCAAGTTTTCGGGAACCGAAACCCCAAGCGATGGAGTTGACACAGACACGGATGCTAACGAGGGCACTGTGAGAAGGCATGCGCGTGCCATCAAGGAAAGCGCCCCGACCATATTACCAGCCGGCAACAATGATCTGTTCTCTCCGCCGTGCTCTTCTGGTAGACACATCGTGTTTGACAGCCAAGAGTTGAGGGCGCACCAGCCCCAGACCCGAAATGTGCTGTTGGGGGCACCTGTCTCTCTCGCCCGTCAAGCAGCGAAGGATGCAACGCGATTCAGCATTTCGACAGAAGGTGGCGTGAGCGAGGTGGCAAGCTTTCACTCCGACGTGGTCGCCCGGCCACAACGGCTGAGAAAGAAGATCTCGAACCTACGCATTCGTATGACCAAGTCGCGGATGCAACTACGAAATCGGGCACTGAAGCAAGCCCAGCAGACCTTGGATAATGCTGCGAGCGATGTCAACACCGCTGGCCGGAAGAGTGCCGAAATCGCGGGCACCCGGCCCTCAAGTCCCCGGGGAAGCATCCAGTCCACGCAATCAGCAAGAATCAGCAGTCGCATGTGGCAATGGGTTCGGGAGGCAAAACGCGCGGTACACACATGTGTAAAGAGGCGACGCGGCTCATGAAGAAGTGCGGTACTGTCCGATACCTCAAGCCTTTTGGACTGCTCTTGGCTGCGGCTATGTTTGGCTTTGAAGGTCGAAACTTCTTGAACAAAAGGCGAGAAAAGCGGACTATCCACAACATCATCAGGTTGGCCTTGGGTTTCGGATTCTAGCCTGTTTTACATTGGCTCGCTTTGGCATTACTAGTGGAGGATGTAATGTGGGCGCGTGATGGAAGAGATGCCTTATCGATGAAGCGAGAACAGTTGGTAGATTTTTTGGACGTTGTGGTCGCGAGGTACGCAAGGGTAGAGGGACATGGCACTGTTAAGTGTGATGGAACTCTACTGAGGTATGAATAGACAAGTTGACCACTACACTCTCGCTTGCGTATGAATTTGACGGGGAAAAGACTCGAATCCAACTTGTTTGCCCAGACAAGGGTCAGCCCGGCGCCATGGACAATGCCATTCTATCTCACATCAGAAGACTCCTCCTCCAATGATGAAGATGCGCTCTTCCTCGCGCTTTGCCCATTGGATAATCTTGTTGGCACCCTGAGTGATGGTGGCTCTGCTCACGTTGGGACCGGCAACGCAGTAGAACTCGAAGATGGGGGTGACCCAGGCCAGGCTGGTGGCCTCGTCGCTCACGGAGTGGAGGACGCGCATGGCCGAGTGCTTGGCATGGACAGAGGCATGGAGCTGGTGATAGAGGGTCATGAGGCGACGGCGCGCAATCGGGGAGGCGAAGATGGGGTCGAGGGCAGACATGCTGAACTGGACGTTGGCGCGGGATTTGTAGAGAAAGTGGCTGACCTGGCTGCCGGGCGCGATGGCGGGGACGGCGGGTCGGCCGGACTGAGCGGCGGCGCGGATGATGGGGAGGAGGCCGTTCTTGTCGAGGGAGGCGACGACGGCGTCGCGCATCTTCTTGAGCTCGAAGAAGGACTCCTTGTCGGGGCTGACGAGGATGATGGCTGTCTGGCCGCCGGAAGCCGAGGACGAGGGGGTGGAGTTGATGTTGGATGGTTCGGTGGCGGGCTCGGACGAATGACTGCTCGAGGGCCGGTCGATGAAGCTGACGTACATGTAGAGGTAGCCACTATTGTTGAAGGCAGGGAGGCAGAGAGGCACCCAGTTCTCGCCGCCGCCAGCGCTGATGCCGCCTGATTCGAAGAGCATGTTGAAGATGAGCTTCAGATCGCTCGGGTGTAGGGAGTGCCGCCGCGGCCTGATGACGCTGACGAGCTTCCCGTCGGCGACGATGAGGCCGTAGAGGAGGTTGTCGGTCCGCTGCTTGAGGAAGGCATTGTTAATGGCGTGCCTCTGGGACTTGCGGAGCTTCAGGCACTCGAGAGCTCCCAGGAGCGCAGAGGCAGATCCCTTTGTGAAGTGGTCCGCGAGGGAGGAGAGGAGGGACTCCGTTCCCTGGAGGGGTTTGCGTAAATCGGTGGACGGCCGGTTCACGAATATGTTTCGTAGGGTCGGTAGAGTCAGTGTGGACAGAATCTGCATATAGAGAGCCTCAAGCTGGCCTCTCAGCTGGGAATCACTCTCCCCAAGTCTGCTCGTCGCGACGAAGTAGAGGGGCCCTTCAGTTGCGATGACAAATCTCGTGTCACCCGCCGTGAAGCCCGTCAGAGGATTATTCGCACCCTGGTAGAAGGAAATAATGGTCTGAATGATGCCCATGTAGGAGTTGATGAGGGCAGGATCACCATGGCGACTCCAGATGGGCTTCCCGGCCGAGGACAGGATCATGAATTGCTTCAGCTTGGACTTCCAAAGCTCAAGGCGGACTTCGTCCTTGACGTCTGGGTCTGAGTCGTCGGGGAGAGGATCAAACTCTTGGTCAAAGGCACTGAGTTTGTGTGTTGCGCTGTCCAGGTTCAACGTCTCAAACGGTAGCACGGCGGGAGACTGCGACCGTAGCAGGTTCCATGCCGGGCTTCTCCTATTGAAGTCGCCGGTCAACAAACTCGCGATATCCCCTGCGGGTCGCATAGTTGGCGCAAGACTCATGATACTCATGGTGTCTTCCATTTCGCCCAAGTCGCGTCTCGGTGTAGCAGAGCCACTGACGGACGAGGCGGGCGGTGTAGAGGCATTTTGTGCGCCTGGCGTGGGAAAGGTACCACGGGAGCCGTCGGGGAAGGAAAGTGTTTGGATCTCGACCGGTGTGATGGCTGTTGTGGCCAGCTTCGACGAGTCGATGGAGGCATTTGTGAAAGCGGCGGGCCGCGGAGGCAGAGGTGGGCGTTGTTCCAGGCTGTCGCCGGACTGAGGGTCGGTGTCCTCACCCATGGGTGCGGCTCTGTTGGTGATGGGACGACCGATCGTGGGTCATGACAACGCCTCGGTTCGGCTCGAAGATCGTGTGGCTCGGGGCCGTGGGTGTGAAGATGCCGCGAGCCTCTATCCGTTCCTGCGCAACTCGAACTTCCATACTGCTTCCGTCGAGTCCGGGTAAAAGGGGGCAAAACTTTCGACCGAGTCGAGGTGCGGTGATCACGAGCAGCGGCAGTAGATGGTGTTCTGGAACGGATGTCGTTGGGACCTGAAGGCAGGGTAGGTAACCTGGAATGGACCCGTCACGTCAGTGCTTCAGTATTCGGTACCCGTTTGACGGCGACGTTTCAGCCTAGAGCAAGGTACCGCGCTACACGGGCACCTTAGCTACCCGGACACCCCTGGACCCGCCAGCTCCAGGCTCCAGGCTACAGGTCCCAGACACCCCACCACCAGTTGAGAGCAGCGTAATGGCTCTCCCAACGGGTCGCATCTCGAAATGCCATGTAGCCTCTTCCCTGTGTACTACCACAACGGCAACTCCCCATAAGCTCCACGAAAGCTCAACTGGCCACGCCAGCGCGCCTCTCGAACACTGCTTGGTCCCGGGCAGCAATGATATTGCGACCTGCAGCCTCGAGCCGGCAAACGCTCATGTTCTGCGACTACAACACCACCACCACCGACTCGATCTCCAACCATAACCATGGCCAATGAACCAGGCTCCAGCCGCCGCTCCCTATCCCCGGAGAGCTCGGGCAGGGACTCCCCTCTGCCCACCAGACAATGGCGGAACCAGCTGGGCTCCGGTATGACTTCGTGCAATGCGCCATACCCACGAGGTAGCTTGCGCTGACCAGGAACCACAGAGGACGCGCCATCCAACGACAAGGCATATCGCAAGTACGCTACCGGCGTTGAAAGAGCTCTGACCTTGTTCGAAACGGCACTCCAGGAATGGGCAGACTACATCTCCTTTCTCAACCGACTTCTTCGGGTTCGTAGACGCTCGGCCTGCATTGGAGAAAGCTATGTCACTAACCCAGAGTTCATAGGCGTTGCAAGCCCGACACACCTCTATCACGACCGTCCCTTCGAAATCCACTGTTGCAAAGAGACTCGCCCAATGCCTCAACCCTTCTCTACCTTCCGGCGTACACCAGAAAGCCCTCGAGGTTTACAACTACATCTTCTCCACGATAGGCCACGATGGCCTCGCCAGGGACCTGCCCCTATACCTCCCTGGACTGGCTTCGACACTGTCCTTCGCGTCCCTCTCCGTCCGCTCCCCGTACCTTGATATTCTCGAAAGTCACTTTCTGGGCTTAGACCCTCGCTCGCTACGCCCGGCAATGAAGTCGATCGTGCTGGCACTGTTGCCTGGCCTGGAGGAAGAAACAAGCGAGGATTTCGATCGCACCATGAAGCTGATGGAGAGCTTCAAGATCGCCATACGCCCTCCGACGAGCGAAGATCTGACCGATCTGCATTCAACTGGTGACGACTTCTTTTGGCAATGCTTCTTCCTCGCGTCTATCACCAGCCATAGTCGGAGGGGTGGCGCATTGGCCTACTTAGTGCGAACGCTGCCCAAGTTGGGCGAACCACTCCCCTCTGCTCCCTCCAAGGACGACGTGGCCAGCAACGGAAATCATACAGATCTGTCCGTCGAACTCGGAAATATTGTAACATCGCCTGAGCCCGGTCTGCTACTTCGATGCTTTGCCGCTGGCCTTGCCGATGAACAGCTCTTAATCCAGAGAGGATTCTTGGATCTCCTTGTTACCCACCTGCCTCTGCATTCGAAAGTTCTACAGACTCGAGTCAAGTCCGCTGATCTTGAGCTTCTGCTGCGAGCTGCGTGTGGCGTCGTTATCAGGAGGGACATGAGTCTGAACAGGAGACTTTGGGCGTGGTTCCTCGGGCCAGATCCACCAGCTGCCGACAACGAGAGCACAGTCGAATCCCCCTTGTCTGTTGATCACCCACAATCCTATCTTACGTCCAAGACCAGCTATTTCGAGGACCATGGCCTGCAGTCCTTGACCCAGGCCTTACTGGGCATGGTTCAGGCATCCTCGGACTCGAGTCCTGCGGAAAGAGCTCGACCCTACAGGATTTGCCTTTCGTTGATGGATCGCTGGGAGATTGGCGGACTCGTCGTTCCTGAAGTTTTTCTGCCCATCGTCGATAGTGTCCGGCAGTATAAGGGTCAGTCCTCGAACAAGAATGACTTCAACGAGGTCTTCAAAAGTGCCAGTGTCTTCTTCGATGGCGTCGAGAGTGGCCTCATCTATGGTGAGATGGTCAGCCTCCTAGCACAAGCCATTGGCCCGGGCAGTCTTTCCACGGCGCAACGACTGGACAAGCTGGACCTTGTCACCTTTATTCTTGCGAACTTCAATGTCCGAGAAGAGGAGATGGTGACGATCCATGCTCCTCTTGCCGCCCTCAGCATACTATGCATGTTGGAGGATGGCAAAGATAGGCAGAACAACCCAGACCAGGCAACCCTGAGACTCGAAGAGGTCACCGACAAGATCCTAGATATTGCCTTATCCCTCTTCGATCTGATCCCTGATCGGGCTTTTCCAACTCAGGACAAGCCAAAAAGGACAATGGAGGCTGCGGTATTGTCGTCATTACCAGTCATCGAACTCCTCAAGCGTATCAAGGCTTTCTACGTCAATGATCAAGGGAATCTCGATGCGGCAAACGCTCCCTTGGCGCCGGTAGAAGTGGGAGAGCTACTCGTGCAAAAGACTGGCAAGCTTATTTGCGAAGGCCTCTCAACCCCAGGAGTGGAACTCGGAACGAAAGGCAGACTACTCACAGCGCTGCTCGTGAAGGCCCCTTCCCGTTACGAGCTCGACACGGTTCGGATCCTGTCTTGTCTGCATGCGAGACTTGGCCAGGCTGCCGCACTTCCCTTCTCGTCCTTCAATTCTGTGCTCTATCTCTCCAGCCATCTTTACTTCGCCAAGCGGGCCTCTCTGGATGATCTGTCCGAGCTCGTGGCACCGATTGTGCGGCATGCGTGGACTTATCTCGCGGTTTCCGAGCCCAAGTACCATGTTGAAACTGTTCGACTGCTGTGGCAACTGCAGTCGGCTCTTTCACCCCAAAGTCGCGATATTGAAGCGGCCCTGTCAGGTCTCATTACCGAGAAAGACACCCAAGGGTCGTTTGCGGCACGTCGAGCTGATCCTGGACGTCGTTTTACAGTTCTGTGGTCTCATACTCTCAACGACTCTCAAGCTGACCGACGGGGTTCGAGAACACCAACAATGGAGAGGCTACCGTTACCTCGACTCAATGGAGCCGATCACTACGACGTGATGCTGACAAGGCCCCTATTCTTGATGCTTGATGCATTGCTGGACGAACGTACCCAGCTCTTCATGACCGTCAAATCTTGGCTGAACAGCTTAGTAGGCATTGACAAGTGAGTATCCTGCAATCACTTGAAGAGAAGCGGCCCACTGACCTCGTTGTCTCATTTGTCACAGACTCTTCCTCATCTTTGTCTCCAAGTTCTCCGCGATGAACTTCCTCGGAGCTCGTCGCGTTGTGGATGATAAGACAGGCGCAGGTCCTTCGGTTGCGTTTTCCGAAGACGATGATCTAGACACCTGTCTTTACTACCTGCGCACATTATCGAACGTCTTCCGTTGGGCCCCTGATGCCATTTGGTCGATCTTGGCATCGTCAACCCTCAACCCAAATGCCAGTCGACCCGAAATCGCGCGTATAGGTCAGTCATACGGATCACTGGTTGGAGCTGGTTTCAATACTGACCTTTACTAGTTGGCCGCGAAGGAGATGTCACCTTGCAAGAATTCTTCCTGCAGGTTTGCATGCGCTGCATTTCTGGAGCTAGTGCCGCCGGGAGTGAGCAGAGCAAGGTCCGGACGACGCAGCTTTACCGCTATGCCTTGACATTGCTTCACCAGATTCTCCTCAACCCGTATGCGGAGTCGTTGTCGAGCCTACACTTGGAAGAGCCCCTCATTGAGCGATTGTCAGAGTCCCTCCGAGGGCCTGACCCCTATGTTCAAGTCCTCCTCCTGGACGTCGTTTTCGCAACACTCAAGATACGGAACCAGATCGCTCCTGAACTCCCCACGTCGCCGACGTCCGAAAAGGGCAAAGCGAGCTTGGAGCCAGGCAGAGCCCCCAGGCCATCTGTGCAACACGAGATGGGATCGCGCATCATCTCCCCACCGCCGTCGCTTCTCAAGTGTTTGCAAGCAGGCCTGAGTGCCACAAGTAGTCGCAGCGTCCTTGACAGCTGGGTCAGCTTTTTGACGGAGTGCCTTCCTCTCTACTCGGACACCATCTTCCAAGTACTCATCCCATTGGTCGAGACACTGTGCAAGCAGGTATCAAGCACCTTTGAGAATTTGCAAGCCATGTTCAGGGATAAGCACACGACAAGTTCCGATGAATGGAACGCGCCCGAGTCGACGCTCATATCACTCCTGAATGCACTCGAACAGGTCCTGGCCAGAGGCCACGAGCGGCTTCTGGCTGAAGAGGCTAGAACGCAAGTTGTCAAGGGTCCAGACCAACAGCAAGGGTTCTTCGGACATATGGTGTCCGGCGTCTTTGCAACAGATGGGTACCAGTCCCGCAGCGTGACGGCCAACGACAGACTCACGGTGCACCTAGCCTTCCAAGATGCTGTGCGTATATGCTTCACCATCTGGTCTTGGGGTCAAGGAACGGACGTCCGAACCCAAGACACGACATCTGTCTCTTCATTCAACTATACATCTCTGAGGATGCGGAACAGAGCCCGACGCCTGCTGGAGCACCTCTTTGCAGCAGAAACGCTGGAATGCCTTGAAACAGCCATTGGCATCTGGCGCACGTCAGTCGAGACTTCTGCGACAGCACAGCAATCCGAGGTCTTCAAATTGCTGCCAGCCTTGGACGGTTCTCGACCTCGGCACACCATACCAGCCATTTTCAACGCCATCTATAGCCGCACTAATCCTCAGGCTCTTGACCCGTCCAGGAGATCGACACTTACGATTTCCCTACAAGATACGGACCTGGTTACGTTCCTTGTAGAGTATGCTCGCTCACTTGAAGACGATGCGATGGATGAGATTTGGCAAGACTGCATGGCTTTCTTGAGAGACTTGCTCGCGAACCCGTTCCCTCATCGGCAGACACTGCCCAGTCTCCTGGAGTTTGCAGCCATCCTCGGAGAAAAGGTCGACAATACCAATTTCGGGGAGCAAAGGAAGATGCGTCGCGAGCTTGGAGTAAGCTGCCTAGACTCATCGTCTCACTTTGCGTGTACTAACGAATTCACAGGATGTCTTCCTTCGTCTCTTGACGGCCATCTTCACTACGAAACCCATGTCATTTGCAGACACGAGCTCAGAGAAGGGTGAGAAGTCTCGAGACATTAGTCGACGAACTACTATGACCAGTCTGGATAGAGCCGAGGATGTGGTCGCCATCCTCGCCTCGATTGTGCCCAATCTTCCCAAGGTGTTGGTCGAACACGACCGGGTCCTCTCAGCGGCGGGCACCATCGCCGCCAATGTCATCGGGCCAGCGTTCCGGGCCAAAGCATTCCCTGAAACCGTCACCCACAGCACCCTCGAGCTTCTGCAAGAACTTTCACGGCTGCACAACAACCAGAAGGCATGGAAGAAGGAAGTTGGCGACGCTTTCAACGACAGCAGGTTCTTCAACACGGGCCTGCCGCTGGTGAAGAGCGACTGGCTTCCCCTACTGCGGCAATGGACTCTGACTGATAAGGACCGCATGCCCGACATCCTGGCTCGGATCAGCCCCCCGACAACTGCAGGTATCGTGTTCGGTGTCGGCGCGACGTCGGCCAGGCTCGAGGCCGACAGGAAGACCCAGCTCAACTTGAGGCGTGTGGCAACCCTTGTGCTCGCAGCCAACGAGGACACCTTTGTATCTGACCTACCAAATGTTCTGGACAAATTGGTCGAGCTGTTGGGCGCCACTTCGACATCATCGCCATCATCCAACACGAGGGCGGAGATATTTATGGTCGTCCGGGCCTTGGTTCTCAAGACGAGCGCGATTCACCTCGCCATGATCTGGCCAGTCATCAATGCAGAGCTGCACTCCGCCATATCGTCCGTTGTCGCCCCTGACCACAGCTCGGCGTCAGAGACATACAACAATACTTCCATCTTGCAGGCGTGCAAGCTGCTCGACCTTCTCATATGTGTTGCGCCAGACGACTTCCAGCTGCACGAGTGGCTGTTCATCACAGACACCATCGACGCCGTCTACCGAGCGTCCAACTACCAGCCAGTGGCCTTGGTTGATGAGCTCTCCGAGGAGCTGGGCCAGGTTGCCGCGAATTCCGCCTTCCAGAACGAGTCGGCCGCGCACCTGGCGGCCAGCAGCTCACACAGACGGCCGCTGCTGGGCCCAGGCGGCATCAACGACGAGGTGACGATTGAGCGGAAGGACGAGCTGGTCGCCAAGATTCTGCGGCCCTTCTTTGGCCAGATGAGCATCTTCGCATTCGAATCAACATATGCGATGGCGCCCCTAGATTTGGAATTCTGCATTCAAGGACTTCTCAAGGATGTGTTTGACGAGCGCAGTATTGTTCGGGCATTGTAGATTTAGAGAGACGTGTGGAGTGATGGAGACAGAGAAAGCATTTTCATAGCGAACAGGGCGGGTTCTAGGAGCAGGGCCCCAAAATAGCAGGTTTTTCAACTCCTTTCTTTCAATCCTTACTCACTCCATTGGTGAGTTTGCTAGCTTTACCTGGGATGTATGCCACGAGAGCCTTGCTCGCGCCCTTCATGCAGTACTGCACGACCTCAATCTTCTTTCCCTCGGGGGCGAGCTTGGCGATCTGGCGCAGGTCGCTCGTCCGCGGGAGGTACAGGGCGTGGTCCATCGGCATGCAGGCATCGTACAGGTGCTTGAGGTTGTAGGGCTCCATGTAGCGCAGGTCGAAGATCTGGGCGGTGCGGTAGCCGGGGCCGCCCCACGGCGGGGAGGCGAAGATGACGGTGGCGTCGGGGTCGACGCGGAGGTCTTCGTGGACGGAGGACGGGTCGCTGCGCAGGCGTTCGAGATACTCGAAGCAGTCGCCGTGGATCCAGGTGATGTAGTCGGCGACTTCGTAGAGGGCGGCGTTGCTCTGAGCGCAGGCGAGGGTGGGGGCGTGCTTCTCGATGGCGATGATCTTGTCCCAGCGCTCGGAGAGGGCAAAGGCGATGGTGTTGCCGCCGGCGCCGGCGAAGAGGTCGATGAGGACCTTCTTGGCGGGAGGCGCGACGGACATGTCATGGGCGACTTGGCTGGGGAACCAGTGGTCAGCTGATGTTCTGCTCATGGGAGAGGAGGGGCACTCTATTCAGGCGGAGGCCGTGAGACTTACAGAGCTACTGGCTCGGGGGTCACGCCGAACCAGGCATCGTCGGTGAGATAGACGCCGTCATCGTAGTACTGGAAGATGGAGTAGCGCTGGGAGAAGTATCTGCGTTCTTGTCAGCAAGATGATCGAAAGGCATGTTTCGGGGAATAGGAGGTAGGGTGTGACTTACTTCTGAAGATCCCAAGGCACTTCTGCCTTGGTCTCGTAGTGGTGACATTCATCAGTCAGGGGCATCAAAGGTGCGGGCTCCATGATGGCTGTTGTGCCTCGTCACTCTTATGCCTGTTCGATGGGGCCGATCACATTTCGGATGTCCCAAGACAAAGTTACCCTTCAAATGTGAAATGGGAGCCTGGGATGTATGAGAAAGGCATGACATGAGTCTGGGGGAGCACGACAGGAAGGCTGAAGGATGAAAAAGATGCCCCACATCGAATTGGTTAGTGCACCCTCGGGGAGCTTGGACCAGCTGCAAGGCTGCGATCTGTGGATGACAGCTTGCGTGAAGTGAAGCTCGATTGGAGCTCCAGGCAGGGACCCCTTCTATTTCCCCACGAACTGCCGAGTACGACCACTGCATGCTACTACATACCTCGACGAAGACACCAACCAACCCGAACAGTCCAAAGCCCAAGACGCAACTCCCGAATATCGCCCAAAAAGATTAAAGATTGAACAGCAAGGTCAAGCATCGGCCGCCCACCATGTTCAGCGCCCTCAACCGCTTCATGTCCCGCTTGGACGGGGAGCAGCCAACCCAGCAAAGTCGCGGGGGCTCCTTCGGTTTCCAGGTCCTCCGCAACACAGATCTAGAGCTGCGCATCGAGCCGTGGTTCGACTTCATCATTGGCATCAACGGCAGGCCCCTCGTTCGTGACCCCTCCCTCCACACACCATCATCCCTTCCACCCCTCTGACCACAGCGGTGACCAGGACAACCCCAACGCCGCCCTCTTCGCCCAGGAAGTGCGCAACTGCGCCGGCGGCACCGTGTCCCTCGCCCTCTGGAGCGCAAAGGGCCAGCGCACGCGCGAGCTCCACATCCCCGTCCCCGCCGACTCGGCCTCCCTCGGCCTCAGCCTGCAGTGGACGGCCCTCGCCGTCGTCGCCAACATCTGGCACGTCCTTGACGTCGCGCCCAACTCGCCCGCCGACCTCGCCGGCCTGCTGCCCTACAGCGACTACATCCTCGCCAGCCCCGAGGGCACCCTGCACGGCGAGAGCGGCCTCAGCGAGCTCGTCGACGACTTCATCGGCCGCCCCCTGCGCCTCTACGTCTACAACAACGAGTACAACGTCACGCGCGAGGTCACCATCCAGCCGAGCCGCGAGTGGGGCGGCGAGGGCGCGCTGGGCTGCGTCCTCGGCTACGGCGCCCTGCACCGCCTTCCCGCGCCCCTGAACGAGCCCGTGTCGGCGCCGGGGGAGATGCTGTTCGACATGGAGAAGGACTCGTCGGCACAGTACGGGACACCTGTGGCACCAGAAGCAGTAGAGGCAGACGGCTCTGTCGGTTTCGTGCCCGCCGACGGCGCGCCGTCAGAAGATCTGCTGGTCCCGGCGCAGCTGGTGAGCGCGGGGCCGCCCGTCGGCGGGGCCACGAGGTCGAAGAAGAAGGAGAGGCACGCTCACAGCCCGAACGCGCTGATGGACGACTACTTCAAGGAGGGCGAGGAGAAGAGCCGGGCGCTGGACCACGCCCCGAAGAGCTCGGGCACCGGCGTGGCGCCACCGCCAAAGGCCGGCGCCGCGCCGCCTCCGAGGGCGGCCTCGACAGAACCGCCCAAGGAATAGTGTGTCAGCGTGTGGGGAGGGGCAGAATGATGGTGAGGTGTTCAGGTAGCGAAGGGGTCCCGGCGGGGTCTGTAGGATTAATCAAGCCATGTCTCATGATTCCCATTGAGGATCTCTATGCGCTCTCTGCTCTAGACGACGCCCTTTTTTGTATCGTACAACTAATTGGCGCTCTGCCTGCCTGCCAGCCTGGCAGCCTTCCTGCCTATTTGCCAGCTGGCTTCTCCCCCCTGGACGCCGGACTGACAGGGCATGCAGGGTGCCCTGCCGAGTCTGACACCCGTGGACGTATATCCAGGCATCTGATGCGCGCTGTGGCTCTCATGGGTTGTCTCTTTGGTATCCGAAAGCAACGATCACTGCCACCGATCCGATGGCCCTTCCGCCTCTAGTTGATCAAGTTGTAGACAAAGAAGTGCAGGATCAAGCTGCCCACGACAAAGTCGGCAAAGGACCTGGGGTCTAGTCAGCAGGAGGTCAAGGAAGTAGCCTAGGTTGCAGGTCTGCTTACCTCTCTGGGGACACGGAAGGAAAGTCGACCTTGTTCGCCTCGGTCGTCTGAATGCGCAGCGAGACTAGACGGGGGGTGACGTGGTTAGCAGGGTGGCCGAGCATGGTCCATTGGACATGGAACTCACCAGTCAGGACAAACTGTCCGACCGTAGCGCAGAATCCCGAGAGGAAGGCATTGAAAGGCTGGCAACACGTCAGTATACGGTCTTGCTTTCCCCCCACCCCCAGTTCACGGGACGTCGGTCGGGACATACGAAGCCGCCGCCGAGGACGCAGTAGACGAACTGCACGCCGCCGAGCACGACGAGGAAGGCGAGGAAGACGTCAATCAGCTTGGTGCGCTGCGGGGTCTGAGTCTGGTAGTGGTTGAGGAGCTGGTTGAAGGCCTGCGTCCAGTCGGCGTTGTTGCTGCTGGCGGCGCTGGCCTTGGTGGCCTTGGGTTGGGAGGTCATGGTGCCGGGGATGGCGGCGGCGGCAGTCGGGCCAGCGGGGGCGACGACGGCGGGAGGAGGGGCCTGCGCGGACTTCTTGGGCGCCATTGTGGGATCGGTGTCGGGGAGGCTGTCGAGGTTGGCGATAGGTCGGAGAGGTTGTCGAGGTTGGCGTTGTGAGTGTTCGGCCGGCGAGCTTGCGACGGGGTAGCTTTGGGAGAGTGCTTCTGTACAGCTATGCCGGTGCAGGTACCGTTGCTCGTACCGGACACGAAAGCCTTCGAGCCACCTGTCCCGCTAGCGCCACAAAGCCCCAGCCACAGCTCTGTGCTCCATGCGCTGCAACAGAGCAGAGCAGAATCCGGGGTAAATGGCACATCGTATTAGTCAGGTCAATGAGAACATGAGATCATCGAATGGAACGGGACTGAAGACGCTGGAGCCGAGCTTCATCAATCCCCGAACAGCAGCGGACCTTAACTCAGGACACGTCGAAAGTCAACACCCTCCAACTTGGATCTCAACCGCCCTTTCAATTGCCCCGACAAATTTACAATACAGAACTCACCCAATTCGTTGTAACAGACTCATTGAAATCAAAATCAAAATGGTTTGACGCCCAGCCATGCGACACCATCATGCACGTTGCGCCTGCAGCTAACACATCCCCAGGCCGCTACACGAGACCTCGCCACGCCCTCCTACATCCTGGGCGCCCTCACCGCCGGCGGCGGCATCATGGGCTACGCCAAGACCGGCTCCCTGCCTTCCATCATTGCCGGCGTCACCGTTGGCCTCCTCTGTACGTGACCGTCTTCTTCTTCCTCTTCAACCCACCATTCATTCACCCCCGCTGACAACCCCGGCAGACGGCCTCGGCGCCTACCGCATCCAGAACCGCCAACCCTACGGCATCGAGCTCAGCCTCCTCGCCTCCGCCATCCTCGGCGGCTCTGCCATCCCCCGGGCCATCCGCCTGCGCAAGCCCGTCCCCATCCTCCTCAGCGTGCTCTCCATCTTCGGCCTCGTCACCTTTGGCTCCGCCTTCCGTCGCAGTCTGTAATTGAAAGCGCCGTGTGGGAAGGATATCGAATGTGTGTTCAGAGGTACCTAGCAGGTTGAGTCGAGATAGTTGTAATACAGCAGCAGTCCATGCACCCAACGCCTGTTCCTTTTTGCCGGTGTTCTGTTGAGGGGCTCGGTCTTCGCCCCTTTTCCCGTGATATACATGTTGCGCCAGCCCCGAGCCGCAGTATCCGTGTGACAAGTTTATCGTACCATTTCCATCTCCGTCTCCATCTCGAGTCCTCGACGCCCGTCACTTCCGCCAAGCGCCGAGCAGCAGCAGCAGGCCAGATGGCGACCCTCAGTCCAAACCGAGCTCCTTGTTAATCTCCCGGATCTTCCTCGCCTTCTCGTCCCGCTTCGCCTGCGCCGCGACCCGGTTGGCGTCGAGCCGCTTCATGCGCGCCACCTTGAGGCAGTCGCTGACGTGCTGCTTGGCCGTGTTGCAGTTGCCGAGCGACTTGTAGAGGAACCCGCGCGCGTGGCACTCCTCGAGCGCGTTCATCACCTCCTCGCACTCTGCGCGTGGGAATGGTTAGCGGGTTTGGACTTTCGGCTCGGTGGCGTGGGGGGGTTTGGGAGTTGGGGGCTCACCAATGTTGTCCTTGGTGTGCAGGTGGGGATGCATCGTGTCTTTTGGATGGTCGGTCCGGTCCGATGGAAAGGCGGCGTGCCTAGTTCGAGGGATTGGGAATCGGGGAGCGCGGGAGGAATCGTGCAATGTGTTCTGGTCGTGCAGTGTTGCGATGGAAGTTCTTCGAGTTCAGTCCCCGAGACGCCGATCTGAGAAAGTTCATGACCCGCATATTCTTTTGCGCCGGCAGCTGGCGCCACCCTCAGCGAATTGGCCAACCAGGCCAAACCCATCTGTCAGGAACAGAACATCAATCATACCACATCATCTTCGAGTAAAAGGCATTTCACCAAGGGTCCCAGGCTTCCATCAGAGGTGCGGATATCAAATTAATTCATCAGAGCATTATCACGGCCTAGCCAAGTATACGGGAATCCTCCACATGTACAAGCAACCCATCATCAGTTCGATCCCTGATTCAACGCCATCCTCTTCGCCTTGCCCTTCTCACTGCGACGGCCAAACTTCTTCGTCCACGACGCATCGCGCGGGTGAAGCTCAACGGCGCTCCTCTTCGACGGCTGCACGTCAGCAGCCTGGATGTCGCCGCAGTCGGGACGAGTGAGGTCATTGCCAAACGTGTCGACCACCCACAGCAGAACGCCGTTGGTCCAGCCGAAGCCCTCGACGACCTCGTACTCGCCACCGCCGCCCGCTTGGTTGGTCGAGTTGTCCGAGTACTTCTCAAACATGATGCCAACCTCCCGCTCGTCGAAGCCCTCGAGCTGGGGCGTGTCGCTCGTGGATCCTCCCGTGGCGTACCACGTGCAGAATGTCGAGTCCAGGTAGCGCTGGCCCAGACGTAGCGCGAGTGCCTGCACCTCGACGTAGTGAGGGTCCGACTCGCCAAAGGTGGCCGGCGTGTTGCGGAGTCCCTCCATGAGAATGTGCATCAGAGGGGGCCACACGCTGGGCTGGTCCCACTGCTCGCCTGTGTTCAGGTTCGTTGCCGGGATGCCACCGTCCTTGTTGTCGAGGTACGTAGCAACACGTTCAAACGCCGTCTTGACGGCAAATGGGTTGTTCTTGAGGTGAGCCGGCGCGGCACCGGTCCAGAAGGGGTAGAACTGTGCCACCGAGAAGTACACTTGCTGGCCATCCGGAGCACCTGTTTGCTCTACTCGAGTGGCGTCGTCGTCCGCCGGCACGTAGTTGTCTTGGGCCCCAGACGTAAGGTTGAAGTCGAAGTAGCCGGACAGGGTATCGTTCCACATGAGGTTGTACATGGCCTCGCTGCGGTTGGCAGCGAGCTCAGTCCACTCGGCAGCCTCCGTCTCGTTGCCAGTCTGGTTGAGATACGCGGCAATGGTGACCTCGTTCCAGTACAGGATCGAGTTGAGCTCGACGGGCACAATGTTCACAATGTTGAGCGACCGAAGCGGGAAGTAAACATGGCGAACAGCGTCGTTGGGCCTGGACAACCACCGCGAGGTATAGTCCCAGCCGCTCTCAGCACCCGAGGCGAGGTTGGCATAGAGGAAGGCCTTCTCGGTGTCGTTCAGCTCCTGGGTCTCCGGGTAGATAATTCCAGACTCGGCGTAGTAGGAGCTGTTCGATGCTGTGGTGTAGTCTTCGTAGTAGGACTCGGGACGGGGCTGCGTGTTAGACACGTTGTACCTGTGCCATCGCTGTCAGTCAGATCCATCTCGTATGTGGGAAAGGGGTCACTCACACGTTGAGCTGGTAGGTCCGGTCGCCCTGGACCAACGCGACAGTGCGGTTCTCGGTCCACCACTCGTGCTCCTTGATGAGCAGCGGCAGTGCCCGGTCAAGGATCTCGGTGTCGTTGGTGTGGTCCACATAGATGCGCACCATCTGGGAGAGCAGAGGCGGCTGCGAGCGGTTGAGGTAGTAGCGTCTGGCTCCGTTCATGACGAAGCCGTACTGGTCGACGAGGTCGAGGAAGTTCTCAATCTGGTTCCGGGAGACCTCAATGAAGCTACCGCCGGTACGCAGCAGGCCCTCGAGGATCCAGAACGAGTCCCAGTAGTAGGGCTCACGGAAACGACCGCCGGCGACGACAAAGGTGCGGTTGATGGGGATGAAGCTGTTGGGGCAGTCGGTGCAGTTGCTGCCGGCACCCGTGTAGGAGCGGGTCAGGTCGGGCCAAATCTCAATGACCTTCTCCGTAAACTCGCGGATGACGGTGTCGTTGATGTTCTCGAGGAATTGGGGATCGGTCTCGAGATCATCCACCTCCGAGAGCTCGCCGCCAGCCTTGGCAAAGTTGGCCTCGAGGAAGTCATTGAGCGCCGTGTTGTTGGTCAATGGCTTGTCCAGTTCGTCAAAAGCCTCCTGGATCTGCTCTAGAGACCTCTTGGCGGGCCTGCGACGGTTAGTCTAAGGTGTGGTGGGGTGTGGGTGCGTAAGAAGAGGGGAGGCAGCTCACATATCCACGAAGGTCTTGGAGTCCTCGAACGGCCGGGCCAGCTGGATCTGGCTCAGGATTTCGCCATGGCAGTAAATGGCAGAATCGCAGGGCGCAATGACGGAGCCGTTCCGGAAGATCTGGGCAGTGGCCAAGGGGGCCACGGCGGCCAATGCCACCAAGGACGTTGAGAGAAACGTCATTGTGAACGAACGAACACGATGTCGAGGTTCACGATACAGTTCGCGCACTATGTAGAGGGGCTGAAATGGCAGTACGGAAGGGTAGGGGGGAGGAGGGGGAAAGGAGCTAGAGGAAAGAGGAGAAACACCATCATGAGTGCTTCCCAGAGCAGGCGAGCTGCATGTTAAGTAGCAGTAGCAGCAGCAGCAGCCGCCGCAGCAGCGAGGGTAGCAAGAAAAAAAGATGCGAAAGAGCTCAGGCAAGCTCCAGCTCGAGAAGGAAGAGATCGCCGCGACAGCTGGGCGCCGTCAGCATGTCCGCCCAGCCCACTGGTCGTTCCTCTTGGGGGACGGTTGCATTAGGTCGCAAGTGCCTTGGTGTTCGGCTTGGGGCAGGAACGGTGCGTGTGCTAGGTCGTATAGGCCTGCGCCAACCAGGAGCCACGAGGTCATCATCATCACCGATGGGGTTTGCAGCTACCGAAACCTGTTGGGGAGGGGGAGAAGGGGGAGGTGGCGGGGGGAACGGTGTGCCTCGTCCGATTCTGCCGGTGACCGCGCTCGGGATGGGTCGGTTTCCTCGGCTCTCACGCCAGTCTCTTTCTCTTGGGGACCGATTCTACTACCGGTACAGTAGAACAGAAAAAAAAGTATCTTCGGTGGGGTTCGCCATCCATGCATCCGTCGCCCTGATCATCCAACGCTTTGCACCAGAACGGCCGATGAAGCAACGGCTGGGCACGTGGAGCTGTTGTACCACACACACTCACCCTGACCAGCAGTTTTGAGGCTGGGAAGCTCCCCCGCACTGCACTGCGGAGATGGCCGCACACTGGTGGCCGGAGTAGAACCGGCACTGGTGGCTTGGGTGCTTGCTTGGTGTCGGATCAACACTTGTCGTTCGATGGGATGAACAGGGCCAAACCTGGATGAGCTCCAGAAAAAATGTGACGGCGTGAGCTGGGGGCCTGTTGTTGTTGTGCCTTCCGTTTCGTCCAGTGCCGTCGCCTGCCGATGCTTAATTCCCATGTTCCCCCCCCCCCATTTTCTCCAAACGCCATGACGTCAACCCGGGGTAAGCGGGGGGCGCCGCGGGGGGGCTTACGTCGGGATCTTGGCCCCATCGGCCAGGGCTGCTCAGGGCCGCTCAGGCGCTCCAGCACTGAAGTGCACTGAAAAGTGTCCCCGAAACGCCCCCCGCCACGGCAGAGCTGTTAGGTAACTCTGCTCCGCCTGTAAAGGCGACGAGCTGCAGACGCATGGGGCAGAAAGAGGGGCACCCCGCGGCACAATGGCGTGTCGTCGGCGCAATTCCACAGTCTAAGGGAATCCATCCTGGACTTTGCATCCCGCTTGTCTGTCGCCCCTCCACCCACCTTCTCGCGATCAACAGTAACGTTCAAGTAAATAAGCGAAAATCGATGTCAGTGGCTGTCCCAAAGTTCCCTTGGCCGCCTTGGCTGCCACGCATCATCCATGCAGACGCGCAACCATCATGGCGACCACGCCCTACGATGACTAGGTAGGACTATTGGATCATCCCTCGCCCTCGGCGTGTCCGAGGCCTGCCCGTCAACGGCGCAAAGCTTCCATATGCCGTCGAAAAGGAATCTGACAATTGCCTAGTACGGGAAGGTATCTTACTTAATGGGTGGTGTACATGCTTGTCCGGCCCTCGTGTTGCTTCGCGTCAGCCCCTGGCTTGTTCTCGCTCAACGCCCTCTGGAACACCTTCTCCAGCTTTGGGAGCACATCGTCCTTGTTCTGCGCAATCTGGTAGTGGACCACAACCCGGCCGCTGCCCAGCTTCAGGCCGACGTCTTTGCCGTACTGCACGAACGCCGCCGCAGAGCATCCCGCCGATGCCAGGTCGAGCCAGACCATATTGGTGTGCACTGGGTGAACCAGCTTACCCCCCTGGCCTGTCCACAGACTCTCCACCGTCTTAGCCACCTCGTGCGACGTCTTGAGCAGACCGCCCTCGCCGTTGGGCCCCGTGCCGAATGTCTGGTCCACCGCAATCCTCGCTGGCGCAGCCACGACGCCTGACTGCCGGAGACCGCCGCCGATAGACTTGCGGACCCACCGCGCGTGCTTGATCGTCTTCGCCGGGCCCACGAGGATGCTCCCGATGGGTGCCCCGAGTCCCTTGGAGAAGCACAGGCTGATCGTTTCAAAGTGAGAGCAGAACTCCGCGAGACTGCCTGCCCCAGAGGCGACAGCTTCCCACAGCCGCGCGCCGTCTAGGTGCATCTTGATGTCGTGCTCGCGAGCAAAGGCGGCGATCCTTTTGACTTCCTCCAGCGGCATAATCATACCATTGAGCGTGTTCTCGAGACTGATGACCCTGGTCGGGCACGAGTGAACGTCGTCGTCGATGCACACATTGTCAACGATGTCTTCGAGCGTAAGATGAATGCCGTTCCGCGGGACTACCGCCTGGACGGAGGCTCCCGTCAAGGAGGAGACGCTGTGTATGCGGTCTCAGTACAGGAAAGGAGTGTGAGTTGGGGAAGGGAGAGACATACCCGCCGGCCTCGTATTGGATGATGTGGGAGCGGTGATCGCTCAAGACGCTGTGTGGTGGCTGTGTGAGCAGTGACCGGAGCGCCAGCTGGTTGCCCATCGTACCAGACAGCACCAGCAAGCCGGCCTCCTTGCCCGCAAGTGCGGCGACGTGGGCCTCGAGATCGATCGTTGTCGTATCTTCGTTGAACACATCGTCGAACAGAGACCCGACTCGAATGGCCTCGAGCATGGCCGGTGTCGGCGTTGTCATGGTGTCACCTGTGCGTGTCGTCAGCACTCCTGACGAGGACACGGGAAGGAAGGTTTCACAACTTACTCCTCAGATCAAACCCAGCAGCCCCTTTGTGACCCAGCCAGGTGCTGGCCTGGGCAGAGGTACCATTTGTTTTAGTGGTAGACATGGTTCTTGCGACTGGTGCTGTGGACGGCGGGGATTGTGGTGACCAGCCTGGGATTCTCGGCAGTGTTGATGTTGTCCAACGGGGGAAGATGGCCCGCTGGCTGTTGCACAGCAAGCGTCTGGACATGGCGATCAGACGACGAGACACAGAGCGCGGGTTTTATTCGCTAGACCCCTCCATATGTGGCACTGTTCAGCTCAGTGCGACTGGACTAGGAGTGGGAGTTGATAAGGCGTAAGTGACGAGTGCTTGAAGGGCGCGGTCTCGGCAGACGGTCTACGGCTTTCGACGGGAGTCTTCGATTTCGAGGCCGAATTCCGCACTGTTGCGGGGTCTACTCGATTGAAGCATGTTGTCGTTGAGCATTCTTAATTGCATGCTCCCGATAATTGGCGTTGCGGAAAGCCAAGCTCAGGGCGATGGCTTCGGGCCTGTCACAGGTCGATTTGCCATACTGTCAACTCGAGAAAAATGCGAGTTTCCCATGTCGTCAAGTTTGAAAGCACCCGTCGGTTCATGCATGCAGGGTAGATCAGCTGACGGTTGTCCAGGAAGATGTTTGGGCGGCATGTGACGGAATTTCCCATATCTCACCTCAAATGCACCCAGCTGGACATACCTATGTATCCAGCATGCCCTCAACAACAGCTCAGCTTGGGGAAGTTCCACCCTTTCGCAAGGTAGGCCAGCCAGCCAGCAAGGTGATCCCCTGTCAGTAGGTCGACTCTCAACCGAACACACCTCCCAGGCGCCGAGCCCGCTTCTACAGGGCCCTGGCTGGCATGCGTCCGCCAAGCGTGTGCCCAGTTGGCGTGCTGCTGTGATCAGCGGCATTGTACCTCGCACGCCCAGTGGCCAATCCGGTAACCGCCGGGACCTCTGCATCTGCACGATGCGCTGGCAAGTTGAACAGCGCGCAGCAGGAGACCTCACCTTTTAAATCGTGACCACTCTGCCCTTTCAGGAATTCGATGACATGCCTCGAAGCTTCTTCTCTTCGCTGGGCCTTTTGCTCCTGCTTTGCCCGATTCTTTTGATGCCCGCCTCGGGGTCCCCGTGCGCCGCAACGGGCCATCCTACCAGACTCCGTATCGATGCCCTAACAACGAGACCACTCACGCTATCCTCGGCTCAACACACCCTCTGCTGCGCCGTTCGGTCATGGCTTGACCGACAAGATTGTCGGTGTAATATCACACGGAGCTTGATGTCAAAGCGGCTGCTGTGATCATGATGGTCATATTATTTCATTGAAAAATGGAAAGTTCGTTTCGTCGTCGTTATCCTGTCGTTAACTGGTGCTGGCCAGCTGCCGAAGTTCACTCCTTGGCCATACGCCCATTTTTGCCATGTCGCATCGAACATCGCTGGACCGCAGTGAGTGCCTCGCGGCACGAGGCCAATCCCATGAGCGTAGTAATTATGCTCTGCTCTTCTTCCGGGCCGCGCCTCACAGCGCTTCTCCCCTTCATGGCCGATGCTCAGACACAGACGGCGTGAGAGCTGAGCAGCTTTCCAGAGCCCGAACCTGGTTGAGTGAGTCAAAGGCTCCGTTGCGAAAGGACCCCGCAAACGATCCATCATGTGCTGCGAAGCTGGCCGATCCCCCCTCCAGTCCCCTTCTGTTCCGAGCCCATTACACACCAAACGTTGCGGTAGAAAAAAAGCAGCAAAGGCGTGGTCTCGCTGCCTGCTACTAACGAGAAGCCATCGACAGCCGGGTGGTCCGCCTGCGAAGGCTCACGCAGCATGGAAGCTCATCTGTTGGCCCACTTCATTAGCCACTGGAGGACCGCATCCAGGTTTGTTTCCTCCTTGGCGCTGATGCCGTAGCAGCAGACCTCGCGGTGACTGATTGTCTTGAGGTCCATGGCATCAATCAGCTCGTCAACCGAGACTTTCTGAGGGAGATCAGACTTGTTTCCCAGTACCAGGAGGGGGATGCCCTTCAAGGACTTTTCTGCCATGAGCGCGTGAAGCTCCTCACGGGCCTGCTCAAGCAATTCCACATCCGCGATGTCGACAATGAAGACGATGGCGTTCACCCCTCGGCAGTACCTCTCCCACATGGGCCGGAAACGGGGCTGTCCACCAATGTCCCAGCATTTCAGTGTGACATGGCCTCGTTGCACGCGCTTCATATTGAATCCGACCGTTGGGATCGAGCTACACAAGATCGCAGTTAGCCGAGGACTTCGCTACCTGTGGCCGTGGCACACAGCACACACACACAACACCCGTATCAAGGACTCGAGACTCGCCAGGGGCGAGAGTGAGAGGAGGGTGGGGGAGGGGAGGATGGGTGGTTGCCTACTCGATCGTGAATTCGCCGCCCTGTTCAAAGGATATTAGCACAGGAAAGGCGCGACGGGGAATGACATGGGAACAACTCACCGCCAGGACGCGCAACAGCGACGTCTTGCCCGCAGCCTGCAATCCGATCATGGTCACATCCATTTCCGTTGCCCTGCACCACTGGTCAGCAACTCGGCGGGATACGCCAGGCGCGGTGTTGGCCGGGCCAAACGCCCAGGAAGAGCATGGACGCACCAGAAAGTCCTGAGCAACCAGTCATACACCTTTCGAAACAAGCCCGCCATGGTAAGGAAGGACGATTGCGCCGGGGTGCGAAGAAGGCGATGTCGAGAGAAGGCGAGGTGAGAAGGTCCGGCTGCTGTATCGTGTGCCGCGTGATGCTCGGCGCCGCCTGGAGAGACGGTGAAGGGAGGGGCGGCGGGGGTGGGGTATTAAGCTGAAGATCGGAAGGCTCTCCGCTCGGCGCAGCGGTGATGATGGCAAGTGAAGCAGATAGCAGATATCTTGTATGACCGTCGTAGCCGATCGGCTGTCGCAGACCTCGCGGAATGGCGACGGAGGGGTGCAAATTTGGTCGTGTGAGAGGTGGAGAGTTTGTTGGTTCGCGTCTGGTGCAGCTGCAAGTGACGGAGTTGAATCGGCGACAGCGGGTAGGTTGGGAGTCAAGGTGACGCCCAGATCGAGACACACGAAGCCCCCACCCGCAGCGAAACGAGCGAGCTTATGGACCAACCTGCACAGGAACACCGCGAGGCACAAGTCGTACCCGGCCGTGTTGATGTAATGATGGTACGCAGGCGGCACGTCGAGGCAGTTGGGTGCTTGGGTGCTGCTGGAGATGGGATGCGGAGCAATGTCGACTGCACAAGCTTGCCTTGCAGTTAAACAGACGCCTGGAGCAATGATGACCAGGGTCTCATTCGTGTCCTCCTGCCGATGAGATGTGGAGCTGCGAGCCAGGGCAGATGCAGGATGCAGGAGCAGAGGCAGAAGCAAAGACGGAGGCAGAAGTAGAAGTAGACGGCGAGGCAGCTGATGAAGGCTGTTAGCCTGGCAAACAAGCGGTACTATTTCTCGAGAGCTCAGTTCGAAATCGTTTGGTGAGCGGGGGATGCGATGATGGCAATCAAAGATCGAGTCGGATCGCAGTGCCCGGGCCACCACGTCAGTGCTCAGTGCTAAGTGCTCAGTGCGCGGTGCTCAGTGCGCAGTGATGGGATGACAAGGAACGTAAGAGCCGTGCTCGGGACGCGGCAGGCGGCGGTCACTCAAGACGGTTCGTACGTCGTGGAGCGATGGCGGGAGATGAAGGCGTAGGTGGTCAGTCGGCGTGAATGGCCGATGGTCGCGAACGTGATGAGGAGGCAGGTAAGCAACGGTTGAGGTTGAGCTCAGGCAAGGTCAGGTAGGTAGGGAGGTAGCTTGGGCTGCTTGGGTAAGGTAGCCTGGGCTTGGAACCTAGTAAGGTGTGTGTGTGTGTGGTGTGGTGCGGTGCGGTAAGGTAAGGTATGGTGTGGTAAGGCAAGGTAAGGCAGGCAAGGTGAGGTAGGCAATGTGAGGCAGGTTGTAGACGGCGCCAGGACCCCGCGGACCGAGGCGGGACGGGCAGAGGAACGGAGTAATAAATGGAGACGGCGCTTGTCTAGTGACGTCCTGGGCTGGGATCTATTGCCAGGCTCCCGCGCTCCAACGCTTCCACGCTCCCACGCTCCCACGCTCACCCAGGGCTGCTGCTACCATGCTGCCAGGGTTGGGTCAGAGCGGTTAGCTCACGAGTCTCAATACGCGCCGAAAAGCCTCCCCTAGCGGGCCGAGTCGTGGGGAAGAGGCCGCCGATTGTTTATTGTGTTTATTGACGGTCCTCTTACTGGGCCGCACGGAATAACGAACCGCCCAGGACGAACGTCTCCCCAGGTCGACGACGGAACACCAGCATGTGAGGTAGCCTCGCCAGGTTGGTGGGTACTACCCTACCTGCGCGGTACCCAGGGTACTAAGGCAGGGAATGGATCAAGAGCTGCAGGCTGTGTGTGGACTGGCCGCCAGGCTGGCAGGCAAGATGGTGGGTGTCTTCCCTCTTGCGAGTGTGGTGTGTATGTGCGTGTGTGTGTGTCAGCCGGGGTTGGGCTGCAAGTCGCGCATCATGCCTCAAGCCTCATGCTGGTCTGGTCGGCAACGGGCGGCGCCAGGGCGTGGGCGTGTGGTCGGAGGGCTCATGGAAGCGCCTGGGGCCCGGGATGGTCACCTGCAATGACCACCTCGGCCGCTCGAGTCGTCATTCCACGGCCAACGTCGCAGTCAAGAGGAGACTTGACAGCGTCGAATGAAGCAGGTTGCCTCGAGCCCGCATATCGTGCGAGGAAGGATTCGACGCAACGAGTTGATGCTGCAGGCAGGTCGGGGCACGGTACGGCCATAACAGACACCGGTGAGCCGACGCGTCCGAGTATTTCGGATGCAACCTGCCCTCTAGCCTGTGAGGGTAGGACAGGTTGAGGTCTCGACTTCGGCGTCGCCATCGTCAGGGGAGGGTAGGGTCAGCCACCCGCATCTGTTGGTCGGACGGCAGTTGGCCTGGCGGTCATCCAGGAGCTACGCCATGTCATGGCAGAAAGGTCATCCGCAGCTGTTGAGCTGCCATCAATCGGGAACGAGGGGTGTTTGAACGCCTTCGGACCTGTTTCGTTCTAGGATCGACAGGTCTGCCGCTTCTCACCACCGATCTCACATGTACGATCCATCGTGGTTGTAGTGGGAAGTTTTAGGTACCGTACTTAGTGATGTGGGGTGCTGTACCTCTGTACTGTATCATAAGCAGCAAGGCAGAGGCTAGCGACCTACCTACCGAGCGGTGCCCGCCTGCCCGGAATGTCGCATTGTCCCACGGTGTGGGTCGATCGTTATCGGAAGCCAGTCGGTGGGTCCGCGACAGCTTCACGCATCTTATCCAGCCAACCACTTCGCAGAATCCCTCCCCGCCATCAATTTTTTTTTTCCAGTGTCTTATCGCGAAGAGCTCTGGAATCGCTTCTGTCTGCTGTCGTAGGTAGTTTTCGTGAGCATTCGTCCTGTCTTCCATACCAGCGAGGCTCCTGGCCCACCAATCTGCCGACCGCGCTGCCCGACCAAGACGACAACCTCATTGCATGCACCCAATGCTCCCTTGAGGTGCTTTTCACGACGCCAGCGCCACCTCTCCTCCCGTCCGCCATCCCCGACCCAAGACGGACGCCATGGCTCCCTCCGCCACCAACACGGAGTGGGATCACGAGTACAACACACTGCGTCGGGAGAATCTCTTCAGGAACCCTCCCAAGGACCACTCCGCCTACCCTGCTCTCCAGGCCGCCGTGAGCCCGCACATCGAATCCTTCAACGCCCTCTTCCGCAACGACGGCAAGCCGAGCCTGCTCGACCATGGCCTTGCCGACATTGGCACCAAGACGTTCCTCGACGGCGACGACAGGTCTCCGCAAGGCTCGAGGAATCGCTTGACCATCCGCTACAAGGGCGTCACCCTCCAAAAGTCCCAGCTGCCGCCTTCCAACAGGTTCGCCAAGAACCGCGAAATCTTCCCAGCCGAGTGCAGAGAACGCCATGTCACCTATCGCGGCAAACTGTCCGCTACTTTCGAATTCCGCATCAATGACGGTGATGCCAAGGAGTTCACCCGTGATCTGGGCCAGATGCCCATCATGGTCAAGGTAAGCCGATGCCACCTTCACGTCTCGCGTGTCGTCCTTTTGGAGCGCCCCAACTCACCCGCTTCAAGTCCAACAGGTGTCACCTCGAGGGCAACTCGCCTGATCTGCTGGTCAAGAGGAAGGAAGAAGCCGAGGAGCTTGGCGGTTACTTTGTCGTCAACGGCATCGAGAAGATCATCCGACTGCTGCAGGTCAACCGAAGGAACTTCCCCATGGCCATCTACCGACCCAGTTTCGCCAACCGCGGCGCCGGATACAGCCCCCACGGTATCATTCTTCGCTCCGTCAGGCCCGACGAGACCTCCCAGACGAACGTGCTGCACTATCTGACCGATGGCAACATGACCTTCCGCTTCTCCTGGAGAAAGAACGAGTACCTGGTCCCTGTCATGATGATCCTGAAGGCCCTGGTCGAGACGAATGATCGCGAGATCTTTGAGGGCCTCATCGGACCCAAGGGCTGCAAGTCCACGCAGAACACCTTTTTGACGGATCGAGTCGAGCTCCTCCTACGCACCTACAACAGCTACAGCCTCTACACCAAGACGGAGACGCGAGCCTATCTCGGCGAGAAATTCCGCGTGGTTTTGGGCGTCCCCGATACCATGTCCCACTACGATGTTGGTACCGAGTTCCTAAGGAGGATCGTTCTTGTTCACCTCGGAAACGTCGACGTCACCGAGCAACAGGACAGCGACAAGTTTAAGATGTTGCTCTTCATGATTCGCAAGCTCTACGCCCTTGTTGCCGGAGAGTGCTCTGTTGACAACCCCGATGCTATCCAGAACCAGGAGGTCCTTCTCGGCGGCTTCCTGTACGGCATGATTCTCAAGGAGCGTCTCGACGAATTCCTCTCCACAGCCGTCCGTGCCTCGCTGCGTGACTACCACAGGAAATACCCCGCCAAGACTTTCACATCCCAGGACTTCTTGAAGGACTTCCCCGCCACCATCTTCCGGCTTGCGAACGAGAGTCTCGGCTCTGGCCTCGAGTATTTCATGTCGACGGGCAACTTGACCAGTCCTTCTGGTCTCGATCTCCAGCAAACCGCTGGTTACACCGTCGTGGCTGAGAAGCTCAACTTCCTACGTTTCATCAGTCATTTCCGAATGATCCATCGTGGTGCTTTCTTCGCGGAACTCAAGACTACGACCGTGCGAAAGCTTCTGCCAGAGTCCTGGGGCTTCCTGTGTCCCGTCCACACCCCTGATGGTTCTCCTTGCGGTCTGCTCAACCATCTCGCCCACAAGTGCAAGATCATGACGGAACCGGTCGACACATCAACGCTCCCTGCGTTGGTGACGGAACTAGGCACCGTGGCCAGCTCCAGCGCTGCTACGGAGGAGAGTGTCGTCGTCATGCTGGATGGTCGTGTTTTGGGATTCTGCACACCGCAAGAGTCTATTCGGATCGCCGACACGCTCCGATACTGGAAGGTGGAGGGTACACACGGTGTCCCTCTGGAGCTCGAGGTCGGCTACGTGCCCCCATCGAACGGAGGCTCCTATCCCGGCCTGTACATCTCCTCCAAGGCGGCCCGTATGGTCAGGCCAGTCAAGTACCTTCCCCTCCAGAAGCAAGACTACGTCGGTCCCCACGAGCAGCCGTACATGTCCATCGCCGTGGTGGAGAATGAGATCGTCTCTGGCGAGTCCACACACGTCGAATTCGACCCCACCAACATGCTGTCCATCCTGGCCAACATGACGCCCTTCTCCGACTTCAACCAATCTCCCCGAAACATGTACCAGTGCCAGATGGGCAAGCAGACGATGGGCACGCCGGCGACGGCCCTGGCGCACCGAACGGACAACAAGCTCTACCGCATCCAGACGGGCCAAACGCCCGTGGTCAGGTCACCATTGCACAACGCGTACGGATTCGACAACTTCCCCAACGGCATGAACGCCGTCGTCGCAGTTATTTCGTACACCGGCTACGACATGGACGACGCCATGATTATCAACAAGTCCGCTCACGAGCGGGGTTTCGGTCATGGCACCATCTACAAGGTGAAGAAGATCTCGCTCAAGGATGACTCGAGGAGCCGCACCGCCAAGCAGGTCACCAAGCTCTTCGGCTTTGCTCCCAACGGCTTCGTCAAGGGCGAGTACCGCGCTCTGCTCGACGAGGACGGTCTCCCCCACGTCGGCCGCCTGGTCCAGGAGGGAGATGTCCTGTGCGCCTATCACACGGTGACGGCAGACTTCAACGGAAACCTGACCAACCTGGACGGCCAGACGCACTACGAGAAGTACAAGGAGTCGGAGCAGGCATTCGTCGAGGAGGTGCGCATCATTGGCAGCGAGAACGGCAACGAGCCGGCACAGACCGTGTCGATCAAGCTCCGCGTGCCGCGTGCGCCCGTCATCGGTGACAAGTTCTCGTCTCGTCACGGACAGAAGGGTGTCTGCTCGCAGAAGTGGCCGGTCGTCGACATGCCCTTCACCGAGTCGGGCATGCAGCCGGACACCATCATCAACCCGCACGCTTTCCCGTCTCGCATGACCATCGGCATGTTTGTCGAGTCCCTGGCAGGAAAGTCAGGCGCGCTGCACGGCCTGGCTCAGGACTCGACGCCGTTCCGGTTCAACGAGGAGAACACGGCGGCCGACTACTTCGGGCACCAGCTGATGAAGGCGGGTTACAACTACCACGGCAACGAGCCCATGTACTCGGGCATCACGGGCGAGGAGCTTTCGGCCGATATCTACATTGGTGTTGTGTACTACCAGCGACTGCGTCACATGGTCAACGACAAGTACCAGGTGCGAACGACAGGACCCGTGGTGCCGACGACGGGCCAGCCCATCAAGGGCAGGAAGAAGGGTGGTGGTATCCGTGTGGGAGAGATGGAGCGCGATGCCCTGTTGGCGCACGGCACGGCGTTCCTGCTGCAGGACCGTCTGCTCAACTGCTCGGATTACACCAAGTCGTGGATCTGCCGGTCTTGTGGCTCGTTCCTCTCGGTGCAGCCCACCGTGTCACCATTCGTCGGCAAGAAGAAGCAGATCAGCACAGTGCGGTGCCGCAGCTGCGCCAAGCGGCTGGACGAGACGGACCTGGAGAACGACAAGGTCGAGGGCGAGGTCTGGGAGGACGGCCAGGGCAACCAGTGGGTGGGCGGCGACAACACGACGGTGGTCGTGGTGCCGGGCGCGCTCAAGTATCTGGACGTGGAGCTGGCGGCCATGGGCGTCAAGCTCAAGTACCGCGTGGATCAGCGAGACGCGCCGCGGAAGGGCGCATTGAAACCCATGAAGGCATTGGATGGCGTTTTGGGCAAGGCGTAATAACTGATTTTAGACGTACTGTGTATCAAGAGTTTCTACGACAAGGAATTGAAAACAGGCCATTTTTGTTTCTCAAGACGTTGTCCTCCCGTGCGCCCGCGATGCGAGGCATATCTCCTCCGTGACCGGATCAGCTCGTACTCCCAATGCTAACGTCAAGACCCAGAATGTCTGGCTTGTGGTGGGAACACGGCAGACATTTTTAGCGGACTGCAGGTAGCCGTGTGAGTCAAATGACAGCGTGTGGTACGCCGGGGTTTGGTTGGCTGTAGAAGAGGAAAGCAATGTAGGTGGCCGCGTGGTGGTCGATGAGGCGTGCTTGGAGGGATCTCGCGGTAGACGATCGAGGATGAAGGCACGATGGCTGATCCATAACCGACCAAGACATGTGTGTAGGCAAGTGGTGTAATGGGTGACAGCTTTGTTTGTTCCACCAGGTCCTTTTGAGGGTGAGAGCGGCCAGCACCAGTTAATGGGAGGATCCAAGGTCAGCTTCCTTCGAATCGTCAAGATGATGACGGTGGCCAAGACGTGGAAGGGAAGGTCTTGATGCCGCAAAACGCGAGCCCCTGACATGAAGAGGTTGAAGGCATTGCCACTACTTCCCTGGGTGGGGAAACTGCTAATAAGAAAATATTAACCACGGACAGCGGCAGCCCCAGAAAAAAACCCGTGGCGTCTTTGCTGTTTGTTACCGGGCATGCCTTGCCTCATGACTTAGACCAGGACGGTTTGTGTTTGCACCAAGGGGCGAATGAGGCTGGCGACAGCAAGGAGATGAAGTCGACAGGGCAGGGCAGGTAGGATGCATGGCGCCTGCCTTCCACCAACTCATCCTTTCTTGGTCCTGCCACCCAATTTGCACTCACACTGCTGCTTCATTCTCCCGGCCGGCCAGTTCTCGGAGTAGACGCGCGTCAAAGTCTACATCTCCATCCTGAGGAGCTGCCTCGTCTGTTCAGTTGGATTGCCATCGCACCACGGCGAACGGCAACCACACTCCGTGATATCATCAACTAGATGTTCGGTCGATCAGCCTGGCGTGCCGAACACACATATCGTTAACTTCCTCCATTCCCATACCTTGCCGATACTACGTCTCGATCTGCTGCCCTGCCCCTGCAGAGATCTCACAACATTGGAGCTCGCATATGCGTGTCCACCCCTGCTCGGCTTCATACCTTGAGCTCGTGGCCACCGCGTGCTTTTGTTCGTACGGCCTCCGCATCGAAGCACCACTCTCGCCAAGGTCATACTGGCCCCAAGGGGCATTCTCTACTGCTTCGAAATCAACAGCCGTGATCTGCGTTCCTCGAGGGATATCAGTTCATCTCCTCCCTCGCCGGCAGTGTCCAGACCTGCTCCGTCATCTTCGTCATCCGTCCTGACTAGCCAACGAAGCAGCTTTTTCGATTTGTTCACAATGCTTGTGCACGTTCCATTTTTATCTGTCTTCCTCTACGCCTTCACTTTATCTGCCTTCGCATTGAAATACGACTATGGTCCTTACGACTATGGGTTCAACGTGGGACCCCTTATCAAACGCCAGAACCAACAGACCATCGTCGTTACCAACCTACCCTCTCTGAACGGCAGCATACCTATTCGTCCGGAAATCCGACAGATGAAACTGGATCCCTTTAAATGGAATCTATATCTCCTCGCACTCAGCATGATGCAGCACACGGGACAGGACCAGCAACTTTCGTGGTACCAGATCACGGGCAAGTATTTTCCCCTTCCAATCATCTCCCCGCGCAGCTCATCTGACCCCATTGTAGGCATTCATGGGGTGCCCTTTGTTCCATGGAATGGTGTGGAGGGCGTAGTCGACGGCGCGAGCCACGGCTACTGCGCACACATGTCTATACTGTTTCCAACCTGGCATCGACCATATCTGGCCTTGTATGAGGTATGTTTGCAAACAGCAAAGAACAATGTCTCCTTCACACCCAGTCGAGGTCCTTAAGAGACCATGCCTAACAACCCAATAGCAAGTCCTCTACCATCTGGTCCAGATGATCGCGTCATGGTTCAGAGACCCTATCGAGCAAGCAGCATATGAAGCAGCAGCATCAGACTTTCGCATCCCGTACTGGGACTGGGCTGTGACACCAGATCCGGGCGAAAGTGCTTTCCTGTCCGAATTTCGACGACCGGCTCTGTCCGTGTACGGTCCCAATGGCGAGCAACTGATCGCCAACCCCCTATTTAGCTACCAGTTCAGGCCACTAGACCCAGAGGTCTTCGACTGGGGGGATGTAAGCGACCTGTGCTTTTCTTGTCGAAACACCATAAATGCTGACACGCTGCCCAGTTTCCCGATTGGACCGAGACCAAAAGATCTCCCACGGGAAACAGCTCGAATAATACTCAGTCTGCTCAAGCGGTCGACCGTGTGCTCCCGAACCTGCAAGAGCGACTCTTCAACCTCTTCTCCAACTATCGTGATTATGGACCATTCAGCAACAAGCGATGGGGAGACTGGACCGACACATCGCAGTACGACTCGCTGGAGTCCCTGCATGATGAGATCCACATCGAAGTTGGCCACGGAGGTCACCTTTTCTACATCCAGTACTCAGCCTTTGACCCTCTGTTCTTCCTTCACCATGCCATGGTTGATCGCATCTTTGCCATGTGGCAGATTCTTTACCCCCGTTCGTGGGTGACGGAACAAAACACCACAGTGCCCACGTACACCATGGCAAGAGGTTTGATGCAAAACAGCTCATCCAGCCTCACGCCGTTCTTAGCCAACATGAACGGCCAGTTCTGGAACTCGGACATGGCTCGATACACACAAGAGTTTGGGTATGCCTACGCCGAGACCACAGGGCTTGGCACGGGTGGGGTCCCGGGGGCAGATCCGGATGATCGAGCTCGAGTAAGCTCTGATATCAATCGTCTCTACGGCTCGTCGAGCCCTTCCATGCTGGCGCGAAAGCGAAAACGCGCTACGCGGAGAAAGTTCCTAGAGAGCAGTCTCGACTGGCTTCCATGGGGCAGGAAAGGCACGCTTGTTTCTGAGGGCGAAGTTCCGGACCTATCTCCCAATGCAAAGGTCGCAGAACTGGCAGTGTCGCACATGGTGGTGGGCGAGGACAAGTACACAGAATGGCTTGCCAACGTTCGCGTCATCAACGGAGCTTTGAACGGTTCATTCTCCATCCTCTTCTTCCTCGGTCCGGCACCTCAGGAAGTGACTTCTTGGAAGCTGGCGCGAAATCTGGTCGGGTCGATGGGAGTCTTTGCCATGCCACACATGGCCAGTGACAGTCACGTATCAGGCACGGTGCCCTTGACCAAGGCGCTGGTCTGCGCAATATCCCAGGGGTTCCTCAATCGGCTTGACCGAGATGAGGTCATACCATATCTGCAGAAGAACCTACAGCTCCGAATCACTGGTCGCAACGGGGAGGAAGTAGATGCTCAGCATGTCAGGGGACTCTGTGTCGGGGTCGCCAGCTCGGAGGTCAGGGTAGCTCGTGTCAAGTGGGAGTTGCCAAATTGGGGGCAGGTGACGGAGAGGTTCACCATGTTTTGTTGAAGGACCTCGCGGGCAATTTTGGTGGGCGGATTCTTGTATCATGCTTTTTAATGTCTTGTTCTGTAGTTTGTTGGAGGAGTGGGTGTTGGGTGAGATAGACCTCAGATGGGTGTTTGGCCCGTAATAATGTTCCTCATCGGCGGGGCCAATTGATGTACCAGGCAGCGAGATTTGATGTGTCCTTGGTAGGAGAGCATATGAAAATGCCAGCAGCAGCCGACGGGGGTCCGGAGTATTTTACTGATCTTGATATTCAAGATTGATGTTGATGGTGGAAGTAAGGGAACATGGGAGGAAAGCACAATCACGTGACCTACATCTGCCCCCACTCCGCTACGTTTTTTGGCGGGCGTGGCTAGCTTGGGAGGCTGAGGCTGCCACTCGCTGCTAGCAGCACGACTCCTGCCTCGCAACACCGCCCGCCGCGAACAAGGTCCAACATTTCGAGACGACGCGACCCCTCCGAGCTGGCAATCGCCGAAACAACCACACACCAGCCTCCTTTCTTGACCAGTAGCCCAACATGAAGCTCGTCAGGTACGCTTGTCTTCCAGCCCGCAGACACTCCCCCCACCCCTCCCCGCCTCGTGCGGTTCGAGTCGTGTTGCTGCAGAAGGGCAGATGTAGCTAACCCTTGGGTGCCGCGACCAGATTTTTGATGAAGTGCGCCAACGAGACGGTCACCATTGAGCTTAAGAATGGTCAGTCCATGCCACACTGGCACCCCGCCCCCTTCCGCCTGCCGCAGCGGACAGCTAACAACAGGGTCAGGCACCATCATCAACGGCACCATCACGTCCGTGTCGCCGCAGATGAACACGGCGCTGCGCACAGTCAAGATGACGCTCAAGGGCCAGGACCCCGTGGCGCTCGACACGATGAACATCCGCGGGTCGACCATCCGATACTTTATCCTGCCCGACTCGCTGCCGCTCGACACGCTGCTGATCGACGACGCGCCCAAGCCGAAGAACAAGGCGAGGAAGGAGACGGGAGACAGGGGCGGCCGTGGCGGTCCGCGCGGCGGACCCCGGGGTAGGGGGCGCGGCGGCAGAGGAGGTGGCCGCGGCCGCGGCAGGGGCTGAAGGGGGGAATTGCGGAACGACGGGAACTTTTTGGGTTGATGTGCTTGCCGCGCGATCGGTCTTGAATGGACTGGTTGGTTGGGCGCGGTCGGTCGGTCGCGGGGGTTTGTTTCGGCGGCAGTGCAGCTCGATTGGGCGGTGAGGGGGGCAGACTCACGATTCCTCGGGGCTGTTTCTTTCGCGGGAGGCGGGTGGGCGGCTGACCGACCTCACTCACGAAACGGAGAAGACGACGGCGCGCGCGCGTGTGCTTCCGAGGGTTGTCTTTGCCGTCGGCGCTGTCGTCGTCATGCTCCCCCGTGGAGGGCTTGGAAAAAAAGAAAGAAAAAAGCACAACGGCTGGGACATTACGGGGATGCTTGCTTTGGCGTTTGGGAGGAAACCACAACGACGAGACCAATACTACATCTGCCGCCGCTGCGGCGACCACTCGGTTCATGAGAGCGTATTGGATGTGATGTCATGGTGCGTTGTGCTTGCGTTCTTGTACCCATCGACGCTGTGAAGGATAGAGAAACTCAGACGTCCGTAATCACGTTCATCAGACTCAGGGGCCGGGGGGATATACTTCCTCAGATGTCGGAACATCCGCCTGGTCCTGTCAGTTCGTAGTAGAGTTATGACACCAGGCCAGAAATAGTAGGTTTACGATATTATTTGTCTTAACATGCATGTGATATCAACGCTCACGCCTCTTCACCATCCACCTCCCTCCACGCCCTGATGATCTGCAACTTCTCCCACCCGGCCTGCTTCCCGCTGTCACCGACCTTGACCACCCTCCACTCGTCGCCGAGCCGGCGTATCCTCTCCTTGACCTCCTCAGGCCGGTTCTGCGCACAGAGAAGGATATACGCGCACCCCCTCGCAGACAGCACCTGCGGCAGCGCATCGATCAGCCGGTCCGTCGTCTGCATGCCGTCGCGGCCGCCGGCGTACGACAGCGCGAGCAGGTACGAGTCCTCGTCGTAGCTGGGCGTGCGGTCGGTGACGGCAGTGACGGCGTCGCCATCAGGGCCGTCGGCGGCGGGTGGCGGCGGCACGGGCAGGGCCTCGGAGGGGACGTAGGGGGGGTTGAAGACGAGGACGTCGGCGGCGGCGTCGCGCAGCGGGGCCGTGAGGTCGCCCATGGCGGCGCCGAGCCAGGCGGGGGCCGCGGTGGTGGGGTTGTCGGCGATGGCGCGGCGGACGGTCGCGTTGGTGGCGCGGCAGGCGAAGGCGTTGAGGTCGACGGCCGTGGTGAGGACGGCGCGGGTGCCGAAGATGAGCTGGGCTTGGGCCGCGAGGAAGGCGATGACGACGCCGGAGCCGGGCCCGATCTCAAGGACGAGCGGCGGGGCCGCGCCGGCGAAGCGCGCCTGGAGGAAGGCGGACTCGGCTGCGTTGGACAGCGTGTCGAGGAAGAGGTACGAGTCTTCTGAGGGTTCGTAGACGCGGCTGTAGGGGACGTGGGAGGTGTCGGGCGTGGGGAGCATTTTTGTGTGTGTGTGTGTGTGTGTGTGTGTGTGTGTGTGTGTGTATCTGCGCGTGTGTGTTTTACGTGTGTGAATAAATCGTCTGCTCCGTATGTGGGTAAGAGGTGCGATGTATGCTCTATGTATGTGGTGTTGAGTGGCGTTGAGACGAGTTTGCGACGACGGAGTTGTGAGCATGAGATTTTCAGATGAGGGGATGTGGGACCTTGGTGTTGAGCTGCGAACGACGTCTCAAAGTGCAGTTTGCGAGCACTTTTTCTCGTCAAACCACGCTACAATACCCATACATGGAAATTGCGAAGATTCAAGTCAATCTCTCATTTCAACATTGTTTTAATTGTTCCAGTGAGCCTGCCTCCACATAGAGGAGGCTGACGGCGTTGCAAGTCATCGCCATTGCCCACCATGCCTTGCCTCAGATGACTTTCAAAAGGAGACTTCTGGTGGCATCCATTCATGCTCATAGAAGTAGTATTTCGTTCCAACAGAGCTATCAAGTGCCTGGCTTCGCCCCTCGATTCTCCTCCTGATGCTCTCCGAATCATCACCCCCGACGACCACGCAGACCTCACGCCGAAGCTCACCTACATCACCACGCAGGGAAACTCCCACCCCCTATCCTGCCGGTTCGGCCCCGACCCCCACTTGACGCCCCTCCGCACCTCGACGATCATGCGCACGCGGTTCCGGTCGTAGAACCCCTGCCACCCGTGCTCCGGGCACAGCCGGTACGCGCTCGCCTGCCACGCCGGCGCCCGCCGCGCCATGCCGCTGCCGATCTGCCCGCACGTGCTGAAGCCCATGCCCGGCGCGCAGGGGATGGCGATCTCGCCCCAGCGGCAGTGGCAGTTTGTGTTTTGGTGCAGGCTGACCTCGCACATGGGGATGATTCGCAGTCTCGGGGCGTGCTTTGAGGTCCTCGTGACGGTGTGTTGTTTGATTTGCTGTAATGGTGTATGGGAAGGGCGATGGGTGGTAGATCCGGCTAGCACTTGTTTGTTTCTGGTGTTGGGTAGTTGCTTGATAGAGGCAGCGTGTTGTTGTGTTGTGTCGTGTGGTGTCCTGCGCAAAGAGAGACCGGTCGAGTTGCTGCCTCCTAAGGAAAGAACCCTCTGTCAGTCGCCTGGATAACCACCAGCAGACGCGTTAGCCACGACCACAGTCTGATAAACAGAACATGAATGAGCAAAGTGCAGTGAATCATCAATTTTGATATCCTAGAATACGGCGCACACTCTTGTTGCCAAACAACGCCTCGCTAGCCAACACGGTATCAAACACTTTTAACCAGTAGACACTTCGCCCTCGCCCTCTCCCTCACCCGACTCCGCATCCCGCAAAGTGCTAGTCTCGCCCATACCAAGATTCGACTCCGACTTCTCGCTAATATTGCCGCACAGTTCCGCCAGCATGCTTTCGATCCTCGCCGTCGACGCCTCAACGGCCTCGAGCCGGCTGTTGACGTCGTGCATGTCTTCGCTTCCCGTAAAGGACCCGCGCAGCCTGGGCGTCACGCCCGGGAACATTGAGTCCCTCCTGTTGAGGCCCTTCTTGGGGATCGAGTCGCTGGTCTGCTGCCGCGTGAACTGGCGGCGGATCAGGTGGTGTGTCAGCTCGTCGTCGACCGCAATGTCCTCCTCCACCGACTCGGGCGGCGGCAGGTCGAACACGGCCCGGATGTCGCGGTGCGCCGTGATGCGCCAGTTCACCCAGAACCACTGCTTGAGCCTCGGGATCAGCCTGCCCGCCGCCTCCTTCTTCGACGTCTCGGTCGGCCACAGCACGCGCCGTTCTGCGACAGCGATGATCAGAAGCAGAGGAAGATTGACCGCTCGCACGCTTGCTACGTGAATCTTGTGGAACCATCGAGGACTGACGACAAACTTGAGTGGCAGCAGGAGAAAGACTGCCAGGATGTTGAAAGGCGGCTGGTACGAGAAGACGGCATCACTCTTGACTCCCTCCAGCGTCAGCACGGCGCGGCGAAACTGAATCTCGGCCGTGGCGTTGGACACAATCTTGCTGAACGTGTTGGACAGCATAGATACGAGGATCGTGAGGAAGAGGGTGTTGCCCAGGAAGGCAAACGCTACCATCAGGATAGGTCCCAGGAGCCAGTGAAAGTGAACCGACTTTTCTATACCCGAGCCGTCCAGTCCGAACCAGATCCAAAGCATCCACTTGCTAATGTCGCTGCGATACAGTTAGAGACATCCCAAACTTGCCACAACATGGACGACTTACACAGGAGGGTGCTTGCCCTCGCCGAGCCAAAGCAGCGACAGCAAGAAGCCGCCGAAGCACCAAGCTGACAGCAACGTGAGCAAGAAGAAATCAGCCATCATGGAGCGCAGCGACAACACGACAATGTTGTCCGAGAGCAGGTTAAAGGCAAGCCTTGGCACAAGAACCGGTGCGGCCATGGCGAGAACATCCAGGGCCTGCTGCTTGGGCACAACCTCGTCGACCCGGGCGCCGTGAACTCGGAGCACAGCATACACCACGTAGATTCCGATGAAGGTGACGTCCAAGAAAGACCACAGATTCTGGGTATACACGTGCCTATCATCTCAAAGTCAATAAAAGTCTCCCAGTGCGGCCAATGCGCAGAGTAACGTACCACCCGTGCTCGAGAATGGTCGCGAACTGGTCAAGCGACCACCCAAAGGCGTAAATTGCAAAGCACGCCTCGAGAGGCCCGAATCGCTCCGGGCTGCGCTCGGCCATGACGAGGAGGTACAGCGACAGGAGCACCAAGAAGGACACCACGTCCAGGATGTTTCTGGTCCTCGGCACCATCAGACGGTACTGGTTTAGCATCGGGCCCTCGCGCGGGCTGTAGAGGGAGATGGGCTTGTGCTTGTAGTGGTCCGGGATGATATCGATGTAGCTCGAAGGGGTATACATAATTCTGCCTTCATAAATAGCATCCACGCTGCGAAGGAGTTAGCAATAAGACACCGTGGCAAGCCGGGACGCATCCGATGGCTGTTCGCTAGCACCTACACTTTCTGACAAGGCGTCGAGCTCAGGAAGTACTTGCTCTCGGTGAGGATAGCAATCTCCAGCGATGGCAGGGTCCGGTTGTAGGTCGAGTCGGAGGCCGCCTGGGCCTCCTCGCGGACCTCTTCCGGGGCATTCTGGAACGGCTCAAAGCCAGCGACCAGGATGTTGGACAGCAGCAACAGCCCGTCGGCTCCTTCATTGTCTTCACTAAAACGCCTCAAGATGCGAGTCGCCACGAGCTCGGCGAGCGTCGCTCGGCTATAATTGACATTATGGCGGTTGTTCAAGTGGGACTGCTCGTACAGAAACTGGGCGCGGTTGACAAGCAGGCAGTAGACGATGGAAATGTCGTCGAGCTCATACAGCTTGTCGACCAGGGGTCGGACCACGGCTATGTTGATCCTGACATCGCGCAACTGCTCGAGGCTTAAGTAATCTTCGACAATGGAGGTAATATCCCTCCGTATGCGGTGGATGTTCGTGTAGACGGGCAGATGGCTGTGCAAGCTATTGGCGGTACAGCTGTACAGAAGATCCGTGTCTGTCGTCCGATGGCGTCCGAGAAGGGGTCTCCGTTCGGCCTGTGCCGGTAGCTGGATGCGCGCCCCGTTCCGACTACGCCCGCTCATGCTCGCCGGGCCGAGGGCGTGTCGTGCAGTGCAGCCGATGGCGTGCCGTGCAGCAACTGGGGATGGAGGGATGTACCGACGCGGGTGGATGAGGGAGGGTGAAGCTAAGATGAGGTCGTGGGGGTTCAAGCCGGGTTTAAATCGTCGTGGTTGTAACGGCGGCTCCGAGAAGTGAAAGAAAATGAATGTCGGTAGCAGCTGACAGAGGCAGCAAGGGCGTGAAGGAAAGTAACCACTACCTCGTGTCGTTGTTATCTGGACAATGCCTTTTGCCTTGAGTTCACTTGTCCGACCAAGTTCCAGGTTTTGGGTTTCGCTGCGGTACGTGCCATCCCTGAATCGCCCGCGTCACTTATCCAACCAGGTGTCATGTGGGGTTTAGGACGATATGCACCTATGGGGACTCCCAGGCGCCGCCCCCCGCCAACAAACTGGACGAATCGCTCTCACTATCGCTAGCATCTTCACCACATGGTCTGCATCGTTTCGTTTTCATTCGTGCGTGTGGATCATTCGGTCCTCGATTGACTAGGCTAATTATTCTTTTGTTTGGTCCAAACCCCCTGTCATCATCATGAATAGGCGTTCCTTCTTTCGCATACTGGTGGGGGGATTCTATCCTGCAGTGCCCCCCCGATTATGCCCGCTGACTAGTCCACTTTACAAGTTGACCGACTTGCGGAAGTTGGTGCCGGCGTAGATGGCCTGCTCGCCAAGCTCCTCCTCGATGCGGAGGATCTGGTTGAGCTTGGCAAGACGCTCGGAACGAGCGGGCGCACCCGTCTTGATCTGGCCGGCGCGGAGACCGACGGCAATATCGGCAATGGTGACATCCTCGGTCTCACCGGAGCGGTGGGAGACCATGACGCCCCAGCCGTCGGCGTAGGAGTCCTTGGCAGCCTGGATCGACTCGGTCAGGGTACCGATCTGGTTGACCTTCAGCAGGAGGGCATTGGCAGCCTTAAGCTCAATGGCCTTCTTGATGCGGATGGGGTTGGTGACCGTCAGGTCATCAGCGACGAGCTGGATGTCCTGGGCCTTGTAGAAGTAGCTCCAGGCCTCCCAGTCGTCCTCGGCGAAGGGGTCCTCGATGGAGACGATGGGGTACTTCTTGCAGAGGTCAGAGTACAGAGCGGCGAGCTCCTCGTACGTGAGCCACTTGGACTGGTCGCTCTCGGGGTTCTTGAAGTCGAGGTCGTACTTCTTGGCGTCCTCCTTGTAGAACTCGCTGGAGGCAACGTCCATGGCGATGTTCATCTGGCCAGTGTAGCCGGCCTTCTCGATGGCATCGGTGATGAGCTCGAGGGCCTCGTCGGCAGTCTGGATATCGGGGGCGACACCGCCCTCGTCACCGACGTTGCCGGCAGACTGGCCGTACTTCTTCTTGGCCAGGCTCTTCAGGATCTGGTAGACCTCAGCACCCTGACGGAGAGCCTCGGAGAAAGAGGGAGCGGCGCTGGAGATTTCAGTTAGCAAGACTGAACAGGACGAGAGACCGCAGGTCACGGCAGCAAAGGGGAAGGAGGGGGAGATCTCACCTGGGCACGATCATGAACTCCTGGAAGGCCAGACGGCCACCGGCGTGGGAACCACCGTTGAGGACGTTCATGAAGGGAACGGGGAGGACGTAGGGCTTCTTGGTGCCGGCGAGGTCGGAGATGTGAGCGAAGAGGGGGACGCCTTTCTCGGCGGTGGCAGCCTTGGCAATGGCCAGGGAGACACCGAGGATGGCGTTGGCACCGAGCTTGCTCTTGTTGGGGGTACCGTCGAGCTTGATGAGGAACTCGTCGATCTTGGTCTGGTCCTTGACGTCGATGTCCTCCTTGATGAGGGCAGGGCCAATGACGGTGTTCACGTTCTCGACGGCCTTGAGGACGCCCTTGCCGGCCCACTTGGCCTTGTCGCCATCACGGAGCTCGCAAGCCTCGTGCTGGCCGGTGGAGGCACCGGAGGGGACAATGGCGCGGTGCAGGCCAGTCTCGGTGAGGACGTCGACCTCGACCGTGGGGTTGCCACGGGAGTCGTAGACGTAGCGAGCGTGAATCTTCTTGATGGCCATGTTGGGCGGTTGTGGAAAGTATGATCTGATGCAAAAAGGGAGGGGTCAGCAAGACAGGACTGGTCGAGGAGGGGGGCGGGCCGCGTTAAGTATCGAGATGGGGGAAAAAAGGACTGGTAAGCAAAACAAACACGGGAGGGTAATCCAATGACAGCAATAAAACACCAAGGCCCTTTCACAAATCGCTCAGCGAAGCTCGGACGGTGAGAATTGCCGCAGCACCAGAAGGCCTCGACGGGCCGTTTCTGAAGCTATGGTGGGGGGAGGGGCGGGATTGGAACTGGGATCTTGGGAAAACAGGGTAGGCCTCCGTGACTCAAGCGTGCAATGACACGGACAGCCGTGGTAAGGAGGACTGAGGACTGAGGACTGATGGGCATACCTTGATAAGCTCTGTGATGGATTTGGGGGGATAGGAGGTGTTTGGTGTCGAAAGGAAAAAAGAGGCAGAAGGGGATCGAGGTGTTGCAGAAGAGCTGAAATCCTGGGTTGGGCCACCAGGTCGATCCTGCTGCTCCTCTCGGGCTCGGGCAATTCTGTGGCTTTCCATCCTGCTTCCCACCCTCTGCACCACTCGTCTGCACCACCCTCCCTCTCCTCTGCACATCCCTCACCTTTCGTCACCTCACGCCTCACACCTCACACCTCCCACCTCAATGGAGGGGTAGGTTTCTACCTACAGCACTGTGCCAGTTCCAGGAAGCACGGGCCTTGGAAGGAGGGGCAGCGCAATTGAGAGACAGACCACCTGGGATTGGGAGGGGAGGGGCTGGAGGGGCTGGAGGGGCTTGAGGGGCTCACCTGTTGAGCTTTCGGTGCCGTTATCGGAGAACCCTGCTCTTCCGTGTCCGTTTGCAGCCCTCGGGGGGTTCCTGCTTAACAGAGCCCGCGCCCCACCAGCCCACCAAACACGGTGGCACACCCACCCCTCAACGAGACCCTAGCTCTCTCGGATTGCTTGAGCTCCCCACCACAGGTGCCGATGATTCGATGGGAAGCCCTCCTACCAGAATGCGGCCTTTTCAGTTGGGCCAACTCACCTCACCTCACATCACATTGCTTCAAATCACCTCAGACAGGGTCCGACCCCTTTACGTCAGATCCCCTTGTCATCAGTACACGTACATGTCCAAGTACACGTACAGTACAGCAGGGTCCTCAAATAAGAGGGGCCTGATTGCTTGAGTTTGGTGTTGATACAGAGGGGTGTCTATTATTAACATGGGATGGCTGGGATCGATGCCATCTCAAATCGAATCCCCCACCCTGCCTACCTACTACTGCATCCCCAACCACTGTTTCACGTCGTCCGTGTCCCGCGCCTTCCACGACATCTTGGCCTTGATCGAGTCCGTCGCCTGCGCCAGCGAGCGGTCGAACCCAGCCGTGCCCTTCTCCTTGAAGAACGCAGTCACCTGGTCGAGCTGCTCCTGCGTGCTCAGACCCCCCACGCAGTACGCCACCACGTTGCCAATCATCGGCGACGAGGCTGGGAACTTCTTGTAGATGGTGTCCCAGTTCTTCTGCATCCACTCGAAGAGCCCCTCGATACCCTCACGGCTCGCCCTCAGCCCGCCGATCGGCAGGTACACATCCTGGTCTCGGATCTTGCCGCTGAGCAGCATGTCGAGAGTCCGCTGCACGAACTGCCGGGACTGGCCAAGCGTGCGCAGAGCCGAGTTGCGTTCATCGCTGCTTTGCGCCTTGTTCGCGTAGAAGTCGAGCACGTCGTTGTACTAGAAGCCCAAGATGTTAGTATGTTGAGTAAACTGTGGCCGGGTTGATTCTCGTGACTCACCTCCTTCTCACCACCGTATTTCAGGTTGAGGGAGAAAACGCTGCCGCGAATGTTCGGGTGGATGGCCGATCGGTCACCGTCGTCCATGAACTTCCTGAACATCTGCTGCGCCGCAGCAATGACTTGCTTGTTGCCACTCATGCCCGCAGCACCAAACACGAGCGCCTTGAACTGCTGCTCGACGTGGCCGTCCTTTGAGGTGAATTCCCATCCGAGTTTGTCCACGAGGGGAGCAGTGATCTCCTGCTGGAACTTCATCAAGGCATCAACAACGTCCTGGTTCTCGATCCACGCCATGCGGATGGAGCCCAGGCGGGAGAGGATCTGGTCCCACACAAGGAACTCAGCCTCGCCAGCGCTGCTCAAGGCGCGGAACAAGCCCAAGCTGGCCGAAGTCTTCTGGTATCCAGAGGTTGCCAGAGCACTGGCATCAGCCACAAGGCCGACTCTGTCCTGGACCGTCAGCTTCTCGGCTGCGTTGCCAAGCTTCTCCAGTCGCTCGCTGGTGTATTGCGTGCGGTAGAAACCGGCCGAGTTGGCATTGATCTTGAAGAATTCGCCGGCCTCGCTGAGCTTGAAGCTCGAGTCCCGGCTCTTCAAGGTCAACTCGCCATCAACTCCATCCTTTGTCCGAACGTTGAGGAAGACGGGGTAGAGAACCTGGTCGTCCTCGGGCTTGACATCGCCAGTCGTCAGGAAGCGGTGCTGCTCGAGACGAACGTCGCTCCCGTCCTCGGTGACAGACACAACGGGGTATCCGACGTGCCTGGTCCACGGGTCCATGATGGTAGCCACGTCCTTGCCACTGACCTCGCTCAGAGCTTGCCACAGCTGCTCCGTGCTGGCGTTGCCATACATGTGGCGCTTGAGGTACTTGCGGACACCTTCCATGAAAATCTCCTCGCCCAAGTAATCGGACAGCATGTGGACGACACAAGATCCCTTCGCGTAGCTGATGCTATCAAAGATCTGGTTGATCTCCTCAGGACGGCTGACGGGCACTTCAATGGGATGACTGCTACGAAGGCCGTCGAGCGAGAGGGCAGACTGCAGGTCCTCGGACACGAAGGACTCCTTGAGCTTCCACTCAGGGTGCAGGGCGTTGAGCGAGTAACGGGCACCGAACTCGGCCCAGCCCTCGTTCAGCCAGAGAGACTGCCACTCCTTCATGGTCACAAGATTGCCAAACCACTGGTGTGCCAGCTCGTGCAGGATGACAGAGGAAACACGCTCCTTGACAACAGCACCGCTCGCCTTGTCGTTGAACAGCACCTCTACGGTACGGTAGGTGATGAGACCCCAGTTCTCCATGGCGCCGGCTGCGAAATCGGGCATGGCAACCTGGTCCAGCTTGGGCAGGGGGTACTCAATGCCAAACTCCTTCTCGTAAAACTCGAGACCCTTGGCAGCAATATCAAGCGCGTAACGGCCGTTTTCAATGTCTTCGGAAGGCGGCGCGTAGACCCGGATGGGTACCCTGAAGGCATTGGTCTCAATGTAGTTCAGCTCGCCGACGATGAAGGCGATGAGGTAGGTGGACATCAGAGGCGACTTGTTGAACTTGACGGCCTTCTTGCCCTCATGGGCATCCGTCTCCTCAGCAACGTCCATGTTGGAAAGACAGGTGAGGTTCTTGTCGGCGATCAGGGTGACGGTGAACTCGGCCTTGAGGGCAGGCTCGTCGAAGCAGGGGAAAGCTCGGCGGCAGTCAGTGGCCTCCATCTGACTGGTTGCGATGATGCCTGTTGAGCCGTCGGCCTTCTTGTACGAGGAGCGGTAGAAGCCAGCCATCTTGTCGTTCAGCTCGCCCACGAACTTGATCTCCAGCTTTCCCTTCGTGCCCTTAGGCAGCGTCTTCTTGAGGTCGAACGTGGACGTCTGCCTGTCTTCGTTGTGGCTGATGTCCTCGCTGCTCAGGACCGTTGCCTGTCCCTCCAGGACGATCTCAGCATGCTTGATGTCGATCTCCAGGGTATGCAGGGTGATGGTGTTCGAGTCCTCGGCAAAGTCCAGGTCGATCTTGACGAGACCATCGAACTTCAACGTCTCAAAGTTTGGCTCGAGTGTCACATCGTAGTGGCGGGGGACAATGTTGGTGGGCAACAAGCCACGGTCAGCAGGGGCCTGCGTCGTGGACGTGCCATCGGCATCGGCGAAGCGGCACATGTTGCGTTTATAGGAGCACTGGCGTGCCGGCGAGATGCGTTGTGGGTTTTGTCGGTGTGTGCTGCGAGCTGTACGAGGAGCTCGGAGTGGTGATCGTGAGGGGAGAGAGCTTGCGAAGCGGATCGAGGCAGAACTACGTGGGAGAATTGAGTCAGCTGACGGAGCCTCAGGGTGAATATTCGAGATGGAGAGCTTACATCCGAGGCGGTAATGGTTGTGGAAGAGAAGTGATCCGTCGTAAGACCGTCCCAACTGGGCGAGATGACCGTAAATAAATGGACATTGAGTAAAGAGGGACAGGAAGAGAGAGGGACAGGTGCAAGGAGGGGGCCGCGTCTGCAGCAGCTGAGCGTCGGTACAGGCGCGTGGGGAGGGGTTGAGGGGCAGGGGGGGTTTCAAAGGAGGGGCAGTAGCTGCAAGCAAGAACATGCACCTGTCCAGGCTAGGAGGTGTTCGGTATGGATCTGACGTGGGTAACCTAAATGCACTGTCGAGAGAAGCTCCTGGCACTCGAGCGGCATCAGCCATCAGCGCAAAATCAGCACCGGAACTGCCTTAGGGGAGCATGGACCCACTAGTCCATAGGTCCCCGATGCGATTGTCCCCGGACCCGCTCCGGCCCGCCCTCCATTGGCCGTTCTTGGTACGTCTGCCCCGCATGAACCAGCGCGTCTAACCGTGCGGCCTCGAGCGAGATCTGTTCAGTCTTCAGGGGATATCGTCAATATCAGGAACGCATTCGCTTCAGCCAAACACATCTAGACGTTGTTTTGCAATAAACAGACTAGCTATTGACTTGACTTCATGCGGTATATGTTCACAAACCACCACATCTATGATAACCTCCATATGATGACCTTCCCAATGCAGACTGGCCGCTCCACGCAACTCACTTGTTCAACTTGTCAAACTTGATCAAACAGGTGGATTCCTAGCACAGCTGTCAGCGTTGATTTCGAGGGGTAGATAGAAGAGCACTCGCTCGCACGGTAGGGAACCGATCGTCGTAAAAGACCTCCACTCGTGCAGTGATCCCCGGCGTGGCGTTCTCGAATCCAGGAGCTATCGACGTCTGATACTCTCGATAGAGGGCAGCAGAGAGAGTGGTCATCTCCACCATGGCCAGACTACTCGTGATCAGCATTTCAAGCTTTAAATCTGTCTCCAGACTCCGAAAGGGGATTGACAGGCCTGAAAGGATTCACTTACTGCATGCCGATGCACATCCGACCGCCACTCGAAAAGGCCCAAAAGTGCCGATTTAGCTCAACGGCGTCGGGTCCCAGCCATCTATCGGGGTTGAACACCAGAGGATTCTTGAAAACTTCTGGGTTGCGATGAATGATGTAGGGTGACATCCCCACAACGGTGTCGGCCGGAATAGAATAACCATCAACCACCGACTCGGCACCCACTGATCGCGGCTCGGTACTGGGCAGGGGGGCATAAAGTCGTAGGGTTTCCTTGATGACTGCTTGAAGATACGTGCACCGATCAGCAGCATCGGCTTTCGGGTAGCCGTGTTCGTTCAAAGCGTCTTTCGGCAGGCTGAGAACCTCGTCTCTCAACTTGGCCTGATACTGCTCGTTCTCGGGCAAGGAGAGCGCCCAGACAAGAAACATGAGCGTGTCGCTCGTCGTGTCGATCCCGGCGAGAAAATGGTCGGCGCACTCGGACGCCATCTGGTTGTCGTTCAATCCATCGGGCCTCTGCGAATGATGATGTTGCCAGAGTTGACCAACAATAGATGCGTCTTCTGCTGTAGGATCATGACATGGTAAGCCAGGATTTCTGAGCATCATAGCCTCCAGCTGGGTCGGATCATACCTTTTTCTTGCTGAGTATGTTCAATGCTTTCTTTCTGTGCCCGGCAGTTATGGTAAGCTTGCAGCGCAAACTTCCGTATGCCGGTATAAGTGGTAGGCTGCTGCATCGGCAGAAGAGGCTTCACAAGCTCTGCCATCATGGATGTGCGGGAATACAACCACTTCGTGAATCTTGGGAGATGTACGATGGACCAGGACAGCATACGACGAGATGGATGCAGGATGTCATCAATCAAAGCTCGATCTTTGCTCGACCCCAGGAGGGCAGAAGTCGAGCCGTGTCTCCCGTAGACAAAACAGGTGATGTTGTCGAGAGAGTAGTAGTGCATGGTGAGAAACACGTCGCTGATGCCCTGGGGCTCGGATTCGATGAGCTTCAGATACTGTCGAGCCTTCTCCTCCACGAGGCGCGTTGTCGGCTCCTTGAGCACGACGGATTTCGCGTAGGCGTGCGACAAGAGCTTCTTCCGTTGTCCATGATCTTTCGTGGAGTGGAAGGTGAACAGGTTCTGCTCCCCATACACATCGAACATGCGATAGAAGCCTGTCCTCCCGAATCGACTGCCAGGTCCGTAGATTGTCCTCAACGCAGTCAAGCTGTTGAAGGACACCTCATTCGGGCCAATGCGAACCGCCGGGCCATATTCCGAGTGTAGGCGCTTGATCGTACGCGTGCGAGTGGCATTCCAATCCTCATAGGCAAGTCGCCAGCGTGTGAGAGCGAATGGCTTGGGGCCCGGGATGCTGCTCAGCGGACTTAGGAAAAGGGGGTCCAGAACGAAGCTTTTGATAAGATAAAGCAAGGTAGCCACGAAGGCTACCATGACGAGTAGAGAAGGCATTGGTGCAATCGGGGTCTCGCACAAATGTTCTGACCGCTGGAGTGCTTTGAAAATACTGCAAAACGGCCCCGAACGTGACCTACCTCTTGTATACTTCGACACATCGTCGGTACATAGATGCTAAGGGAGCGGGGGGTTTATAATACCGACGCTGGCATTGGGCGCACAGCGGGGGAAGCCATTGACGAAGCGGAAGGGAGCAATCATGACAAGCTACGACAAGCTAAAGCGCGCCTTGTCTGCGGGGTAGCTTATCTTTCCAGCTCTTCAGCACTGCAACGACACCGCTTAGGGAGCAGTTTTGACAAGTCGAGGCGCCTAAGAAAGAGGAGTATGCGCGCTAACCCCGATGAGTCCAGCACCATGCACAGTGGACAGTACCGGAGAACCAAATTTATCTCCTCTTGACTCGACGATTCTTGCCTGCACCAAGCTTGATACTTCCGACGTAACCTCGCTCAGAATCAAGATGGCTCACCCCACCCCTCGCTTGCGCTCCTCCTGGGAGGTCAGAACCCAGACGGGCGAGCCTTACGCAGCCATTCACGTTCGGAGCCTCCAGACTGTCATCCGGGCCGGCATAGACGCCTGGGGCCGGACCGGCAAGGACCAGCCCGCCCTCGTCACTGCCGAAGTCTCCCTGGCCAAACCTTTCCATGTTGCCGCTAGTAGCGACAGCGTCAGCGAGGACACTGTGCACTACGGTCTCCTAGCCAAGGCCATCCTCTCGAGTCTCGACCGCTCGGGGGCGCAGGCTGAGGCAGCCAGCCACATCACGACGGAGGACCTGGTCAACCACCTCGGAAACGACGTGGCGTACCCGCAGGAGGGTTCGGACGCCTCGTCAAGACGAAAGATTCTGCGTGACCCGGCCAAGGTGCGGTTTGCCAGCCTGACTCTCACGCTTCCCAAGGCATCTCTTCTCGGCGAGGGTGTTAGTCTCACCCACTCGTTTTCCTACCCGGATGGGTCAGAGGAGACGGCCACCCGGGCTTCTTGCCTCTCCTTCCACCGGCTTCGTGTCCCTACCTTGATTGGCGTCAATGACAACGAGAGGACGGCCAAGCAGGTCGTCGTGGCCGATGTCGACATCGACCAGTTCGTATGCAAGGGTGATGTATACACGGGGATTGAATCCGTTATTGTCAAGGTAAGCAATCTAAGCTGGCTGGATATAAAAGAGAGACCGGATATCTAAAACACACCAACAGACCATGGAAGAGTCCTCATTCGAGACCCTCGAGGCCCTCGCTGCCACCCTCGCCGCCCAGCTCTCCAAGCACCTCACCTCTTCCGCATGCAACCCCTCTCCAGAGCAGTGCTGGCAGTTGAAGATTGGACTCGAAAAGCCTACGGCGATCCCTCTGGCTCAAGCCTCTCGTGTAGAATACAGAGTTGGCTGTAACGAGCTCTGAGGCAGATCAATTTTTGATCCCTCATCGTCGCCCCACGATGACCGACAGGGGGACGTCACCGCCGGTGACTTGCTGTATGAAGTCCTCCGGCGGGTCAAACAGCATGACGTGGAAATGCTCGACTGCGTGGATGGACTTTAAGCTGCTCCAGTTCCTGAACCATATCACCTGCGCCCCCACGAGCGTGAGCAAACGGACTTTTTTCTCTCCCCCCCTTTTTAAAAGCATGATGCACAGAGTGAAGGACTTACCGTATCCCGCGGCATGTGAGCACGAAACGCCCTGTCCACGTACCCATCCACCTTTCGTCTCGTCGCGTCGCTCAAGTCCCCCGTCGCCGGGTCCTCTTCCAAGTCGTATTTCGTCCACACGATCAAATGTTTGATCCGCGGGTCGATACCGTACGGCCAGTCGTTGTGCAGCACCTTCAGGTCTTCCTCCAGCTCAAAAGGCTTGCCTTTCGGTGTGATGGGCGCCTGCCATCCCAGCCTGTGCTTCAGGACAAAGTTCATCACGCTTCCGTGCGCCTGGATCAGGTCGTAGATGAAGACCCTGTACTGTCTCAGGTCGGAGGGCACGCGCTGGAACAGCTCGAGCTGGTTGGTGGCCGTCAGGAGCCGCACCTCGGCCCACGACTGTGCGTGGTAGTCGGCGTCGAGCGTGCTCAGGATGCCGATGTCCTTGTCGCCCAGGTTTCGGAGCGCCGCGGGACACTCTGCTGTTCTTTCACCTGGTGGAATGTTGACTTGCCAGTACGGCAACGGGGTGTGCGTGACGACGGTGGGGCCGTTGGGGCGGATGTTGGGCATGGTGGCAGTTCGAGTGAAGCGGAATTGAATGTGAGACTCTGAAGAAATATGGTCTTCGGCTCAGGTAGCATGAAATTGTCAATGAGATTAAAGACTGGTTTGGCCAGTGGTCCTCGTCAGGAAGTGCATTCACGTTTCCGAGTGATAGGCTGGCGTTTCGATGGGATTGTCCAAAGAAGAAGTAGAGGGCGCGTTGGACAGGTCGGCTTATAGTGTATCAATTGCTGAAGCCGAACCCTGGCAAATTGATGCAATCAAAGATGCTAGATTCGGACGTTGCATTCCTTGTCCAGGCTGGACCCGACCGGGTTCAGCAGGAAGAGCGGTCGGTGAAGGGCGGGCCTAGTCATCTCCACCTGATCCGGTAGACCACGTGCATTCTCGGGACAGGAGCCGAACGTGGTTCCGGCGCGCCTCCTTATTTCCAATCTTGACATGGGTTGCAACGGCCGTTTGCGTTAGTTGGTCCTACGACAATGAAACGGCGGATGATCAATTTCGATAAGAGTAAACCGGGGCATGGGTAAGTTTCAAAAGACGCTGCGTATTGCCTATTAAATGCTATGTAATGGCTGCATGATGGTGACTAGCCCCTTCACACGTTGGTGCAGACAATCAAGTTCGATACTCATGGAGCCCGCCCATCGTCTAAAAGGGGTAGCAAGCCGAGAGACGACCTGACCTGCGTAGGTTTCCCCGGCCAAACAGCAAACTTCAAACGTGAAAAACAAACATTTTAGTGCTCGAGCAGACGCAAGCTTCCCTGGACGACCACGTTCTCAAGAATGGATCCGGGGGGGATGTCAATGGTGCTGCCCTCCGTCGCCACAATGATGACGGTGCCCTTGAGCGTCACGCCGCGGCCGAGGTTGACGCCACCCGTAATGGTGAGATGGTCCAGCTCGATGATCTTGGGGATCGACGGAATGTGCTTCTGGAAGTCAGAGACCTTCTTGAAGTCGCTGCCCAGCTTGATCAGGGGAGCGTCGCCGAAGCGGGACGAGCTCATTTGAAGCTGGCCGTGCTTGACTGTGTAGAGGTCGGACTTGACGAGCATCAGGTCAGAGCACGTCTTGACGGGCAAGAAGCGCCTGCGGGGGACGTTGACGCCGTGGGCGTTGTTGAAGTGACGGATGGCGGCACCGACGGCCGTCTCGAGCTGAATGATGGAGATGTCCGACTCGCCCTTCTTATCGCCGGGGATGGTCTTGCCGTTGGGGATGATCTCCATCTCGAGCTCGTCGTTCTCCACGACGCGCTTGATGGCCTTCAGGTTCAGCCAGATGTTGTTCGTGTTGAAGTACTTGAACTTCTTGATCGACTTGAACTCGTTGACGTGCTCCTTGGGCACCTGAGCAATCTCGAGCAGGCGGGCCTGGCCCTCGTAGTCAATGATGGTACCACCCTTGACATCAGCCTTGGTCTTGTTGGTCAGCTCCATGATGTACTCAGACTCGGTCTGAACCATGTGCTGCAGGATGCGAAGATCGACAACGGCGCCCAGGTTGTCGACGTTGGAGAGGAAGACAATCTCGATGCCACGCTCGATGAGCTGGTCCAGAATGCCAGAGTTGTAGAGGGACTCGAAGACGTCACCGTGGCCGGGGGGGTACCACTCGGAGACGGACGACTCAAACTTCTTGGGGACGGGCAGGAGAGAGTCCTTGAGGATTCGGGGGTAACGGGACTGGTTGAAGGTGAGGATGTCGACGTTGTGGCCCTCGTACTTCTTGATGATGGAGGCGGTGTCATCGTCGGTGTTGAACGAGTTCATCAGGATGAAGGGCACGTTGACGTTGTAGGTGCGGTTGAGGTACTCGATCTGACGGACGGAGAGGTCGAGGAAGGACATGCCGTCACGAACCTCGATGACCGACTTGGGACCGACGCAACCCATGGAGGTACCGAGACCACCGTTGAGCTTGAGAACAGCCAGCTTGTCGAGGAACTGGACGGCCTCCGTGTTGGCGAGATCCTCGTAGTCGACGACCTGGCCCTGGGCAGGGGGGGCGATGCGCTCCCAGTCGCTAGAGGGCGGATCAGCAAACAGTCGCTTCAATTGGTTCTCCGGAAAGGGTAGACTTACACAGCGTTGCCCTTGGCCTTGTCGTTCAGGTAGCGGCGGAAGAGGGCGAAGAAGTTGTCCATCTCGGTGTCGAACAGCTACAAAATGTCGGTCAGTGCACGCCCCCCAGAGCATCAAGGGCTCAATTGACTTGCCTTCTTCTCCTCGGGGTCCTCAACGGACTCGGCGAGCTGGGTGAGCGCATTGCGCATCTGGGCAGCGGCGACATTGGTAGAGGTGTTCTCGAAGGCCTGAGAGACAAGTTAGTGGATTGAACATGGAGTCTGTGTCGGTCTGGTTGATGATGCAAAATCAATTGGAGACTGTCAAGCTTTTCGGGGCTGAACAATCACCGGGTGCGCTGCTGAAGGACTGCGGACAACAGGACGCGGGGAGCAAGGATGAAGCAGGCTCATCGAGGCAATGCGGTGACAGGAATACATCGTCGGAGACTCGACGAACTGCATGACAGCGGGCGTGCGGGAAAAGGGAAGGTGCTCACCATGTGCGACCTCGTCTTGCCGTGGTGGCGCGAGGTGAACTCCTGGTCGTTGCCAGCCTCCTTGCCAGCGCCGGCAAGGGGCGACAGGTGGGTGGGCAGCGCGCTCTTAATCGCGGAAGCCATTTTTGGACTGAATGTGGTGGGTTTTCTCGTCGAACGATGGGTGCGAGAGAGAGAGAGAGAGAGAAAAAGGGGTCGAAGGGGTCCGGCGAGCGAAGTGACGAAGCCAGAAAAATGTGTGTTTCTCGTTGAGGTTGAGAGGGATGGAGGGGGAAAGCGAGCGAGGGATGGCGGGGTTCGCAGAAGCTCAAGGGGCCTTGATTGTCCTGTGCTGCCTATGCCTGACGTAATTGGTGGTTAGCTTTGGTGAACCATTTTCTCCCGTCCGTCCCCTACGCCAACGAGCGAGAGGGACAGCGCCGGCCACCGTTACGGGCAACATGCTCCTGAATCCCGGCTGGCGCCCGCACCTGGCCTGTGTTCGCCTCTCACAGATGGCCGGAGACAGGCCCAGAGATCCATTGGAAGGCGGTCCAGACTGGGTGCAGGCCCATCCGAGGGGCGATCGGCAGACACCTGGAAGAGAAATGGGGTCCGACTTACCTTGACTGGTGGATGGGTTGCGAGAGATGGAGAAGGAGGGGAGGGGGGGGAGAAGACGGTCTAGCAACGAAGGGGGCGACCAGATGATTTTATGTTTTATCACAAGCCGGACGAACGAGCCTGGCAACAAGGTAGCTCAGGAGGTACACGTAGCGGGCTGGCTTCCTTGGTCAAGCTACCTGGTACTAAGTATGGATCGATCTTCCATCACTGTGGGAACTGGAGCTGCCTTGCCAATGTCCAATTTCCTGCATCCTCGTCGGCCTCTGGGCCTCTGGGCCTCCACGCCCCCGCCTCCATTCAAGATTCCGTGTCCCACTTTGCTGTGCGGCTACGGGATTCTAAGGAGAAATAAAAAAGCACCGCAAGGCACCATAATGCCATACAAGTAATGCCTCCACTGTGCAAACCTGGCATCCGCAGCTGGGGGGGGGGNGGGGGGGGGGGGGGGGGGGGGGGGGGAGGTGCCGCGAGCGTATGGTGGCGCTCCAGGCCGCATCTTGGTGCATTTGTCGACATGATATCCCGGGTCCTGCCCCGGCGGTGCCCCCCCACCCTCTCACCCATTTGCCGCCCAACCGCCCAACAGAGCGAGAAATTCCCCCTCCATTGCCCCCCTCAACCCTCCATCAGCCTTTCGCCCATCGCTCAAATCCGATGGCCAGTCTAGACGGCCCTTTAGGACCACCGTTCCGTCTTTCGCTGCAACAGCCCACCCTAAACTTTCCGACTCGGCACCATTTCGCATCTTCACGCATCTCCGACACGAGAGACAAAACTTCGGAATCCAGAAGCGAGAAGCGAGAAACGAGAAACGACGGGGGGGGGGACGCCGCCGCCGCCGCTGCCTTTCGTGATTTTCCCCCCACCGGCCCTGTTGCACGGGAGCTAGTGACAACAAGAGATCCGGGCGAAAGCTATGGCCGCACCTCATTCCATCATGCAATTTACCCTCCCGTCCAAACGGCCCCAGCTGCGATACGGTGCAGATTAGCAGATTAGTCCTAGGATCACCATCACCTGCGATGCTCGCCTGGTGAGGCTAGCGCCCTCGCCGCTCTCGCTCTCCCTGATGCTCCTGACGCTCACAAGTAGGCTTTCGTCTAAGCATCAGCCACAGCTACGACATGTGAACCGTGCACCGTGTGTGCATAAATGCTGACACGCCTTTTTTCTGATACTGGATCCCGCCATCGCATCCACCACAAGATGACGCATCACCATTTTCCTAATTAGGGAATTTCAACTACGACGTCCTCCAAGTGTCAGAATGAACCCCACGGCGAGCATGCTGAGATATCCTGTCGCCATGCCGTGCCATTCTCAACAGATTCAGGTGTAGGTGGTTCTGCTCAGATGTTCAAAGCTATAAGTACGTAGAATATCTCGCCTCAGATATTCCTGAATTCACCCTCTTCGTATGGAGTAATCAACTGTTCACCCCTGATATCCCTTTCTACATGATTCTATGATTCTACACATGTCACCTTCCCTCATCGCAACGAAAATGACACCCGACACTCTCTCCCTCCAAGGCAAGGTTGCCATCGTCACAGGCTCCGGCCGCGAAAATGGCATCGGTGCAGGCATCGCCCTCGCCCTCGCCCGCAATGGTGCTTCCGTCGTAGTCAACTATGTCTCCGACTCGACCAAGCATCGCGCATTCAACGTGTGCGAGACCTTGCGCAAAGCCGGGGGGCAGGCCATCGCCGTGCAGGCTGCCGTGGACACGATCGATGGAGCTCGAGACCTTGTGAGCAAGACTCTTGAAGGTTTCAAGACGGATCACATCGACATCTTAGGTATGCGACGCCACGATACTTCGAGTGTTCTTCGTCGGCATCAAGCTGAACCCTTCTCTGATAGTCAACAACGCTGGCACCGCCTTCTTCAGCCCAGTCACGGAGGAGCCGGACGTCGAACAACTGGCCAAGGTCTTCCAGCTGAACGTTCTGGGCCCATTTTACATGGTCAACAGCGTTGTTCCACACATGCCCCCGGGTGGCCGCATCATCAACATCAGCTCTACCAACTCCAAGAGGGGCAACGTCAACATTTCAACGTATGCGGCGTCCAAGGCGGCTTTGGACAATCTGACATGGACGTGGGCCGAAGAGGTACGTTTACTAGCTTTTGCCAGCCATTCGCTGCCACAGATGCTTGCTTCCTCTTCTTACCTGGCTACTCGATCAGTCAGGATGCGTGCCGAAGCTGCTGTTTGGGCATATCGCTAACTCCATTTGCCTTTCTCACAGCTCGGCCGGAGCAAAGGTCTCACCGTCAACTCGGTAGCCCCTGGCCCAGTATTGACCGACATATATCCAAAGGGGCAGGAGAAGGAGCTCATGGCCGCGGAGATGGCCATTACGAGGGCCGAGGACCGTGCCGGAACCCCCGCTGACATTGGTGATGCCGTCCTACTCTTGGTGAACGAAAAATCTAGGTGGATCACGGGCCAGTACATTGGTGTCAATGGAGGGGTTACACGCTAGAACGCCCACGTTGATTGAATCAGAGGCAGCACTTTAAGATTCCATGCAAGGTTTCCCATCTTCATCAGACTCGAAAAGAGATTCGCTTGTCCCCTCGTGTCGCTGTCAAGCTTGAGTTCGGCGGGATAAATGCGCCTCAACATCGCACCTGAGCTGTGCCATCTCCTGTACGGCCGCTTCTTCAACCCAGACAACTGTGCGCAGACAAGACAGTAAACTATCCCAAGACGGTAGCGACAGACATGACATGGTGTCCATGACCTTGTCCAGGAACCAAAGTCTATCTGGCCCTGCCTCCATCAACGTTTGTACTACTAGCACCCACAGCTTCAGCTCGGGCCGCCCAGCCCAACCTCGAGATTCGCATTGCGTCAGTAGTTGCCGCACGTGGTTTCTGCGCTGCGCGGCGCAATACAATTTATCGCCGGAGGTCGTGCTTATCACAGTGGACAGCAGAGCGAGGACGGACATCCGGACCAATTCTGCGCCTGCGCAAACCGGTGTCATGCGCGTTATGACCTCCTGTGGCCTCTCGTCTGGGTCAATGTAGATTATCATCCTTGGAAGTGATAATACGTCGTGCGCAAGTGTGCATACAGGTATTAGCAGATCCAATGTCATCCTATTGGCGTTCCATGCGTGATTCAGCAGGCTTGCGAGTTGCGAGGCTGAGTTCAAGGCCCTGTCGATGACAAAATTTGCTGTCTCGTCGAGCGACGAGTTCAAAGAGAATGCTTCAAAGGATGCAAAATGGCTCTGAGGGGGGTACCGGTTGGATCCTCGCGCATAGGGCAACACGCAGGAATGTCGCAGTGCCTGGAATCGCGGGGGGGCGTCGTTGACCAGCGAGCCGAGTACATCAGCCCTGCAAAGTACATTGTCAGTGGAAAGTCCGCCGTTATTGGAGAGCAGGCGTGAATACATACAGGAAAAGTGACTGGCGGACGGGAGGGCACGAGTCGAGAGCCTCGACACCGCCGCTGAGCTGCACAAGCTTGTCCAGCCCCTTCATGTGCATCGTCCATCTTTCGCAGTTTCGGACACGCATCTACTCCCGTCAGAACAAGTCCTCATTGCCTAGCAAATGGATATGATCTACTTACATCAAAAACCGCTAAGCATATGATAGTACCAATGACAGCATGGCAACCAGCCCGATTCTCTGGCGCGACAATCGATTTGCGAACAAGAGCGAGTGATTCTGTGTACTGCTGCATCTCATCCAGAGATGTCGCTTGGTCCAATCTATCTCTCTGTTGCAATGTGCTGCTGAGAGTCATATCCAACCTCTCGCGGAATCCATGGGCTGTGTCGGCCATCGCCAAGGTAAGAAGTCCCTCGGAAACCATGTCCATGGCCCAGAAGAGACGCTGAAAGTTGATGCAGACCTTGACGTCGCCCCAGTAGGACGGAACAGAACGCGGCAGAGACCTCGGCAAAGGGATGACGTTTTGACAAGCGGTTGGAGAGCGGACAGCGCTCTTCCGCCTTGATCGACCTATATCCTTCATGACATGGCGGCGAATTTTCCGTTGAGTAGTCTTGCTTTTGATTTGAGTTGGGCGTTCAATGTTCACGAATGTGAAGCTGGACGCCAAAGCCTGGCCCTCAAGGTCGATGGAAGCTTGCTTGCCTAGGGCCGCGGTCTGCACCTTGAATTTGAAGTTCATGGTGATACTGCTTCGGGCACCACATAATCTTTCGCATCGCCAGTCATCTGCTTACGCCTGTTGCAGTAATGAATACCACAGATCAACGGACCGGCTTAATCAAGATATAAAAGACGAGATACCCATGATGACACGACCTGACAAAAGGTAAGCCAGGAACGAAGTGGCTTGATCACATGACCCGTCCAGCAATGGATCGAGAATTGAGTGGGCTGAGATTTATGCAAGCGTGGCTAAGCTCTGTGAGCTGAGCCACTGGACAGAATATGGCGCTATGCAGTCAAGCATCGGGGTTAAAGCAGCGACACTTCAAAACGCGTCCATTTCAGGGGTCGTTCGGCTGCTTTATCAAACATTCTCGTTTCGTCCGGTCTAGACTGATGCTGTCACCCGGAAGAGCTTTTTATGGTCGAATGACGTCTCGCCATCTCCCCCATGTGCCATTTATACCTCTTCATGCCTGGACACACACCCCACCCCCCTGTTGGATCATGCTGTGCGACGTCGTTTTGTGATATTTCGTGATGTGGCTTCGAACATTGGTGCTTTCAATGAGCTGAAAGAGCTGGCATGTAAACAGTTCACATCTCCTTTACGCCACATGCGGTAGTCGTCGTCAGCCATGATCAATATTCGTAGCAGCCATCATTCAGATTCATAGGAGCTTGTATTGACATCCTACACCGTGTGTCCCGTGGGTATCATTTCGTAATTCAAACGCCATCCACCCTAGCAAAGCCCATTCCTCGTCATCATTTCTTCTTTCCCATCTTTTCCGTACAGACTGGGCAGTACCATGTGCCGTTGGGCTCGCTCTTGAGGCCCACGCAAGACCAATGAAACCACTCATAGGGGCAATCATCGTTGTCGCAGGCCACCATGTCGCCGAAGCTGACGTTCTGGCACGTGCAGTACTTCTTGTCATCTCCCGCTTCATCATCGTCCGCCTCGCCCATGCTCTCGTCGCCATCCGCATCTTTGGCCTCTCGGTTCGGTGTGCCACTGGCGCGGTCCAGTCGTCGGTCATCGCCATCGTCCATGCTTCCACTCTCTGCTTCGGACAGCTCGCTGTCAGCTGTGGATGCAGGTGAGTTTCTGCTGCCAGACTTCTTGACCCGCGACAGGGATGATTTGGGTGCTTTCTTGCGGCCCACACCGTTTGGCGTGCCTTTTCGACCAAGACCGGACACGCTCAGCGCCTTTTGGGAAGCCGACCGAGGACCAGCACTACCGGCACGTACGGTGGCGGCACCTCCTGGTCCCGCAGGACCTTTAGGGGTGCCAGGACCTAGGGACGAGTGCCTTGCCAGTCCACTGGATGCCGAGGGCAGGTTGCCTAGTCCTGAGTTGGCTCGAGGCCCACGCTTCGGGACACCGCTTCCAGGGCCCGCGGAGCTTTCGCGCGCCTGTCGGTTGAGGATCATGCTCGCCGCAGGTGTAGCCGGTGCTGATGCTGCATGCTGCTGTGCCTGAGCAGTTCGGACCTGAGGGTTGGTCGCCCGTGCGGCGGTCGGTGTCGACGAGTTCACGATGGGACCCAGAGGGGTCGCATTTATAACGGCAGCCGTCGAAGGGTGGCTGCTGGGGTTGACGGCGCGAGCGGATGGCGCAGAGTGGTTCGCGGCACTCGGGCGTAGGAGGGAAGGGCATTCGTCGGGGTCGTTGAAGCCAGGCTCGGCGCGGTCGTAGAGCAGCTTGATGTGCTGATCAAGGTTCCGTAGGTGTTTGTCCATGTTGGACTGCAGGCGCTGGGTCAAGGCAATCTTCTCGCTTGCCAGGCGGTCTGCGCGCGCAAAGTTGTCGCGTATCTGTGACCTCATGCCTTCCTCCCTGGGGTTGGCCTCGTGGCTGCCGTTGGCCTTGATCCATTTTTGTATCTTCCCGTCGCGGTCGTCAACGAGCTTCACGCATTCTTGGTACTGTCTGTCCTTGTCGGCGATCTCGTCTTGCATGAAGCGGATTTCTTCGGGGAGGTTCTGGACGCGGTTGATCCAGTCATCGAGGACAATAGCTGGGTCGAGGGCCTCGGCCTGCGGCATCTTCCTGACCCAGTCGATCGACAGATCGTCTCTAGGCATCGTGTTAACGGAGGGGCCGCGCCCCGATGTTCAGTGAAGTAGGCGCGATGCGAGAAGCAGGTTCGATGGGTGGCAGCAGGCAGGCGCGGAAACAGCTAACAGGGCCAGAGAGAGAGAGCGCCAGGCAGAGAAGGCAAGGCAGAGAGGCAGGCTGGGTAGACGCGGTGGTGGATCGCGAGACGCGGCGAGCAGAGGAGCGAGCGGAAATGCGAGCAAGGTAGTGCAGAGTGGGTGGGATCGGGAAGGGTGGCACGCGATGATGCCAGGGATGGCGTGGGAGGCAGGAGGTGGGAGGTGGATGTAGGAGGTGGTAGGAGGTGGGAGGCCAGCGTCGTATGCAAATGGCAAGTGACAATTGTGACTTGGCTCACCTGTGGGAAAGGGGGGATGGGATGAAGTGAATAAGAAAAGATGGAGGTTGGGAAACAAGGTCGATGTGGTGCGATGCGCTTGCACTCGTAGAACAGTCTGTTGATACGAGCGGCGGGACGAGCGAGGTGTGCGCCGTGGTCAGCGGGATCCGGCTTTGCGAGCGAGGAATCGGAGGGGAGGTCGTGGAAAAGAGGTGACATGGAAATTTCAGCCTCCCCGGTTTGCCTCCAATGGTAGGTGGCATGAGGCATCCATCTGGCGACATGAGTCGCAGGTAGCTGGGATGCCACGGTACCGGGTGAATGTACTGTGTGCACTAACAGTCCGAGGTATTGCATCTCAAACTGGACTGGCTGTCAAGTCGCCAGGATGGTGGGGTCCACTCTGGAGACTAGAACCGTGGGCGCAACCATTTTGCATGTCCCACATCCCCACGTCTACCGACAGTCAGCAGGGTACCACTGAGTCGAAGAACAATGAACATGTACCTAACAGGCCTGGTAATCAAGCCTGTGAGCCAAGTACCGTGCATCCGTGGATCTCGGTAGGCGCGCCGACTTCGACATCTTCAACACCACAGCACCTCACGACACTTTGCGACGGAAGCCCGGCAAATCGTGCTTCATATGCAGCCGATTTTCAATTGATCTCTGCGTACATTCAAGCTATATCCTTCCAAGGATAGTAAGTCTTCTAGACTTCCCGGCCAACAGTCTCCGCGCCTTCGTTCCTCCTCACGACTCGGTCTCATCTCATCGTCAAACCTCGCCCACACTTGGGCCTCTGGAGGCTCCCCCACGAGCACTGCTCGCCCCCATCAGCACCATGGCCAACGTAACGCCGCCGTACAAATTCCGGTCCAAACCAAGTTACCTACCACACACCATCGGCACTGATCCCATTGTCGAGGAATACAGCATCCCCCTCGGCCGCCCAAGCGATGAAGACAATGCCAAGTACTTTGGCAAATGCAAGCGTTATGCGCAGGAGAATGGCGTGACCCGCCCGAAGGGCTACAATGTCTCTTTCCACGTCAACCCGGAGATGGAGAAGCACCATTTCGGCCAGACCCATCCCATGAAGCCCTGGCGTCTCACGCTGTCGAAGAGCCTCGTCTTCTCATACGGCATGAACTTCGCCATGGACAACTACACCTCGCGCGCCGCAACGTTCGAGGAACTCAACAGCTTTCACTCAAAAGACTACCTCGACTTCCTGGGCACCGTCATGCCCGAAGCCCAGCCTAGAGACATCGAGAACCCCACGCCCGAGCTCATGTTCAACCTGGGCGGCTCCGACTGTCCCCTGTTCGAGGGCCTGTACGACTACTGCTCCATGTCGGGCGGCTGCTCCCTGGACGCGGCGCGAAAGATCTGCTCCAAGCAGTCCGACATCGCGATAGCCTGGGGCGGCGGTCTTCACCACGCCAAAAAGTCAGAGGCCTCCGGCTTCTGCTACATCAATGACATTGTCCTCGCCATCCTCCAGCTCCTGCGGTGCTACCCCCGCGTTCTCTACATCGACATTGACGTCCACCACGGCGACGGCGTGGAGGAGGCCTTCTTCTCCACGGACCGGGTCATGACGGTCTCCTTCCACAAGTACGCGCCAGATAGTTTCTTCCCCGGTACGGGCGCGCTGGACGACAACGGCCCCAAGAACGAGCACAACCCCGGCGCGCACCACTCGGTCAACGTGCCCCTTAACGACGGCATCACCGACGAGCAGTACCAGTGGCTCTTTGAGAACGTCATCGGCAAGTGCATCGAGAAGTTCCGCCCCAGCGCCATCGCGCTGCAGTGCGGCGCCGACTCGCTCGCCGGCGACCGCCTCGGCAAGTTCAACCTCCAGGTCCAGGGCCACGGCACCTGCGTCGAGTTCTGCAAGAAGTTCGGCCTGCCCATGATCCTCTTCGGCGGCGGCGGCTACACGCCCCGGAACGTCGCCCGCGCCTGGGCCTACGAGACGAGCATCGCCGCCGGCATCCAGGACAGGATCGCCCCCATCATCCCGAACCACACGCCCTGGCGCGACCAGTTCCGCTACGAGGAGCTCTTCCCCACCCTTGAGCAGATCCTCGGCGAGCCGCGCGTGAATAAGAACCCGCAGAAGCGCCTGCAGGAGATCGTGCAGCACGTCAACGAGCAGCTGCGCTTCGTCGAGGCCGCCCCCAGCGTCCAGTCCCAGGTCATCCCGCCCGACCTGGGTGGCATCCGCGACGAGGTTGAGGCTCAGCTGCGCGAGGAGAGGGAGGCGAGGGACGATGGGCTGAGGAAGCTGCGCGAGGAGGCCATCGGTATTCCCATGGAGCTTTGAGAGAGAGAGAGAGAGCCGCTGAAGTAGAGTGGGAGGGTTTATGGTGTTTGTTGCGAACCCGGCATGGAGTTATAGGACGAATGCATGATTTGTACACGCAACCATAAGAAAACATCCCGCACGTGATTGATGCCGCCAGATGTCGCAACACAGTTTCTTCATATCAAGATATCGTAGCCTGAGCCTGCGTCGTGTCACTTTGTCATCATGATTAAACTCAGGGAAGTAGCCGATACAGTCAAATATCTTGATATATAAAACTGACCCAGCAAGCATCGTAAAACTCCATCCCCGTAGTGCTCGCGAAACCCCCTGTTGCCAAAAAATCTGACTGCATGTGGCCTTGAGCCTTCAACGCCTACCCCCCCTGTTCATGACAACTTTGAATACTTGGACCCAATCTAAAGCCGTCCCATAACAGTAAAGCTAATGCAGCAGATATGCAGAATCTAGCCCAAAAGCTATTGATGTCTCCGCACCGCGTCTTCGGCCTCGATTTCCAGAAGCTTTCGACGGATGCCACTCGTCCGGAGGCCGACAAAGCCAACAAGAAGCACTCCCACGGCAAACCCTGCCGCCAGCAGTATAACGTTGACAGGCACCGGATCCCCGCGGAATGTCTGGTGGAACAGAAAGTCGAGCCCCGACTGAGAGAAGTTCAGCAAGCCCGAAAGGCAGATGATCGTGCCGTACACGGTGCCGAAGGTGCGGAAGCCGAAGACCTTGGCGCTGTAGTCTGACACGGCTGTGTAGTAGAACGGTCGGTAGAGGACGAAAAGACAGATGCCGAGGTAGGCGGCCCACGTGTAGGGGAGGATACCCAGAACGCCGATGGCGGTGGCGATGGTGACTAGGACGGTGAGCACGATAAACGTGCTGGTGTGATCGAGAAACAACCCGATAAAGGGGATCGACAGTATACCACCGACGGGCAATGCGACGTCGAAGAAGTTGTTCACCTCAATGGCCTGCTCGAGGTTCCCGAAGATGGCCTCGTACTGCGCGCGGATGGTGGCAACAAAGTAGTTGATGCGAGTCATCTGGATGACTGTGAACAGGCAGATGAGAATGAACCAGGGAGACGCAATCTGCTGGAGAGCTGTATTGGCGTGCATAACGCCCCAGACACCCGAAATGGCGTTCTTCTTCTCCTCGCGGCGGGCCTGCTCGTCGGCGCCCTCAGCGCCGATCAACTGTTGCGTGTCGTCAAGAACGGTCTGGCGATGAGTGCGCTGTTCCTCGCGGAGCAGAGCTGTGTTCTCGTCAACCTGGTCATCCAGCGGGTCGTCCCTCTCGATGGCAGCCTCAACCTCCTCTGCCTGTTCAGCAAGATCGCCCATCGTTTTGTAAGACTGCTTGGGCATCAGGGTCAACTGTACGATGAGGATGAAGGCGGGCACGACAAGGTAGGCGAGGAAGAATCTATGGTAGCCAAAAGTACCCTCCGTGGCCTGGAAGATAAGGCGGTAGACGAGGAAAAGCGCGCTCGAGGAGTCGAATGCGCCGGTCAGAAGGGCGAGGATAAGGCCGGAATGACGGGGGAAGGCATTGGAGAGCTGGAACGACGAGATGAAAGTGAAGGGCCCGCCGAGCGCGAGAAGCAGGTAACCCAGGAGAAACCCGTCGAATGGGACCTGATCTGCGTAGGCCATGAGAAGAGAACCGGAGGCAAGAAAAAGACTGCCCAAGATGCCGCACACACGCGGGCCGAAGTGGTCAAGGATGGCGCCTACAGGCAGAGCTGCGACATTGGTAGCGACGGCGGCCACGGTGAACATGAGGTTCAAGTGTATCTCGACACAGGTATCCCCATGAGTAGCACCAGACTTATCGCCGTAGCAGATGTCTCGATAGGCGCCTTCTGCCTTGAGCACAGGCTTCAACGCGGCATAGCCAAAGACGACGCCAGCAGCGAACAAGCAGTAGACCACGGTGATGGCGATCTGGACTACGAGGCAGATCCGGGATTAGCAAAGACAAAAACAAACATGAAGGAATCGCGAGACTCACGAATGCGCTTCCACTGCGGCACCTCGAAGGCGCTCACAGCTTGAATAACATCGGATTTGAAGGCCGGAGGATCCCACTCGTCGGGCAAGGGGTTGAAACTAAGCTTCCTGGCCCGTATGCTGGAGGCATCGCTTCCACGCCTTGAGCCTGGATGATGGGGTACAATCTGAAAGGTTTCCAGAGATGCCACGCGGTGTAGCGACATATTGGAAGCTCTGGTCGCACAACTCGGAAGGTCGAAGTCGGGCGGGGATCGAGGGAGATAAGAGATGAGGGTGGTGAGGATGCTGGGCAGAGGATAGATTGGGGCGTAACAATGTGGAGGAAAGACCAATTCTCAACCTCAACCCGTCCCTCTAGGATTCCCGCCAATGTCTGTATCCAAAGAGAGAAAAAGAAATGGTACCAATGCAAAGCGAGGTGTGAGAGAGAGAGAGAGACAGTGAAAGCGGCGATGGTTCACCTGCGATGGCGTCACTACTACGACAGACATGCACGGGACCTGCTTATCTATTCAGGAACCGCCAATGCCGCGCTCCCCACCCCCATCATGTACGGTGCCAGCCACCAAAGATAAGGCAAATTGAACGTCATCGCATTGCGCATCGAATTATATAGGCAGGCCAAAGCAGTGAAGTACATACACGGACGAAGTATCATCTGATCCAATCCCATAGCACATGATCGCGCCAAAGTCGGAATCTCCATCAGAACACCCTCCTGCGGCGCGCTGCCAAACACAACCAGCGAAAGACAGCACGCCATAACGCAGCGCAGAGCAAAAACACACACAAACTCGGAGCCAAACAACAAAGGAAAATGCCCAGTAATGGACTGCTGACGATCCGGAAACGTCGTTGTCGTCTTCTTCTCGAGTACCTTACTGTCCTCTTCTCCGATCCGATGTCTCCGCACGCCAACCCGTCTCTCCAGCCTGTACATTTCCAACTGACGAAACGTATGCACAGCTAAATCCAAGTGAGATGAAGGGAAAAATGCGCGAAACCTAACATGAAGATGCTGCCAGACAAGCTCGGCCCTGTCCACTCCGGGGCCCAGGGTATCCTCCAAGGTATCAACAGTCACGCCTCCGAAGCCAGAGCCAGAGCCAAATGCAAATGCCGCCACCGCCGTCTAGTTCTTGTAGAAGCGGATGATGGCCTCGCCCTTGGTCGAAGCCAGCGTTGTCTGTGCGCGGTTAGCTGCGTAGTTCTCCACGCGAGGGGGCAGGTGTCTACTTACGGTGCAGCCGGTGCTGCCGCCACCGGTGTACTGTCCGTTGATGAGGGCGCACTTGGAGTTGACGTCGCCAATGATCTCAATGTTGAAGTCGAGCTCGGCCGTGCTGGTGGGCAGGTTGGGGAAGATGGAGATGTAGGTGTTGCCGTCGGCGGCCTTGCCGGTACCGACGTTGATGGGGGCCCAGTTGCCGGCGCCCTTGGGGTCGAGAGGGCTGTTCCAGGTGCAGGCGTCCTCGACGCTGTAGCCCTTCTTGTTGACGTAGTACTGGGCGGTGGTGGGCAGGTTGTTCCAGACGTAGTAGTCGTCGGCGGAGGGGTTGGTCAGGGCGACCTTCTCGCCGGGCTGGGGAATGGTGGGGATGACCATGGACTCGGAGCCGGGGTAGTCGGTGCGGCAGACGCACGAGATGTCGTCGAGGTCGTTCTGGATCCAGACGCCGCCCGCACCCTTCTCGCAAAGCGTGTCGTGCTCGGGACGGCTGAGCTCAAGGTAGCCCTCGTCGTTGCAGTAGAGGCCACCAATGGACTGGAGCGTGTCACCCTGGGCGCTGGGCCACTGGGTCTTCTGGTAGCCGACGGGGCAGGCGTACGAGCAGAAGGAGCCGGGGGTGCAGCCCTCCTTGACGGCCGTCTCGATGTAGCCGATGGAGGTATCGCCGACGGTGTACTTGGGGACCTTCTGGATGCCGGTCCAGCCATCGGTGCCGAGGTAGTCAATGGCGAGCGCGCCGTAGTCGGAGGGGAACTGGGAGCACTTGACCTTGCCGCTCTCGAACTTGGAGTCGATGCCTTGGCCACCCTTGCTGCTGCTGCCCTTGTTGCTGTTGTCGACCTTGACAGCGGTGGTGGTAGGGGGAGGGGCAACCGAGCTGGTGGTGGGCGTGGGCTCGGGAGTGGGCTCGGGGGTCGAGGTGGACAGTTCCTTGGACTCGAAGAACTGGGCCGCGATGACAGCGGTCTCGAGAGGGGCCTCCGAGGTGGACGGGGGAGGAGGAGGAGGAGGCGGGGTGTAGGACGGCTTGCTCTCGCCGATGACGACGAAGAGGCCGTCCTCGATGCCCTCCTTGGCCTCCTCGGCGGACACCTGCTTGCCACCGAGCTCGTACAGGGTGACGGTCGGGCCAACCTCGTAGACGACAACTGGGTCAGGCTCGCGCTTCTCGACAGGCGACGCGACGTGCTTCTTGTGAAGCTGCTGGTGCTGGTGGTGAGGCTGGGCGGCCACGGTGACGGCGAGCGTCGCCGCGAAGGCGAGGTGGGTGATGGACTTCATGATGCTTGGCCAGGGGTTTGTGCGAGTCTGTCGTTCGCTGTGTCTTTGTTTTGCGTATCGGGATGATTGAGGTGAAGATGATGGCGATGTGTACACGTCGTGCCTTGGTTCGATAACGAATGAATATGCGCTGGCCCTGGTTTCAAAAGAATGTAATGGAGAGCGAACTCTCGAGTTGGAAGTGACAGAGGCGAGGCGCAACGAGCGGAACGAGTGAGGCTTCGTTGGACGAAAAAGGAGTGGGAGAGAGAAGCAAAGCGGAGGCGGACGGAGGGATCAGGCGAGAAAACATGGATTGCGACGAAGGAAGGGGAGGCCTGTCCGTCTGTTCCCCCCTTGCGCCCCAAGCCCAACCCCAGGCACTGCCAGGCTCTCCCAGGCTCTCCCAGGCACTCACTGGCACGCCCAGGCAAACCCCCCTCCGAGCTGCCATGGCTCATCCCTGGCGGTCGCCTCGGGGCATTGGCCCGTGCCATCACAATCGAGGTGGGCTTGGCCAGGGCTCACCGACGAGGGAGATTGCGCTGCTTTCCCAGCGTCTTGGAGGGGGGCGGGGCGGCAACGACTGGAGCAACAGCTGGAGCCACGACCGCCCCACCCGCTCGCCCATTTGGCGCACTTCTGCAGGTACGCCTGCGACGCGGTTGGTTCGTCCCGTGGCCACCGTTGCGCTAACAACCGACTTCATCTCGAATGACCCAAACTCGAACCTCTCACGAGCCCCCCATCTCATCTTCACCGTGGAGCACTCTTGCGCGTCCCGCACTGCAGAGAGAGATAGACAGATGGGAGATGGGGGGGCATGCCGGCACTTCATCTTCGAAATCTTGTTGCGTCCTTCCCGCTCCACGATGTCCTCCTCCCGCCCCTCTCCTTGTCCCTTGTCTCTCCGAGAATCGAAACAAACTTGAACTGAAATGGCGTCCTCCAAGTGGAGGTCGGTGCACACGACCCTGTCATTGGCCATCCGCGCTTCGACGCGACCACGGGCCATGAGAGGTCTGGATCGACACCCAATCATAACACCTCCCTGTCCGCCAAGCCCCGAGATCGCCCAATCAGCCATCGGCGAACTTGCCTGATATCGACACTGCAAAATGGGAGCAATAATAGGGGTATCATCTCGGATGGACGGCCTCGAACGACGCATGAACGACGATGACGAACATGTCCACGACAGCCATTTCGTCGCGCGCGGTCGAGTCAGTCCAGTGCCGCCGCCAATGACGACACACCCGGTCAGACATGCTTCTCACGATCGCCGCCTCCGAAAACCCTCATCCATTGTATGCGCCAATTCCTGCCTTCCCTCACATTGGAATGCTGCTGGGTCGTCGGCCGTAGCACGTCAAACCTGCGCCACAACACATCTTCACCGCCATTCCAGCACGGCATTCCTTTTCCTCTCAAGACCGGGTCACAACAAACCAACAAAGGGTCAGCAGAGCCTCCGTCGCGGGATTGCATCTTGTGGCATTGTTCTCTAGCTACCAGAATTTCCGTCGTCGCCATCGAGGCACGCAAGCACACAAAGACCGCTTCCCTCATGCGGATATGACCACAAATCAAACAAGCAAACAAGAACGGATGAGCTCGCTGTAAATCAATGCCCTTAATGACCACGCCCATCCGGGAGGCTAAATGCCTCCAAATCATCAACCCAGAACGCCTTGCCATGGTCGCTGACGCTACCCTCGCCCTGAAACCAGAGCCAACCGTGTGGTATCGAATCCACCCAACGCCAGTATTGATCACGAGTACTCTTCAGTAGTACCCTTGTCCTCACCTATGTTCTCTTCATTCCTTTCCTTCGTGCGCTTAGTCCTCGCCCTCATTCTCACTAGCCGTCGCCGTGTCCTCGTCGACATCCGTGTCGGGCTCATCATCATCGTCTTCGTCTTCGTCGCTATCGTCGTCGTCCGCTGTCATGTTGAGCCCTGGCACGGCCTCGTACTGCACGTAGTCGCCATGAACCCATCGTTTGCTGACAGGGAGCTGGTAGGGGTCGAACGGGAAGTAGGGGTCCAGTTGGTGCGCCTCCTCGCCTTGCGAACCTCCCGTGTCTCGCAGAGCGCCTCCGTTGCCATAAGTGTCAGACACGAATTGCGACAGACGAAGGCGCTGATTTTCGGCCAGTCGCGGGAAGATATACATCAGCCCCAGCTTGTGTGCAAGCGTGGCAAATTCGTCCACAATAGCGGGCGAGCATATCTTGAGAGGATTCATTCTGCAATAGACGTGGCTCGCAAGCTCCTCCTTGAGGCCGTGGATCCACTCCAGCTCATGACCGAGGTAGGATGACGCGTCGTCGGGATCGACGTGCTCGGGAGCAGAGACAACCAGGTCTTTCCAACGAAAGCAGTACACGTAAAGAATAGCCTGAGCCATCGAATAGTAAATTTGGTGTCGCTTCATATCGGGTCCTCGTGACTGGGCGTCGTGCCTAAGCCGATACGTCTTCATCCGCGCAAGCAAGAGGTTGAAGATGGTTCTGACCAAGTCGCCTGGCACGTGGGCTCCTCTCGCGACGAAACCTGCAAGATACGTCGCCGCAGCTTGTCGTACGAAGGCTGGTCGATTTTGCTCGGTGAAGATATGCATCAAGGAGCCCACAAAGGTATCGCGCAGCCTCTCCGAGAGTTGTCCGAAGTGGAAGAGGAGGAATTGTGTGTGGCGTGACTTATATGTTGGCAGCACGAATTTGCCAAAAGACTGGACCAGCAAGGCGTATTCGTAATAGGCATCGTCCGATTCAGGGTCGGCGAAGTGCGGGGTGTAGTACTCGAAGAGTGTGTCGAGGATGGCATCCAATTTTTCAACGTTGCTCTTTACGGTCCGCGCCTTCTCCTCTTGCTCGTCAACGTCCGAATCGTCACTGTCCACTGATTCATCGTCGTCGTCATCATCTTCCTGATCGTTCTCGTCTCCCTCCCAAGAGCCTGTATTTGATGACTTGCCCAGTGCATACGCAACAGACGCCGTAAGCTCGTCGTCCAGGTCTTCCAAGTCAACCTGCATCTGTACGTCGATAGCCACCAGCCGTTGCAGGATGAGGTCCACAATGTCCAAATCCAACTCGCTGGCGTACTCTTTGAGGGCAAGCAGATTCTTGACGTAGGCAACGTGGGCGCGTTGGGAGTCGTCAGCGAACGGGAACTTGGCGCTAATCAATGTTCGTAGTACTGGTGTCGCGGCGGGGAACATCTTCAGTAGGTATCGTAGGGCGCCGTGTAGCCGCTCGCGCATGGCTTCTCGGGTAACGGGAGGGAAGTCTGGCACGCTCCAGTCGACGGAACTGAAGTGCAAGAACTTCTCCATGATGGTGGAGAGTACAAGCGATAGGTAGGAGCCCTGGGCGCTGACCAAGGCAGCCATGAGTTGAAGGTAGACCTTGTAAAAGTTGTCGTCGCGGCCGAGCCAAGACACTTGGAGGACATTCCTCACAAGTCCATTGCAGGCTCGGTTCTTCAGAAGGGGCACACAGTTGGTCAAGGCCAAGATGTAGACCTTGAGCTCTTGCGGCTTGACAAGATTGTCATTCGCTTGCTCAGAGGGAGACTTCCGCTTATCGTTGGCGAAGATCTCCTTCAGATTGTCATACTCGCCATCTTCGCCCATCAGATGTTCTTCAAGCGCCTTCCGTACCTCCATGTTGACTTCGTCCAGAGACCGGTCGCCAAACTCGATCACCTTGTTGTTCAACTCGTCGATAAAGACCTTGCGTCGCTTCGTAGGGCTTGATGGCGGGTCGGCCGGGTCGGAATCGAGACCAGCATATTCGCTCTTTCGGCGACCGAGGATAGAGGGTGGTCGAAGGATACCCTTGGTGGGGGTTGCTGTTGTTGATGGAGGGCCAGGCCGCTGCCTGGCAATGGAGGTGAAGGGACGCATGGCGAAAGGATGTTGGTCCCAGACCAGGGTGAGGGTGGAAGGCGAAGAGGCTAGGTAGTGAAGTCGGCCGCTTCCATGGGGTGGTAAGTATTCTGGATGTTGTATTGCGGAATCAACGTCGGCATGGCTTGGTGTTGGTATGAAGGCAGCGGAAGGCCCTTGTCTTCGTTAAGAAACAGCGGTTTGGGGCAATTTTTCTGATTTTCTTAGACGCCCCCAGTCTTGCAGGTGGGGAAGACAGAGGGAAGGCACGGCTCTGACGAAACAAATGCACGGACCACTTTTGATCGCCATTCGCGATACATCTGAGCAGACCCGCTGTCTAGGCTAATCGATAAGGATGGCACCGATGACAGCATCGTCGCCATTACTACTGGACTCCTACAAGTATAGATAAGCGAATTCTTCACGACACTATACCGATGGGCAATTCGGCAGCATTTTCAGTTGCTCATAGGGTGGTATTTCATGAACAGCAGGCCATTTCAATATCGACAACTACATATCGTCACCACAATGATGCAGTGCAATCCATAGAACGTCAATAGACAAGAAACTAAGCTATTTATTAAGCTGAATAGCTCGTCCTCAGACGAGGTCTGCTTCCACTAGTTTTGAAGCGCAGTAATACGGTATAGCTGTCTGTGCGCTGCCAACTTGAGGCCTTGATTCATGTCTGGCAGTGGACACTGTCGGCCATGTTGTGTTGGAAGGCCGAGTTTACCGTGAGTTCAGCCAGCGCATGTTCGAGCAAGCCGCCTTGGCGCTTGCCACTGTCTAGCCGATCCTAATTCCTCTTCATATACATTGGAAGCATGTAGCTTCCATCTCAACAAGGCGCCTTTTGCGCATAACCGAGCTGGTCCTGTCCCTCCTACTTGTACACACTGAGACATATGTCCAGGTATCGATGCGTATCTGACTTCGTCGTCCCCCGGCAATTGAGAATGCCGAATCAGTAACCATCCCCGGCCCCGGCACCGTTGTGGCTCGACTGCGGCGGGTACATGTAGCTGGATGCATCAGCGCCACCTTCTCCCTGTTGCGAGCCAAGCATGTTGTTTGAAGCCTCCGCCTGGAAGCTACCAGCGCCGGCAGGTGGCTGACCACCGTAGGCGCTGTTCGGACGACCACTTTGGCCCTCTCCTCTGTTGGTCTGGGACTGCTGCTGCTTCAGTTAGCACACCACAGTCTCGTAGGAGATGTAACCCGCAACTTACTTCCCGGTACTTCGAGAGATAGATCTTGAGCGCCTCGGCATAATTCTCGAAGCCTAGGGATGTCATGGCGAACAAGATGTCCTCGCCGTTGACGGTCTTCCGCTTCTCCTGGTGGCACTTCTCGGAAGCTACATAAAGGTCAGCCTTTCGGTCCCGCAACCGAGAGGCGGGGGATTTGAACGTACCTTCGCTGGTGATGAAGGAGATGAACTCGCTAACACATTCCTGCATGCACTCCTTGGCCTCCTTTGCGATCTTTGCATTTTCAGGCAGAGCGTTCTTCATGATGCGGGCGACTGGAGCAAAGTTTCGTATGTTAGCATCGAGTTCGTCATATCTATCATCGTCGTTCCTGGGGGCGCATGGCGCGTCCGGCAATTGGAGAGGCGAATCGTGAGACATGGGCGAATCAGACACGGGCGACTGGCTGGCCTCTTGCTCCTCGTTGGATGAGAAGAATAGGGCCTAGAGCGGCAGTGCAGAAGCGATGCCTGAGTCGGCCGTGTCCCAGAAACGAGAGGCGGCGAAGCGAGTGCGATAGTTCGCACGCCGTCACCAGTACGAATCATACGCCGAGATCAGGGGGCAGTGACTTACCATTGGCTATGGGCAACCACCTGTCTTGTTCTTTCACCTCGAACTCATAGGTGAGCCCGGCAGAGTGTGGGTCTTGAGGATCGTTCATTTGTCCTTCCTCGTCGGGTGACGGTACACCTTGCTCGACATCCTTCGAAGGAGATTGGGGGGAGTCCGACATATTTGGCTACCTGCAGCGGTTGCTGGCGTTCTTGTAATTGCTTGGATTTCCCGGAGCGTACAACGGGTTGGGGTGATGTGTTCCCTGACACGTTGCAGGAAACGGCAAGGCTTGCAAGATTTGCGGCTTAGCTGCACAGCTGCGTCAATCCTACCAGCCCCTCTCTAGCTCTCGGGCTATGCTTATTACGAGCGGCCGCCGGTCGACCTGGGTGGTGACAGGTCTCTGGGACTCGCGAGGTAGGGTAGCTTCCAGGGCAGACAGACGCTAACCGTGAACCAGTTGCAGGAACCTGGGGTAGGAGGCGCGCGATGACGAGGCGAAGGTGGGCAGGGAAGCGGTATGGATCCTGGACGGGCTTGGATCGTTGCGTTGGGGCGGCGAAGTGTGCGCGTCGACGGGGAAGGGCTGCGATGGTCGCGGCTTCGGGCAGTTGCGCGGGTTACACCGAGGATCGGACTGTTGCCTGCGAGGGCGGGATGACTGGGTATACGGGCTGCAATGTCGCGTCAGAAAAGCATGGCCAGACGGGGCCAAGCGGGAGTGACCATCACGCGTACCTCTTTGGTGTTGGCAATAGGTCAATAGCTCGGTCGCTTGATTGCTTGGGTGCCCAGATTCGTGGGTGCGTGGGCTGCGTCTCTTGCGAGTTGGGTGTCTGCGTTGTTCAATCGCTGTCGCAGGGGGATTGCGCCTGGGATGGCGGGTACATGTGTCGATGGCTGCAAGAACGTGGGGTGTTTGCAGGAGGGAGAGAACGCGAAGTGGACTGGGACTCGAGGCAGGTGGATGACATGAGAAGCGTGAGCGCCTTGCGCGGAGGGTCGTCAACAAAGGTCGAAGGGGGGGGGATAGGTAGGGGACGTAAACATAACTGAGAACAGGAGGTACCGATGTGAGCTCGACATGGTACCTAGCCATTCACTGTACCTCCCAGCACTAATCATCAAGGTACAGTCTGAAGGTACTGACCGGCGTAGGGCCCCTGCTGAGCTGGGCTGAGTACTTTGCTCTCCGTTTACTAGTGGGTCTCCACTAACACGCGGCTGTATGCAACACTTAAGGTCAGGCAGCCCAGCCGACAGTGAGAAGCCCCTCATCCGCGACACACCTCTTGGATTGCGCCGGACCGGGGTCCATTCTGACCTCACCGTCTCCCGGTACTTCTGTCATGACAACCGATCTGTCCGTCGCACTCTCATACTCTCAAGCAGTGCTCTGGTCGTAGCATGTCACCGATATACCAGATGAATCACATTCCTCAATAGACCACTCGTTCTCCTACAATGGTCCATCCAAATACACCGTACACGGCGTGGTCGTAATTCTACCAGTATCTGCCGCTCATTGTCATTGCCACGAGCATGCAGGAAGCAAACACTGCCGTCGCGAGCGGTGAGTGAGCTCCTGCAGGTTGGGTACAGTAGGCGCGGACCTAGCGGAAGCCCCCATGGCGGTCCGATGGGATCGATGTCCAAACGAAAAGAGAAAACTGTTACTCCCCAACGTAGCACTATGCCAAGCTGGAAAAGTACCCTGCTGTTTTGAAGGTACCTCAACACCTCACCTGATTGCTGGCATATGAACCCCGACACGACCTAGCAGCTACCCCCTCCAGGTGATGATTCGCCTACCAAGGTCTGTTCAATGGCGATGGATTTTCTCCGACACGATGTCTACCTCCTTCGCATCACCATAGGGCTGGATGTGGCTCTGCAACTGGGGAGCCTCCCGATCCAATCGAAGTCCTTGAGCAACGGACGGCTCCCAGCTGACCCAATCCCTTCCTCTGCGCCTGTCGGCCGCCATTCTGGCGGCCGGTTGCTCGACACACTACTGTGCTGGCGTCCCTGCATGCAGCGCCCACGCATGTTAGGTCATGTTGCTTGGGAACCAATCACTTCCCCTCGACCAAGTCGCCCTGACATCGTCTTCTGCGCACTGCGAGGCATAACATGCTTAGCATCGGAGGGTACGTCAAGGGGTGGTCGCCGAAGAGGTTGCGTACTTATGCGCTGGCCTGCACCTCGACGACGACGATAGACAACGCAGAGGCACCATCAGCCCCGACTTCCCTCGTCTTGGGCTGCTTAATGGGAGTAGTTGGGCAGCATCCACGATTGCACTCACCCTTACACCGGGCACTCATGCATCCAAAGCCTGAACCTTAACTCGGACAGGCAGGTATGTAACTCTCTGGAGATAGTTTGTTCGGCTGGTGATATGGCCCATGTTGAATGATGAGTTTTCCGTGCCAAAGTGCTGTCAGTGTATGCGTCATCAATCCCAGGTGAGTGTGTTGGCTTGAGCTGCACGACCTCGGTCGTGTTGCCCTGCATGAGCAGTCAATTTGGCATTTCGCAAGGTCCGATCGCCTGCCTTGGGTGCAAAGGACATCGGAAGGCCCGGGAAGATCAAGGCAGTCCACTATTGTCACACCCAAATTTTCATATCTGGTGCTCTCCACGTTGAGGGTCGATTAAGGCCATACATGGCTAGGGCTTTCAGACGGGGGATCGATCAGAATTTGGTGACAGAACACTGTTCCTCTCGGAAACGCAATCAGGGCACTCCAAAATGAACGGTCCGAATGGCGGCAAACCAACAGAGCATCTCAGGTCCGCAACTTTGGTAGAGATATCCCCATGACCGACAGATGACTACAGCCTGCAGTGCTCATAGTCTCACGAAAGACTCTCCATTGATGCAACAAGGTAACTCTCTTGTGGTGCGTCTATTCACATAAGGGTATGTCTCTGCGTTAGGACTGAACAACCTGGATATTGTGCTTCTTCTACCGGGGGGGTTAGATAATGGGCTGAAATGTAGAACAGATCACATACCTTCCACTTTTCCAACTCGTCTTGCTTCGTTTTGTACTGCTTCACAAGGTCTTCGAGGACCTTTTTCAGACCCTCCGAATTGGTCTTTAGCGCAGGCATGACATCTTGAACAGTTTGCTCCATCAGCACACCGTTGATGAGACGGAAGGCTTTTCGGTCTCCTGCAAGCGGTTGCAGGGTTTCGAGAACCAACCTATGACACCGTTAGAGAAGCGGTGAGTGGAGGGGCGGTCAAGGCTGGAAGAGCTGAAAATCATTTTGAAACAAGGATATCTTCACAAGTGATGTTCAAATGCGTCATGGGTACGTAGGTAACTGGTAGACTTGAGGGGAAACAGGTGACTTACTTGTGCTCCTCAGCCTCTTGCTCAACATCGCCAATCTTCTGAGCGATCTGTTGCAAAGTGTTCTTGTAGACAGAGTACTGGTTTTGCAGTTCTATTCCAGGAGATCGAGTGAGTATAATGTCTGAGTTTGGCGAAAGAAATCATACCCTGCTGCTTTCTTGGGTTCGCCGTTTGCGACGATGCTTGGGATGACATTGTGAGGTTGTGCGGGGTGAAAGTTTCGAGTTCAGATGGGTATTGGCGTTCAAGCAGCCGGAGGTCGATATATGTGTGTCTCGTGCGGAGCTGTGAGCACGGATAGTAGGGAGTGTCGCTCGGTGAAGGGGGTAGATAGAAATAGACGTTCCTTCTGGTCTTCTCGACAAACTGGACACACTGAACCTGGTGAGCAGAGTCGACTGACTGACCCCGTGGTGATGCCCCACCTAATCATTACAGTATGAATACACTCTCAACACGGCCATTCTGCTGAGGTAATACTCTACTAGTGGTCTGTGCAGCACGCTTGCGCGCCTGAGGTCGATGCCGTCGTCCATTTTCTCTTGAGCTCCGTGACCAGCCCATGTTCCATGTAGCTGTCAACCTCTTGTCCGGACCGCGCCTCTCCTAACCTCCCACCCACTCCCCGACCGACGAAAGCAACCCCACAACCGTATATCATCATGTCCGGCGGAAAGAACCCGATGGAGGAGGCTTACCAGCGCCTTCGCGCTGTTGCGCAGCAAACCCAGCGACGAGGCGGCGGCGGCATGCCCGGAGGTCCCAGGGGCATCGGAATGGGTGTTGGAGCTATGGTTGCCCTGGCAGGTACTGCTTTCTTCGCCCAGAACGCCATTTTCAACGTCGACGGTGGTCAGCGAGCCATCAAGTACCGGAGAGTTAGCGGCGTCGGCAAGGACATCTACAACGAAGGTAAGTCTCGGGATGCCGGCTTCATCTACAATCTTACTAGCCGAGCCCCTGCTGACATGGACTTCTTCAGGAACACATTTCATGCTTCCCTGGCTCGAAACCCCCGTTGTGTACGATGTTCGCGCGAAGCCGAGGAGTGTCGCCTCCCTGACGGGCACCAAGGACCTGCAAATGGTCAACATCACATGCCGAGTTCTGTCGCGCCCTGAGATCACGGCCCTGCCCCAGATCTACCGTACGCTAGGAACCGACTACGACGAGAGGGTGCTACCGTCAATTGTCAACGAGGTCCTGAAGAGCGTTGTCGCGCAGTTCAACGCCAGCCAGCTGATTACTCAGCGAGAGATGGTTGCCAAGCTGGTCCGCGAGAACCTCTCGAGGAGAGCGGCACGATTCAACATCCTTCTTGACGATGTGTCTCTTACGGTACGTCGTACTCAGCTTGACGCTCCTCGTCCCGTTACTGATTCAATCTTTAGCATCTCGCCTTCTCGCCCGAATTCACTGCGGCCGTTGAGGCTAAGCAGGTCGCTCAGCAAGAAGCTCAGAGGGCTGCCTTCATCGTCGACAAGGCTCGCCAGGAGAAGCAGGCCATGGTTGTCAAGGCGCAGGGTGAAGCGCGGTCGGCAGAGCTCATTGGTGATGCCATCAGGAAAAACAAGGCTTACGTCGAGCTGAAGAAGATCGAGAATGCTCGCTACATCGCCCAGCAGATGCATGAGTCTGGCGGCAAGAACAGGCTCCTTTTGGACTCAGAGGGCTTGGGCCTTAACGTTTTCGAAACCGTTGAGAAGAAGTAAGGCGAACGGAGTGGCATCAAAGGGCCTTCGGGCTCATCAGGACGTTAATCTCCACTGTACTCCATCAAGGCCGATCTGGCTGACCTGTACCATATTCACATTAATGAACAATCAAGGGTTTCATTCCTTGGGACAAACTCATGGTCGATTGTGGATGCGCTCAGTACTTGATTTCCCCAGACCCTTGCATCAAACAATGTAGTGACAAGTGACGTCAAACTCGTATCAAACATAGATGGTGGTCAGGTCTGTACAGAGCGTGAGGGAGGCAGAGGTAGGGATCAGATAAGAGCGCCGGCAAGCTTCATCGTCTACTCATCAATGCTGAGAAACTTGACCGTCCTGTATGTAGACATGACCTAACAATACGTCTCTTGCTTTGAGCCTCTGCCGTCGGCGAAAGCACGTGGCCGCTGGTGCCTCCGGGCCGTCCGCTAGAGCCCCGGCTCGATGACCCACTGATCCTAGGAAGGACCCCGCCCCCACTAGCAGGCAGCGGGAGCGTCACAACCTGGACTCTGTGGTTCGAGCTCCCCTCAACTTCTACTTCACTGCGCGCAACAACGACTTCTCAGACCGATCGCACCGACCAACCCGATTCGCAACCGTGCAAACTACAGCACTGTATTCACACCCCAAGATTTTGCGATTGCTTCTCAACCGACAAGATGCTCATCAAGTACGCTACGGTTTCCATACCTTCCTGTCCCTACCAATGGCTGACAATTGCGACACAGGGTCCGAACACTGACGGGCAAGGAGATTGAGCTTGACATCGAGAACGAATACAAGGTGCGTCTGCAACTTTCAGGTCGTAAAGAATCACCTCCCTGACTCGGACGGAACGTAGGTCTCGCAGATCAAGGAGAAGGTCGAGGAGAAGGAAGGGATCCCCCCCGTCCAGCAGCGACTCATCTACGGCGGCAAGCAGATGTAGGTTCAGGCGCACCCAGTCAACCACATAAGTCGGGAGACGTTCGAGTACTGATACATCCCTTCCTAGGGTTGACGATAAGTCAGCATCTGAGTACGGACTTGAGGCGGGCGCAACGCTCCATCTTGTCCTTGCCCTTCGAGGCGGTTCCGCCTAATGGCTCTGATCGGCTGGCCTAACGCTGCCGTTTTAGTCAGACAACACAATGACCGGCTGGTTTGCAGCATCGGATAGCAACTACGCTGCGTGAAAGTCAACTTGGCGTCATACACACGGGGATGGTGCTAGCAAGTTAAGATACCCCTAGACTATGGCCAGTAACTAGGAGCAGGCATGGTAATTACCAGCCGACACGGGCTACGAGGTTTACGGATGCAAGCAAATGCTGCAGTCGGCAAAGGTTCTTGCGTATGCTATTTGTCAGCTCCGAAATCTGCCACGAGAGACTCTGGGATTGTGCAGATTGATGCTTCACGTTTGTCAGTCGCGTTCACGTGCATCACTCCATAACACAACTGGAAGGGGCATTGTTGATTATTCTATTCCAATCCATTGCCTCCTGGTATCTGCCATATCCTGACGCCTCGCTACCGATAAGAAGGACCACATAGGAATACCATAGACCAGTATGCGCCGCTGATGCGATTTACTCAACGCGACTCTCCGAACAATGTGCGCCATGGCTTACCGGCGTTTCTTGGGCATGAAAATATCAACCGCTTTCCGCTTTTTGGCCATCGCCGAGCTAGACTGCTGAGCTCCAGATGCTGGCGACGGCACAGCAGACGGGCCGGGAGGAGGTGACCTGTGAACGCTCTTCTCGGGTGAAGATGCCGCCCCACCTGAGCTCTGCTTCGAGCTGCCATAAGCAGCCGGGCGGCCTTGCCTTGCATTCTGGTTTGCAGGTTCGCTTCGGCGTGTAACACTGGACGATGGATTCCTTGGGGGATCTTCCGCAGGTACAGTTGTTCTAGCTCTGGGCTTCGGTGCGTTTGAGAGGAGACCTGGACGCTTCACAGGCTTGGAGGGTGCTGCTTGTGTTGTTCTGTGGCTGCCAGAGCGGCTCTCTGCAGCCCTATCAGTCCTGTGTGTCTTTACCCGGGGCTGCGCCTCATCATCGCTGAAGAGCTCATTGTCCGAGGAGTCAGACACATAGTTGGCCCTCGGGTTCGGCTTGCTCGATTGCGCAATGTCGGCCGGATCACGCTGGAGCGAGGAACGAGCTCTAAACGATGGCTGAGCAGCTATCCGATGCGCGTTGACCATGCCAGGCGGAGCTCTCGCAACGGAGCCAGTGGGAGTTCCACTGGTTGGCCTTGCCAGAACGCCACCAAGCTTGAGATGATGCTCTGCTGCCTGCCTTCGGGCCTTGCGTAATACGCCGGCGCCAGTATTCATTTTCGTGCGAGTGCCTCCTCCAAATCGAAGTGTGCTGGGGGCATCTCTCCCTCCAGAACGCGAGCTTGTCCCATTGCCAAAGGTGCGACCCGTTTTGGGAGGCCGGGGCAGGAACTTCGGATCGTCAACGAGTCTACTGACACGCAATTCTTTCTTGTCTTGTAGACCTTGGAACTGACGACGCAATTGCTCCTCGGCTTCTTGCCTGGAAAGTTGACGTTCCATGGTGTATTTTTCGTATATTTTATACCACTTTGTCGGGTTTTTGGGGAAGTAGTTCTTGTCCCGACTCTCGACCGGAAATTCTTTCAATATTAGGCGTTGCCAGGCCTCAGTCGTGTCGACTTGGGGAGAGTTGATCTCGATAGTACGTAACTGGGCAGGGTCGATAATTTTCGAGAGTAGTTCGCGAACATAATGCGGAGGTATCAGGAAGTCGCCATCGCCAAAGCTGGTGAGCTGGCTTATATGCTTTTGGCAGGCTTCGAGACAGAGCTCAGCCAGTGACTTTGGGGGCGCCATGCTTGCTGAATAGATCAACTCTGCTGTCTTGTTGCGTACTGAAGCTTTGTAGCCTCCCCTATTGATTGTTCTGTTGATCGATTGTTTATTGTTCGGCCTGTTTTATAATGTACGAATTCCGTTGCGTCGTCGACTCGGCACAGGAACTAAACGAACTTGGGGTCTGTTAGTGCCCATAACGAGGGAACGGCACTCCGGCAGAACGCACCTAGCACAGTCCACGGGGAGAGAAGGGGAGACCACTCACAGAATAAATGCGTGTCTTCTTCGGAGCCTCTCGTGAAAGGATCCGGGTTAAGGAGCGTCCAAGAACGATGCGGTGATGAACCGAGTGCAGGGAGACAAAGAAAACGACTGAAATAGCAATACAAAGAATTTCAATAATCGAACAAGTACGAGTCTTCTGATTCCCTCGTCCTTTGGCACCCTGAGGGTGTAGGAATAAGGTACAAGGAAGATTCGTCGGAAGCTTGAGCATGTGCAATAATCCCGTCGACGGTAAGTAGAAGACAGAGCAGTCAGCCTGACGACCAGATATGTCCGCTCGGAGCTGTTATCTTATCTAGCGGCTTCAAGAGGGGGTGGAGCTCAATTGCATATGGGAGCATCTGGCATCGGAGTAAGCCAATCAACACGTAGATTTCGGGCCTAGCTCCATAATTAAGCGCATGCATGCATGACCTCACAAGAAGCTCCTCTGGCTGGAAGGCTGGAGCCTCTTTTAGAGGTCCATCTCTCTGACACTTCAACAAGCCTCCCACCAGTACAGAAGCCGACAAACACCGACCGTACGCTACGAACCCAAAGCCCCCGAGACGCGCTCAAAGCAAAGGCTTAACCAAAGAAGTCTTCACTGCTGTACCCGCCTTCCCCATCGTCGAGCCTTCGCGCCAACGAAACGCTTCGGTACATCAACCATGGCGGAGCCTACACAGGTCAAGAGCGAGCCTTATATCAAGCCGGACCCCGATGCTGTCGCATCACCAGCCACGCCTCTCGACGATGACGATCTATACGAGGATGCGGGAGACCTCGAGTTCTTCGACTCGAGCGGCGGTGCCCAGGGCACCTTCAATCAGGCCTACTTAGCGAAAGTGCCTAAAGAAATATGGGATGCGTGGAGCACCCTCCCCGACGACGCGGAGATCGAAGTTGGCACCATGAGGCAGTGGGACGTTATGCGGCCTGATGGTGGAGTTGATGTACAGTCGCACCCTCGTTATGCTTTGCCGCGGCTGCTAACTTTCCTAATAGCACCGCTTCCGAATGCTGCTCAATTCTGAGCTCGCAGGACACCAGCTCATGCCCAGAGAGTACGACTTGGAGATGGGCCAAGAACTCACAAGAGGAACGTTTGTTTTCTCCGAAGAAGACCTCCCTGGCTTCAAGGCCAAGTCAAAGGCAAGAAACGACGCCGCGAACAACGGAATACCCGCACATCTACTACGACCAAAAGTTGATAGACCTGCGAGGAAACCTTTTGATAGGAAGGCTCGTTATCAGCCTTTCTACAGAAAGGCTGTTCCAAGTGAGTTCGGTTCCAGTCAGCTTGGGTGAACGCGTCTAATAATCCCAAGAAAAAACGAAGATCGCTGCTCGAATCCAGTACGAGATGGGTTGTAAGCCTGTAGACAATGAGGAGAGCAGGGCGATTCTGCAGCTCAAGCAGATGGAAGCGCACAAACCAAAGCACACACTGAAGATCGTAGATCATTACCAGATCAGCGGCGTTATTCAGCAGGGCTCTGCTGCTGCGCAGGCCAAGTTCGGCTCCTTCGTGGTAAGTGTCTGGTTGCCCATGTTACAAGAACGCCAGCTAATCTTGGCAGAAAACTACAAACCCGGTCAAGACCAGCAAGCACAAAAAGCCAGCCAACAAGGCGACCCGTATGGACGAGGCGGAGCTGCGAGAGGCACTTTTGGACGCTTTCACCAACAGATTCCAGTACTGGAAGATGTCCGTACTCAAGGCAACTTTCAACCAACCAGAGGCCTACCTTCGTCAGGAGTTGGAGAAGATCGCCATTATGAACCGATCGGGACCCCATTCCAACGAGTGGGAGATCAAACCGGAGTTCAAACTCATTCAGAGCCAGGCTTTGGACCAGAGTGCGCCGGATACGATGGCAGAGGACGACGACGAGGTGGATATGGAGGATGTGATTCCATCTTGATCGAATTAGCAGGCTTCCTCCTTCAGAGCGTGATGTGAGGTTTCGTGGGGTATAACATGGCGTTTTGGGCGTAATGAATCAGGCAGATGCCAGTCCAGGTCATCTCCCGTCTTGCCGAAGGGTCAAATAATCTCGAGAATACTCATCTTCATGACTCTATGACTTTCCATGTCCGTCAACTGAACTCGAAGCCTTCCGTTCCGGTTCGATGCTTGTGGCCGATACTCCGCAGGCCGCAGATTGAATCCAGTGAAAAGAGTGTAGCCAGGGTATGGTTTGCTTTCCTACATCGTTGGCTTTGGTGAAAGAGTATCTCCACTGGCACCCTCTGCACCAGCGGCTTGTAGTTCGCCTATAGTTCTGAGTCCATCAATACTCACGGCTCTCCTTTCAGATACACAGAGCAGAGCATTTGGTCAAACGCAGTTTAGACTCAGAGATTAGCTATCGGACTACGTATTCTCCCTAACGTCGAATGAACACGCAGCCAGCATCGTGCTATACTCGCTTGCTTGCTACATCAGATCGCGCAGCCTCCGACGCGGTGCCCCTGTTCTCGCCCTCCTCGCGCGAGACAACCTCACTCGAGATCTTCGCCTACTCAACTACCATGCTGGTGGCAGTGCTCTTGGTCGCGACACGTTTGTTCACCTGCTCTCGCAGGGATTTCAGAAGGTCCTTGGCCTTTACTTTGGCGTTGTCCACCTTGGTGCACTTGGTACACTTGTGGGAAACCTTCCAACTGTGGAAGGCGTGGGTGTTCCTTTGGGTGCATTTCGGGCCCCCGCCGCCAGCGAGGTATTCGCGCTGCTGCTTGCATTTGGCTATTTCGCGGCCAATTCCCTGGTGCCGACACTCATATAGTGTACCACGGTAATAGCACATGGTCGGGGTAGGCAAAGATGGTTTTTGGTCTTGGGCGTGGGTGAGGTTTATGCCGTCAACTAGGCAGATACAACACAAATGTAACGAATACGTCGAGAGTCAAGTCACTCGTTGGTTTCTGCGCCAGGAGACAATTTTCACATGGGATTTGCCTGTTTATTAAGTATGGCTACCTTAAACCATCAAGAATGCATCAAGAACGACAAACAAGGACAACGCCGCAAAAAATGTCGTTACTCCAGCTTGATTTGCTGACATCCTTTGTAATACAATACCTGGGGCGCCGTACAACATGTTTTACATCACGTTGGCAGTCTTTGTTCACTGTGCATACGACGATGGGACGATCAAGTGTACAGCACAGTACTGTAGACTGCCTGGTTTTACACAATTCTACCCAAAGAAGGAGGTAGGGCCGGATCACGAGTTCTGGAAGAAGCCCGCAGCTATGATGTCTCGGAAATTCGAAGCCCAGACCAACCCGCCAGAGGTGCCCATTTCCGTCGCCGGCCGTATCGCTATGCCGACTCGTTCAAGAGTCTTGATCAGATTCGACTCAGGTCCTTCCGATACGATGATGCCGTCGGTCGCCGTCAAACACTCGATGTCGGAAACGGAATCCCCAAAGTAGACTGTAGATTCAAGGTCCAAAGCCTCTTGCTCGGCGAGGGCTCTTAAGGCGCGTGCCTTGTCCAAGCACGTTGTCATAACCGTGTCCTCGCCTTGCTGGCCAAGCACGGTTGGGCCTATGACTTTACCATCGGTGCGCGTCTCGTTGGCTATGATGACGTCGATAGGAAATCCAGAGAGAACGCCGCGTATAAATGACGACGACCAGTTAACCGAAAGGACAGAGACATGCCACCTTTCCAGTGCTGCGCAAGCCATGAACTCGGAAAAGCCATCTCTCAGGCGGACAGTCCCTTCTCTCAGCGCATCGATACCGGCCGTGGTGAAGTCTTGGGCTGTCATGCCACTGAATAGTCCTGATTGGCCGACTCGGTCACACGATATTATTTCAACGCTCCGAAGGCCTCGCAAGAAGTTCAACTCGTCAGCCAACGTAGAGCGATGGTTCTGAGCGGGAACATAAGTGGCTGTGTAGTTCTGGTGATCGCGTCCGTACGCTTCAACGATGTGTTGCCACGAAGGGGATACGTCATGCTCCCGGCGGCGTTGAAACCCCTGACCGATGGCTGCTAGCACGCCAATGGTATCTTGTTTGGTGATGGTGCCATCAAAGTCGAGAACGAGATTCTTGATCTGCTGGGTCTTGAGAGGCATGGCTTCTTGGAGTCGAGGCTGAAGGCATTACATGTTGCAGGATTATGTTGAGCGACTCGCGTACATTTCGGTCAAGCCGGGGGCGTCAATGTGCTGTGCAACAGGCGCCTGCCCACACCTTACTCAGCCCAAGGGGCTTGCATATGCAGCAACACGGTGCCGTTCACAAGGCACCCCAGGTACCGACCTGCTCCACTAGCTTGCCTTGCACAACTCCAATAGGCACCTACTTGGCTGAGCTGTGCCAAGGACACCCACTGGACACCAACCTTGGTACTTAAGGTAGGCAGAGGTGTGCTCAATGTACGTACCAAAACAATATCCTTTGGGGGGCCCCAGAGGACGCAGGCGAACCAGACCTCGAAGCAAGGGCACGCATAGTGTGATGTGATGTAGGTAGGCTCAGCTGCGTGCCAATTTGTTATGGATACCTTGAGCTTAGCATGATGGACACAGAAGGGAAGGGCGAGAGCGAGAGCGTCAGAGGATTGGAATGCTGGGGTTTGCCGCCGGTGGAGGCAGCGGGGAGGGACCGAGTGGGTGTCGGAGGGACCTGCATTGCGCTAATCTCCTTTCAGAACCACTGGCCCCTGGTTTTGGCCTTCCCTTCGCGCCCTTCTTGGTCCCCTCGACCCTCCACTCCCGACCCTCCACTCTTGACCCTCCAATAACCCCCCCTCTCCTCTTCAAGACAACGACTTCACGAAGCACGCCTGGACAGGGACCGCAACAGGCCAGCCCTGGCTCTTGACTCTGGACTCTCGTTTCTCGACGCTTCGCCCCATTCCCGACGCGAGAAACGCATCACGCATCACGCATCACGTACGGGGCATCCGGCCAATACGCAGCAAGGAATACCCGGTCTCTGTCAGCCAACCGTACAAGCACCTGCACAAGGACCACTCCAGGACTCCCACCCTCTCGATCAGCTCCCTTCTCGACAACACGCGGCTGTTACTGGATTAACCCACCCAAAACCACACCGCTAGCCTGCGTGTCAAGCAAGGCCAATCCAAGTGCCTCGTCAGGAATGTCTGGGGCTGCCAGTTGATGCCGTCGACCTTTCCTCGACAACGAGACCAAGGACGAGGTCCGGCTCAAGCACAAGCAGAAGCAAAAGCACAAGCACAAGGGCGAGCGCTGAGACCCGCGTCTGCTGCTTTGCCTCACCTCCATTCCTGAACTCCAACGCCCAACTCTAGCCAAACACCGAGACCTACCCCCCTCCTCCGATCCATCAACACTCGAGCACGTCCCAGGCCCAGGCAAATCGCGCCCTCGCCCTCGACCAACAAACGCCTACTCTCTACTGCGTCTCTCGGCACAACAACATCCATCCCCCGTTCATGTCTTCCTACACCAGTCGAGTCCATCGCCACCGCAGCAGTCGTCATGGAGCCTGTGCCTGAGATGGAGAGCCTGGAGCAGTTCCGCTCCTCGCCCGTCCCGTCGCTCCGCCTCCAGAGCCCAGCTTCCATCCACCCTCTCGACACCGAACCTCTCAGGAAGCCTCCCACGATCCGCCGCTCCACCGATCCCAATCCTTCATCGCCCAACTCACCCTCTTGGACCGTCTCGCCCGCCATGCCTTTTCGTCCTCGGACCACATCCCCGCTGTCAGGCTTCCATACCAGGTCGAGGTCGGCCGTCTCTCTCGCCCCGTCCATGTCACGCACCCAGTCTCTGCCTGGAGTCAACGGCTCAGGCCACATCCTCTACTCTCCGCAACTCCGTCCCTCGAGCCCTTCCGGATCTCCCAGCCGTGTTCGCACCCCCCGCAAACCTGCGGACGAGGCCTTCCCAACTTCTCCCATCCGCAGCTCCGTCCTTGACCACGACCGGAAGCTGCCAGAACGGAGTCTGTCTCCTGTTCTCGGTGCAGCCGCCCCTCCTTCTTCTACCCCTATCACTACCACCGCTGCCGGTCGGTACCGGCGACCCTCATCGCCTCTTCGTTACAACGGCCACTCAGCTACTGCCTCCGTGCCAACGCTGCCGTCTACGCCGTCCTCCGCCTCGTCCTCCCCACTCGGCCGAAGCTACGAGGGGTTTTCCAGCAACTACAGCAGCTACAGCACCTTGTCAGCCTTTCCGCCGTCATCGGTGCCCTCTACACCCACGTCGACCAGGTCAAGGAGCCCCAGCATCTCCAGTCTCGAAACGATTCCCGACTCGCCAGATGCTGAGGAGGCTGCCATGGAAGCTGAGAGGATTGCACAATTGAAGGCAGACGCCGAGGCTGCCGAAGAAGGCGTCGACCCTACTGAAGGCAAAGGCAAAAGCAGCCTGGACGTGCCCACCCGAGGTCGGACGCTTGGCTTCGGGTCCCGTGATAAGAGAAAGCGCTGGAGTGTTTGCGGTGCTGAGAGGAGGGGAGACCTGGATCTGGAAACGATCTGGGAGGACTAGCGAAGGCAGAGTTACGCCCGCGCTGCAACCTGGTGGCCATAGACTGAGTGTGTGTTGCGGTGGGGAGCATACGGCAGCTGAGGTATCTTAGCTGGCCCGATGTAGTTTGTCTTTCTGTACTTGGCATTATGCGCAGCGGATGCGCAACGGCGTTGGGGGATTTGCTTTCGATACCCTTTCCTAACGCGTCTATTGAGGCATCACGGGCAACACGTTTGAATTGGGCACATTCATTTACAAAGTGCGTTCTACTTGCTTCCGCAGAGGAGCCAGCGAATGACCGTTCAGACGGCTCAGGGGAAGGACGCTTGGCAAACAGAATCATGACGAGACATTGAATGACATGGCATTGTATTTTCAGACGATCAGATCTTCCGTGCCCGCTTTCCTCAGACAGTTCCCGGTGCAAAGTCTTAGTGCCTCGTGGTGGCTTCTACGGCCATGCCCCTTGCAGGGCGGCTCTGCAGCCGGATGTCTCCCTCCCTTCCGACCCAATATTGCACCCTGATATGCCTGACTAGAGTCAACCATCTTTTGAAATTGATTCCTAGGTTCCTCAGAATCCCTTCCTGCAACCCTTCCTGCTTCGACATATCGTCATCGATCCCTTACGGTCCAGTCAAACAACGATCTCTAGATATAAAGATGGCCATCACCGACTTCACTACAGATGCTCTTATTCCTTACTCACTTCACAATCAACCATCACCACCACCCGATCCTCCTCTCCTCTGAGATTTCCGACTTTCCCTTTCTTTCTGTTCCTCTTAATACCGAGCCATCCTCTCCTTTTCGGATCGCCATCTTAATCCTTCATCCTTCACAATGCGTTTCGCAGTTCTGCTTGGCACCACTGCGACCCTGCTAGCAGGCGCAGAGGGTGCACCCCAGTCGGATTCAGGCAAAGCAGTGAGTTTCCAGAGCCTTGATCATGTTTTCAGATCGTTCGAGGAGCTAATCAATGCATCTACAGGCCAAGGCACAGCATCTAGAGCCCTGGACACCGCAATCCAACCAAGGCCCCCTCGGTCGATGGACAGCTGCTCTGCGTCTCCGGAGATTGCAAGGCCACGCTGCTCAGGGGTACAACGTCACCAACACGACTACTGTTCTGTCGAAGCCCACATATGCCTTCCCTCCATCCGTGCCTGGATACAGCGCTCCTTCGTTGCCTGAACAGGGCCCGGATGTGACTGACTGTCCTGGTTACGTCTTCGTTTCCACCACGACCGTTGAAGTCACTCATTATGTCACGGAAGGCGGCTATGAAGACTCGACGGCAATTGCACCTGGGTATGGCGATAGCACCTCGCAGACTGTGATTTCTGAAGACACGACGACAACGCTGGGCTACGAACAAGGCACCGAAGCCCCTTACGCGGAGCACACTAAGCCTGTCTACCCCCCATACCCGTCTCTCAATGTGTCTACGACGACGACGAAGACTCTCGAACACGGTTACGTGAGCGTAGCGCCGTACCCGGGAAACACTACCACCGCTTTCCTTTCGTATCACTCATCGAACGTCTCGTCGACGACGACCAAGTCGAGCCACGGGTACGAGAGCCAAGCCTCTTATGCCGAGAACACCCCTCCTACCTACCCCTCGTATCACTCCAGTAACTCCTCTGCTTCAACGACCAAGTCGAGCCACGAATACAAGAGCGAAGCTCCTTACGCCGAGAACACCACTCCTACGTACCCTTCTTACCACTCTGCGAACGTCTCGAAGACAACGACTGAGGGTCATGAGTATGTGGGCGAGTCCAAATATGCGAAGCCTACCACGCTGGTCTTCCCCCCCTACCACTCGGCCAACATCTCGACAACGACCAAGACGGGCCACGAGTACGAGGCCGCGCCGTCGTACTCGGAGAACACGACCCCTGTGTTCCCCTCTTACCACCGGGCCAACGTCTCTTCCACCGATGTCTACGGCTCCGAGACTTTGACCACCGAGACTGCCACAACCCGCAGTGCCGATGAGTACCTCGAGTATGGTCCTCAGCCCCCGGTCACCACATTGATTGTGCCCCCCGCCGCTTCGTCGAGCATTTACAAGAACAGCTCCAGCATTCTCTCTGCCGGATACTCATCCGAAGTTGTCACGCCGAGCGAATCTTCGGTGGCAATCGAGTCTTCCAGCACCATCCCGATCAGCGAGTCCGAGGTCACTGCTAGTCCGTACTTGACACTTCCCGCTTACGGGCTTGGTTACGAGATCCCCTATGAGGCGGCCAGCGATACTGAGGTCTCGGAGCCGATTTCGGAACCGACCCAGGCTTACCCCTATGCGTACGGCGAACCTTCCGAAGTGGTTACCCTCAGTGAATCCATCGTCAGCTTTGAGTCCTCCAGCAGCGTGGTTCTCAGCGAAACTCAAGTAACGGTGAGCCCCTCCGAGGCTGCCTATGCGAGCGAATCATCATCCGCACTGCCGTCTTCCGAGCTTTATGTCGAGGGCGAAGAGACCTCAACCAGGCCTGTCAGCGCCACCGATTACTTCTCCACGTACGCCACGGAGCCGCTGCCCACGAAGACAGGAGACTGCGTCATCGACACGTCTATCGTTCCAGTCAGCACGGCGATCCTGACCTCTCTGCCGGCGACCATCGAGTATCCCACCAAGACAGTTTCCGAGGGTGATGTTCCCACGGGCAAGCCGGAGACGGGAAGCCAGCACTGCGGTGTTCACGGCAAGCCAGTGGGCAACTACTTCCTGGCCCGCTTTGTTGAGAACTCCCCCGGCGTGCCGGTCACGCTCGAGGGTTGCTACCAGTTCTGCGATGTAAGTCTCCCCCAAACCCTCCCCTTTTGACCTTGACGTGACATTTGCTAACCCCCACATAGAGCGTCATGGAGGCCACTGAGGGCTGCGAGTCCTACCGTTTCTACCCTGAGCGCGGCCTCGACGTTGCCCGCTGCGATCTGTACGGCAGCAACGTCGCGTTTGCTCTGGACTCGGTTGACGACTACTACCCCGACATCTGGTTCGACCTCGACTGCGGCTCGCCCAGGGCCGACCGCTGGGCTCATCTCCCAGGCCTGGAAAGGCTCGAGTCGCTCGGCCTTGAGTGATGACGACGCTGGCGAATTTCCTATTGCTCCCGCTGTTTCGATATTAATCCGTTTTTGCACATGGTCTGGATACATAAGAGGGTTGGCATATGGCTTAATGTAATGAGTGGCCAACAAGAGGCCCAGGGCAGATAGCCTGGAAGGGGGGAAAAGACGGATACACCGACTATGTAATTTGCACACCTTATCAGAGTTCCTTTTGTTAATCACTTTTCGATACTCAGACTGGCGATGTGTATGCATGGCGTCGTGATCATGGTGATTTATTCGTTAAACCTGCGCGCTCCAACACGCGCACATCCTGGCTAGCTACTTAGTCGAAGGGGATCCTGCGCAAGGTCTCTCCGAGGCCCCGTTTCTTCATCTCTTCGGCGGCAGCAACACTACTGGGCACTTTGATGCCGCAGCAGTCGCCCCAGCCAACGTGCTGGTGCTTGTGTTTAGGCCTACCGTCAAGCATCAGCTCGCCGCCCTCCGTCTCGTCCTCCTCGTGCCCGATACCCAGGGCCTCCTCAGTGTTCATCCCGGCCTCGGCGGGGACGAGGGAGCCGAAGAGGAAGTGCTGCATGACGGGGAGTTTTCGTAGCACTTCAGCAACGAACATGCGGCGCATGCCGCCCTCGATCTTTGTCCAGGACTTGGCGGCGGAGATGTCATCCAGCATGGGGCTGTGCCACCGCAGCCCCTTGACCGTCTTGGTGGTGTTGACGAAGCTCACTTGTCCGAGATAGAGGTAGTCCGAGGCGAACTCCTCGATGGTCAGCTGCTGGTGGATGGCAAGTGGGGTGATGAAGGGATGATGCAGAAGCTGCGAGGCGCCGAACAAGAAAGGGAGGAACTGGTAGTCATCCAGGCCCCATACACCGTGGGAGCCCGCCGGCTCCAGGTAGTACGTCAGCTGAACCCGGCGCATGATCTCCAGATATCTGTTGAAGACTGCGAGCACGAGATCGCGGAAGTCGGTGCGGCTGAGGATACGAAGCTGATACAGACACAGCAGCCAGGTGATGAAGTTCAGTTCGTGGCCGGAGCCATAGTCTATGCGCATCCTGTTCCCAAAAGACTGGACGAGGTAGGTGGACACTTCGTCCCTAGCGTCAGACCCTTCAACGCCGAGCTCAGAGTGCCATTCTGGAGCCTGAGCTTTGATGAGATCGAGGAAGTCCCTGAATGCCTTGTTGCCGAACCGCGAGCCGCCTTGTTCGGTAGGGGGCGATTGTTCCAGGAGGACCTCGACGCGATCTAGAACCCCCAGAATGACCTTGACAGGGCGGCTGACATCGTTCACTCTGGATGCAGAGCACGGCGTGTCCTCGACTGATTCTGAGAGGCCGAAGACAAAGGCAAGGATGAGTTCATAGGTAGGCGAGGCAAGGAACAACTCGTGGTCTTTGGGTGACAGGATCCTCCGCGAGGGCGTCTCGAATGAAAGATTTGTGAGATCAGGCGGCGATGGGAGGGAGGGAGTCTCCGGGCGAGGCAGAGGGTTTGAGGGAGCAGCACGCCGGCGACGGGGCTCAAGCTTGGGAATGGGCAGTTGCGGCTGCTTGTCGGATGTCCCGACAGTAGGGGCCGGTCGGGACACGGGGTCAACCGATGGAGCCATGGCGTAGTAGGTCCGTACCGTCGTTGAGTAATTTTGGTTAGAATAAGAAAAGGCTGGGCAGCGAGGCCAAATGGGAATCGGATGTAGTTGATGAAGAGCGACAGAAGCCGGTGGCGGACACAACGGGAACGTAGAACCGATGGGCAGCGTCGTCGTGTGGGTGGTTGTCTGCCTACAGCGCCTTTGCCTCACACCGCGCGCCGCAGCTTTCATGTAATGGCCGTTTAGTAGGTACCGCGGCGCACCCGCATACCAACTAGGTAGGTTCATTGGGTGGGCCACAGTAATTGTGACATGTACAGGTACAGGTGCGATTCCACATCTTGTTGATATAAAAGATGTGATAGGCCCGCCAGCCTCGGTTCCACCTAAAATTTGGGCAACAGCGAAGAGCCCACTACAAAGGTGCACGTCTAGGTACACAGGTACCGGGCGGAACACCCTAAAGCCTGCCACTAGAATCGTCCAGGCGGGTGGGACAGCGACAGAGACCTCAGTGCCAGTGTCTGCATCTCATTCTTCACGTCCAAAGCTACCTGCACTCGCCCTCGCCAGCCACGGGAACTCAACGCAAGCGATTCGATACGCCTTCTCTACCGGAATCTTGAGGCACAGCTTCCATCACCTCCTCTACGCCCAGATCTCAGCTTCTCTCAAACAGATCAGGACAGCCGCCACGATGGGTACACAACAAGCCGAAGGGCGTTTGTCACACCTTCACCGAACTGATGGCTCGGCCACTTTTTCACACAGCGGTCACTGCGTCGTGGCCTCGGTTAACGGACCCATGGAGGCTCAGAGGCGGGAGGAAGACCCTTTCGAAGCCGTCATTGATGTGACGGTTCGACCGGCAGCGGGCGTGGGAGGTGAGAAGACTTCTCTTCCCTTCTGTTCCCAGACCCAGCACTGACGTATCACTCTAGGCACGAGAGAACGCCAGCTCGAGGCCATCCTTCAAGCAGCCCTGCAGCAGCTCATCTGTATCAAGAAGTTTCCTCGCAGTGTTTTCCAGGTTACCCTCCAGGTCACACAGACGCCTGCGGACGACTATGTCAACAGCAAGCTCAACCAAGCGCAGCAAAACCTCATCGCACTTCCGGCGCTTCTCCATGCAGCCATGCTCGCGCTTCTCTCTGGTGCCGTGCCCCTTGAGGGTGTGGCGACGGCTGTCGTCGTGGCAGTCCCGCAGGAAGACGCGGCGCGGAAGGTTGTTAGCGACCCGTCTAGGCGTGAAGCGAGCGAGGCCAAGTCACTCCATGTATTCGGGTACACCGCGCGTGGAGATCTGCTCCTGGCGGAGAGTGAAGGCAACTTCACAGCGAGCGAGTGGGACGCGGCGGCGGCACTCGGACAGAAAGTGTGCTGTGGGCAGCTGCAGGGCACAGAGGAGGACGAGGGCGAAGATGAAGACGGGGACGATGTGCAAGATATGGCACGTGTCATTCGGTCGATAACAGAAGCCAAGGCTGCGTCAGATGGACGGTGGAGGTGAGACGAAACGTGCAGGCGGGTAGAAGAAACAGGCGCTTCTTCGGATGCCACGATACCAGGTGTACGGCCATGGCGGAGGATCAGAGGATCAGAGGATCAGAGGCTCCAAGGGGCAGAAGGCCAGGCGGGTCATCGGCACTGGACCGCGGCGAGCGGAGGCCGGGGGCCGGGAGTCGGGGGTTTGGGTGGTTGGGTTGAAGCTCGTCTCGACGTCGAGGGTAGTACGTATTAGCAGGAGGAATCATGGGGGTTGTGCTACTTGCGACGTCTGGACAAGGCGGGGAGTGGCGCGAGAGGCTTTGGAAGCTTAGCGCCTGGCGTTTCGTTCCATGCAGCAATGCAGAGAGAGACTCATTCCAGTGTGGCCCTTGACTTGATGGAACATGGTGGGTGCACCGATAACACTTGCATTGCATGTCCTCGTTCCCAGCGCGGAGACGAGATACTCGGCACCCATTGAGGGCCAGAACGATAACGATCACGACAACGGACCCAGGGGCGGGACAACAACGAGGATGGAGAAAAGTGTGAGGTTCCATTGCAGCAGCTCGTGTGGAGTCGACCTAGGGCGTTAAGGAGGTAAGGAGGCGGTAGGTGGGAGGCTCCCGTCGCCGCGCGGGTGGACGCGGTGTTTCATCTCGACTTCAGGACCCCTTGGCCGGGTCCGTGTGTGTCTTGCTGCAACACGAATCCCTTCTCTTGTTTACACAGTCCCTTTGGATTTCTAGACAGACAGGGTATGTGACTGGAGCAAGCGTCGTTGGCCGCGTGCTGCGACGCCTCGGAGTAGTGGGCCAGATGCGCCAGCGCCCAGGGCAGGAACAGACAGGACAGGGCACACCGACACTGGCACCTGGCACTGACAGCATTTTGACGAAGGTGGACGTAGAATGGCAAATGACAATGGCAAGATGGACGGAGAGATGCCTGCTGCCCAGTCGCGCAGAATCAATAGAATGCAACTTCTCGACAGGGATTCGATAGCTCTGACAGCTTCACCTCATCTTTGCCCCCCCTCGCCTCGCTATCGTCCCTCCCTGGCCCTTCCCTTCCCTTCCCTGCCCTGCCCGTCCGTCCGTTCCATCGTGCCTGCCCCCTTTCAGATCTCACTCCGGGGGGCAAGTACGCCTCGACGAATCGAAGGAAGGAGGTACCTGACACTGACACCCACGCCTACACTCGTCCCTGAACCCGGCTGCTAGGCAGAGCCAGAGCAGCCTCAAGTCTGGTCCTTCCTGAGAGTGACGAGAAAGATCGATCGCCTTTAAAACACCCCCGATGCCCTCACGCCCCTTCCATTCTCCTACCTGCCTGGCTGCACTCACTCATCTTTGAATCGAGTCCGACGTCCCCCCCTCCCATTCATTTTTAGAGAGCTCTGGTAGTTCTGGTCATTTTCTTCTTCTTCTTCTTTTGCTCCGTCCACTTACACTTTCTACTGCCGATTAGACTTTCGTTCTGCCCCAATTCAGTCCGCAAGCTATCCTTCATTCACTTCACTTCCGTTCTGGCCAACACCTTTTTGCCTATCCAGGTACTTCGCATTATTCACTTGTAGTACAGCCGCAGCTGCCTTTCGTCGATCTCTCGCCATCCCTCCCATTTCCTTCATTGCCTCTCTCGCGCACTGTTGTCTCTCGTGCAACGGAACACGCGGCGACTTGGATCGACTCGACTCGACTCGACTCGCTCCCGGACGGACTTAACACAAACGCCCACGCTCGGCTCGACGCCAGCTGACCTCCGACTGCTCGCCCCGACCCGACTGCCTCCCAAAATAACCACAGCACACCAGTGCCCAGTACCAGTACCACCACATCCTTGGCCCCATCGGAGAAACAGCAGCCATGTCCGGCTTCGTCACCTCACCCACCGCCCTCCACCCCGCCCTCAGCGTCAATAATCCCCAATCTCCGCTACGCCAGTCCGCCCTTTCCGACCCCGAGACACAGACACAAGTACAGGCACACACCCAAGATAATACACCTCATGCCGCCCAGACTGCCCATGGTCACCACACAACCCACGCACCCCAAGGCCACCGCCGCAACGCCCCCTCCCACGAGGTCCCGCGCCAGACCATCATGAAGGCACTGGCCTCTTCCGTCTCCCGTCACAACAAACCCGAGGCTCTCTCACTCACCGGCATGCTCTCTGCTCATGACTCTCACGACAACCGTCCCGATAAGAACTGCTCCTCCCAGCAGCTCGCCGACGCCCTCAACGACCTAGCCAATCAAACCATGACCCCCACCACCGCGCTGCCTGCGCTGCAGTCCCCCTGCTTCTATCACAACCGCTTCAACGACGCCGTCGACATCGACAAGGTTCTCGAGGAAATCAAGAATGACGATTCCATGTCCCATTCCCGCCTCGTACAGACCGCTACCGGCGTCCGCGAGGTCTCCAAGCAGCTCCAGCGCCGCCCCATCAAGCGTCACGTCCGCAATGTCATGATCGTTACGAAGGCTCGCGACAACCAGCTTGTCTATCTGACCCGCGAGCTCGCACTCTGGCTCCTGCGCACTCCGCGCTACGGATCCGACCTTGGCGTGAACGTCTACGTCGATGCCAAACTGCGCAACTCGAAGCGCTTCGATTCCCGGAGTATCACCGGCGAGAACGCCCGCTTCCAGCACATGCTGAAGTACTGGACGCCCGACCTGTGCTGGACCCAGCCTGAGAAGTTTGATCTCGTCCTCACTCTTGGTGGCGATGGTACCGTGCTCTTTACCTCATGGCTGTTCCAGCGCATCGTGCCCCCCGTCCTCTCCTTCAGCTTGGGGAGCCTAGGCTTCCTGACCAACTTCGAGTTTGAGAAGTACACCCAACATCTCGGCCGCATCATGGGCGATGAGGGCATGCGTGTGAACCTGCGCATGCGCTTCACCTGCACTGTCTACCGCAACGGCTCTGAGGGCCAAGGCGCGCAGGAGGGCGAGCAATTTGAGGTTCTCAACGAGCTCGTCATTGACCGCGGCCCATCGCCCTATGTCTCCAACCTCGAGCTCTACGGCGATGATGAGCTTCTCACCGTCGTCCAAGCTGACGGCTGCATTTTCTCTACGCCAACCGGTTCCACCGCTTACTCCCTCTCCGCCGGGGGCTCCCTCGTCCATCCTGACATCCCCGCTATCCTCCTCACCCCCATCTGCCCCCACACCCTGTCGTTCCGCCCCATGGTTCTCTCCGATACCATGGCTCTTCGCGTCTCCGTGCCCCGGAACTCTCGAGCCACGGCCTACTGCGCCTTCGATGGCAAGGGTCGGGTCGAGCTCAAGCAGGGCGACTACGTTACCATCACTGCCTCTCAGTACCCCCTTCCCACCGTAGTCCGCAGCCAGTCGGAGTGGTTCGACAGCGTCTCCCGCACGCTGCGCTGGAACACCCGTGCTGCCACACAGAAGGGGTTCGACTCCGGTACCACCACAGGCACCGATACGCCAGCTGAGGAAGCGAAGGAGGAGGATGAGCCCGAGTGGGATATTGACACCGACTCGGCCTGCTACGCGAGTGAGGACGGCAGCATCAGCGCAAGCCCGCTGAGAAGGCAGATGAGCTTGTTGGGCATGTGATAGATACCCCTTTGCGGCCAGACGTTGGCCGTTCAACATTTCTTTTTGGACAACGAGTTGGCGAGATGCATGGCGAGGTCCTCAGGGGTGCGCTCTGGCGGCGGCGTTATTTGCCGAGCAACCAGATCAAGCTTCTGAGTAGTCACAATCCAAATAGCGGCATGAACTCGCTGTACCGGGTATGAAACGGGCCCTGCGAAGAGCCGTGCATACTGCGTATATAGTACAAGGTTCTGACGGTCCAGACTAGAACGCATATAGAATAGAGCTCTAGCGAAGAGAATGATATCTCACCGTCAAGATAATGATGTCTCACTGGACGATATGCCTTGTAACAGTGTCATGACTTTTATGCACTGGTACCACCACCGCGGCCCTGACTCCTTTTTCGTGCGACTGTCGATATTGATTGAACATACACGCAATAAGGTGAGGCATAAGACTCAATACACGTTGTACATTGATGAAGACCTCTAGTTCATTCCTGCACCGGGCCCTGGATACCTGCTCGCTAACTCCTCGGGCCGTGCCTTAGATGGCTGACTAGATGGCATCGAAGGCCAAGATTGAAGCGAAAGGCATGAACAGCACTGCTTCCCTAACTCCCCACCCAACCCATTGAAAAAGAGTACGTCCTGATGGCCAGTTTACAATAACGCCCCTGAGCTCCTGAGCTTCCCAGAGACCCAGTCCCGCGCCCGACACTTGTGATAGGATGCAACCTTACCCGTCTCATCGCCAGTTACCCTGACTCAAGGAGAGCAGCCCTGCGATGCAATCCATGTCTCCCTTTTTGCCGGGGCTCACTTCCCCGCGCATAAATGTTTCCACCTCCCGGTCTGGCCTGAGCATGGGCAGGCCTTCACGGTCTTCATAAATCTCCATACCCTTGCCAGAATCTTTCCGTCGACGAAGAAGAGGAGCTGTGTTGGCTCGGTTATTACTTGGCAACCTCGGTGATGTTTGCTCCTGCAGAATCCGTCCTTGCCGTCTCGGGTGGCTGAGGCGAGGCGCCTCCAAAGGAAGGGGCTTGCGTGCCTGGCATGGGGATGGCGTTGGGGTTGGGCGCGATCCTGGCATCGCGCGTACCATGCCATCCTCATCGGGACTCCAGTTCTCTTTATCCGAGTCCCCACCAGATGGCGAGAGGAACAGGGCTAGTTTAGGGCCTTTCCCTTCCACTGGCGCCGGTTGGCAATCGTCTTCCTCCGCAGGGTTCTTCTCCGGAAGAGCACTGCTCGAAAGAGTCCGGCTCAAACGAGGCTTCTTGTTCGACATCGCAGAGTGATTTCTTAGAGGCGGGGCATTTCGTTTCGCATTGTTCGGTTGGAGAACCCCACTGGTCGAGCGAAGCAGGTTAATGGCAGCTACCGCAGACCCGTTCGATTCGTTCTCTGCTTGCGTCGTCAACTCATCCCGCTGATCCGAGTCGCAGCAGAGCTCCCACGCTTGCGCGTCCCTTGACCTTCCCCGGCCAAGGTTTGCTGACAGGCTCTGGGTTAGGGCTGAGATGGGAGGTAGCGTTATCCGGGCTGCCGCACTCTGACTGCGATTCAGAGAGCGCGGCCTGCCTTGCGAGAGTCGTGGCAGAGACGAGGAGATGGAGAGTAGTGGGGACGACCGGGACGGGGACTGGTCGTTGGACACCAGTTCAGCTTTGCCCTCAAGAGAGAGCGAGATGCGGACGTGCGATTGCGATTGAGGGGGTGGCAGGACGGGTGTTGTGGCTAGAAGTGAGGGCGGCGAGGAGAACGTGAAAGAAGCCGACCTAAAGCAGTGTTAGCAGTGCTGCGTCTTGGCGAGTTGAATAAGTATGCAGGGGCTCTTACTTGAGCGCGTCAGCAGCGCGACTGGAAGCTGATGCGGCGGGGAAGGAATTGGACAGATTCCAACGGTTCGCTAAATATCCCATAGTTCCGGTAGGAGGCGTAGATATAGCATGGATGTTCTGCTGTGTCTCTGGTTCCGCACACGGGCTGGAGGACCTGACCGCCGGGGCTTCATCTTGAGGTCCGGAGTCGATAGTAGATTCCTTCACCTTGTCGACAAAGCTCTGAATGAAAGATCGGTTTTGACTGGACGTGGGACCCGGATCCAGTGGTCGGATGGGTGTCGAAAAGGAGTCGCCGCCATGGGAGATATCCGCGTCGACCAGGGAGCTCGACGTTGCAGGGTCTGACGACAAGACCTGCATGCCACCGTAGCGAAGCGCCGCGATCTCTTGGGGAGACAGGGGACGAGATTTCCGGCGATCGTTCTGACGGCGGTTTTGGAACCAGATCTGGACTTCTTTCTCGTTGAGGGACACGCGCTGCACAAGCTCTTGACGCGCCGTCTTATCGGGCTTGGGATTGGTCTGATAAGAGTCTTCGAGGATTGACTTGTCCTTGGCGCTGTACAATTCAATTCAAGTCAGCATGGCTGGAATTTGAACAGGGAGTAGCTGGCAAGAGTAGGAAAGTATTCAAGCTTGACGTACGCAGTCCTCTTCCTCTTCCCCTTAGGGTGCTTCTCGGAATCTGTGGTCCCTGTTGTCGCGTCGAGTGGGGCTCGAGCCTGGGTTTGAGGTGTCGCCGGCAGGGTGTCGTTCTGGGCGCTCTCGGGAGAGACGTGGTCCTCAGAGCCCGAGGGAGAAGATGAGGGCGACATGTCAAGGACAGACATGGCGCCGCTGTCTGTTGTCCGAGTCTGAGAAGGACCGGTGCGTGTCGCGTCTGAGGGCGGGGGTATGGACACTCTGATTCTCGCCGTTGTGCGCGTGACGAGGCCAAGTTGAGGCAGGGTGGAAGGGGGCAGCCGGTGGGACGGACGGCGTTGCTGGCGGGTTGGTTGGCAGAAGAGTATGCTGAGAGATACGATTGGGTCACTCTAGCAGTCGAAAGATGAACTGGTGAAGTGAGGTAGGGCGGACAAGAGAGCAGGTCGGCAAGCAAGAGCGTCTTGTACCCAGAAAGAGGTGCCATGTGCGGGTCGTGCGCCCCGCGTCAGTCCCATCAGTAGCGTGTCCCCCTGCAACTGCATCACGCTCCCGCGTTTGGGATCATGTCCAATCAGGCGACGCGCAGCCCACCGCATTAGGAAATTGTGTCAATACCGCGCCATGGGTCTCCACGGCTACGATGAACCCACCGTCACGCTCTCGTGTGAACATCCCAGCCCCCTCTCGCAATTGTCGCGTCGGCAAATCTACCTGTACGTACCTGCGTGACAAGAGGTCGGTATTGGCTTGGCTCAATGACGGCCGTCCCTCGAAGCATCATGGTAGTCGAAAAGTACCGTCCGCTTGCCGCGCCACCAGACCTGCAATTGATGCAACTCTGATTCGCAGCATGAATCAATCAAAGCGACTGGGAAGGGGGTACGGGAATTCATACACGCATGACCACTTCAGGCCTCTTGCTCTATTTGTTCTACTCGTTTGCACACTTCAAGTCATGGTTCTCGTCTTCCTACAACTGGCAACGTCTGCAGGCTGTGAATGAGCGTAAAGCTCCGGTGTCTTTGCTAAACCTATCTAGCTAGCTACCATGAGTCCGCTGATACTCGCGTACGCATGTCGTCATCACGGTTCGTTTCTAAGGGGTCCGCCCGTCCACCATGTCCGGTGTCCTCCGGTCGCTCCTGTGGCACCTGGCAGATCACTGCCGGCTACCGATTGCCGTCATTGAACCTTCCTCGGGTTCTCGGCCGATGCAAACTTCCTCGCTCCACATGTTGCGTAATGAATCGAGGGTCGCACCCCAAACTCATGTTCATTCTTTACAAGTCGTCGTCGGATTGCTCGCCAGGCAGGGGCATGGCCGCGGCCTCGTCCATCTCCTTCTTGTACTCGGCCAGGAGCTTCTCGTCGACCTGGGCCGTGGGGGGGGCCAGCGCGGGGGCAGCAACGAAGTCCTGCATCAATCAGCTTCCGCTTGCCAAATGGACATGGGCTGCGGGTGTAGGGGTGGACTTACGAGAGCGGGGTTGCCGACAAGCTTGCGGGCGAGCCACAGGAAGGGCTTCTCGAAGTTGTAGTTGGACTTGGCAGAGATGTCGTAGTACTGGAGGTTCTTCTTGCGGTGGAAGGTGATGGTCTTGGCCTTCACCTTGCGCTCCTTGACATCAACCTTGTTGCCGCAGAGAACGATGGGGATGTTCTCGCAGACGCGGACAAGGTCACCTGTGGTAAACAGTGTCAGCTAGCCATCAGGATGCTGAAGCGCGGGGTTTCCACCCATGCCACATGCGAGTGACAGGTGTGATGGTCGAATTTGACTTACGGTGCCAGTTGGGGACGTTCTTGTAGGTGATGCGGGAAGTGACGTCGAACATGATGATGCCGCACTGGCCGTTGATGTAGTATCCGTCACGGAGACCGCCGAACTTCTCCTGGCCAGCGGTGTCCCAGACATCGAACTGAATGTTGCCAAAGTTCTGCGATTGGAGGTTAGTCGCCGGTGCCGAGCATGAAGGGCGGGGTAATATCGTACGGTCGAGAAGCCGAGGGGGTGGACTTCGACACCAAGGGTGGCCATGTACTTCTTCTCAAACTCGCCAGTCAAGTGGCGCTTGACGAAGGTGGTCTACGAAGCACATCATGTCAGCACGAGTTCGTGATGCGTAGAAGGGGAGGAGCTGCACGGTGCCGGTGAGGCACGCCACCGTGAACTGATAAGAGGCGGAAGAGGGGTAACGGTTCCGTGACCGAGGGACATACCTTGCCGGTGCCACCATCGCCAACAAGGACGAGCTTGAAGGTCGGGATCTGCGATTGCTCGGCAGCCATGTTTGCGAAGGCTCGGTCGATCGATGCGTTCGTAAAGATTGAGGTAGTAAACGGTAAACAAGCGGGGCTAAAAGGACGGGTGGTTAGTTTGCGCCGACAGATCGAGAGAGTTCCAGGGTCGGTGAGATGGGTGCAATGTGGGGATCAGGCTGCGAGGCCGAAAAAACGCACCAGATAGCGACCGCTGGATTTGTGGATGGGTGAGGGTTGTGATGTCGGTCGTCGAAGGGCGTCACCGCTGAGCTTTTTGTGAAGTTGTTTTGGGGTTGGGGCGGAATGGCGGGGGGGAGAGATCAGGTACCTTCGAGAGAGCAGGGAAGCCTAAGCGAAAAATTCAGTCATTGGGCTGGGCCAACCAGCGGCCGTTGGGTCTTTACAGTGAGGCTTGCTTATCTAAGCTCCAGCTCCCATCAGGCAGAACAGAGCCCAGCCCACCCTGATTAAGGCCACTGAAGTGGCGAGATTGTGAGGTGGTTCCAGTACTGCCTAGTCGATCCGCCTAAGCTAACACCTGCCTGCCTGCCTGCCTGCTTGTCTGTCTTTCTAGCTGCCTGCATATCAGCTTTGGTACAACACAATGATCACCTGCTTTGTAACTACCAACCAGCGCTGAATAATAGCATGATCAGGTATGTAGTAGATAGATACCTACGCCCAACGCGAAGAGATACGCAGGTGGTTCCGGATGTACGCCCAACCCCCCATCACCATCACATTCGTAGGTGTCCGGAAGCACCCGTATACGAGGCACCCAAATGTCAACAAGTTGAGAGATGAGCTGTCCTCGTCTGCGTGAAATACTTGCTATGTCGTTTTGAGGCAGCCTAACAAGACGGACAGTGGCGATGGGACCAGGAGGCTCACGATTGATGCTAGATCAACACGCACCATTTGTTGTTCGCACTCAACGTCATTATCAAAGCACCATATTTTACATCGCGACGGTTCTGTGCTGAGCTCTATCCCAACCAGCCTTTCTTGCGCTCGCGTTGCCTCGGCCCTGGTTGAATCTGCCTCAAAGCGGCAGGATATGGCAACCCAGAAGCCCCCTACCACCCCAGTCTCGGTTTGGAACCAGTCGAAGATTGGAAACTTCTGGCGAGCCACCAGTGCCAGTGCGCGCAACCCTGACCGTGACGGTTTGCTAAGGCCGTTTGTCAGAAAACTCTTCGGCCTAAGTATACATTGGACACCACCTACTTTCTCGTTGGCCTGGACGCACTCGGCTACCTTTTTCAGGTTGTCATGGTTGGCATAATTCACGTCTCCAAAGCTGAGGATTTCGTCTCCACTCCTGAGTCCAGCTTGGTCGGCTGGGCTGCCAGTCGTGACAGCATTGACCTTTGCGAATGCCACCTCCGTGCGATCTGGTAGGTCCGCGGTGGCACCCGGGGCAGGCATGGTTCCCTGAGCAGACGAGTCCTCGGCAGCGTCGGGCCGGGCAAAGTACTCATCCAGATGCCTTGTCACTACGGCCATGAGATCTTTGTAGTCATTCCGCAGGTGAATAATACGTGCCCGCGTTGTGCGTACTTAACAGCATGTTAGAGAAGTATAATCTTCCGGACCCGAGCCACATACCTTGGGCAACATCAATATCTGCTCTTGGAAACCCGTCAACTGTTGTCAGAGGTGTGTTCATATTTGAGCCATGCTGCCAGAAACGTCAGCCGGTCTCCTGGGTGGTCTCGAGGCATGAGAACGGACAGAATCGAGGACGGCGCTCAAAGCCTTCATTTCAGCCTCCATGTCCTGCTTCTTCGCTTGCAGCTCGCGGTAGGTCAACTTGCTATAATCCTCTTTCGATCCAGCGAAGCTAGTCATGCCCGAAGGAACAGTGGGTGCGTGTAGATTGTCCATTCTGAGCGGTAATCCCATGGTCCTCCACTGACCCTATCTCGTGACTTGCGATTACTGACAGGAGTCAGCAGAAACAGGACCAGTTTCAACGTCGTGGCGACTGTGCTGAGCGTGGAAAGTGTAAGGAAGTATGGGGTGGTTGATGTGGGTGAGTAAATGGACATTGCCCCGCGCTGATATGGCTGGGCATGCGGCAGGTACGTATCACCTGTATTAAGACAATAGGGTGACGACTGGATACCTGTAGGTCCCTAGGTACAGTGGGAATAAACAGTGCCGCTTATTGTCCTGCCCTGCAGCAGCGAACGCCCAGCGTCCGTGCGTACCCGGCATTGTAGATTCGCAGTCTCGTCGCGCTCACGTCTCCGACGTCAGAGGTCAATTCCATCCAAACGCCACCAGACTTTCCTCAACACACGTCCAACGCATGCCACGACGAGCAGCTGCATCAGCTCAATCGTCGCTAACATGGCAACAGGGGTAGATGCAAGGCTTTTGAAGTCAACGAAATTTCCACCAGAGTTCAGTCAGAAGGTGGACATGCAGAAGGTCAACTTGCAGGTCATCAAGAAGTACAGTTCCTCCCTCCCTAGCTCCTACGGCTACCATGCCTCTCGTGTGCGAAACTCCCTGCTCACTGGCAATGATAGGTGGATAGCAAGCAAGATTTCCGAGATACTAGGGAACGAAGACGATGTCGTCATTGAACTCTGCTTTGGACTGATAGAGGGTTCTCGGTTCGTAAGTAGCTCTTCTCCTGGTCCCGGATCTTTGGCGACTCTAATGTATGGTACAGCCAGATATCAAAGCCCTCCAAATTCAGCTGACTGGATTTCTCGATAAAGATACCGCACCCTTCTGCAAAGAACTCTGGAAGCTTTTTCTCAGCGCCCAAGCCAGCCCGCAGGGTGTGCCCAAGGAGTTGCTGGAAGCTAAGAAGTTGGAACTGATACAGGAAAAGGTACGCACACCCACTTCCCGACCTACAACAGCATTCGACTGACTCTTCCTGTTGATAGATCGAGGCAGACCGAGTAGCCGAAGAGACCCGCCGACGTCGTGAAGACGCGGACCGACGACACGCTCAAGGAGGAGACCCAAGAGAGCGTCGCGAATGGGGGCGTGGACGGGGTGGTGACACATGGCGCGGCCGCCGGGGTGATAAGTCATTCGATGACCGTGGCAGGCCCAACAATGGCCGCGGCGGGAACAGATCTCGGTCCCCGATGCGGAATCGTGAGCAAAGAGATCAGCGAGCCGACCACCGGGGAAACCAGCGGGACAGTTATGTTCCCAGCGGTCATCGTGGTGGGGGAGGTCGGGGTCGTGGGACGGGTCGACGTCGCGAAACTACGCGTTCGCCTTCTCCCAGCGGCCCATCGCCCCGCGGCAGTCGCGTCCCGAGCGAAGATAATCCAAGGCACCGAAGCAACCACTCGTCCAGTCCTGCACCTCGTCAAAGGCCGCGCGACAAGTCTCCGGGGGAAAATAAGTCTCGGAAACGTTCACGATCGTCGGCAGAACAGAGGAAGTCTGACTACCCTCGCGCGGATCAGGACCATCAGTCCCGGTCTCCATCTCGCGAAAGGAGGTCGCGATCGCCGGTGGCGAAGAGGCGCAGATGGTCCCCATCTCGAAGCGACTCGCCAGAGGATCGAGGTCGGCGTCCCCGCCGCTCGCACACACCCTCGTCCTCAGGCAAATCCCGTTCCCGTAGCCGCAGTTCGAAGCGTCCCTCGAGTCAAAGTCGTAAGGGCCGCGCCCGATCCAGGAGCTTCTCCCGTCGTCGTCGGGATATCTCACCTACTGGTGACGAGGCTCGTGGTAGAACTCGGCGGGATCGACCACGATCCATATCTTCGTCTCGGTCACCGAGTCGCTCGCGACGTCGCCGTCACAGACGCAACACTTCATCGGACTCATCATCATCGCGACGTTACTTGGAATCGGAAGCACATCCTCGTGGTCAAGATGAAGCCCAAACTGGAGACAAATCGGAGCTCGGCGTGGTAGCTGCCTCGGACTAGAACCCTCTTCTCTATTCTGACCTTGCCGGCACGACCAGCATGATCCGGCGGCTATGCCATCTCCAAGTCGGCTGTTGGAATGGCTATGGTCTTTTGAAACAAATCAAGAAGCTGAGATCCTTAAGCCGTGGTCTTCCTCGAGTAAAGCTGCGACAGACGCTAACTGTTGGTCAAGCATGGCATGCCCTCCCCACTTTGTCCCCAGGATAAGAGTTGTATAAACTAAGGAAGCTCGCCAGTTGGCATATCATAGTATGCTGGCTATCTAGTATTAGTATTTTCAATACTCACTTGCTTCCCTCAATACATCCCAACAGGCATTCCCGTGATGATACAAGCTTCAATAACAGGCTTACAGCTGCTATTATCGGATCAGCTCTAATTGCCGCGGCTTCACAAAAGGCGCTGGTTTGCTGATGAAGACATACTGATGTGCATTTTCGAGAGTCGAGGCAAGTATATACTGCTTCATAACATGTCATGCCTGAGATACAAACCATCCCTTCCAAGGTCATTGCAACCTCACTCGTCCTTGACCCATATCTCGAAACTCCAACACATCATGTCAAAGTCAGAACGCCGCTCGACTTCAATTGAGTACGCGCCTGCATGCCCCGGCTCGCCCTTTTTATCTTCTTCGCAAACTGACTGTTGCGTGCGTCCGATCAGCACGATTGTGCTGGTTCGCAAGGCTTGTGTGTAGACAGCGACTTCGGCAACCGCTTCATTCCGTCCTTATGATCGATTGCACCTCTTCATGACATGGTGAAGGATAAGAGGTTTCGCATGTATCACCCATATAGGCAGGGTATGTTGGCTCTAAGAGTTCCGCCAACGCGATCGGCCTGGTCCAATAGTGATAAGTGTTCATTGACCTTCTTGCCTACCCTTCCACCATAGCCGCTGCTGATGAGATGGTCAACATCTACTATCAAGGGCATAACTCTCCTACAACATACCACACGCTAACATAGCTTTTGGCGACCCATCCCCAGTCACTGGTGCTGATCCCTCGGCCAATATCGAAGATCATGGCCACTATGGCTTGCTTGGTGGGGGTAGCCTCCCGGCGAGAGTAGATTACTATCCCATATATACCAGTACGATGAGGAAGCACAAACCTGCTCATGTGTGGATTGAGACCGAGCACGCTCAGCATGTTGGCGGGTCGCTCAAATGGCGAAGGCTGGAAATTTGAGGCCAACCAAGCGACACCTATGCCTTCAAACAAATCATGTCCTCCTCCTGAGGTTTGGCACCACGTCTTTACCTTCCTGCCTGCCGCCGTTTTAGGGAGACTGCTGCAGGTCAATACCCTATTCATTATATGCCTTGACCCTTGCTCGGAGTTCCGAGGCCACACCGGTTTTCCTGAGGGAGATTGTCATACCTGCGTTCCTCTTCTGCGGCCGAAATCGACGTGTTTGCAGTCGAGAAGGCTGTTCTGGCCTTCAAAGCCTGTTCCACAACGTTGCAAGACAGAGATTGGCATGCGGCGCCTATGTTTTGCCCGATGGTGCTGGTGCGTGCGCCTATGCTATTGCCTTTCCCTCTGCCCCAAATGTTTTGCCAACCTCTCGGGAGTAGCCTAGACCAGCTGATCAATTACATGTACCGGGGACATATACAGAGTCCATACGCTCCACACCCGCAGATTATACCTTCTTACCGAACTTGTTGCAAACCTAACTCGAGAAACTTACATAAGATGCACAAGGCATGGGGAACTTGCTCTCGACGATCAAAGGCTTGCCCAGCAGTGTCAAGGCCTTCGTCACAGTGTTTCATGCGACGCAAAGGATCCAGTCTCATTTGATGAAGCAGCCTGACCTCTCACTTTTCGTTGAGTGTCTATCAAACAGTGAAGACATGCGACCAGTGCGCAAAGTCAACGGCCTGCAGTGCAAAACATGCACACTGGAGCTGGGAAACGCGGGTTTCCTGGAATCTGAGCGACCAAGTTTCTCCCTACCGCAGCCTGCGAAGCACTCAGGACTCGACATGATGACTGGCATTATCAGAATGGTCCTCGTCTTGATTCACCTCATATTAGTATGAACGACCCTACGCTGTAGCATCGGTTGCTTAATATCTCCCATGCTATGTCTGGTCGATAAGATACAGACATTTCCCATCCCCAACCCTCGAGCTTCACAGTTGCCTCAGAGAGCTGCTTCTCGACAGAAGCCCGCAGCGTCTCGCATGTAGCGTCCCAACGTGGCGCGGCCATGGCAATGCCGCGCGCGGCTTACCCGATCAAGCGCGAAGGTCTGGACAGCACAATGTCGGATGGATCCCGCCACCCCGAACCTCGCGGAGTTGAGCACAGGCATACACTATCTCAGCAGCGTTTCACCCATTATGGCACTCGAATACCAGTACCTCCATCCCTCGCTGTACCCAACTAGTGGTTGAAATATTCTGACAAGTACGGCCCAAAACAGCACTACCCCTCCAAGAGGTACGTCCGAGTGTTTTGCCAAAACTCTTACGGATTACAAAAGGAAGAAAAGAAAGGAAAAAAGGGAGGCTTTTGACCGTCTATAGAGGTGCATGGAATTCAGTCAGTAGCAAGAAAGTGACAGCAGCTGACTGCACCTTCATGTAAGCCGTGGGCATATAGTTTCAACGAGCGCGGTATGCCAAGCAACATAGTTTCTCGGCCCCAGCATGTGAGTCCGGAATACAATTGTTTTCTAGAAACTTCTTGTCCAACTTCCAACTTTGTCCATCCTCGAATGCCGCCTGGTCTCCGTATGTGGGTGTAGAATATGTTGGAACCATAGCCAGGCAACTACTAGTCGACAAGGGACGTCACGACAAGTACAAGGCCTGAATATCTCTACGCAGGTAGATTCTTGGGTTCGATCTTCGCGAAATCATTATGTAAATGTTGCCATGATACACCAGGGTGAATCCTGGCCACCAAACAAAAGTGTTACAGATGAAGAAGTGGATGTTGCTGTGGTACACAAGCTGACTACGAGTACAATAGAATAACAGCTCTATCTCCCCGGGCTCACCCATGGGACAAGCATGTGACCGTCCGTATCCGTCACTTCAGAGGCGCCCACATGAACCTACCGCCGACGTGTCGCCATATGTCCTGTTCTTGTTCTCCCAGGACAGTTTCAGAGCACCTCACCTATGATCTTAGATGCCTCGCGATATGTCTGGAGAAGCTTCTCGCACTTCTCGCGCTCCTTCTTTATGCCATCGTCCTCGTAGAGAAGCTCCTCGAACAATGTCTCCTTGTAGAGCTCGCTCACCAGTCGGTTCTGAACCACGTCCTTGCTATGGTTGACAAGTAGATGCATAACAGCCTTCGGCACTTGATCAGCAATTGATTCCCTGACGATGTTGAAGTAGGACGAGATAAGGGCTCGGATGAGTTCCGTCTCCATAGCCTCGCGGTCAGTCAGAGCCGGTTCGCCACCAGCGCCCTGGGAAAAGTCAAAGTTAGTAAATGTATTGTATTTGATCTTACGATCAACAGGACGACTTACGAAATGAGCTCCAAGATCACGAGAGTCGTCTTCACGGGATTGTGGCTGGAGAGCGGATCGATTCGACATCGCGTCTTCGTTCCGGCGAATGCTTTGAGAGAATGTGGGTTCCAGGCTCTGGCTAACGTGCCTTGCAATGGACACATCACGTCCATGAGCGTTGCCCTGCCCCATGGGCATCGACGAAGGGCCGTCCTTCCCGAAGAAGTAATTGAGGAATGAGTCGCGGGCGCCACCGAGTCCCTGCTGGTTGTTGAGTCTCGAAGGTGAGATTGACCGAGCGCCGTTGACGGCGGCGTTGAGCGAAACGGTACCATTTTCTCTCAATCCGGGAGACAGGCTCCGGGCACCCTTGACGGCTTGACGGCGTGCAGCAGCCGAGTCTCCCTTTTCGACGACAGCCGATTCTTCGTCTTCTTCAGCAGGAGTGTCAGCGCCATTAGCACCTAGCTCCTTCAGACGCCTGCGTTCCCTCCTATCCTTCTCCTCCTGGATGAGACGTCTGCGTTCCCTGTCCTGCCTGTTGCTGACAACATTGCTCATTGCAGCTGCAGCGCCCAGAAAGTTCGGATGGTTTGTGTTGATGTAAGCCCGCTGGATAGAGATCAAAGACTCAACATAGGACGACGCAGGACCGAGCCTTTCCCTGAGCAGGTCGGAAACCACTTCAATGAGCTTCGCCTGAAGTCTTGGGAACCGCGAAAGCTCCGTTGAGCCGCACGTATGACAAATCTTGATGAGCTCTTCGTAGACAAGCTCAACGCAGCGCTGACTGGGGATCTCCAGGAGTTTAATCTGGGGCTTGACGAGCAGATCGAATGCCATTTCCGGCACGAATAGGCTTGGGCGTGGACCAGTCGAATTGCGGATGGCTGTGCGGATATCCAGGGCAGATAGGTTTGATGTCGGGTCGATGGATTCGAGAGAGCTACCAAACACCGAGTTGAAAATGTAGTAGATGCGGGCACCACCACACAATTCTTTTGTCGATATTTCAGTCGAAGTGCCGTCGATGGATGAGATGAAAGAAGTGGCAAAGCGAGTCATGAGCTGTAGAATGAGAGATCCACGATGCTCTTTCCCACTGAAGTGCATATCACCATAGCTTGCCAACTCCTGCTGGGTTTGCCCCATCAATGTGTTGAGGCGTGCCTTGATGTCCGGCATACGCTCTCGAATGTGTGCCATAAGCGTGGTGTTCAGCGTCTTGGAAAGATACTGGGTGCCGCAGCGGGTGGCGATGTTGCGATACGCTGGGTGATGCTTAAAGAAGTCGGCCTCGTCTTTCAATGCCTCCTCCATGGGCTTGCTTCCTTGAATGTCCTGCTGCGAGCGGTTGACGACGCCGATAAAGCCGAGCTTTAGGGGGTAAACGCGGCCAGAGAGGATGTCTAGCGCATTCGTACCATGATCCATCAAGTCCACTTTGGTCAGTACACCGATAGTCCGCCTGCCAAGCGGATCTACGTGCCTCGCGAGCTTCAGCGCTTCCGAGTTGACGATGTCTACATTGGCGGGGGAGACTGCGAGAACAATGCTGTTGGGCTTGGCAATGTATTCCGAGATCAGATTCCGTGTCTGCTTTTCGATATCGGTTGGTTGATCACCAATGGGCACCTGGAAAACAACAGTCAGTGACGTTCCTCGCTGTCTACGGCACCAGACCTCTCGTAGACGCGGCCCTCATACCTTGGTCAAGCCTGGCAAATCCACCAGCGTGAGGTTCAGAACATGCGGAGAGTATATCTTAAGGTTGATGGGCTGTCGGTTGATGCCCTTGTTGCTGCCAGCTACCCTTGATGTCTCATTCTCGATTTCCCGTTTGACATCGCCGAAATCGTTGAATCTGCGGTTGGGAATGTGGTGGAATTCGGCCCATTCGGATCGCCTAGCTTGCGATGGAGATCTGTACGGATCGTTCAGGGGCTCGGCGGCATTTTCGTCCTCGGGAACGTTGATGAGCTGCAAGATAAGGGGCCGCCTCGTGACGATGCCGCTTCCGCGGGGCAAGAAGTCGCGACCGACGATGTTCTCGAGTACGGAGGATTTGCCGGCAGACTGGGAGCCAACCACAACCTAACATTCGTCAGACACGTCAGGTATGCGGAGGAGATATCAGGAGGGAGACAACTCACGATTTGCGGAAGATCGAGCGAGTCGCTTCCGATGGTGTTGAACACAAGATCTTGCAGCTTATTGACTGTGCCAAGAAGGTCATCCCCAAGAGAGGCCATGGCTATGATGACTCCACGTAGTCTGCCTCGGAATACTGCAAGATAATGTGGTGATACGGATCGGTATAGGTCGGTGCAGCCAAAGGCCGATGCGTACAGAAGGTAGGGGAACGGAAGCTTATGGACAGAAGGTCGGAGTTGGCGAGGCGTATAATGTGACGCGACGAGCTCGGGCTCATGGAACTAGGAGGACCGCCGCGTTGCTGAAGGCGTAGCAGGTGAGGTAAGTCAAGAAGCAAAAATGTCGGCAGGTCAGGGTTGTTGGACTTGCTTGGCGACCTGCGTGATTGTAGATGTACAGAGGCGAGGTCGTCTTGATCGTTCAATTTGGAGATTTCATGCGCGATCCACCAACTCCCTTGAAGACCTTGGTACGCTTGACACTTAGCACCGAACCTGGCATGGATCTAGATCCAAGGCAGACCCATTGCATACAGGGGTACTGTGTATCCCTATAACCGAGTGGTGACGGCAGGAGTTTCTGGTCATCCAAACAAGCCACCATTACCAAAGTGCCCCATACTATGCTAATACACACGTCTCCAGCCCTTGATTGGTTTATATTCATAAACTCTTCTACTAGCATACATGCCTGAGAAGTTCATCGGGACGAAGACAGCCCACCCTTGCGATGCCGAACTCAGAACGACGGCATGAAAGGACCACCGAATACCTCAATCAGCCCGCATCTACACGTCAACTACCCGGTCTCGTTGTAATCTAGGGGCCCAGCACAACAGTCAGGCAGACCCAGCACTACATATTCAATGAGTTCGTTCGGCAGTCCCGGCGGAGGGCCGGCATACTCCAAGCCTACACCGTAAGGAAGCCTCCTCTCATAGTGCTTGCCTTGGATTCCAGGCCATTTCTAACATCCATATTTCAGTCCTCAACGGGGCAGCTTTCCCCTCGATCATGATGGTAGACCTGTTCAGATACCCCTGGCTCGTCGCAAGCGATTTCTGCTGACCCAATCATTTCAAACAACAGGAGAGTGTAAACATGTCATGGCTTCATATTTGTCCTGCATGAAGAAGGTATCTGGAGTCAATGATGCTGCGTGCCGTGATCTGGCCAAATCTTATCTGGCTTGTCGCATGGACCGGTGAGCATTCCCTGTGCATTGGGCACTCACTCATCCGAAGTTGCTAACCAGTCTTGCCGTTCAAGCAACTTGATGGCTAAGGACGATTTCAAAAATCTTGGGTTTGGGGATGGAGCCCAAGCCGCCAAAAATGTCGACGGCGGCCAAAAATCGCAGGATGGTGAAGGGAAGAAGGGGGAACTGCGGTGGTAGGTTCGTGGTAGTGAGCGATCAGGAATCTCTCGTTGAGAAGATGCCGCCATGTCATGTGTAGTAGGTCATACGTGCACGTATGACCTTTGTAAATTATAATACCCAGCCGACGCCGCACGATAACTACGGGTTGGTGCTGTTCCTGGCCGCTTGATTATGCGTCTTTCAAGGAGCTCGAAGTTCATTCGGCATTGCATGTGATGTAGTTTAACTGCCGAGAAACACGTGGGCCAGCCAAACACGGCCACCTTACGTCAAGCCAGGTGGAGAGACACGTCTATGCTGTGTTGTCGCGCAAATGCATTGATGAGTTGGCGCCGTTGCTGTGACGACCCCACCCGACAACCGGTCTCAAAACACGCCAGTCGAACGAGCACCACCAAACAGTCATAAAGGCAACACTCAACGCATCTACTCCGCCGACCGGAGCCCATAAACCAAATTCAGTCAGGCCAGGCAGACGTATAATGCTGCGAATCACTCAATCACATACAAACAATCAGCAATAATTCCATCCCTCAGCCACCTCCACGTTCTCCGACCAGATCATTGAAAGCCTCCGTCAAAAAATGAATCGCAGGAAATCCGTCGAAAAGACTCGGAAGGTCACTCCGCCTTCACCCACCTACATGAACAACGACCAGTTCGGTAAGAATAAGACCACCTTCTTCTGAGTGTGCTGGACCAAGGCAACCGTTGGTCTAATGCTTGGAAATCTACTCAGCCGCGTACCTTGCCGACCTTCGAAATAACCGCATCGCTCGCCCAGGTGGAGCAAGGCCCTTGCCAACCACTACAGCCAAACCCCGCGAAAAGAGATCAACCGTCAGCGATGACTCCGGTGTCACAAGACCCTACCGCCCTGCGAGTGTCTCGCAGCCCCCGGAAATCGACCACGCGAACCCCAACACGACACAAACAGCCTCCGCGAGTACCTCGTCTCGTCTATCCATGACCAGCACTCGAAGTCAAGGAAACCGATCTGCTCAGTCTCCCTCGCCACCTGCGCCGTCTGATCCCATCCCAAGTGCTAGGTACATCGAGAGGGGTCAGAGGTGGATGGAGAAGGAAGAAGTCGGCTCTCTCCGACATGCAATGGATGATATGCACGTTGCTGAGAGGCACAATACGCGTGAGGACACAGACGACAAACATCTGTACGACGCTGCTCTTGACGAAGCTTCTGAATTGGTGTGGCAGCATCGCCATGGGGTTGAACCTCAGCCTAATGCCCCCTACCGTTACAAACCCCACATGAGGAAGAACAGCTATCAACACGCTCGTACAGCTAGCTTCGGCAGAAGGTCTGGCGAGGCTACTGTCTCCTCTCTTGGACATGATGCGGCTTCGAGCAACCGGAGTTCGATTGATACCGATGGTAACTCCCGGCGGAGTCGATTCTCTATTGACAACTCACGAGGCGGATCTGTGAACGACTCGTACAAGTCTGCCACTCAAACTTCCGCCCATGAGCCTGTCCTACAGCGTGCTGGACCGTCACCGCCTGTAGCGCTTGGAAACCGCCGTAGCAGCATGCGACGAAACATCAGTGGAGAAGTCGAGCGTCCATTCTCCGGGGACCAGATATGGGAAGAGCCTGAAGTTGTGCCAGCTGTCGGTATCGCCGCCACCGATCGTGAAGCGAGCATCCCGCTTACGATCAGCGGAAGGAGCCCGCAGAATCAGGTCCAGCTCGGCACTGTCTCGCCGGAAAAGGAGCTCAGTTTGCGCAAGATGAGACCTTCCATGCCTCCCGTGGCTGGTGGACAGAACCCTCCAAACCAATCACGAAACCCACAATACACCACCAACATTCCCATCATCAATGCTCCGGGCAATGAGCATGAGACCAGCAAGGGCAGCGTGGTTGAGAAACGGAGCGATGATATTCGGGAAGCCACTAGCATGAGGCTGAAGGACCGCAGTACAAAGTTGCCTACGCCTTCTGCCGTCAGCGACAACCCAGGACGGCCGATTGTAAGCTTCGACGCCGACTGGAAAGCTCCAGAGGAGACAACTGATAATAAGCCAGGATCAGCTTCCGGCAGCTCGTCCATGCGGGGGCGGCATCAAGCCCACGAGTCGATGGATATTCCTACTATCGTGGTGCCGGACCAGGATGACACGACACGGCAAGCGCCTCGACTGCCAATCGCGCCGTCCATCGCTATACAAAGCCCATGCGAAGCAGTCACTGACAACCCGGGCATTCCGTTGATCATCACCCCTGACGATGATCAAGCAGTTGAACCATCCCCTCGACCGCTTCCGACACCAGGAGTACATGGCGGCATTGGGAAAAAAAGACCTCGAAGTCATTGGTCGCCTGCGCCCGCGACAGGCCACCGATCGGCCACCTCTTGCCACGAGTGTAGCCTCCCGATCGAGGGCCGCTTCGTGGCATTGGCCGGCGTTCCAGAGCGTTTCCATCCCCAGTGCTTCAGTTGTTATTCCTGTGGTACCGGTCTGGAAGCACTCGAGATCAGCCCCGAGCCAGAGGTGCATCGGAACAACCGCCTGTGCAGGATTAAACGAAGGGCTGCAGGAGAAGTATTGGACGAAATGCCAGGCATGACGATGGAGGAAGATGGGGATGAGCGTTTCCGATTTTTCTGTCACTTGGACTGGCACGAGCTTTACGCGCCTAGGTGCAAACACTGCAAGACGCCCATTCTGGGAGAGCATATTGTGGCGCTGGGAGAGCATTGGCATTACGGTCACTTCTTCTGTGCCGAATGCGGAGATCCCTTCAACCAAGGTATGACACATATCGAAAAGGACGGGTATGCATGGTGCATCAACTGCCAAACGAAGCGCACGGAAAGGCGAGCTCCAAAGTGCAAAAAGTGTCGCCGTGCCGTCATTGGGCAGTACATCCAGGCACTCGGAGGCGAGTGGCATGATGAATGCTTTCGCTGCGCTGCCTGCCAAGGAGGATTCGACGACGGGCAGGTATTTCCTCAGACCGACGGAGACAGGACATTAGTGATGTGCACTGGGTGTCGGGCCAGGCAGCTCAAGGCGTGATGGCCAGGCTGTTGTTGGTGACACAAGTGGCATGATTGTGGGCGGTCACACCAGAGAGGGATCCAGAGATGTATCAAATCGTAAGCTGAGCGGTGTTTGGCGTCGGGTTTGTCATGGTGTACTGCCCTGTGTTGGCTTGATTATTGATTCAGAGGTAGCGAGCAACGCAATTTGCACAGGAATGGTCTGGGTTTTAACGAGTTTTAATGATCAAAATACTTGTCTCCATGTTCCATGTCCTCTAGGCATCACAGAGTGCCGCAAAACATGCAAACCCTTCAGTCCCAAAATCCCAGACGCCCCGAGCTACCCCGATGGCCGATTTCATCAGTGTGCGAGGGCAGTTGGCACCGCATCATGTTCGGGTCCATCCTTCGCCACGATGATGGAGGATCAACAGCCACCAACTTGCTCCTGGTAAACCTCAAGCGTATCACCGTCGGCCATCTCAAGCTGTATCATATATGTCAGCGTACGTAAAAGAATAGCAATAACGATCGGAGTGTAAGAACCTACCGCCGAAGGGGTATCGGTGGGCTGAACTCGTTGGCCCTCGAAGACGAAGCGGACTGTGTTGAATGCCTTTCCCTGGCGATCGCAGAATGCATTCATGAGTTTTTCCAGCTTCGTAGATTTCTTGATCTTGAAGAAGACCTCATTGTTGTTATCCGTGACCTTGATGTTGAGGTGCTCAACAGCTTCGGCATCGGCGGCAGCGGCAGAAGGGCTGCCATTTTCATGCTCGGCCGACATTGTGAACTGTAGGTGTGTGGATAATCTCTATTATCGCGACGAGGTCAGCCAGTCGGTCGCAAGGAAAGTCAAGACGAAGACCGCCGGTGACCTAGGCGGCTCGAGGAGGGCAGCACTCTGCACTGGTCTCACCTGGTTGAAGAGAGGCAGAGGATGACCCTGATAGCCTCGAGGGCAGCGTTCGCGTCGATCTGTTAGGAGGACGTGGAATGGCCGTCTGTTTTGGTGGTCGCGACTTCAAAAGTCTTGCGTCGCTAGCAGCTGAATGAATAGCTATCAGAGGCTTTGGCAGTGATCGTTCTTGGTGAAAAGCTGGAGGAAGGCAGGAGGTGTAGTTTGGGAGCGCGCCCGTCAAATGGTCGAACTGGCAAGGCAAAGACCTAGCTTGTGGTTGCAACGAGGCAGGCAGGCAGGCGGCTGGCGGCGTGAGAGACGGGGCAGGTACGAGACGCTACTCTGGTGAGTTGCCCATGGAAAGCGCTGTTGCGGGTGGCGGGGCACTGTTGGGGCTTACTGGGTCAAGGTGAACTCTATGATTGGCTGCCTGGCGATGGCACTCCCGGAACGGATGAGACGATGTGCGCATACTGGTCTTGAGGGCCCAGGGCGTCTTCTCGCAGGTACTGTACTTAGGCGTAAGGTAAGGTGAAATGCCGGTGACACGCGTTCTCCATTACTTCGGCCTCAAGTAATTATCTGAGTGGTTCAACAATGAGGCGCAGGGCAAATACAATTTCTTTTACTTCCCCAATTGCCATGCGTGAGAGTCCTTTCGTGCAGATGAGCGTTCTGTTGGTGTATTCCATCCTGGTCTCCGCGAAGCTCTTCGTTTCGGCCATAACCCCGACCTCTATTTCGCCTTCGATTCGAGACAAGCCTACGAAGACCTTGGGTGGTGGTCCATTGATACTGTCCCCAGAGTGGCTGTTGGTATGCTTCAGGTTCTAGTTCAACAAGGCCCGTTGAGCCAGGTCATAGGCTTGAAGAGGACCGCACCTGACGGAGACCTGCTGCAAACTGTGCAATGCGATCAATATCTGATCGACAGAACTGACCTCAGGTCTAACATACCTTCCTACCTACCCACAAACAGGAAGATAACACTGGTGCCATCCTGCACAGCAAGCAGCTGGGTGCGATGGACCTCAAAGTACCTACACTGGAGCCAATCACACACACACCGGCATTGATCCGTCACGATGATGACGTGACTGTCCTGTATGCCGGCTGCACCGTTTTACCACCGCAATCCCAACTTAGAACCAAGATATCCACTTTCCCACCAGACGGGACGTACAGTACCTACATATTGCATCCCCGTCCACTTTCTCCAACCTGCCGACACTCAACCCAATCGACGGAACTGGCTCGATCAACGGACGGCGACGAGCGATAAAGAACAGCCGATAACAATGGTACGTTTGTAACCAATCCCTACCCTTTGGCACAAATGGAGCATCGAATTCCGGACTGACCTTGCCGTACCAGGCACTGAAGGACGATTTGCGGGACAACCCCCCGTGCCATTCACGAGCTGTAAGCCCATCACCGCTGCTTCTGAGAATTTCGCAAAGTGGCTAATACCAATCGCCCGCTGCCAGTGTGAGATCCAGAGTGAGTACCTGCAATCCTTGTGCCCAGGGGCATGTGGGAGGCGACCGTGACGCAGACTTTGACCACGAGGCCTACAGACTGTCTCACAAAGAACGGCTTCAACGACGCAAAATGCCAGGCACCCATCATGGCATTGTATGAATGCTGCGAGGCGTTCTACCGACTACGAGGCGACTCTGCAAGTTCTGCAAGCTGCCCTAAAGTCGATCTTCTCAGACTGAAGCGGAGACAGATGGCGGAGCGCCAAGATCAATGATATCAGAGATCGCGAAGTTTTGATTTAGAGATGTGCCCTACATCTGAACCGCGTGTCCGCCAGCATGGGAAAGAAGCTGGCAACTTTTAGAAGAGGGAAATGTACATAGTACCATCAATCTGGGCCATCAATGAGCACGCAAGAGATCCTCAAGGAACCTGAACAAGTAATGAAGACCTGTTCCGAGACTCTAATATGAAAGCCGTAAAGACATTGTATGAAGAAGAGAAGAGAAAAAACAAGCAAAGGTGAGAAACGAACCGCAGTTTTATAAAACTTTCAATGTGGGGCATTCAGCACAGGCCAATCATTTGCTGAGTGGCACCCAAGGCAGATGTGCTTGCTTTCTGTGGATACCTACACGACCTTCGTTCTTTCCAGTCGCGTCCTGGCACTGCACCGCAGAAACCTCGATCAGGGCCGACGACCAACTCCAGCAATACCAGATACCATTCTCAATGATTCGACCAGCAACCATCACCTGAAAGCGCCCACCTATACTACACATTTCATGGTCACAGACCCTTTCTGATCCTCCCAGAGCTTCACACGCTACCTCGATCGGCCCCATTCACTTCGACCAGCGCTTTGCAGGTCGCTGTGGTCCTGTGAGCCAACACACCAATATCGACGTATCGAACCGGCGCATGACACTTCGTTCCCTGTCCGACAACTTGCAATCGCCGTCTCCGGATCACCAGACTATTAATGGTCAGTGACTCTCTCATTTCACGAGCAATCGCTGCGTTCTCTCAGCTTTCGTCCTACTCGCTATTGGCATGCCCTTTAGCATCATGCTCGTCCCCATACCGAGAATGAATTGCCAACTGATGCCTTGCAAACTTCACAGAGATCAATGATAAGCTTCCAGTCCGCATAAAGCACACGACGACCCTTCGCGACTGTATCCTCGAGCAGAGCGTCGCGACGCCATGGCGCAAGGCGAAGTCACACTCGAAGTGGGCTTCGAGGCAGAACAGTTTGCCAATGCCCTAGACGACTGCCTCAGCAGTCAGGGCTCAGACCAGCAGAGGCAACAGCGTGTCTTGGAGCTCATCCAAAGATTCTACAACCATGCAGCGGAGAGGGTAGACCAATTGCGCCATCACGGATCTGGGAATCTTACCGACAATGAAATGGACGTTGACGATGCGGAGGACGACTCTGACCCCACGATAATTGCCTTGCAGTTGCGCAAATGGGAATCGGAGCTCGAAACGTGGGATCTGCTTCGTCGACTTGTGCCGCTTAGATACCCTGACGCCAGGTTGAATACGTCTGAGGAGGAGAGCGTTTCAAAGGAACACCACAACGACCTGTGGGGTTCGTTCATCGCACAAACAGGACGTACGGCAGAGAGAAAAACAATTCTGGAGTGGCTACAACACACCGCGACTGCAGGTCCTGCTATCGATGATCTGGTCCGCGATCTGCAACAAAACGCGGAGCGTGGCCAGATCATTGCCCATGGATGCATTCATACGCGGACGGCCCTCAAACTGCACAAGGATCTCCTAGGGGCATCACGCCCCTTGGATCCTCATGCTGCCAATGTCGCTCAGCCGTTGATGACATCGGGCAAGGCTCCGCTCGTTTCCCAACTGGATCCAGATGCCGTGACTCGCCAGTCACGTAAACTCGAACCACAGGATGAATATTTCGAGCGGGCCATCTGGGTTGGTTGCTTCCAGCTTCTTCGTCGCGGTTGCACCTTGGAGGAGATTCGAGAGTGGTGCGCCGAACGGACGGAGACCTGGAGAGCGGTATCGCTGTCTGCTCTTCCCCTAGCTACCCAAGGAGACTCGATCATACCCAAGGAGAATGCGAGTTCCCTCGCACTCTGGAGACGAATGTGCTTTGCCTCGGCAAGGAATGGGGGTGCCGATGAAATCGAATCGGCCGTGTATGGTATTCTTGCTGGCGACATACAGAGCGTCGAGAAAGTCTGCAAGTCATGGGATGACTTCATGTTCATGCACTACAATGCCCTCCTCCGGAGCGAATTCGACGACTTCGTTCTCAAGCAATGTCAGCCTGAGATATCTACCAACATCGACCAATCATTCCCCGTCTTCGATGCGGTTCAATATCATGGAGAACCGTCGACAGCTGAGAAGAGACTGATCAAGTCATTAACAGTCAACAACCACACGCAAGAAGAAGCTTCCAAGCCTTTGAAGGTGCTGCAAGCGGCCATCATTACGAGGGAAACCAGCCAGTACTTCCTTCAACAGGGCAAGATATTGGCCACCGAACGCGGTGAGCTTGATGCTAGCGTTGCGGAGCTCGATGTTGATGTTCGTGGTTTGGCCAATGGGCGCGACTATGACACCTTGCGCGTTGCGGTCCACGTTCTCATCGTTTTATCCGCCCTTGATGAGCTCCGCTGCTCGACCTCGCAACCAGCAACACTTAGTCATGAGCTGCAGCTACGGGGCTTGCAGGAGACTGTCATCAGCTCATATGTTACTCTGCTGCGACTGGCGCAATATGAGGAGCTGATTCCGTTGTATTGTTCGAAACTGTTGCCGCCCAAAGCCTACGAAGTCCTGAGCATCAACCTCCGTCACATTACGGATCGCGAGACGCGGCTGAACCAGTTGGAACTCATCCAAAAGGCAGGCCTTGATGCACTTCGCTTCGTCAGGGTGCAGCCACAGCTCATCTTTAGCCAGCTAGGCGCTAGCAAGCCGGAGACTGGTGGTAGCAACAGAGCACCCTTCCGGATCATGGATGTTGGCCCCGGCTCGCTCAAATACGGCCGCCTCATCAAGACAGATTTCTTCGGAGAAGACCCTGATGCGATTTCCGCAGAAGACGAGCAACTGATTCGGTCACTAGAGTGGCTGCTTCTTGTGGATGAGGCTTGGGCAGATGTGTTTTCCATTGGTGTGAAAGTCTACAAATACTTTTTAGGTATGTTGGATTTCCAAAGCATCCTATGCTTATTACTTTGATTGACACCTCCAGGAACAATGCATCTCAATGCTGCCCGACAACTAGCGAACCGGGTCTCCCTCGGCCACGTTCTACAGCAGAGGATTAGTCCTGATGGACAAGATGAGGCCGATCTTGCCTTTGTCCCTGACTATGATGATGACTTCTGGGCAGACCAGCTTGGAAGTATCGGAGACGCTCGGATCTCGCCAAGGCAACTAGCTGTTCAGGCCAGGACATTCCGTGACTTGGAGTGTTTGGTGAAGGCCCTTGACACAATGGAAACCATCGCTTCTTTGACGGAGCTTTCACGAGAGTGAGTAGAAGACTACCCCGGCGAGACCGGCAATCATCTCAAATCGTCACTAACTCGATACAGGGACCCTTCGGCCAAGCGCGACTTTTGGTCGCAAGTCGGAAGCGAGGTTAAAAATGCTAAGGAATATGTTGAACCCATGTTCAAGGGTTGGCTAATGGCAGACGGTAAGTGCGGTTCCACCTACAAATCACTGTGCAAAGTGGGCTGACTTGTACTTAAGAGGACGATTCACAAGAACTCCAAGGTATTCGCGACACCTACCTTCCCGAAACTATCCTGGCGTATATCAGCACGCTTCATTTCGCAGGCACATGTCTGTCGAGAGACAACTTGCTCGAGTGCATGGACCTTGCGGCCGTAATTGCTCAGAGGGACTCCGATATCACTGCCTCTTTCGTGAAGGAAAACAGGATGAAGGAGCTGGTGGAAGCTTTTGCGGCATGTAGCAAGGCTTTGGCCATTGTCACCGGAGAGAAAAAGACGGCAGTCTCCAGCAGCAAGAAGATGCGGGAGATGGGGTGGTCGCGGGACCTCTGGTCTGTCAGGTCGTAGGCTGTTCTGTAGGTTGAGATGGAATTTCACTGACTTCGGTTGGAGTTTCGCTCGTCCCTTGAGGAGATTGACAAGATCCGACAGTCCGTTCTCGTCGTTCATCAGATGAAGAGATGTACGTGTGGAATCGAGCGATCGATGGCTCACCTTTGTCTGGGGATGTGTAGGGTAGCCGCGCTATGGGAACAAAGTCTTCAACCCCCCTAATCATGATCATGTTGAGACAGTTACCAGTATGGGCGAACATGATAGTCAGCCTACAGTTGTACCATGATACCTTTCTGGATGGTCGGCCTGGACTTCAGGGGGCGCGGGGTGGCCGGTAGATGACTAATCGACCCCGTTAACGTGCATGTGATGTTGGATTGGCTGGGCCGTGGGAGGGAACGACGTCACGTAAACGGCGCTTTCCCAGCATATCATCTCATCTAGAAGCGCTTCACTCAAATCAATCGAAGTTAGCTGGATCGGCCGATCCGAAATACTTCCACCACCCTTGGTTACCTAGGACCAAGTCTTCAAGCTCCTCGCCATGCAAAGCCCGACCCCTCCTGTTCCGCCACCGAAGCCCGGCAGCCATGATCCGAGTCGGATGAGTACGCCTGTCACTCCGATATCACCGTCCGCAACGCCTATACAGGGTGCCAGTCACGCGGGGATTCGTGGGCCTTCAGGCCTGAACCAAGCACATCAGCCGGAGTTGACTGCGCCGGCATCGACACCCGACCCCGGTGATCAGTGGTTGCCCAAGATTTTGCAAGACAAATCGTATGGCTTGCAGACTTTGGACCGCGACACATGGGGCGTCTTGCTAACCTCTTGATTTGGTAGTAAACAAGATCTGGCAGAGATTCTAGCAAACCCAAAGCTTCTGGATGCCCTCACGCATTCTCCTGAGACGATCCAGCCCTGCCTCGCGGAATCGCACCAGGCGCTACAAGCTACATTAGGCGAAAACCTAGAAATGGCCGGAGGCCTTGCAGAACTCGAGGCTAGGCTGTCGCACCAACGGTCCACGACACAAGCACAGCTGCTGTCTACGCATGCCCTGGAGAGGCAATGGCGTCAGAAGCAGTCGAATATGGACCATGCGCTCTCGCCGTTTTCACCAGCATCCCTCTACCAGAGACTGGGCCAAGGGGTTCACGAACAGGCAACTGTGTGTCACGCAATGGAGGAAAGCTTTCTCGAGGGCCAAGCCGACGGGGAATTTGCCTCTGAGCGAGAGGCGCTTGACTGGGTGAGGAAATACCGAGAAGCAAAGGTGCTATACTACTTGCGCCAGGAGAGGAAAGCACGTTGGGACGAAGGCCGCGTTGGTGGATGGAGGTGAGTAAGCTTGGACTAAGGTTATCGAGAGCGGCAGACCAGCTGCAGGTATCTCTCAACTTGAACCTGGATTCCCTTCCGAGTGTCGGGCACAATCATCCCGGTAACCGGCCGGGCGGAGCGAGATATGGTGTGAGCAGCGCCCGAAGAGACCCCGACCTGCTGAGGTCGGATGAGTGACGGACCATATTGTCTCGGCCGGTCTTTCGAGATGTCGGTGCGGGGGTGGACGGTGGCAGATCATCAGGATAAAAAAACCACGTTTACGAGGCCACTCTTCCATGGTAGTTGTACAATGATACAGTGCGATTCGCGCGAAGACGCACGCAGATTGAACGGCCGGGATATCACACGGAGAAATATACAAGGGTGGGTCAGACTGGGAAAGAGCCACAGGGTTCGACCGAGGAAGGGCCGTTACAACGGCACTAGCACATTGGAGCTAGGATAAACTAGAACCCATCTTCGCCATTCATCCTTCTTCTGGCCCTGCCTGTACATACGGCACTATGATCGTCCTTGAGCAGCGGATAAGTTGGGCTGACAATCATTTTCCTTTCTTTCGCCCAGCGCGTCCCCTGGAGTAAGGTACTCGCAATGGGCGCACTCGTTACCATTATGCTGGCGAGCAATGTCCCTACAACAAGCCTGAGCAAGTTGGCACGGCGGCAGGGTTGCCGCCAGCTGAAGTGTTGGCATGGGATGGTACGGGCGGGCCAATTGCGGTGCGGCTAAATTGGAAATGACACCGAGATAGACGGTTAACGAGAGACCTGACGTAGACGCATGCCAATGGAACCAAGACCGCAAACGCCAACACGCCCGCGATAAAGACCGTGTCCGTCGGCAACAGCGACCGTTCATGCAAACGGGCCGAGCATCCATCGACAGACCCGTCGCTTCAGGACGTCGGGAATCAGTCTTATCGGCCGCATGGCCCCCAGCTGGCGGGGCATGTGGGCAAGTTGGGGCAGGCTGGGGTAGCGGTACCCCGTCGGGTCTCCTCTTGCACTGTGTCGTGTCAGAACGTTCAATGACCATGTTGCTCACACTGTCAAACGCACACCCAAATCCGCCCATCACAGCACAGTCATTCCAATCGACTCGCACTAGAACACCCGCTAAAACGGTGCTTCTTTCGGCCGTCGCTGCTCATCCCCCTCGGCAGCTCTCCACTATTGCGCCGCTGAATAGCCCCGTTGCCCGTCGCCGTCGCTTGCTCTTCCTCCTCTCTCCTCTCCCTTTCCCTCTTTCGCCCCGTGCCACTCGCTTTCGCTCCCACCCATCCCTCGCTCATCCTTCCAGTGGCCAGACGGCCCAGCCCAGTGTCTCGTCTTCCCCGGTGCCCCCCAAACCCCAGTGTCCCCTCCTGGCCACCCGGCCGCTACCACACCCCACGAGTCATCTTCCTCGGGGCTCCCAACCACACCAGATCTTCCCTTCCTCCTCGTCCTTACTTACCCTTTTGCCTACCCTTCAACTCGCCTCTGCGTCCATCCACCAAATTCGACTCAATCCTCCACTCCGCTCCATCGCCTACGACTGCGATCCCGACCGTATTTTCGACCACGAATCCCAACACGACGCTGACGATTTGGACTGTACACAGCCCGTCCACTTTATCCATCTATCTTCCCTACTCTCGCAACATACCTCTCAAGCCCGACGCGCCTCGCTATTCCGATCCAGCAAACGCCCTCCGACTTGTGCGCCCGACTTCAGTCCCCTCTCTTGGCCTCATTCTCCAATGGTCAGCCATGTGTAGATCGCGACTGCTCGGCTGCGTCGACAACCCGATCTCTGCGTTCGATACGCCTCCGGCGCCGTAGGCACGGGCTGACGACCGCCATTATCCTCAACCCGGCCTTGCCGTGCTGCCCTACTCGCTTCGTCCCCCATCGGCCTCCTTCATCATGGATCCGCCTCACATCACCGAGTTCGCCTCGGAACGCTACTTCAGCAAACTAAATCAGCTCAACGAACCCTCATCCACGGACGATGCTCCTCATCATGGTCAATCATCCACGGTCCTTCATGCGCCCACTCCTCTACCACCATCGGAGTCCACCTTCATTCTTCCCTTACGCGCTTCCAAGCATGCCGACGGCGATCTCGATACGTCACGCCCAAACGACCAAAAGCAAAAGAGTCGTTTCTTCAGCTTGCGGTCGAAGGTTTCCCTGCTTCAGAAGTCGATTCCAGCGCAGCCCGCCCAACCGCCTATCCGCCACCACAGAGCTGCCTCTGTCGAATCTGCCATCCCGCCTTTCGATCGTCTCTTTCTTGCTCTTCCTACAGAGCTTCAGATACAGATTGTCTCTGCGCTGCCTCTAGCCGATATTCTTAACCTACGACGCGTCTCCAAAACATGGCATACCCTGGTCAGCTTGAATGAGGCACCTATCGTACGCCATCACCTCGATCATCACATCCCAGCCTATGCGCTACGCCTTTACCCCGCCAACGAACCAGCCAAAGTCAACTTCCACCATCTCTGCGGCCTCTGGCATCGTCTCCATGTCGCGGCAAAACTGTCCTTCCTCATGTGCGAATGGATCACGAAGGAGATTTTCCTGCGCACCACAGAAGCTCAACGCAAGGAGTTCGCACCCTCGCATGAGAGGATGCGGCGGCGTCTTATCCCATTACTCTTCACCATTTTTCATTTCTTTGAAACGTATCGCAAATTTCACCTCGAGCACATTTACGACCATGGCGGCCATGGTCTTCTCCATGAGCCATATACCTTGAATCCTATCGAGGCTCGCATCATGAACATGTATGATGACCAGACACTACTTCGGGTTCACCAAGTCTTCCCTCTTGTGGTCTCATCCTTCTGCCGTCGGTTACGACCCCCTTCGTATGTTGGCAGGGTTGAACGGTCATTGCGTGGTTATCTTCGCGAGAAGCCAGCGGATGAGGTGCACGTTGCCATCCTGTGTCTGGGTGGTCTGCGCCAGGTGGAGCGATTCTGGGAAATCAAAGGCTACAATAGCCGCAGGGGGGCTGTCGATCACTGGTACAACGAAATCACAGCACCACCGCCCGAACCCACGCCAAAAGCCCGACGTGGTCTAATGTCTCTGGGGCGGAAAAAGTCAAATGCATGCGTCAAGGACTCAACAAGGCCATCTCTCGACGGCCGAGATGCCAGGCGCGGTTCAGGCGGTTCACTCGAAGAGGCATCTGCCGCTGCCATGGACTCAGGCCTCATCTTTTGCACGAGTCTATCCGCCGGCATGCCTATGGAGATGCTTGGTCATGACAACGTACGACGCATGCTTCCAGATTTGCCGACCCTGCAACAGATTTGGTTGACAACAGCCGAGGCTTTGATCTTGGATCGTAACATAGTAGAACGACCACAAGACATCAAACGCAACGCCCAGGTTATGTTGGACCTTATCAAAGACGACGGTATTGAAGAGGAGGATGAATGGTGGTATGGCCGTGGTACGCCCGAGTCCGTACGCCCGCCGCTAGAGGCAATCGAGGAGGATCTTTTCGAAGGGGTTTGAAAGGTTCATTTCCGGAACTGACTGACAGTCGGTCACATGTGTCTTGCACACGAGCATTTATTCGGCGTTGAGGTTGAGTCATTTTAGGGAAGCGGTCACGGAACCAGAGACCGTGGAGTCGGGATCAATTAGCATCATGGCGGGGGAGCCAACCCTTGGATAGATACCTTGCATCAACAATACTTTTTCTCTGTTTCACTCAAAAGAATTACTTTCCATCATGAACCTGGACCTTCCGACATCCCGAAATAAGTATCCTGAAGAACGCCCAGCAGGTCTTCTCATTGGTGACGCAGCGTCCGGCACCCGGCGTCAAGCCTCGAACTTGATGCTCCGCTCGACTGCGCGCTTGCAACGTGTAAACCAACGCCAGAACAAAGCCATGGCAAGTACCAGGTCATGTCACTCTGCGCGCCGACGACTCATCGATTGGTACACGCGCTCTTGGCGGCCAGCCTCGCCCAACTCAGTATCTTCGAATCCGTGATGGCCTCCACCAGCAGGGGAGGCAAAAGGCATTGACAAGGTACCTGCATTTCTCTGGTGTATATGACTGCCAGCGACGCCATAAGACGGTGTGTTGATCCCAAGTGCTGTCTGCGTGCCTGATGTATCGATGCTTCCAAGGTCAAGGAAACTCGAGTCTGTGAACCCATGCAATACTGCCATGCCTGGGCCGTTGGCATGTGGCGAATGTTGTGATGGCTGGTGGCTCTGGAAGGACGAGTTTTGTTGTACAGTGAGCCGCGGGTTGTTGTTCCGGTAGCTGGCATCCGATGACGCTGCAGCTGTCATTACACGACTGAACGGGGATTGTTGCGCCATCGATGCCATGCCTTTATAGGCACCACCACCCTGAGTAGTAGAGGTCGTACTCAGATGAGCATTCTCAAGGCTGGCTGGTGTGCCAAGTTGACCAGAACTGGTAGAAGCGTGATGATACTGTGGACGAGACTGCATCTGCTGCTGCTGTTTCTGGTGTTGCTTAATCACTGCTGGCTGTTGTTTGTAGGTTGAGTTTGGAGCGGAAGCTTTTGGTGGGTGAGGCGCAGTCGACACCGAACGTCCGATATGAGAGCTACTGGGTTGACTCGGTTGAGGCATACGTGGGCCACTGGCATTTGGTTCTCGCATATTTGCGTATTGCTGCTGTAAAATGTGCGCGGGGGATTGCGTGGACGGCTGAACCTGGGCCACTGTTGTTTCTGTTTGATTGTGTTGAGTGTTCGGACGTTCGGCAGCACCGAGACTGCTATTGAGGTTCTGGTTGTGAGGGACTGGTTGGGTTGGCTTGTTGACTTGGGGCGGGCCTCCGTTGAATCCAAGTCCTTTGTGTTGGTGGTCAATGGACTGGCCACTGCTGTTGGAAATATTATGCGTCGTCGTCCCCCTCTCAGCTTGCGAGGTACTGGTGACTTTTTGTTTCTTCCGGTTGGATCCTGGGGCAGGTAAGACATCATTGAAGTTCTGTCCGCGGTATGGCCCGGACATCACAGAGGTACCGGTAGACTGGAACGTGTGCTCCGTCAGGTTCATCGGGTCTGCTTCCCTATTTGTCGACCTCCCTGGATCTGGCAGTGGTCTTTTTCTCTTCGTAGCCGAATGTACGGTCTGTTTGGACTTATTCTGACCGCCACTCTCTAATGGCTGATTCCCTTGCGTAATAGTCGATCCATTTGGTATGGGAGTACTCTCCGCGGGCGTGCGATGCTGTTCATCAAGGCCCAGTAAAGCAGGCCGGGCAGCAGGCGCCTTCGTGGGCATGGAATCCGGGTGCTTGGGCTTGTTCTTTGATCCTTTGGGTCGACCTGGACCGGCCCTCCTGGTATTTACTGATGTTCGAATCTCGGCCTCTTGCGAGCCAGAGGGAGCGGCGGCTACAAAACCTACACTCTCCAGACCAACTAGAGACGATTCAGCAGAAACGTTTGTCTCCTTTGGACGATTCTTCGAGCCCTTCGGCCGACCTCTGCGCCTTATTGGTGTTGAAAGGGTCGCTACTGCTGTAGATCTTGCCTCGATAGGAGCGGCAGACGCAACAACTGGGCGGGGGGGTGTGGGCATGACCACAGTATCCTCTTGAGCCATATCGTTGCTAGTTGGCAATGTTTCATCGACATCTACCCAACCATCCTCAGCATTTGCTGCCGTTGCTGTTTGATGCTGCTCATCCTGGCGAGGCACTGTTGATTTGCTGCCTTTCTTGAACCCCTTGTCTCTCCGAAGTTTTGCGGTCTTGCTTCCTTTTGGCCTCCCTCTTGGTCGTTTCTGCATTGCGGGCGGCATCGTTCCAAGCGGAGGGAATATCTCTGCCAACCAGCCTACGAATAGCGATCCCGAACCATTGGCCACATTGCTCACCGGGAAATCAACATTCTTAGGGGGAGATGGTGCACCAGGTATGCCCCCGAAGAAGGCCAGAGCCTTACATACCTGATCCACGACCATAACAGGATGTAGACTTCGAAGTAGTGTGAGCAGGCGCGCTTGTTCCGTCTTGGTCTCCGACGGCGTCAACGGTTCTCGCCTGGGTTCAAAGGGCGCGGGAGGCGGGGCAGGCGGGATCACGGGAGGTGAGGTCCGGTCGAGTCGAACCTTTCGTTGTGATAAAGGAACATATCCGTCTTGGAAGGCAAGCTTCGCCCGTAATGCAGTGCTCTCGCTTGTACGCTTGGCCGCAGCATCGCGTTCCGTAGACTCGGTCTTGTTGCCAAGGTCAATGAGCATGACGCTGAAATTCCCCTTCTTTGCATCCGTCTTTCCCTTGAGCTTGCTTGGGATCGCGTTCCGTATGCGCCCATCGTGATGGTTACTGAGCTGTTGTGTATGAGGTCTAGCTGCTGCAGCCAAGTTGTTCGTGGGAGTAATCAACGGCGAGGTGGCATTGGCCGAGGCGCGCAAGTGTTGTGGCGTACTTCTTGATCCGCCAAGCTCGGCGACTGTGACTGGCAAGGCAGTGATTAGCACAACGTCCAGCCATGTTGTATGGAAGAGAGGGGTAGAGGGTACCGGGTGTTGAAGCCATCGTGCAGTCGAACGAATGTACGTTGTATCAAGAAGGCAATGGTTACATGCCCCCGCAATCAGATCGTCCCTTCGGGAAGCGGACGATTGATTCGACTCGTATGATCGGGTGTTGGCTTTTGAAGCTGAGCTTCTTGTTTGCCCTTTCAGGAGTTAGGCAGCAACCTGGGTTCGAGGCGCATTATGCGGAGGGTGCAATGAGCTTTGAAGGAACGCGATGTCCGTCAAAGGAGACGCGACGCTCAAGGGTAGCTGGACGCTACCTATGCAATGAAAGTTGCGACATCTACAGTCGACAGTCGTGGAGAGACCATCATCGGAGACGAAGGAACGGTCAGATAACGAGTGCGACAGTCCAGTGCAGCGTACAACAAATGACCACAAGATGCGCCCGGTAGCCTGTGTTAGGATCGTTTGCTCGTTCACAGGATAAGTATTCCAGTCGCAAGACTCCGTATGTCAGCAGCCTGGAACCACAAGGTTGTGTAGGCGGGTAGGAAACTAACTTGAGGTACCTAGTTGGGTACTTCCCGTGAATCTCGAGTACCAACGTAGGTACCGAACCTCGGGGTGCTACTCCACTAAGGTGGGAAATGGCAGATGGGACCAATTGTCGTAGGTGTCTTACATAAGCTAGGCACTTAGTTAGGTAGGTATCTAGGTGAGGGACTAGAGCTCCTCAGTGGAGTGAAGCTTGGCAGGTAATAACGCCCCGCCCCGAGGCCCTCTGAGCTCTGTCATTGATCCCGCAGCCTGTTCGTCGTGGTAGTCTTGTGCTGTCGTCCCCCTGGAGCTACTCCGACACGACACTTCAGACCACGATCATCACCGACTCGCGAAAAAGCACTTCAACGACATTCCGTGTGCCTCATCCTTTCATCTGGCAGGTTTCTCGTGCCATCTGTTCTAGGTGCCAGCTCCTGGTAAGTCGGTACTCACCACTTCCGTTGCCACTCAGCATCATTCTTCGATCTAGGTTGAAGGGGACTCTACTGATATATGACCTCGAAGTAGCATTCGATCTTCCTGCGCCTAGCTTCCGCATCGCGACGCAATCGTCACCTGGCTGCTGTTTGACCGTCTCGTTCCACCACCAGAATTGCATTCGCATGGCCAATTGTCGCAGACATTAGGATAACGACAAAGACGACGCCAAAATGCCCTCCAAATATCTCCTGGTTTCTCTCCCCCAGGGCATCTTTGATTCCAACAACAAGGACGGTGCCCTATCAGAGCTGTCCGCAACCATCTCCCCTGATAATGGCTCCACGCAAGCTTTTGCCATACCGGATTTCAAGATCGGGACTCTTGATGCTCTAGTGCAGCAAGCAGACGATTTGGCCAAGTTGGAAGCAGCATGTGAGGCGGTCGTGGCCAAGGTGGCAGACTCGCTGCGCACGATCCTCGATGGAGATGACGACAAGATCAGCCAACAGAAGATGGTGAATGACAGTAAGCACGCAACAGTTGCACTCTACTTCTATTCGTTGGCCTCCAAGCGGCCCCATCTAACACATTGCTGCAGAACCTACGGATCACTACATCAATTCTTTCGCCTGGAACAAGGTCAGATATCGTGCTGATAAGCCTCTGGGAGAACTGGTCGATATCTTGCAGAAGGTATGGATGACGGCATCGAGAGAAGGAAACACTGTTGAATGAGCCGTACTTACTATTTCTCGTAGGAACTTGTCACCAGTGACAACGACGTGAAGACGAAGTTTAACCAGTACAACTCTGTCAAGACCAACTTCACAACTCTGCAACGCAAACAGACAGGCAACCTTTCCACCAAATCCCTCACTCCCATCGTCGATCCAGCCTTACTCATTCAGGATTCTGAATACATGGAAACGCACCTGATTGTTGTGCCCTCTAACGCCAAGAAGGACTTCCAGAGGGGGTATGAGACGCTGGCGCCTATGGTCGTGCCACGTTCGGCGGTGCAAGTGGCTCAGGACGAGGAGTTTGTTCTATTCGCTGTCACGACTTTCAAGAAGACGAGCGCCGAATTCCTCCAGAAATGCCGCGAGCAGAAATGGACTCCGCGTCAGTACAAGCATGTCGAGGGAGGCAGAGAAGAAGAACAGCGGGAGCTGGACCGTGTCGCGCGCGAGGAGAAGAAGGTATGGGGTGAGGCTCTCCGCATGGGCCGGACGGGATGGAGTGAGAGTGTCATGATCTGGCTCCACGTCCTCACTCTGCGCGTCTTCGTTGAGGCCGTTCTCCGTTACGGCCTCCCGCTGGACTATGTTTCTGCCTTGGTTAAGGTACACACCGATCCTGTTTCTCAAACGTTCTAATGAGCCATCATGCTGACTTGCAAACCCCCTCCTAGACTACATCCAAGCTATCACCCAAGGTAAGGACTGCGCTCGACTCTAACTATTCGTACCTGGGTGGCAACGCCTTCGGCAGAGATAAGCGTGGTAGGGTCACCAAAGATGACGCGGCTCTTTCATCTGAGATGGCAGCTGCCGGGGTCGGGGGAGCGGATGGGACCGAGTACACTGCATATGTGTACTACGAATTTGCGCTGCCTTGAGAGGCCTACCTGTGGCTAGTTCGCAATTCCGTTGGTAGCCACATCTTTGTGACACATTAGAAGTCCATACATTGCTATTGAGCAGATTATGAATTCGCGAGGCACTCCTTTCTTCTAGTATCTAGTCTGCTCGATTGCACAGCACTCCTATCAAGGAGTGCAGCTGCGATATCTCCCTGCCTCCCGAAGATTATACTCTGCCAGAGATCAATAGCCCACCGAATGGAACATGTTCAACGGCAGCGTTCTACTTCGCGACAACAAGACCCTCGGAGATCAACCAATCAGTGATTTGGCTGACACATTCCTCCACAGAGGACTTATCTGTGTGGATGCGAATCTCGGGCTTCAGAGGCTCCTCGTAGGGTGCAGTGATGCCGGTGAATTCCTTGATCTCGCCAGCGCGGGCTTTCTTGTACAGCCCCTTGGGATCGCGCTGCTCGGCAACTTCGAGGGGAACATCGACGAAGACCTCGATGAACGGAATGGCTTCATCCTTGCCCTGGCTAGCCTGGGCGTGCAGCTCGCGTGCAGTCTCTCGATCCGCGCGGTATGGGGAGATGAAGGAGGTGATGGCAATTGTGGAGGAGTCGGCAAACAGCTTTGCAACCTAATGCGTGTGGTGGACCGATTAGCTGGAGTGCGGATGAGGGGAATGATTTGGGGGGATGGTTTAAAGGATCGAGCTCACCTCAGCAATGCGACGAATGTTCTCGTTGCGGTCCTTCTCCGAGAACCCCAGGTCCTTGTTCAAGCCAAAGCGAACATTGTCGCCGTCGAGACGGTAGGCGGCAAGCCCAAGGTGGATCAGATGCTGCTCAAGGGCAGTCGCGACTGTTGACTTGCCCGAAGCAGACAGACCAGTCAGCCAGATGGTGAAACCCTTCTGGCCGCGGAGCTTGTTGCGCTCCTGGCGAGAGAGGGAAGCGTGCCAGGTGATGTTACTATGGGTTGTTTGGCACGTCAGTTATCTTTGAACAACGAGGGTCACGATCGGGGAGCGAGGCGAGAAACACTGGCAGAAGCCAAAGGCCTATGCCAGTTTTTGCAGGGCCCTGGGCGTCATACGTAGCCATGTTGTGCTGATTGGTTTGCAGATGTTTCTGTAACAAGCCTTGTGTCTTAATGAAGCAATGATCGTGTACAAGTAGTGAGGAGCAATGTTGGGTGGATATGGATAGGGCTGGAGTAAGGAAGACGCCAGCGCCGACGTGCCCCTCGCCGAGGACTTGTCACTCTTTTACCTCGCAACTGCTAAGGTAACAAAGTACATCATTACTTAGTCGGCCATGGCCCCTCCACGCTCGCGACAGGAGAGAGGGGCAATGGCGGGACGCCGCTATGCTCATTGGGCGACGGTCACGGACAGAGCTTTTTGCGGCGATGGCGCAAGACGGGAGCTCAGGTAGCGGGGCAGTCTTCACATTGATTACCCGAGTTGGAGCGATAGTGCAGCCGATGCCGGCCGTGCGTCTTTCTTCGTCAAAATGACATAATGCTGCCAAGACTCAGTCTAGTGTAGGTATTCCCATGCTCCACTGGATGTTTCATCTATCGCGATATGTATCAATAAGGATGCAGTGTAGCTGTATGCCAGAGCGCGATTATTTGAATTTGGACATCAACTGCAGATGGAAGTCAGCAACGGGTAAACTTGGATCGAGGGGCCATACGTCATACCATAGATATGCCCGTCTTCGGCGAGATGAACAGCCCAGACGCTTCCACAAGGACGACTGGCTTTTCGCCTTTGGTCTCGTCAACCAAGGTCTCAATTCGACCTTCAACCCACGCCTTCCTTCCTTCCACCTTCTTCGTCTCCGCTCGTAGCACCACGTATGCGCCAGCTGGCGTGGGCTTCCTGTAGTTAACCTCTAGCTTGGCTGTGACAGCGACCTTTGCGGGCAACGCGTCAAAACAGCATCTCGCGAGACCTTCGTCAAGAAGTGTTGCCAACAAGCCTCCATGCACAATCCCGGGGTGTCCACACATGTCCGTTCCGAGGTGAATGATCGTGACAAGCGATTTTCCACCTTCCTCCGACCACATAGTGGGTGGTACCGTAAGTCGGCCTGGGCCAAGCAACGTGCCTCCCGTGAGGTTTTGTTTGCGAAACACCTCGGGATATTTCATGTGTGGTCGCGACTCGGTCATCTCCGGCCTCCTTCGCAGTTCAGCCGCGAGGGGGTGGCTGTTGATTTTGGCTTCCACGGCCGCTGCCTCTTCGTTTTCCGGGGTATACGCCTGCAGTGTAGTGTCGGCAGACTGGGCCACGGCTAGAAGATTTGGCAGGGCAGGGCTGACGGCAACGAAGAAGCCAAGGCTTGCGAACGCAAATCCAAAGAGCCCGATGCCGAAGGCTCTCCGTAGTGTAGATCGTGGTTTGGCAGGATGTGTTGCGGAGTTACCTGAGTGCACCTGGCGTCAGCGGCAACCTCAATTGTACCACCACCGGCAGCAAGATGGCAATTGGATATGTCTGAACTCACTTCCTGCTCCAGGCGACTGGTAGTAGCGCCGGAGGCTCAAGGCCGTCGTCGCTGAACTAGGTGAACCTGCTCCAACGCGTGTTGAAAGACGCCATTGCTGGAGCAATGGTCTCCCAAATTGTGTTCGTAACATGCCGAATGCAGTGTAGACTACCTATGATGTCGGAAGGTATGCGACTAATCAAGAAGCGAGACGTGGGATGAAGTACGACCGAGGCCTCGCTGGGAATTGAGCTACGACTCTTTACGTTCCTGAAGTCTGGCACACGTTAGCTCGAGATCTGCCTTATCGGGAGTTCTTATCGACTCGCTCTATGAAAACAATGCCTCGGCTAAATCCCCATGGCCATAGCCACCCTCTTGAGCATCAGTATAAACGAATCCAAGTCCAAAAGGACAAAGACCGGCCTCTATATTCCAGCCAAAAAGCTACTCTGGCCTGCAACTGTGCGCGCACTCTCTCGACGATGGGCAAGACAGATATCAACATGACATTCATTAAGCGGATTGATGTGCTCTGCCAGAACTGAATCGACTTCAATGATTGACCCTATCTCTTTTGTTCTCTCACAGCACATACAACGTTGCATGTAGCCAATTATTTGCTCACATGTCATCTTCCTCGCCCAGCATCTCTGCGTAATCATCCACAGATGCAAACATGGGAAGACCCTTCAGCCTCTTTCGCCGGGCAGACCTGGTCTCCGGATCCTTCTTCGAGCTCTCTTCGTCGTCATCATTGTCAGAAGCCTGGCCAACAGGTCCAAGCATCTCAACGCCACCAGCTGTGCCATCCTCGGAACCGAAGTCACTCTCGTCCTCATCGTCGTCGCCTTCGCTGAGCGATTCGTCAGCAAAGAGGTCGTCTGCACCTGGCTCAGCGTCGCTTTCGTCACTATCATCATCGAAGCCATCCATATCGAGATCAGACCCATCGCTGTCGTCGACAGGGCCATCGGGATGAGATGCCGTGAGCGCCTTCCAGATTTCGTCCTCGTCCTCGTTATCCGAATCTCCCAATGGCTCTGCGCGAACCGTAGCCTGGGGCTTCGATTGCTTGCCAACATGTTCGAAGTAGTGGTGGAAGAAGACATCATCAGCCGCAACCTGATCGATCTTTTTGTTCCAGAAACTCGGGTGGTTGATAGATGTGGCCGAGGCCGCATTCTTTTTCCCAAGGTGAACACTGGCGGAATCAGATGATCCCTGGAGAGGTTGCATGATAGACACGCCGCGGCTGGTTTCCGTTGCCTTGGGGTTACGGTACACAAACTTATCCAAGAAACGGATGAGACTGTGACTCTCAAGATCCGGCTTCTGGACGGTCTCATCACTACTGAGAATGCTAGCGGCAAGCACGGGTACAGAGGGGTGGTAATGGCGTAGAAGTGGTGCCTGCGGTCGTTAGCATCCGTTCGTTTCCAAGCTTAGACAGCGGGGATTGAGGACTCACAATCTCCCAAAGGCAGCTGTTCTGCGCGTTACTGTGTTCAGGATCTCTTTTACGGCCGTCGTAGTCGGTAGCCGGCTTAGTCGGGTTCGGCCGAGCCTCCTGTGTCAGAGACTCTGTTCCCTCGACCTCGTCGTGTTCTTCAGCGTCCTCAAGCAGAGCTCGGAGGTCTGGAAATTGCAGACGAAGTTGAAGCACCACGTAGAGAATACCACACGCGAAAGAAGGTTGGTGAAGGCCTAATATCTGCAGCATTCTCTTCGCGAACGCCTTGACGCGGCGAGTGTCGACATCTCCCTTCAAAGACCGGAGCAAGAGGTTCAAGTACAGCGCTTGCTTGGACGAAGTCGTCAGTCGTGGATCGAGGAGAGACTCGTACAGCGTCCGATAGAATCTGTCGTACGCAACGTGTCGCGTGGCTGACAATTGTTGGATCAGGATTAGTGCCTGTATGCTGGTATTGAAGTTGGCTGAGTGGGCAATCCTGAACAGGGTATCGATATGAGTCTCCAATCTGCAAAAGTCGATTAGTACAACCAAACAAGCATCTTGTCATATCCTGTGCCACTGTTACTTACATGGGGTCGTTAGCAGGCAAAAACGGAGCAGCGCGGTTGATACCCGTCAGAACAGCCGAAACAAGTTTCTCGACAGCATCTCGCTCGGTTGAAGACGCGACAGGCTTCGATTTTCCGCGTCGACCTCGGCCCCGGTCTTCTGATGCAGGTTCGTCTCCAGGCGCTTCCTCTCGGCCTAGTACAGAGCCTTTGAGCAAAGTGACGAAGATCTCAAAATAGCAGCTGAGAAGAGCTTCCGCAGTCTTGGGGTCGCGAGTACTGAGGATCGTCTGGTTGAGCGTACCAACAGCATAGTACTTGGCACGAGAGCTCTGACCTGGGCGGAGCAAGACTTCCTGTTCTACCGCTCGGATCACCACCAACTTCATCCCAGGGTGTGAGTTCTGCAACTGCAATAGGAGATACGACGCTCTCGAGGAGATCTTGCGATCTCTATCACCCAACTTGTTGACCAGGAGCCTCAGTAGGTTTGTCTCCTGTTCCGGCTTATCTTTGAGCAGCGCGAACACGAAGTCCAGTGACCGTGTGCGTGAGTACTCAATTTCGTCTCCACACCAGACCTCGAGGAACTGAATAATTTGGAAGTATGTGCTCTTCAGCCAGTCCTCGTATGCCCATCCGATGAGATGAGCTTCCGTCAAGGTTCCTGGAAGGTGCTGCGACGATGTCCAACGTCTCATGTTGTGCTTCTGGAGCAACCCAAGTAGTCCTCGTTGGGAATGGAAGGTTCGCAGTCTTCGACTGGAGGGCAAGATGAGGCCAGGGCCAAGCAAATCCACCAGGGCACCTAAAGCACCAATCGCTTGCCCACGACTTCGCTTCGAAGCCAAATTCATGAGTGCATCGAACGCCTTGATGTTGTGAACAGGAGACTCCTGAATAGCCAGAGTGAGCGCGGACACTTTGTCCGTCAAGGTACCGGAGGCCATGATGGTCGAAAGGAACCTGTGTGACTGGGACGCAAGCACACTTTTGCTGTATGCCTCGGCATCGGCCTCCAGAAGAGCACGGGCGTGAACCTTGAGGCTTTCAATTGCACTGTTGTACGGGTCGATCTCGTCGGACGAAGGTTCAGGCAAAGTAGCCAGTTCTACAGCGTGCCAATCGGCGCGAGGCTCAAACTTCTAAAACCACGAGTCTCGTCAGAATGTTTTCCACGTTGTGATGTGGGATGGGGGTGGAGCTCACGAACTGCTTCTTGAGGCCAATGTCCCTCACTGCTGGAGCGGGTGGTTCTCGCACAGGTAGAGGTGCAGGCGCTACCTTCGGTCCCTCGTCGTAGTCAACTGTTTCGGAGTTGTTCTCGTCATCTTCGCTTTCGGAAACTTCCTCATCATTTATGCCAGCATCGAGACCTTCTAATCCAAGCTGAGAGGCGAGGGCCCGCAAGTCTGCTCGTAGTTTCCCGTCCTCAGAGTTTCGAACGCCTGACAGGCCCTCGGTCTCCGAGTCAGAGTCGAGATTCCCAATGAGCTCGAGGTCTTCTTCGTCGCCTCCCAATGCCAGAATCTCATCCAGGAGTGCCGACTTCGAATCTGTCTTGCCCGTAGGCCCTGGAGCGCCGTTCTCGGCCTTCTGGCTTGTCGAAGGTTTGGTTGAGCTTTGGTGTTCAACAGCACGCTTTCTCTTCGGAATGGGGTTAGAAACTTTGTCGTCTTGGTGATGTTTCCTCTTTTTGCCTTTCCCATCCTTCGGGGACTGGTGATCGAGTTGTGAGGTCGGCTTTGTAGAAGCCTTCCCCGGCGATTGCCGGTTTTTGGGCTTCTTGTCGATCATACTGGATCCCTTTCCACTCGGCATGCTGACTTGATTCGTTTCCGGTTGATTGTTGTAAGATGTCTTGACAATGATACCCTAGCAAAGATTGGTGTGATCGAAAGCAAACTGCTCGACCTCACAGCATCAGTGTCGGGTTGAGGGGGGACAAGTTCGAATGTCCAAAGGAAAAAAGTTTCGACATCCAGAACTTTTTAGCGGGGCTCAAGCTAGCCATTTCCCGAAAAGCAGATAGTGGGTATGTGGGCCTCCAGTATACCTTATCTCACCTTAGCATGCATGTAGGGAGCTTGGGCCCCTGGCGCGTCGCGTTTCGATCTTTCTCACCACTATTGCTGTTCACTCCGTCACCATACTTTCTGTTCAGCATAAAATACTATGAGCAAGGTTGAAAGGTTTCGGAGGTGACTTGGCGAAATCAACAACTTTGCATCCAAAAAGAAGAGCTAGACGGTGCCATTGCCAGGTGTAGCCTTCGACGCCCTTGTTTCTCTCTCCATCGGCCACCTATCTACAGCCAGATCTCACATACACGACTCTCAAAGGCAGAGAGGGCCCCTACACGCTTGAATACAACAGCAGGTCGACAGCTGGCTTGTCGCGGGTGCCTTTGACACACCAAATCAACCTGTTGTCTTATTTTGGAATTCTTCCTCAGTATCACGATTGGATGGGATGGCGTCTCTTACCCGAACGTCTGTTCTCGCCAGGCGACCGAGGGCGATGCTCTCGGGCCCAGTCTGGCGGTCTCTAGCGACAGAAAGGACCACAAATGTATGGTTATTCACGGTCTTTACCAGCCAACTGCTAAGACTTCGCAGCTTCGCGCTCATCACCATCATCTCAGGGCAGACCAATGCCAGCGATTATCAGCCATTTGGGTCCCCACTGGCGGCCTATCTGCAAGCCAGAACGAGAGTACGCTGTCAACAGCACATGGTGACATATACAGCATGCTGATCCGCGGACAGGCGCACATGATAAAATGATCAGGGCTGGTTTCCTGCGACAGGTTGATATCGCCCACCGGAGAAGGTTCCTGGGACTATCTGCTGAATCTTCACCGTTACCATTAGACTCATTCCGGCATTTTCCACCTCCTTCCTTTAGGTCGCCGCGTTCAGGACAAGTTGGAGTCTCTACTCGATTGGCACATGCGAAGTCTAGGTGAATCGAGGGTACAAAACGCACTCGGAACTATTCGACTGACATGCCCAGGTGCATCCAGAATTGCCTTGTCGTCAATCACATCTAGAAAGCTGTGGCAACAAAGTGGTCGCTTCGCTCAGCTGGGCTCTGAGGTTCGTGACCCATGAGACCGCTCACTGATGCCCGTCACTGCTCTAATCCTCATGTAGCTATTTAACTTCCAAGACCGCAGAGGCACCGATTACATGCTTGCGCCTACCCACGAAGAGGAAGTGACTTCATTGGTGGCTCAATCCGTCAAATCATACAAAGAGCTCCCACTTCGCCTTTACCAGATTAGTAAGTCAAGCCTACGGCCGCTGTCAACTTGAGGAGTCTGCTGATCAGAGTGCAGCCCGCAAATACCGCGATGAGCTTCGGCCTCGCCATGGTCTATTGCGAACCCGGGAGTTTACTATGAAAGATTTGTATACATTTGACGCCGATGTGGACTCCGCCCTGAACACATATACTCAGGTACAGACCGCTTACGCTTCATTCTTTGCCGCGCTCGGTCTCCCAGTTGTCAAAGCCAGAGCTGGATCGGGTGACATGGGCGGAGATCTGAGCCACGAATACCATTTCGTCTCGGACATTGGTGAAGACACCATCTTGAAGTGCAACAGTTGCGACTTTTCTGTCAATTCAGACATTGCTGGGGGACTTTTGAATGATATTCCAGCGTCAGAGACGAAAAGTGCAGTCACAACGATGGCTCCCGGTGGAGAAGGTTCCACCGAAACGAACCGTCAACACAGATGTACCCAATGCAAGGAGGGTACCTTCGAGGAGAAGCAAGCACTCGAAGTTGGGCATACCTTTCACCTCGGAACACGCTATTCGGAGCCTCTGGGCGCCCGCATCGCACTCCCGGCGCCCTCGCGAGCCAACGAGGAAGAAACCGTTTCGACAGCTTCAAACATGACGGCACATATACAGATGGGATGCCACGGGGTCGGGGTGTCACGTCTGATTGGCGCCATTGCGGAGCATTTTGCTGATTCACGCGGCCTACGATGGCCTCGTATCATCTCCCCTTATGAGATTGCAATCGTGTTTGCAGATGGCCTAGAAGAGCAAGCTCTTGAGATCCACGGCCGGATCTCGCATGGCTCGTGCCAGACTGCGGATGTGCTTCTGGACGACAGACCAGTATCCCTACCTTGGAAATTGAAGGATGCTGATCTTGTCGGGTACCCGATCGTGATTGTAATGGGTCAGAAGTGGAAAAAGACGGGCTGCGTCGAATTACAATGCCGTCACCTAGGAGTGAAAGAATCACTCCAACCAACTGCCTTGAATGGCCGAGTTTCCGAGTTGTTGGCGCAGCTTTAGGGGGATTTATTTGCCCAGCTTATCAAAAGAGTACCTGGTCTCTAAATAACGTGCATCCATCCACCTGGAACTGTGAGTGATCAGTAACCGCGAAAACATTGTATGCGATTATATGTAAAGGACGCCCGTTTATGCATTAAGCCTCCTAAGTTCATAGACGACTCCACCTGAGTCATCAACTCCTGGTTCAGTGACGACGTCTCTTGAAGGTACTTCAGGCCCAGTCAGATCAGTTAAGGTACACGCTGAGCCGTTCCTCAGCCCAATACATCTGAATAGAAATGGCCTCCCAAGGTGGTGAGACGGGTTTGTTTTCTCTCGGCCTGCTAAGTGTAGTGCATCAAGCTAACAGCCTTCACAGTCAACCTCGCGACCCTAGACGTGCAACAGCTCGGTCAGGTGAAGAAGCAGATTGAGGAAGAGCTTGAGCACCTGACACAGTCTTTCGCCCAGCTTCGTGGAGTTCAAGGGAAATTCAAGGAGTGCCAACGCATTGTCAAGGCGCGGCCGGGCTCCACGGAAGGTATGAACTTGCGCCAATATTTACCCGCTACTTCACCAGTTGATCAACTGAGAAACTAACCCGGAACAGGCGAGCGATCCGTACTGGTACCACTGACCAACTCGCTTTACGTGCGGGGTGAGCTTTCGGATCCTAGTCGCGTCATCGTTGATGTTGGCACTGGCTTCTATGTCGAAAAGGTATTCTTTATTTCCTGTGACGCGCATGAACCTGGGTCACATGAACCTTTGTTGACCTGCCATTAGGATAGCACTGCCGCTGAACGGTTCTACGATGCAAAGGTCCAGCAATTGGCGCAAAATATACAAGACCTGGAAGCTATTGTGCAACGCAAGACTGCTAACGTCAGAAGTGTTGAGGACGGTAAGACCCCATTTTGCCCTGCCTCCAAGCATTGAAGAACATCGACTCACGCAATGCACAGTGCTGAGACAAAAGGTGATGGCTGGCCAAACTGCGGAAGCTCAGTAGTTCTTTGCAGTAGTGTGTTGATGCTCAAAAATCAAGACGCACGTGAGTTTCCTGCATCTAGTGTCTACCTCCCTCTTCCCTCTCTGTCTGTGCTGGCAATGGCTGGCAGCGCTTGTCCTTGTCACCTATGAGAAAATGCCAGGCCCAATGGCCTGCCTGATGCTCAAGATAGGAAACCCTGAATCTCCTGTACAACTCGCAAGAAATCCCCAAGCTTACCCTCGGCAGTGCTGCTCTGTGACCCAGGGAACAGCTGGCCAACGTCGAGGGCCCATGGCCTTGTACCAAGCACATCGGCCATAGGTCCCATGAGCGCATCCCAGTCCTCCGCGTAGAGCTGCACTGTGTATTTGGAAGTTGGATCCTCCCTGGTGTGGCAGCCGTTCCAAGTGTGTAGCTCAATCACCTCGACGACGTAAGGCGTTGCCTTGTAGGCAAACCGTCGCACGGTCCTTAGGGCTGTTTGTTCGATGTCGCCGAGGTCCGCATTCATGCTGAAGGCACCAGGCTCGCGAATGCAGAACCTTGGAATGGTCAAGCCTCCATCCGTGGTCTCCTCACCCATGTATTTCAGATTTTTTGGAAGGCCTGCCATCTCTCCCGGTGTCAAGAACGTAGTCAGGGTAGTCGAGGAGGCATTTAGTTGCCAGTCGACAGCTCTATAAGTACGGTCAGTACTGCGGTGCAGCGGGAACCCTTCGAGACTATACCTGTCCGGACATGACGCAAGAATGCTGGTGCCGCGCACATCAGGCAACGTCCAGGTCTTTGCCCCCGCAGCAATCTGGAAGCGAAGTATTCCGTCAATTGACCTTCCCAGGCAGTCAACGTCAACTTCCATCTGCGTTCCCGGAAACCGAAGGCCCAACACATGGCGTCCCTGGTCATCGTCCAGGGGATAAAAATCCGGTTGTCTCATACGCATCTCTTGTAAGAGACTAGAGGTGGCTTCTGCGCCCTTGAAGCTGGTTGGCAACAATCAGAATGGAACGGTGCCTGCGTTGCGAAAGACTCACTCAGAAATGAATTCGCTGCGATGATCATCGGTCTTGCCTAGCAGGTCAACGAATTCGATGGGAGTCAGAGACATATCGAGGTGGTCGGAAAAGGCCGCAAACCCGAATTCGACGCGAAGACGGACTTGCTTCCGGTTGTAGAGCATGCTGTGCGCCCATCGAGTGATGTGCGTCAAGAAGTGTTTTGCGAACGGCATGCTTTGAGGGATGGAACTGTCTGCGCGGAAGCATTTCGCAACTGCTTCCGGTGTTCTCGAAAGGACTGGTCTGAAAATTGTGGTGGCGTCATGCGTGACGTGAGGAAGAAATTCTATGAGTCCGGCGATTGAGCTGTCCATGTCGCGTGGTTGGCAAAGGACATATCGTTTTCCCACATTCTCAGCCTCTGCCCTCGCGGCCTCTGCAGTCTGTCTCAACGCTTTCATTGCATCCAGCATGTCTTTCTGGATATGACCGGCGAGGTCGAGGACATGCTCGTCGACCCACCAAACAAACACCCGGTAAGCTGATCGGACATCGTCAATATCAGCGTCTGTAGGGCTGTGGTGCTCCAGGGTCAAACGAGCCTGGATCAGTTAGGAGACAGGTGAATTTTTTCAGGCCTTGGCCATATGTGCAGTTCACTTACAGTCAACAGATTGTGGCCGTCGTTGGGCTGGCCCAGCCATGGGGTGAGGCGATCTTCAACCTCCCTTGGTGTCGTGAACGCCTCGCGTGCTAGTGGCAGTCGGCTGTCCTTACTATTTTGCCATGGGTTGGGTCGTGACTCCCGTACGCCCACGTAGAGGCTTTGTGACGTTCGGTTGCGGCTGGTATTGCACACGCCATCGCGGTGGTTACTTGCCGCAATGCCTTGACCCGCCGCAGACGTGTCATGCAAGGGTGGGATACAACGATTGCTGCCAGAGAATTGCGTTTCGTTTCCTCGGGAGTCAAGGTTCACATCTCTAGCCTGTTCTTCCGATGAGGTGGGCTGACAGCCCCTATGTGGCTTGCTTCGCATGGTTTCTGTTCGGCGACAAGAACTTGTTGCCTGACCTGGTCGTGGATGATATCGACCAGATGAACAACGAGGTTTGGGTTGTTGTTGATTCATCGTCTGAATACTGGATCTAAGGACGACTGTTATCTGAATTGGCAACTTTGGCAGATATCACAGAAGGTTGCGAAGTCTTGGTTTGTTTGGTTGAGGCAGGCAAGGTGGGCGGAAGGGGGGAGGAAGGAGACTACTCCCTCGATAATTAGAGAAACAAGGCAGGTACGAAAGAAGCATAGGGTCTTTCCACTCTCTATTACTCAATATATCAATAACAATATTGCCCCTGGCCCATAGGACTAAAATACTACCGTGACCTCCGGGACAGAGGCAACCTACCCGCAACCGACTCTACTAATAAATATAGCTAGAATCATCCTAAAAATGCCCTAAATATAAGTATAAACTCTATTATCTATAACCTCTATAACCTATATAAATTATACCTCCTCCTTATAAGGTAGACCCTAAGTTATTTACTAATATATTATATATAAGGTTACTAGGCTTAAATCTTTCTAGCTTCTTAAGCCGCCTCTTAGGGAGACTAGTACTAAACTATTAAAATAGATAGAGGCCTTAAGAAGCTAGGTAGAGTAAGTTATTAGTAGTTATATTATCCCTAGCTATTTAGTATATAAGGTATTTAATATATAAGGTATTTAGTATATAAGATATAGTTACTTAATAAGTAGACCTAACCCTTAATTACCTACTAAGCGTTATAAATTAGGGTTAATAACTATCTATAGGTAGGTATATAAGGTATTAAAATCTTAGTAAACTCTATTACCTATAACATCTATAGCCTATATTAGCTACTAGTTACCTAAAAACCTAACTAGCCTATCCCCTCTAATCCTTAAATATATTAAGGATCCTACCCCTATAATAACTAACTAAACTAAGATACTACCTACTATAAGTACTATACTTATACTATTCGACTACCTTAGCCTCTATAGTACTTATATTATCTTATTCCTTAGTATCCTACTTAAGTAACTAAGATATATATACCCTAGCCTCGATTCCCCTCTAGAATACGACCTAGATCCTCTAGATAAACGTACTATAGCTATCCTAGAGCGCTTTAGATATAACCCCTATATAGCTAGGGATAATATAACTCCTAATAACTAGATCTACCTAGCCTCCTAGGGCCTCTATCTATCTAGGCTATTTAGTATTAAGCTCCCTAGAGGGGAGCTAAAGAGACTAGGAAATCTTAAGAAGGATAAAAAGAAGATATTTAGGAACTAGTATTTATATAATAGCTATACCTAGTTCTATAGTATTACTAAAGCGGCTAATAGTATAGAGTAGGGGAGTAATATATCTAGGTATTAATATAATTAAGCTAAGACTAGTCGTAAAATAGGTAATAGATAGTAATTAGCTTATAGGCGATAATAATTAATACTATATAAGATAAGAGGAAATATATACTAGGGCGGAAGCTATATATCGCTAGTTAGAGGCCTTAGCCCTTAGCTATAACTAATATAGTTTAATTCTTATAGTTCTACTTAACCTATACGTGACTTAGATAAGATAGAAGAGGGGAAGTAGGTAGGTAGATAGATTAGGAACTATAGGGCTATCCCCTCCTTATAAGGTAGACCCTAATATATTATATATATCTAGTTATTCTATAACTAGTTAGTTAGATTATTCTAACTCCTTATACTACTTACTTATTTAAATTCTCCCTAACCCCTTATCTATCTATTTACTTATAGGTAGTTAGCTTCCCTATTTCTAATAGATTATAAGCCTAGCTACTTTAGAGCTACCTATAAGAGCCTTATAGCCCTTAATTAATTTCCCCTAGTAATATCTATTCTATACCTTCTATATCTTTCATCTATTAAGATATATTACCCTTATACCCTCTCTTTTATTTTATCTATTAAGACGTATTATCTCTAAACCTACCCTATATTTCCGTCTATTTAGACGATATACCTCTATACCCTCTATATCTCTATCTATTTAGACGATATACCTCTATAAAACCCCTATAATGACCCCTATACCTACCTATAAAAATAGCTTCCTCTAATAAGGTCTAGATCCCTAAGCTTAAGGGGTCTATTAACTATACCCTTTAGGCTATAAGGACTAAGGCCTACCTATCTAACCTAGGCTATCTTTTAGCTATAGAATAGGGGTTCGACCCTATAGATAATAACGACCTACTAGATATAGATAATAAGGCCCTATATATAATATAGCTTCTATTAGAATATAGCCCCCTCCTATAGATTTAGACTATAGTATCTACTATAGAAGCCTAGAAAGCCCTAAGGGACCTATATAGCCCTATAGGGTTTTCTTCCGATTTCGGCCTTATAAGGGATTTCCTATCTATATCCCTATCTTCTAAAGCCTCTATAGAAGCCTATCTTAATAGAGTTAAGTAACTAAATAACTAACTAAGCTAATAGAAAATATAACTACCTATATAGGTAATAGTATCCCTTATATTATATAACCTAGGGCCTGCCTATAAGGCCTTTACTTCTAATATAATATAGGCCCTAAGGGCTATAGAGGATTTCTCTACCTATCGCCTAGAAGGCTTATTTTTAGACCTTCTAGATAAATCTAAGTATCTAAGTTAACTAGATTCTAATATAACTATTCTATATGTTAGAAATAGGGAAGCTGACTACCTGTAAGTAAATAGATAGATAAGGGGTTAGGGAGTATTTTAGATAAGTAAGGGGTATAAGGAGTTAGAAGAATCTAACTAACTAGTTATAGAATAACTAGATAGATAAGATAGAAGAGGGGAAGTAGGTAGGTAGGTAGATTGGGAACTGTAGGGCTGTATTGGCTTAGACTGGAAGGCTTATTCCTACTATTAGAAAGTAGGAGGAATAGAGGCCTCTATATAGATATCTTCCTATAGCTAATTCTACGGATTTTCACCGCTATTTATACCGCTATATTCACTGCTATATTCACCGCTTAGATATCTAGAAAGTATATTTATCTAGGTCTAAGACCTGTGGGCCTTATTCTGTAGGTATCTGTAGGCCTAAGACCTATGGGGCTTATTCTGCAGGTCTTCTGTAGATCTTCTGTAGTCCTAAGACCTGTGGGTCTTATTCTATAGGTCCTAACCTAGACGGCTGTTTGCAGGGCTTCCTAATGGAACTGCTGACTTGGTGATGGTGTAGATATAGATATAGATAGATACTAGGCTTATGCTTATAGATAGATAGATATAGATATAGATATAGATATAGATATAGATAGGTATCTAGACGATCTGTTAGTAGACTTACCTGCCTAGATACTAGGGCTTTATTCTATTATAGCTTATAGTATATTTCTAATATTCCCCTGTAATCTTTATATGTATTTTAAGTAGAATGGAGATTATAGCTTATAGTATTAATATATATATCTAACTACTGAATATTTAGGACTTCTAGGAATTTAGCCTGCTTAGTCTTATCTAGAGGCTTAGTAAACCCGTTAGCCTTCTGTTCTGCCGTAGGTATATAGTGTATATCTATATTCCTAGCCCTTATAGCCTCTCTGATAAAGTGATAGGCTATATCTATATGTTTAGTACGTTTATGGAATTTAGGGTTTTGAGCTAGTCTAATAGCCGCCTAGTTATCTACTAATATAGGGGGTATATTCTTAGTATAGTTATTTCCTAGTATATTATATAGGTATTTAATTGTATTATCTAGATATATAGCTTCTTTAGTAGCTTCTCTCAAAGCTATATATTTAGCCTCGCAAGTAGATATAGCTACTGATTTCTAAAGCCCTGAATGCTAGGATATAGGGTTATCTATCCCGTAGTAGAATATATAGCCTGTTGTGCTTAGGCGTTGAACTAGATCCCCTCCGTGGTCTGTATCTACGTATCCTAATAGACTAGGTAGTTTATTATAGTTATAGACTAGGCCCTTATATCTGCTATAGACTATATATTTCCATAGCTTATTTAGGGCCTTATAGTGAATATTAGAGGGATTACTTATATAGCGGGCGCATCGGTTTATTATATAGGTTATATCTGGCCTAGTTTTTATACTAAGATATAGGAGGGCCCCTACCTGCTGTTGGTATAATAGTATATCTTCTTTAGATGCCTGATTAGGGTTTTTATCTAATTTTAGGCCTATCTCCCCCGGGGTAGGTGAGGGCCTTAGTATAGCCTTATTATAGTTATCTAGTATCTTATCTATATAGTCTAGTTGATCTAGCTTTAGTATCTTATTAGTATAGTCTATAGTTATATTAATACCTAGGAAGGTTTTAACTAGACCTAGATATTCGATATTAAGGTCTTGATATATATTAGAATATAGTATATCTATATAGGTCGTATTGGCCCCTGTTATAATAAAGTCGTCTACGTGATAGATTAATATAGTTATAGGGTTATTTCTTATAAATATTCCGTCGTCTGTAGGAAGCGTATTAAAGCCTTGTTTTTCTAGTATATTTCTTAGATGCTGATACCATAGCCTAGGTGATTGTTTTAGGCCGTATAGGGCCTTATTAAGCTTCCCTAGCTTATTATCGCTATAGAAGCCTATAGGGAGCTGTATATATATATCCGTATCTATAGGGGCGTGCGTAAAAGCGCTTTTAATATCGTATTGGTATAGGGGCTAGTTATTATATATAGCTAATATAAATATTATATGGTAATTTTCAGGCCTATAGGTCGTAGAGAAGGTTTCTAGGTAGTCTATTCCTAGGACCTGATTATAGCCCTTTACTACCCATCTAGCTTTATATTTTATAATATTATTATCTTTATCTGTTTTTATCTTATATACCTATCTACCTTTTATAAGGGTTTTACCTATAGGTAGGGTATCTAATATAGTATAGGTATTTTGGCTTTCTAGATTAGATATCTCTATTTCCATAGCCTTATTCTAGTTATCTATATCAGGGCCTTCTATAGCCTCCTTATAGGTATTTGGTTCCTTATAGGTAGTATAGGTTGTAAATAGCTGCTCTATATAGAGGGCTAATTCGTCTATATTATTATCATAGTTATTAGGGTTATAGGTCCTGATATTAGGTTCTATATTATTAGGTTCTATATTATTTGGTTCTATATTATTAGGTTCTATATTATTAGGATCTATATTATTAGGTTCTAAGATATTAGGCTCTAGATTATTAGGTATAGATAAGTTGATATCTAGATCTTCTATAGTAGATATATTAAAGTCGTGGAACTGACCTTCTAGTATTATAACGTCCTGACTATAGATATACTTATTAGTATCTAGGGTATAGATTTTATATATATTATCCTTTAGGCCTAGGATAATACCCTTATGGCCTCTAGGGTCTAGTTTAGTTATATTAGGGCCCTTATTCTTAAAGTAGTAAATAGACCTAAAAGTAGTTATATTAGATATATTAGGGAGTTTCTGATTTTTAGCTTTATAGGGTGTCTTATAGCTTATAGATGTGTGGGGCGTTCTATTATATATATAAATGCTAAATAGGGCTGTATCGCCCTAGAAGCTTCTAGGTAGTTTACTATTATTTAATAGAGCCCTAACCTTATCTAGTATAGTTAGGTTAACCCTTTCGGCTAGGCTGTTAGGTTCCTTAGTATAGGTAGGGCTAGTTTGGTGGATAGTACTGTCTTTTTCTAGCTTATTCTTAAACTGTATATTAATATATTCCCTTCCGTTATCGGTTTTTAGAACCTTTATTTGGTTATTAGTATTATTATTTTCGGCTTATTGTTTATATCTATTATAGGTATTATAGGCTTCTTCTTTAGATTTAAGAAGCTCTATTACTAGATATCTAGTAGCCTTATCTAGGAAGGTTATTATATACTTATTTCCTCTATTATCTATAGGACTTATAGGTCCTATGAGGTTACTAGTAACCTTATCTAGATATTCTAGTTCTATAGGCTTAGAAGCTCTATTTATCTTGTTTTTAAATTTTAATTCTAGGTAGACGTTATAGGGACTAGTATTTATATTAGCCTTAGAGGCCCTAGCTATATTAGCTATATCTATAGAGCTATAGCCTATAGTAGTATTTTTTAGTCTACTAATAAGGCTATAGCTAATATAACTAAAGCTTTAATGCTATAGTAGGTCTTATAGCCTAGGGTCTATTATAGATAGTATTTAGTCCCTATATATAGGGTTCTTAGATATGGCTTCTATAGGTAGGGGGTATAGGTTATTTTACTTAGTACCCCTAGTTATTAGTCTATTAGTTATATTATTATATATAGTTATATCTTTATCTATTATAGTCTTCTTATTAAGAAGTTATAATTAATTAATTATATTAATACCTATTTTAGGTATATATAGATAGTCTTTAAGTTTATAGATTAATTTAATATCTAGGAACTATATAATAACGTCTCCTCGACCCCTAAAACTTATAGTTTTAGTACCCCCTCCTTATAAGATAGACCCTAAGTTATTCCCTAATATATTATATATAAGTTATATATAGGCTAAGTAGAACTATAAGAATTAAATCCCCTCTATATAAGGTATACCCTAAGTTATTCCCTAATATATTATATATAAGTCACGTATAGGTTAAGTAGAACTAAATTAAACTATATTAATTACGGCTAAGGGCTAAGGCCCCTGACCGGAAGCTACTACGGTATACGGCTTCCGCCCTTATATATATTTCCTCTTATCTCGCGTAGTATTAATTATCGTTACCTACGAACTGACTACTATCCGTTACCTATTTTATAACTAGGTATATATATCTCTTATCTTTATACGTCTTAGCTTAATCATATCAATACCTAGGTACTTTACTCCCCTACTCCTTACTATTAGCTACTTTAGCAACTACCTAGAACTAGGTATAGCTATTATAATACCGTTTCCTAAACCCTTCCTTATTAGGGCCCTTTAGTCCTTATAATCTCTATATTTCTCTCTTAGGGATATTAATACTAAATAGCTAAGATAGATAGAGTCCCTAAGAGGCTAGGTAGATCTAGTTATTAATAGTTATATTATCCCTAGCTATATAAGGGTTATATCTAAAGCGCTCTAGAATAGCTATAGTATATTTATCTAGAGGATCTAGGTCGCGTTCTAGAGGGGAATCGAGGCTAGGGTATATATATCTTAGTCGCTCGAGTAGGATACTACGGAATATAATAGTATAGGTACTATAGAGGCTAGGGTAGTCGAATAGTATAAGTATAGTACTTATAGTAGGTAGTATCTTAGTTTAGTTAGTTATTATAGGGGTAGGATCCTTAGTATATTTAAGGATTAGGGGGGATAGGCTAGTTAGCTTTTTAAGTATAGCTAACGTAGGCTATAGAGGTTATAGGTAATAGAATTTACTAAGATTTTAGTACCTTATCTACCTATAGATAGCTATTAACCCTAATTAATAATACTTAGTAGGTAACTAAGGGTTAGGTCTACTTATTAAGTAACTATACCTTATATACTAAATAAGCTATAGAAATATATAGTATATAGTAGATATAAGGGCCTAGTCTATAACTATAATAAATTACCTAGCCTATTAGGATATATATAAATAGATTATAGGGGGGATCTAATTTAATACCTAAGTATAATAGGCTATATATTCTATTATAGAATAGATAACCCTATATCCTAGTATTTAGGGCTTTAGAAATAAGTAGCTATATCTACTTACGACGCTAAATATATAGCTTTAAGAGAAGCTAATAAAGAAGCTATATATCTAGATAATACTATTAAATACCTATATAATAAATATACTAGGAAATAACTATCCTAAGAATATACCCCCTATATTAGTAGATAACTAAGCGCCTATTAGACTAGCTTAAAACCCTGAATTCTATAAACGTACTAAGTATATAGATATAGCCTATTACTTTATTAGGGAGGCTATAAAGGCTAGGAATATAGATATATATTATATATCTATAGTAGAATAGAAAGCTAATAGGTTTACTAAGCCTCTAGATAAGACTAAGTAGGCTGAATCCTAGAAGTCCTAGATATTTAGTAGATAGATATATATATTAATACTATTTAGGGGGGATAGGCTGGTTGGCTTTTTGAGTGTATCTGACGTAGGCCATAGAGGTCGCAGGCGATAGAGTTCACTGAGATTTTAGTACCTTGTCTGCCTGCAGATGGCTGTTGACCCTGATTGATAACGCTTGGCAGGTGATTGAGGGTTGGGTCTGCTTATTAAGTAACCGCACCTCACATACTGAATATTAATACTATAAGCTATAATCTCTATTCTACTTAAAAATACGTATAAAGATTACGGGGGAATATTAGAAATATACTATAAGCTAATAGAAAGAGCCCTAGTATCTAGGTTTAGAAATAGGGAAGGTGACTACCTGTAAGTAAATAGATAGATGAGGGGTTAGGGAGTATTTAAATAAGTAAGGGGTATAAGGAGTTAGAAGAATCTAACTAACTAGTTATAGAATAACTAGATATATAAGATAGAAGAGGGGAAGTAGGTATGTAAGTAGATTGGGAACTGTAGGGCTGTATTGGCTTCGACTAGAAGGCTTATTCCTACTATTAGAAAGTAGGAGGAATAGAGGCCTCTATATAGATATCTTCCTATAGCTAATTCTACGGATTTTCACTGCTATTTTCACCGCTATTTATACCGCTATATTTACCGCTATACTTACCGCTTAGATATCTAGAAAGTATATTTATCTAGGTCTAAGACCTATAGGTCTTATTCTATAGGTATCTATAGGCCTAAGACCTATAGGGCTTATTCTATAGGTCCTAACCTAGACGGCTATTTATAGGGCTTCCTAACGGAAATACTAACTTAGTAATAGTATAGATATAGATATAGATATAGATATAGGTATAGACATATACTAGGCCTATACTTATAGATAGATAGATATAGATATAGATATAGATATAGATATAGATATAGATATAGATATAGATATATATAGGTATCTAGACGATCTATTAGTAGACATCCCTACCTAGATACTAGGGCTTTTTCTATTAGCTTATAATATATTTCTAATAAATTTATTAAATTTTAATAATTTAGGTATAGTATAATAGTAAATAACTAGAGTACCTAGTTACTATTATGATTAGGCTCTATTAGGTATATGTATATTATAAGAAACTTAATTAATTCTAGTCGAGTAGCTAGGCTAGAGGGGTTATTAGTCCTCCTAGCTAGACTATTATTCTACTAGATTAGCTATCTAGCGCCCTAGGGCGTGGCGCGCTATATACCTACTAGATTAGCCCTCCGGCCGATATATACCTAATACTCTAGCTAAATATTAGTAATACTTTACTAATACTTTAGCTACCGCTAGGCTTATTATACCTTTATCTATCTATTTACTTTTAGGTACTCTACTTCTCTATTTTCAATAATAGCTTTTTTTATTACTAGGTATCTAATCTAATAAGAGGCTCTTAGAGAAGAAGATAATAGATACTATTATTATATATATCTATAGATAGAAATAGAAGTTAACTAATACTATCTAGTAGCTAATAGGATAAGGAGTAGCTATAACGATCTTAGTAAGCGACGAAGTATTAGCGAACTATCGCTAATAATTAGCTAGTACTAGGCCTTACTTAGATAGATTTAGTAGGATATAACTTAGGGAGGACTCCCTAAATTAAAGTCTTAGAGTAAATATAGACCTACCTATTCCCTAACTTCTACCTAGTTAGGTATTAAGCTAGCTTATTATAATTCTTTAACTTCTTCTTATAACTAGTATAAAGTTAGGATACTACTAATAACCTAGCGATAGGTAGGAAAAGGCTATTTAGTAGATAAGGAGCGAGCTATACCGCTATCTAACTAAGGCTACCTAATAAGCTCTAGTCTATCGATAACTTATACCCTAAGTATTTAAGGAGAACCTCCTCTAACGAGGACCCTAGATGATAAATAAGGGGGTAGGTGACTATTTAGCGATATATTAGTAATAGTAGAGCTATCTAGAAGGTAAGACTAGCCCTAGGGACCTAATAGTTACGCTACCTTAGAATAATCTGATCTCTAAAGCCTCTATAGAGGGTTAATATTAAATAAGACGGAACTAGGCGACCTAAACTCGTCCTTATAGGTAATAGTTTAGTTAATAGCTTAGTAATAGGCCTAGAATATAGGCTTAATAAAGTAACTTACTACTTAGGCGATAAAGCCTTACTAATAAGAATATAAGAAGCCGCTAATATATAACTATAAGCTATTCTATAAGATAGCTATAAGTACCTAGATTAATAACTAGATTAGGGCTAATACTAGGAACACCTTAAAGCCTAATAGTACTAATAGCTAGAAGGTTAAATAGGTAATAACTAAGTTCTTATTTACCTTCTAAATATAATAGAGGAACTATATAGGGGTACTAGATACTCCTATATAAGATAAGTTCTTAGTATTTAATTACTAATAGTATATCGATTAAGATATATAAGAAAGGGAAATTAGGAATAAGTTAATTAAGAAGTACTAGAAATTATAATAGATACTATTAGAATACTTTATAGTTAGCGCTCTATATCCTATTAGATATAAGGGAGTAGGAAGAGGACGCCGCCCTAGCTTACTAGTTCTAGTATAGGCTTTAGTCTATACTAAAGGAAGAGCTTATAAGGTAAAAAACCGCTCTACTAAGACTAAGGGATATAGCCTATAAAGTAGAATACCTATAGGTATACCTCTAACCTATAGGTAATAGGATAGAGGATAACCTATAAAAGAGGTAAGTAGAATACCTCTTAGAGGGGCTATAAAAATAACCTATACCCTATAGGGTAGTAGGGAGGCTATCTACTACTAGAATAGATAATACTATATAAATAGAGAGGCTATAATAATCCTAGCCTACTATACTAGCGCTAATAATATACTAAATACTACCTAACTAGTTAGTAAGTATAGGAGTTACCTATTATAACTACTAGAAGATAGGGTATTATATAAAGGAATATACTTAGCCTAAGGCCCCTAAGCTAGGGATAATATTAGTAGCTAAGGTATAAGTAAGGTAAGTTAGAGGTAAGTTAGGAAAAGCCCTAGTATTATTAACCTATAGTCTATAAACCTAATTATACTAGAAACCCTAACTATACCTATAAGGAAGACTATCTAAAGAGAGGTAATTATTCTATAAGGATATACTAAGGTTTAGGCTATAATAGATATAAATACTTAATCTAAAGTTAATCTTATTAATACTAACCTTATAAGATACCTTAGCTTAAAGCCTAATAAATCCTAATAAGCCCCTACCTTTATAGGGTATAATAATAAAGAGGACCTAGAGAATAAACTAGTATACTAGTTAACTTTATTCCTTATAGATAGTACTAGTAGGCTATAGAAGCTTTAGTAAGTATTTATCGCTATCGATTAGGTAAAGGAATAAGGCGATATACTCTTATTAAATAATTTAATAGGCTAGGAAGGGATTAAAATTAATATAGCTTCTAGGATATAGAAGTATTAGAAGATCTCTATTATAGATCCTAAGAGCTTCGCCTAGGAGATAGTCGAGAATAAAGAGAAGGCTATAGTTTATTATATTAGTATAGCGATTAGGCCTAAGGAGCTATATATACTAGGGGTAGATAATAACGTTAATAACGATAGATTACTAATAATTCACCTATTAATAGAGATCCTTTCTAAAAAAGAGTCCTTTAGTAAGAAGGTAGTATAGGATCTACCTATATTAAAAGAGGCTAAATACTCTATTAACCTAGCTAAAGGGAAAAAGCTACCCTTTAGGGGCCTATACCTATTAGGTTAAGAGTAGCTATATATATTTAAGGAGTATATCGCTAATAACCTAGTAATAGGTTAGATATAACTATCTATTAGTAAGGTAGGGGTACTAGTACTTTTTATACCTAAGAAGGACGGAACCTTATACCTTTATATAGACTACTAAGGGCTTAATATAGTAATAGTTAAGAACTATAACCCCCTCCTACTTATTAGCGACCTACTTAATTATCTAGTAGGGGTAAAGTAGATTTTAAAGATTAATACTAGGGATATATACTATTAGATATAAATTAAACTAAGTAACTAGTAGAAAATAGTATTTTAAACTAGATATAGCTATTTTAAGTATATAGTTATACTATTTAGGCTAACTAATACCCTAGCTACCTTTTAGGTATATATTTACTATATACTTATTAACTTATTAGAAATATATTATATTACCTATATAGATAATATCCTTATCTACTTAGATATAAAAGAATAGTATACTAAAGACTTTAAATAAGTACTATAATACTTAAGGCGATATTACCTATATATTAAATTATAGAAGTACTCCTTCTACTAGGAAGAAGTTAAATTCCTTAGGTATATTATTACCTAGGAAGGGATTATAATAGAGCTAAGCTAGGTATAAGCGATTACTAAATAGAAGCTATTAAAGACCTTTAAGTAGATTTAGGTCTTCCTAGGCTTTTATAACTTCTATTATAAGTTTATCGCAAAGTATTTAAAAATTATAGGACCTATAACTAAGATACTTAAGGGAAGTATTAAAGGGAAAAAGATAAGAGAATTCTAATAGACTAAGGAGGCTAAGAAGGCTTTTAATAACCTAAGAGACGCCTTATACTTAGTAACTATTATCTACTACTAGGACTCTATAAAGAAGGGGAAGATAGAGACTAATGCCTGAGGGAAGGTAACCTTAGGGATCCTATCCTAAATCTTTAGAGACTAGTAGCGACCTATCGCCTACTTCTTATAGAAATTAACCCCCTCCTTATAAGGTAGACCCTAAGTTATTCCCTAATATAATATATATAAGTTACGTATAGGTTAAGTAGAACTATAAGAATTAAACTATATTAGTAATAGCCAAGGGCTAAGGCCCCTAACTAGCGATATATAGCTTCCGCCCTAGTATATATTTCCTCTTATCTCGCGTAGTATTAATTATTATTACCTACGAACCGATTCTTAGCTTAATTATATCGATACCTAGGTATATCGCTCCCCTACTCTATACTATTAGCTACTTTAGCAATAATATAGAACTAGGTATAGCTATTATATAAATACTAGTTCCTAAATATCTTCTTCTTATCCTTCTTAAGATTTCCTAGTCTCTTTAGCTACCTTCTAGGGAGCTTAATACTAAATAGCCTAGATAGATAGAGGCCCTAGGAGGCTAAGTAGATTTAGTTATTAGGAGTCATATTATCCCTAGCTATATAGAGGTTATATCTAAAGCGCTCTAGGATAGCTATAATACGTTTATCTAGAGGATCTAGGTTATATTCTAGAGGGGAATCGAGGCTAGGGTATATATATCTTAGTTACTTAAGCGGGATACTAGGGAATAAGATAATATAGGTACTATAGAGGCTAGAGTAGTTAAATAGTATAAGTATAGTACTTATAGTAGGTAGTATCTTAGTTTATTTAATTATTATAGGGGTAGGATCCTTAGTATATTTAAGGATTAGGGGGGATAGGCTAGTTGGCTTTTTAAGTAAGGTCGTAGGCGATAGAGTTTACTAAGATTTTAGTACCTTATCTACCTATAGATAGCTATTAACCCTAATTAATAATACTTAGTAAGCGATTAAGGGTTAGGTCTACTTATTAAGTAACTATACTTTATATACTAAATAGAAATTAACTAATATTAAATAGAGGTAGGCTATAGGTTAGTAGGAACTACTAGCGATTATAGAGAGTCTTAAGTACTAGGGTTATTATCTCTAGGGGCTTTTAGAGAAGTTCGTTATCTTAATAGATTATAAAGTACTAAAAGGAGTTATAGTTACTATTAGAAATATACTATAAGCTATAATAGAATAAAGCCCTAGTATCTAGGTAGGTAAGTCTAATAGTAGATCGTCTAGATACCTATCTATATCTATATCTATATCTATATCTATATCTATATCTATATCTATATCTATATCTATATCTATATCTATATCTATATCTATATCTATATCTATATCTATATCTATATCTATATCTATATCTATATCTATCTATCTATAAGCATAAGTCTAGTATATATCTATATCTATCTATATCTATATCTATATCTATCTATATCTATATCTATATCTATACTATCACCAAGTCAGTAGTTCCGTTAGGAAGCCCTGCAAACAGCCGTCTAGGTTAGGACCTGTAGAATAAGACCTATAGGTCTTAGGACTGTAGTAGATCTGCAGAAGACCTGTAGAATAAGCCCTATAGGTCTTAGGCCTATAGATGCCTATAGAATAAGGCCTACAGGTCTTAGACCTAGATAAATATACTTTCTAGATATCTAAGTAGTGAATATAGCGGTGAATATAGCGGTGAATATAGCGGTGTAAATAGCGGTGAAAATCCGTGGAATTAGCTATAGGAAGATATCTATATAGAGGCCTCTATTCCTCCTACTTTCTGATAGTAGGAAAAAGCCTTCTAGTCGAAGCTAATATAGCCCTATAGTTCCTAATCTACCTACCTACCTACTTCCCCTCTTCTATCTTATCTATCTAGTTATTCTATAACTAGTTAGTTAGATTCTTCTAACTCCTTATACCCCTTACTTATCTAAAATACNCTACCTACCTACCTACTTCCCCTCTTCTATCTTATCTATCTAGTTATTCTATAACTAGTTAGTTAGATTCTTCTAACTCCTTATACCCCTTACTTATCTAAAATACTCCCTAACCCCTTATCTATCTATTTACTTTTAGGTAGTTAGCTTCCCTATTTTCTAATAGCTACCTTAGTATAGGACCTTTAGGGAAGGCTCGCCTATTAGGTCTATTAGCTATCTACCTTTAACTTTAATATTAAGTACTACCTAGAGGTAACTAACCCTATAGATATGCTATTATAAAGGCTAGACTATATAGTTAGTAAAGTTAATAAAGAAGACGTACTCCCCTCGCTAGGTAGGAAACTAGCCCTAGTAGGCGAGCTATTAGTAATAATCTAGTAATCGATTACTAAGTTTAAAAGCGAGACTAAGGTCGCGAAGGCCTATATCTAGGCTATAAGGATAAGAAGCTAAGGGACCTTACCTTAGAGTTAGGAGCCTAGGGAAAGTAGCGCTAATATTATAAGAAGCGATATATAATATATAAAGTAGGGCGCGAGTTACTACCTAGGACCTATAGATAGCTTAGAGGAGCTAGGTTACTAAAGGGTTAGGAACCGCTTAGTATCGAGAACCTTATTAGGGGCTATTAAAAGAGATACCTAGAGCTAGGGTCGCTATTCTAGAATAGTATATCCTATACCCTATAATAAGAGAATTACTATAAGGCGAAATAGTATTATTCTAATAGCTAAGTAAGAGGGTAGAGGAAGTTATTCTAGTACTCTAGAAGCTAGATTCTAATTCCTAAACTCTCTATACTAGGGTACTAGAGTAAGCTAGAGGGTAGAAAGGATACTAAGCCTAGGAAAGGGGGCCCTTATACTATAGAAGGCGCCTAGTTATCCCTAGGGAGGGATCCCTAAGATAGGAGATCCTTTACCTATACTATAATAATAAGAGGGTAGGTTATATAGGCGCTATAAAAACCCTAGAACTTATTAATTAGAAATTCTACTAGGTAGGGCTTAGTAAGGATATAAAAAAATATATAAAGATATACTAGATATACTAAGGGGTATAAATACCTAGGTATAAGCCTTATAGGAAATCTAGTTACTATTATTACCTTCTTACCTATTCTAGGAGGTTAGCTTAGACTTTATAATAAGGCTCCCTAGGTCGATAACCCTAGATAGGGGTATTATAGATATAATCTTAGTACTTATCTATTAAATAATAAAGTATATTCTCTTTTTATTAATAACTAAGTAACTAAATACTCCTAGGTTAATAAGCCTTCTCTATTAATATATTAAGTATTATTATAAGACCCTAGAAGGGATTCTTAGTAATTAAGATAAGCTATTAATAAGCTAGTTCTAGGAAGAGTTTACTTAGGAGAGAGGGATTAAATACTATTTATCTATAGCTTATTACCTATAGATAGATAGCTAGATAGAGAGGACCTACTAAATACTAGAGAAGTATCTATAAGTATTTACTAGAGACTTACTAACTATCTAGGTAGTATAATTACTAGAGGCTAAATTCACTTATAATAATAGTAGATATAGTAGTATTAAGGTCTTACCTATATAAGCTTTATATAGCTATTACCCCTAAAGTATTACCTATATATTAATAGATATAAATATAAGAGTCTAGGGAGTCTAAGAATAGATCTAGGTTATTAGCTAACTAAGAGATTAAGCTAGGATATATTAGGAAAAAGCTATAGAGATATAAGTAAAGTATTATAACTAATATTACTAGGAGAAGGAGTTTTATTAGAGGGACCTTATTAGCCTATTAATAAAGAATTTCCGCCTCTAAAACCTTAAGTTAGTATTATATTTTATTAAAGTAGCTATTATAAAGAAGATTAGGTCTTAAGCCTACTAGGTCTTCCTCTTATAATAATATTAGGGAGTTTTAATATCTTCCTAATCTTATCTCTAGAACTATAGGTAGCTTAGAGAGGTAAAGGTAAGGATTTACTAATTATACTATTACTATAACTAGAGACTCCCCTTCTTATGAGGTAGACCCTGAGTTATTCCCTGATGTGTTATATGTAAGTCACGTGTAGGTCAAGTAGAACTGAATTAAACTATATTAGTTACGGCCAAGGGCTAAGGCCCCTGACCAGAAGCTGCCGCGACATATGGCTTCCGCCCTAGCATACATTTCCTCTTATCTCGCGTAGTATTAATTATCGTTACCCGCGAACCGACCTTAATTATATCGATACCTAGGTACTTTACTCCCTTACTCCTTACTATTAGCTACTTCAGCGACCGCCTAGAACTAGGTATAGCTGTTATAATACCGTTTCCTAAACCCTTCCTTATTAGGGCCCTTTAGTCCTCGTAATCTCTTTATTTCTCTCTTAGGGATATTAACGCTAAATAGCTGAGATAGATAGAGTCCCTAAGAGGCTAGGCGGATCTAGTTATTAGTAGTTATATTATCCCTAGCTATATAGGGGTTATATCTAAAGCGCTCTAGAATAGCTATAGTATATTTATCTAGAGGATCTAGGTCGCGTTNATAGATAGAGTCCCTAAGAGGCTAGGCGGATCTAGTTATTAGTAGTTATATTATCCCTAGCTATATAGGGGTTATATCTAAAGCGCTCTAGAATAGCTATAGTATATTTATCTAGAGGATCTAGGTCGCGTTCTAGAGGGGAATCGAGGCTAGGGCGTATATATCTTAGTCGCTCGAGCGGGATGCTAGGGAATATAATAGTATAGGTACTATAGAGGCTAGGGTAGTTAAACGTGGTAGGCGTAAGTATAGTACTTATAGTAGGTAGTATCTTGGTTTAGTTAGTTATTATAGGGGTAGGATCCTTAGTATATTTAAGGATTAGGGGGGATAGGCTAGTCGGCTTTTTAAGTAACTAGTAGCTGACGTAGGCTATAGAGGTCGTAGGCGATAGAGTTTACTGAGATTTCAGTACCTTATCTACCTATAGATAGCTATTGACCCTGATTAATAATGCTTAGCAGGCGATTGAGGGTTGGGTCTGCTTATTAAGTAACCGTACCTTATATACTAAATAACTAGAGACTAATAAATAGGAAGTTAAAGATATTACTAGTTATAAACTAGGGGCCTAGGGTAAAACGTTATATTAAGTTAAGTAGAAGGGATAGCTAGTAGAGTATAATACCTAGGAACCCTAAGCCGACCTAGAAAATATATTAGATATTCTATATCGCTATTAATTATATAGTATTAAGGGATATTAGAAGTAAGATAAGTAAATAGAGATAAAGGAAATATATTAGGAGATAAAGGAAAAGGTAGATAAAGGAAAGGGGTATCTAAAACTATAAGTATTAATAGATAAAAATAAATAACTACTTACTAAATCCTTAGAAAAGAACTAACCTAAAGAACTATTAACCTAGCTATAAAATAGAGAAATAGGGCTACCTTAATAATAACTATATTAATAACTATTATTATAAAGATACTAGAAAAAGATTAATAAATAAGTAGTATTATAATACTAGGTAAGTAGTATCTAGATAATAGGAACTATAATAGGGTAGTAAGAGGAATATAATAGCTTAGAGATAGGTATAGTAGCTATAGGAGCTATATTAACCTTATACTTACTAATATTAGATATAATACTAGGATCTAAGGGAGTATTAGTAAGCGACTCCTTTATAATTACCTCCTAAAGGGTCTTAATAGGGATAGCCTTAGGGATAATTAGGATAGTTAGAATAGTAGTATTATTAATAAAGGGAGTCTTAGAGATTACTAAGTTATTAGAGTTAGAAGGGCTATTATTAGAAATATTAATAATAATATCTTTAGTAATAATAAAAGCTATATAAGGTAATACCTTAGGGTCTACTTAGTAAGATATAGGTAAAGGAATAGGAAGTACCTAGATAAGATAGGTATTAAGTTTATTAGTACTAGTAGATATATTACTATTATTATTATTATTACTAGAATCCTAGCTATAATAAGAGGAAATATATTAGTTATTAGATTCGCTTTTAGGTAAGGACTTAGTCTATTAAGCGTTATCGCTAATATATTAGTAAGTAGCTATAGTAATAGTAGGAGTTATAATATAGGAGTAAGGGGTATGTATTAAAGGGATTATAAAAAGACTTATCGCTATTAGAATTACTAGAGCTACTTAATATACTATCCTTATAAGTAAGATTATTTAGGTTATTCTTATTATTATTCTTATCTTTATCCTTAGTACTATAGGCTAGGCGATATGTAGTAGGCGAATTATTAGACTTAGATTAGGAACCTATATTATTATAATAGGAGTAATATAAAGGAGGTGTACTTAAGAGGGGCGAGCTAGTATAGTATTAATAAAAAGCTAGTATATAGATAGGTTAGTTACCTCTTCTAGGAGGTATAATACTATAGGGTATAGGGTAAGTACTAACTAGTTAAAAAGGAACTAGGGTAGGATATAGGTTATTCTTAACTATCTTAATAATCTAAGGTAGGGCTTAGATAACTAGCTATAAGGTAGTTAGCTTAGGATACTAATCCTTAGGGACTTTATATTAGAGAGTAGTTAGCGAGCTATTACTATATAGGTTAGAAATAGCTATAGCTAGTTTAATACTAATAGTAGTAATTTCATATACTAGTATAATTATATCTAGAAGATTATTAATAGTAATAATAGCGACTAAACTAGCCTAGAAGTATAGGGATAAGGTAGTAATATAATAGGAAGTAATCGCCTCCTCTATAATAATATAAGTACTAAGCTTAATAATTACTTATTATATAGGATTATAGATCTACTTAGTAGCTTAACTAAGAGCCTTACTAGTATAGGTAATATAGAATATAGTATTAATAATAACTTAGTAGTAGTACTTATTATATATATAGAAATCGATCTCTAATAATTTAGGTTCTATAGTAAGCTACTTATAAATAATATTCTAAATTACCTAGGTAATACCTCTTAGGATAGGGGGAATCTAAATTATAATTAGCTAGGTAGTCTATTAGTAATATATCTAAAGTAAGGATATACTTATTTATAGGTAATATAAGATATTATATATAAAATATACTTTATAGGGTTAGAGGATAAAGTAATATACTCAATACCTAGGTAGGAACCTAAAATTATAAGGTAATAGAGATATAGTAGCGACTCCTTAGGGGGGACTTCTATAAGTCTATTACTATTATAGGTATCCCTTATAGTAGTTAAAGGTTAGTATAAGGAAAAGAGCCCTATATCTTTATTATAAGGGTATTTAATAAGATTATTAGCTAGGGAAGGTATAATAATAAGCGATATAATACTAATATATTAGAGATATAAAGATTAGAAGGTAAAAGAAGAGAGTTAAGTAATAGGTTAGTAATATATTAGTAAAGTATTTAGATATTAAAGGATAAGGGCGTACTAGGTATAGAGTTATAAGAAAAGGAGTTAGGTAGGAGAGAATTAATAGAAAGGAAGTTAGGTTAAGAAGAGGTTATATAATTAACTAAGTTAAAGAAAAAGACTTAAGGAATAATAATTTAACCCTAAAAGTAATATATTAATAAGAGGTTAATAATTTAACCCTAAAAGTAATATATTAATAAGAGGTTAATAATAAGACTTAATCCTTATAAGAAAGGAATATAATAAAGATATTAAAATATAAATAATATACTTATATATATTATTTAGTATATAAGGTATAGTTACTTAATAAGTAGACCTAACCCTTAGTTACCTACTAAGCATTATTAATCAGGGTTAATAACTATCTATAGGTAGATAAGGTACTAAAATCTTAGTAAACTCTATCGCCTACGACCTCTATAGCCTACGTTAGCTATACTTAAAAAGCTAACTAGCCTATCCCCCCTAATCCTTAAATATACTAAGGATCCTACCCCTATAATAACTAACTAAACTAAGATACTACCTACTATAAGTACTATACTTATACTATTCGACTACCCTAGCCTCTATAGTACCTATACTATTATATTCCGTAGTATCCTACTCGAGCGACTAAGATATATATACCCTAGCCTCGATTCCCCTCTAGAATGCGACCTAGATCCTCTAGATAAATATATTATAGCTATTCTAAAGCGCTTTAGATATAACCCCTATATAGCTAGGAATAATATAACTATTAATAACTAGCTCTACCTAGCCTCTTAGGGCCTCTATCTATCTTAGTAGTTTAGTGCTAGTCTCCCTAAGAGGCGCCTTAAGAAGCTAGAAAATTTTAAGCCTAGTAATTCTAATAAGGATAAGTTTAAGGAATTATACCTTAAAAGTAGCTATACCTAGTTCTATATAGTCGCTAAAGTAGCTAATAGTAAGGAGTAGGGGAGTAAAGTACTTAGGTATTAATATAATTAAGTATATAAAGGTAAGAGATATATATACCTAGTTATAAAAATAGGTAATAGATAGTAATCGGTTTATAGGTAATAATAATTAATACTATATAAGATAAGAGGAAATATATACTAGGGTAGAAGCTATATATCGCTAGTTAGGGGCCTTAGCCCTTAGCTATAACTAATATAGTTTAATTTAGTTCTACTTAACCTATATATAACTTATATATAGGGGTCATATCTAAAGTACTCTAGAATAGCTATAGTACGTTTATCTAGAGGATCTAGGTTACGTTCTAGAAGGGAATCGAGGCTAGGGTATATATATCTTAGTTACTCGAGTAGGATGCCGGGGAATATAATAGTATAGGTACTATAGAGGCTAGGGTAGTCGAATAGTATAAGTATAGTACTTATAGTAGGTAGTATCTTAGTTTAGTTAGTTATTATAGGGGTAGGATCCTTAGTATATTTAAGGATTAGGGGGGATAGGCTAGTTAGCTTTTTAAGTATAGCTAACGTAGGCTATAGAGGTCGTAGGCGATAGAGTTTACTAAGATTTTAGTACCTTATCTACCTATAGATAGTTATTAACCCTGATTAATAATGCTTAGTAGGCGATTAAGGGTTAGGTCTACTTATTAAGTAACCGTACCTTATATACTAAATAACTTATATATAATATATTCGGGAATAACTTAGGGTTTACCTTATAAGGAGGGGATATATATTAAATTACTAAGATAATAATTATAATAAAAAGAGTAATATAGCTATTATACTTAATATAAAATAATAGAATACTATAGGGACTAAGTATATAAAAAAGAATTAGATAAAGTTATAATAGGTAATAAAAGGCTAATATAAGGCCTATAAGTTACTAATAAAGAGAGTAAACCTTAGGTAAGTTATAAAGGACTTAATCTTATAAATCGAGGTTATATATTATAACTTAAGGGGTATATCTTAAAAGGAAATAGGAGAGGTAGCTAATAGAATAGTAATAAGCTACTTATAAGCTAGTAGAATAAGGGGTCGAAGCTAAAGTAGCTATATCGAGATACCCCTAGTATTAGAAAAGGGGGCGATTACGTAACTCGCGCCTTAGGGACTAAGGCCTTAGGAGAGGGGATAATTATAATGATCTTAGTAAGTACTAAAGTATTAGCGAATTATCGCTAATAATTAGCCGGTACTAGGCCTTACTTAGGTAGATTTAGTAGGATATAACTTAGGGAGGACTCTCTAAGTTAAAGTCTTAGAGTAAATATAGACCTACCTATTCCCTAACTTCTATCTAGTTAGGTATTAAGCTAGCTTATTATAGTAGCTTTTACTCTATGATATAATAATACTAATTACCTATATTTTCTATCTACTTCTATTATATTATATTAGTAGCTAGTGATATAGTAAGCATATCTGTTATCGTAATTTAAGGTATGTGGAATAACTACTGCTTTATAATTTGATAAGTACCTATTGTTATTGGCTTGTGTTCAGTTCACTGTCGCCACTTTTCCGTTGTCTCCTGCAGCCGATGGCATAGATAGCTTAGTAAGGAACTGCACCTTATCTCTCGAGTCTAGCAGGGTTCTAATCGCATGCCTGTCCTGTGTCTATCGTTATGTCATTCCCATCAAATGATTCGCCTATGCAGCTAGCCCAACATCAAGCACCACTTCTTTTATGTTCCGTTCTCGATCGCCGACTACCATCAACCACCCTCTAGTCCCCATGGAAGCCCGTTATTTCGACGATGACCGACCAGGCTGACGTGGATAGCGCTACTCCTGAAGCATTCAGTGTCGCTTTGAATGATACATTGCACGACGGTGATGGCTCGCCCACCAAAAGTCTACCACAACCCGCTTTCCCACCCCTCCACAACGATGAGGTTACCAACCCGCTCACGGCGGATGCGCAACGACCAACGGTGCCTGGGATTGACGACAACGACGATGATGAACCTGCTGTCGCCAAACCTTTTGTCCGAGCTAGCAGCCCCGAGCCAGCAGCCCGAGGCCCAGACATGGAGGATGACAAAGTCCCAGAACGACTGGTGTACAAGATGCACAAGTTCAGCTTGTACGAGACGGCCAGTCGTTATTACATTGTCGGAGGTGATGTAACGGAGCGTTTTTATCGGATCCTCAAGATCGACAGGACCACCGAAGATTCAGACCTTAGTATCACCGATGACAAGATCGTCTACAGCCAGCGAGAGATGAATCAACTTCTTGATACCATTGATGATGGAAACAAAGGCACCGGCGGCATCAAGCTTCGTTGCACAACATGGGGCTTGCTTGGATTCATCAAGTTCACGGGTCCCTACTACATGCTTCTCATCACTAAAAAGAGTACTGTTGCCATGATCGGTGGGCATTATGTTTACCAAATTGATGGAACCGAACTGGTGCCCCTCACACCAGCTCGGTTCAAGACTGATGTCCGCAACACCGAAGAGTCACGCTTTCTGGCCATCCTGAACAACCTGGATCTGACGAGGTCGTTCTACTACAGCTATTCATACGACATTACCCGTACCTTGCAGCACAACATGGCTCGTGAGCGTGATGCCCTTGCCAAAGGACTGGCGACCAACCCTGGAGACGACTTCAACGCCATGTTTGTTTGGAATAGCCACCTTCTGCAGCCGGTCGCGCAAGCTCTGAGCGAGCCATTTGACTGGTGTCGACCCATCATTCACGGTTACATTGATCAAGCTGGTGAGTAGAAATACCGGGTTACCTATTGCACTTGACTTATCAAGATTCGATCCAGCCCTCTCCATCTACGGCCGAACTGCACACATCACCATTATTGCGCGGCGATCACGCTATTTTGCTGGTGCTAGATTTCTCAAGCGGGGTGCCAATGACCTCGTAAGTGGCGTCACTGGCTGCATACCGAGTTCAATCAGCTGACAGTGAGATAGGGCTACGTTGCCAACGATGTTGAGACAGAGCAAATAGTCTCCGAGGCCTTGACAACGTCGTTCCACGCACCTGGACCGAGACTCTACACCAGTCCGCAATATACGTCGTACGTGCAGCACCGTGGAAGCATACCACTCTACTGGACGCAAGACAACACAGGCGTTACGCCCAAGCCACCCATCGAGCTGAATCTTGTGGATCCTTTTTATGGCGCTGCAGCCTTGCACTTCAACAACCTGTTCGAGCGTTATGGTGGCCCCATCTATGTTTTGAATCTGGTCAAAGCTCGTGAACGCACCCCGCGAGAATCCAAGCTGCTCGTTGAATTTACCAACGCCATCAAGTACCTGAATCAGTTTCTGCCTGAAGGGAAGAAAATCATCTATAAGGCTTGGGATATGAGCAGGGCTGCGAAGAGCCGAGACCAAGATGTTATAGGCACGCTGGAGAGCATCGCGGAGTCAGTAGTCACGACCACCGGCTTGTTTCATCACGGCGATGGGAATGTCAACGCAACAAGGGTGCAAAACGGGGTGGCACGGACGAATTGCATCGACTGCCTGGATCGAACTAACGCCGCCCAATTCGTTATCGGCAAGAGAGCCCTCGGCCACCAACTCCATGCCCTGGGCATTCTTGAGGACACAGCTATAGAGTACGACACTGATGCTGTCAACCTCTTTACGCACATGTATCATGACCATGGAGACACCATTGCCGTGCAGTACGGAGGTTCTCAGTTGGTGAACACCATGGAGACGTATCGGAAGATCAACCAATGGACCAGTCACTCCCGTGACATGATCGAGAGCTTCAAGCGGTACTATAACAACTCTTTCATGGATGGGCAGCGACAAGAAGCGTACAACCTCTTTCTGGGCAACTATATTTTCGCCCAGGGACAGCCGATGCTGTGGGATCTCGCGACGGACTACTATCTGCACCATGCTGATCCGCGGCTCTGGTCAGACAAATCAAGTGGCGATTACATCAATTGGTACACCCCTGAATACCTCGAAGCAAGAAGCATCCCGCCTCACATAGACGCACCGAGTGAAAGCAAGGAGAAATCTGTGGCCTTTTTCGACGACTACTGGCTCGAGTATTACCGCCCCTCGACACTCTCTTCGTTCCTCAAAATGTTTCCGTACAAGATGAACTCAACCATCAAGTACATACCCTTCAAATCGACACAAGACGGGCGTTACGACTTAAGCCCTTTCAAAGTGCGCAACGAGGCATACCCCGATGCACAGGACAAGAAGAAGGCGAAGAAGGAAGTGACAATAGTTGACCCACAAAGCGCGCCATCAGTGCGGGATGCCAGCACTATCGTTTCTCACTCGGATCAACCACCAGCTGGCAGAGGCATGTCAATACAGCGCTGGCTGCAACCTGCGCATGAAAAAAATGCTGGTCAACAGGGTATCATGAAGGCGGCATCCGAAGAACCATCTGATGTGCCGAAGACAAAGCCTACGCCGCAGGAAAAAACCAAAGCGGCGCAATGGACATTTACCAAAGCCGTGTACCAGTCCCTGAATCCCTCGGTGAGCAAAGAGGAGGCGAATGACTACGATCGATACGTCAGCCATCCCCAAAATTTGCCCTTGGTAGTCTCTGCAGAAGAACAGGCAGAGAACGATTCCGAGTATCGGGATTACATCAATGGAACCTGGCATCTTGAGAGTCACTTGCAGACTGGGCCGGAAGATGACCCAACCGTCTACGCAGAGCTTCTCAGGGTAGGGGAAAATCCACTAACAGTCACCGAAGAAGACGCACAAAAGAAGCGGTACAAGGCATACAGGAAGTGGCTCCGTGGTAAATCTTTCTTCAAGCAGCAGCCGGTTGATTAAGTCCTGCAGGCAGATTCTGCCTGTGCGATTCGGATCCTACAGAGAACGCTTTCTTTCCGTCGAACAAGCCCTCCAACGTTTTGTCCCTGGCCACTAGTCCTGAAACCTTCAGTTCCAAGTCTGCGCCTGTGGTTCTCATCACAGCCGAGAGCACTCTCGCCGTGGATCTCAAGCGACGGATTATCTCGCCGTGCGCATTCTCCATACCAATCGGGGTCCCCTCATCTTGCAGGCAAAGCCAACAAACACTCAATGCCCTGATGATTTCACCTTCGTACGGTGATCCCAGTATCCTTGGCCAGCAAACTAGGATGGTCACCTCCAGCGCTTTCAATGCGGCCGACAAGCAAGATGGAGAAGCAACCATAAAGGGGTCGACGAGTGTTTCGATATAGATCGGGACAATGTCCTGGGTAGGCTGGTGAGCAAATTTCACTACGACAGGGGCACAAAGATCAAGCTCATATCGAGATGCTCACCTTGAGATGCGGCGAAGCGGCGAAACCCAACTGTTCGACAACGACGGCTAGATGCCGCAAGAGTGCCTCCGCAACCCGAATGTATCGAGAAGAATGCATATATCCGGCACACAACTCTCGTATGACTCTTGCCCCAATCCTCCGGGCCGAGGAAGCACGCTCGGGGTCCGCAGCATACCGCCTAGCCAGCTCCAAGGCAGCTGGGTACGCAGCATCAAGTAGCACGGCTGACTCATCCTCCGGCGTCAGCGATGGGAGGGATGAGAAGGCAGGGACAATCGATTGCTCCAGAATGTCTCCAAGACCGGTGCCGTGTAGCAAGGACGCGGAGCATTTCCCTATGAAAACGCGCGCAATGAGGAGGCCACGAGCTTTGAAACTAGTTTCAGAGTCATCTAGCAATGCCAACAACACTGGTGTGAACAGCGGCCATTTCTTGCTGATGAGCGTTTCCTAGTGAACAGTTAGCATTGGCATAGTTCCTGATGTGTAAGATGGCCTACGTCGGACCCTTCGACTGCCCACGAAAATACGCTCAGAGCCCAAGCATGCGTATGCTTCCAAGATCTTGTGCCTGCGGGATCGGAGGGCTCAACTGTCCGATTTTCTTGTTGTGCGACATTGGGGTAATGTGATTTTCTGCCTGTGGCTGTGATTCGATCCGAGTATGTCCGCGAGAACAGTGGTCGGAGGAATCCCTCGAGAATAGAGCCCGAGATAAAGTCATGGGTATTGCCCTTCTTGAGTACTTGATGCTCAAGTATGTCCTGGGCGATTTGCGCTGAAGCTCCATCATACCAGGGTGCCTTCGTGTCCGTGTAGGCACTCACAACCATGAGGGTTTCATCGTCTATGATTGCCAAATAGTTCAGGCAGAGTACCCTCAGTGAAAGAAGGAGATCCAGGCTCGTTCCTAAGTCGAGCCGTGCGCTCTGGGCAGTTGACTCCTCGGCAGGCCCCAGAACTCGGGGTAACTGCCTCAAAAGGTGTCCCGTGAGGCTGCACACCTCATTGAGTGATACTTGGTCATCGTCCTCTCGAGTAATATGCTCCAGACAGAACGGTAGGGTGCGCACGACCTCGTGCCGCTTTCACAGTTGTTGTTAGTCTTGGTTGGGCCTCGTTGGGTCAGAACACTCAACTGATGGGCCGTCCAGAGATAGCTCATTGGCTAGCTTTCTGAAGCTAGTCATCTGTTTCGAAGCGAACAATGTAGAACTACGCTGCTATTGACCGTGAGATGGAAGGCGATCAAAATGGGAGTAGACTGAGAAACGCCTGCCTGCCCTTCATTGATGGATGGTCGGCGGATTGCCGCTGACCGGACGATCATCGGTTTGTTGCATTTATGGATTAACACTCGTTCGCTCACCGGTTGAACACTATGCAGACCACTGCGAATGCAAACGGTGGGCAATGCTCCAATGCAGCATATGCATTCTACTACCAGTAATGCAGATATGCGGGGATACCCACCTAAGGCACCTCGAGTTCCGGAGCAACATCCGATGACTAAGCCAAACACTTGTCACACATCCATCCGAGGACTCATACGAACCCAAAGACCATTCAATTGACTCGCAAGGTCGCTTGGAGTCACATCTCTAGCATCATCTCTACCATCATCTCTAGCATCTACCGCCTGATCTGCGTCCAGGTGACAATTAGGTTCTTGGCTGTAAGCTTCGTGGCTGCAAGAGTCACAATACAGTTCAGAGATCTTAGTAGTTGTCTATGGACAGCTATTGACCCTGATAGACAACGCATAGGTAGGCGTTCTTGAGGGTTGGGCTTGCAGATGCATTGCTACACCTCGCACACACCTTGAATGTTAACATACCGGCATATATAGGTCGACGTCGACTTCCCTGTCACTGCACCACCAGCTTACACGCTGTATTTCCTGTTCACTTCGAGACTCCGCAGTCATGGGGCGTCTCGTGACTGTCGCGGCTTGCTCGCTCCGGCAATGGGCACTTGACTTTGAGGTGCTTTCCCTGGCAAGGAGGATGCGGACCAAACATGGCTAAATTCTCTTAGGGGAACACGGATAGGATCATCGAGTCCATCCGCCAAGCGAAGGCTGCGGGAGCAAGGCTCCGGGTCGGTCCGGTATGAGTAAACCTTTGCGCCATGATTTCCATCTTCATGTCCCCCAGTTAGATGCTGTTCTAATGTCATCACTCTAGGAACTTGAGACATCGGGCTATTCCTGCAATGACCATTTCCTCGAGCCTGACCTCTACCTCCACTCCATGGAGATGCTGGCTCGTATTCTCTCGGATGAAAGCTGCCACGGGATACTCCTGGATATTGGTCTTCCCGTTACACACCGCAATGTGAATTACAATTGTAGGGTCGTCTGCCTCGATGGCAAGATTCTTTTCATCCGCCCCAAGATGCGTGAGTAGCTCCTGGCCCCGATTCTCACTCCAGGGTGATAGTGTTTGAGTCTGGCACTTATGTTTATGGTCTAACTTCGTGGCAGACTTGGCAAACGACGGCAGTCAGTTCTCTTCTACCTTAATCACATGTCAGTGAGTATATGTATGCTAAATTTCCAGATTACCGTGAGATGCGGTACTTCACCCCTTGGCTCCGGCCAACGCAGTGGGAGGAATTCCACCTGCCCAAGATTCTACAGAAGCTCCAGGGAAGCACGCATGTACCTTTTGGAGACTGCGTCGTTAGCACACCCGATAGTTGCTTTGGGGCGGAGACCTGCGAGGAAATGTGGTCTCCCGAGGCGCCGCGTGCGTATTCCCCGTCGCCGTGTTCTGACCGATTGAATACTTGTGCTTATGGCCCCGGCTAGACATTCCGATGACCCTGGACGGTGTAGAGATCATCACCAACAGCTCGGCTAGCCACTTCAGCTTGCAGAAGCTCGATATCCGGCTGAAGCTCATCGGCGAAGCCACGCGCAAATGTGGTGGTGTATACGTGTACTCCAATGTTCAAGGTACGCCTTCATCTTGAAGACCGCGATTGTGGCCCTCTTTACGCCTCCAGAAGCTGACTATTGCAGGTGGTGACGGCGAAAGACTGTATTTCGACGGCTGTGCGATGATTCTGTGCAACGGTGAGGTGCTCGCGCAAAGCCCACAGTTCTCGCTCAACGATGTGGACGTTGTGACCGCGACGGTCGACCTCGAGGAAGTCCGCGCTTACCGTTCGAGCATGGCTCGTGCGTTGCAAGCGGCTCGCAGTACTCAGAAGTACCACAGGATACAGACTTCTTTCGAGTTGAGCCCCGATGAGGATGAGTTAGATATCTACCGCCGACCGACTCTACCGCGAGAGCCAAGACTCCACTCGGTCGAAGAGGAAGTTGCCCTCGTTCGTGGTCCTTTACTTAATCGACATCTCAATATGTTGCAGCTGACCAAGAGCATATAGTGTGCTGGATGTTATCTCTGGGACTACCTGGCAAGGAGCAAGTCCGCAGGATAGTGAGTGGTCCTTACTTATGAAACATCATCCTCGTCACTGGACCTCGAATTGGCTAACAGTAATCAATAGCCTTGCCCCTCTGTCTGGCGGTCTGGATTCATGCGCTACGAGTAAGTGAAGGTACAACATATGTACTTCATCAACTTACAGATATCATCAGCTGTTTCTGTCTTCTCCATGTGCCGGCTCGTCATCTCCGCGATCAATGACGACAATCAGACGGTCATTGCTACCGTCAAGCGCATGTTCGGCGAAGCCCCTCTTCCCAGGACTCCTCAGGAACTGTGTAACCGCGTCCTGCACACGATTTACATGGGAATGTCGAAGCAGAGCTCTCACGAAACCCGCCAGCGTGCAAAGGACCTGTCGGGAGCCATGGGAAGCTACCACATCAACCTTGACATAGACTCGGTATACCAGGCTCAGAAAGACCTGGTCAAGAGCTCGCTCGGCTTCGACGCGAAATTTAAGGTGGAAGGCGGTTCCGTGGCCGAGAATCTCATGCTACAGAACATCCAGGCACGGACACGGATGGTGGTATGTCAGATATTGTAAAGATGCCTCATTGATATTCGACTAACCATCTCAACTTAGACCGCGTATGAATTTGCTCAGATCCTTCCAACAACCCGTCAGTTAGCCGGAGGAGGCGGCCTGCTTGTGCTGGGCAGCGCCAACGTCGGCGAGGGTGCGTATTCTTCCCACTCTCTGTGAAGCAACTATAAGCATCTGACGGTGATGTAGCTTTGAGAGGGTACCTCACAAAGTATGATTGTTCTTCGGCAGACATAAACCCAATCGGCTCCATCGACAAAGCAGATCTCAAGCGCTTCATCGCTTGGGCCCAGATCCAGTTCGACATGCCCTGCCTGGAGGATTTTCTCACTGCGACTCCCACAGCCGAGCTGGAACCTGTGACCGACGACTACGTGCAGTCGGACGAGGCAGACATGGGAATGTCCTACGCCGAGCTGACTGTATATGGTACGTCAGCGAATGTCCCGTTACAATCGAATACTGACAAAACTAGGACGCCTTCGCAAGGAGAGGAAAATGGGACCCCTTTCCATGTGGCAGCACCTCGTTCACGTTTGGGGTAAGGACCGAGAGAAGGGCCCAGACGACGAAAACCCCTCTCTCGAACCGGCGGAGATTGCCCAGAAAGTGAAGTTCTTCTTCGTACACTAGTATGTCGCCCCAGTGAAGTCGATTGAGGGGACAGCAGGGTCCCTATCACCCATAGCAGCCCGGCGTCGGTCTTCACGGACTGGATACAGCTTCGACTTTGAGGAATGCTGCCAGCCACAGGTTGATCCGAAGAAGCGCAGATAAGGCTAACTGACATGCGAAAATTAGCGCGATTACACGCCACAAGGCCACTACCCTCACCCCGGCTTGTAGGTTTCTCGCGATGCTCTTTGGGCAACGTCATAGTGCTAACATATCACAGTGCACTGGTATGGCTCTGCTTACAACAGGCCCCATAGGGGAACGATGCTAATCAGGAGTAGTAATGACTATTCTCCCGATGACAATCGCTTCGGTGCGTAAAAATTCGACAATGTCTTGCTGCATATGCTAACTGTGTGTCCCAGATCTGAGGCCATTCCTCTGTTAGTCGATACCACAGGGTTTTCCATGCTGATACGCTCGATAAAAGGTTGCTGACACAGATTCTAGATCCCTCGTTCTGGCAGAGCTGGAGTTTCAAGAGGATTGACAAGGAGCTCGCCCGCATAGAAAAGGCCCGCCAGAAGGCTTGAATTTCACCACTCGCGGCGATGCGATTACATCGTCTTGACCGCCAGACTGCGGACTAGGGCGAAGGGGCCAAGTGGAATGAGACTCGGGCTTGAGGCAGTCAATCTAAACCATGCTTACGCAAGAAATATGAATATACATGGAGTTTGTGCAGGCCTTCAGTAGCCTCTACATCACAGGGTCTACCCATGAGAGGTGTCTTGTGATCATTACGATATGGCGCGGGCCTTTTGCCCATCTATGACAGACCATCGATGCCAAGCTCCTGATGTCTTCTCCGAACCTCTTCGATTGCGCCGGATGGATCTGTGGCTTCAGGGTGCCGAAGTTGCCACTCTAGACACACATCCAATGCGGCACCCATCCATTTACCAGGCTTCAGCCCAAGGTTCTTACTCAAGTATTTACCGTCAACCAGTCGCTTCAGGGATGGAGCCTCCATTAGTCCTTGGTCTGACAGGTGGTCAAGGAACGCCTGCCACCCAGAGAGCAAGTCGCGAGAGTCGTCGGATACTGTTTTCAGTGTCAGCAAGTCCAACCAATAGCCAGCAACCAAGCCCAGCTCACTTTGACTGTTTTCAAGGCCCTCCAGATGATCCATGGCATCAAGGAGTATGGTGCTCAAGACCTGTAGCCTCCAGTGAGCCTCACGGCCGTCCCATCTTCGAATGGCCATGCCAAGTGTGTCCCTCTGGTTCCTAATCTCATGACCTGCACAAATCTCCGTTTTAAACCTGAGAATCTCGCTGTGATTGCGATGCGCAGCCGTGATCACATCGCAGAGCTTATTGGGCGCCTTCGTACCTTCGCGCGCAACCGTGGAGGCTACGGGAAGAGAAGGCTTTCCCTTGGTGATGCTTGTGACGCGGGGGTCAACCAGGTGAGCGCAAGGTACGAGTGAAGCAAGAGTCCATGCATAATAAGCCTCTTCATCCGTGCGAACCAGGATATCGTAGATGGATCCGGGGGTCCTCTCGCGTGCGAGGTGACTGAGAAGGTCATAGGCAATATGCCATTTGCCCAAGGTGGCGTGAGGGAGGTCAGTACGGCCAGGGTCGGTATAGATGGCCTCATGAAGGCCCAATTCGTCGACGAGCTGGAGCGCACGATGGGGGTCCTTTCCTGCGGCCGAGTCAGCTAAACATACAATCGAGGTCGCGCGTAGATTGTCTTCCTCACCTTTCAGCATTTTTTCCAATTCCACACCCACTCGCTCCCTGCTGATCTTCACCCTGAGGGCAGCCAAGACGCCCGGGTCGGCCATGACGTCTCTGGCGGCCGGGTCGATGGCAAAGCCGAGCCGACTTGCGAAGCGCACCAGCCTCAAAACCCTCAGAGGATCATCCGTAAAGGTTTGAAGGGGTTCCAGGGGTGTGCGGATGAGTTGATCACGCATGTCAGCCAGGCCGCCAGTGAAGTCTTCCACCTGCTCCGTGTGCAGGTTGAAGAACAGTGCGTTGACAGTCGCATCCCGGCGCAAGGCATCCTCCTCAGCCGTGCCAAAGTCCACGGCGGGGTTGCGGCTGTCTTCGGCGTACGTTTCCGTGCGAAGGTTGACAAAGTCGAGATCAAGCCCAAAGACTTTGACGGTCGTGGTCTCGAGGTTTTTGGATTTCTCGGGGTTGGCGGCAATGCGGTGCAGGTTTCCGATATCATCAGGCCCGATATCATGGCGCGAAGCACGCTCGGGAACATCGCAATACTCGCGCAGCTTCTCGCCAAAACGGAGGCCGGTCATCACGTTGATAGCCACATCAATGTCATGGCTTGCCGTGCCGAGGAGCTTGTCACGGACCCAGCCGCCGGCCCATCGCAGCACCAAAGGCTCGGAGAGGCTATCAGTCGAATCGATGTAGGCGGACACATCGATCAGCAGATTTCTCAGCTGGCGCTCCCGGTCCGTGAGAAGAATCTGGGTGTTGAGTTTGTCGAACGCCATAGCCGCGGTCTTGGTACGTGTTGAGTATGGGGAGCGGCCTGCGGATGCGGATGCGGATTCGACGAATTTTCTTTTCATGACAAGGCAGCACAGTCGATTGCGCCCGCGTGTTGTGAGGAGTGAAACGAAAGGACGGGGCATGACATGACCCTCTGTGCCTGGGTCTGACGCATCGCGAACAGTCCCTGAACTGAAGCCGTACTTGCCCTGTTGGCAGTTCCACTCCTGAAGGTGCACGCACATCAGCCAACTAAATGTCCAGGGGGCTCCACCCGGACTGAGTCCCCCGTCGGCGGCAGCTGGCAGCTGGCAGGGCGCTGGTCAGGCGGAACATCCTCGGAGCGTCACGCCGGGCGGCGCGGCATAGTCTTCCGGGGACAAGTACAGTCAAGTACCGACCAGGTTCGGGAAGTAGCGAGCCTGGATGGGTCTGTGCAGTTCTAGGCTGGCTGTGGCTGATCGGTCACCAGACAGTGCCCATTGGTAGGGGCTTCGCCATCCTGTGAGGATTCCCCCCAAGTTCCAGTGTCTTCACCCCCAGCTCCCAGTGTCCACTGACCTTATTGACTGCTGTCGATGCCCACCTTTCGCACCATGTACCGCGCTAAGCCAAGCTGACCGTTCGGCTGGGTGTGACGCTTGCCGATGCACAAAGCTTAGCATGCAGTGCATGGCAGAAGAGGGGCCTGTGGGGGAGCAGACTGGCCGTGATGGGCAGGGAAGGAGGTCCAGTAGGATCCGGAGCTCGGCCGTGAGATGGATGGTCATGGGGGGGCGCCCCGCGGTCGAGGGGCGACACGACGACGACGACACTGATGAGCTACAGGACGCGGAGGAGCCGCTCGGAAAGTGCCCGACCACGCCATCGAGCAGCAACATGCTTCACAGGACGGGGGGACTTGAGGAGCCAGACCATCCGGAATGAGCGAGGTGCAAGCTTCGCCAGTCCGCACCCCCTTCCCAAATCCTTCCCCTCCTTTTCGCATGCTGCCCTCCGCCGCCGTGTGACGTCAACAGCAACGGCTGATCGTCGTCAGCTCCCTCATCGCAAGACGTCTGGGCGCTAATTAGGAGGCAACCAGTGACTTGGCGGGCTGTACCTTCTACCCGATGCCGTAACATTTGAACGCGGCGGAGTGGTATGGCAGGGCAGGACAAGGAAGTATGGTGTGGTACCATCGGCCTGTGCATGTTGTATGGGAGGCGTACCAGGCGCGCATCCAGTGTCGCCAGCTATTGGGCGCTTCGGGCAAAGCGGCCATCCAAAGGTACCGCCAGAGTTCCTGCCAGATCAGAAGGCGAGGTCGAGTATGAGGGGTAGGTACCGAGGGAGACAAGCTCAAAGCGAGGTAGCTAAATCGACAAATGAAGGGAAGGGATGATGAAGCAATAGACAACAACCCCGCATCCGACCAGCTACTCTCTATGGATGGACAGTGTGCTAGGCGTCACCAGTCAACTTAAATATCCCCGTCGTCGCTACTTCTAGTTCTTGGACCTCAGCCTCCTGCACACCCCTCAGCTCAGTACCTCAACTTCCTCAGAACCATTTATCATTCCATCAAGAAATCAACCACCAATCCACCACATACTTAAACCTCTACAACCTCATAGCATCACCATGAATAGTGAGCACGCGTCCCTCCCCCCCATCATCATTCCTGTGGCGGCCGACTGGCTACAGTTGGCCAACCATTCCTCAAGGCCCGAGCTGACCGCGCCCCTCTCCTCTTTGTAGACCAAGAGAGAATCGGAAGCTCTTCCCCTCAAGATATCAAACTGCAGACGGACCAGAGCGCCATCGACTCCACTGCCGGGAGCCCCCCCAATCTTTCATCGTCGCCGTCGGACAGACGGGCAAGCACCGACGAGTGGGGTGAGTAACATGGCCAGCGGCCAGTCCTACCATGTCCAGGCTGCATACTGACTTGATGAACAGATGCTTCCAAAGTCCCCCCCAGTCGTTTCCAGAAGCGCAAGGGCTCCATTTATGCCACACCCGGCTCCCGTGACGGCCACGTTGACCGGAACTATGCCAGCGGCTTCCACGAGAAACACACGGAGAAGGGCTACGGAAAGTCTGACAAGCAGCACCATGAAAGCAAGCACTAGGATCCAGGCTCAGAGTAGGGTCATGGCGCAGTGATGGTTTTAGGCGCGAAGCACGCGACGTTTGTTGTTGATATGTGTACACGAACTCCCCTTCTCCTTTGTTGCCCTGGTATATCCTCGACGGACGCAACCTGCCGGTTGCAAGTGAGAACCCCGCACCACTAGCAGCCCGCTGTAGATGCTCTCCCAGTAATAAAATACAAATTGCGCACTTCCATCACTCGTCGATGTCGTCAATGTCTATGGCATCAGGGTTGGATGCCACCGGCTCGACTGTCCCGGATATCTTGGGTCCGTCGCTTGCAGCGACGAATCCTGCTGGCGCCCTTGCCTGGCGCTCCAGAGCCGCCATTGCATCCGTTGCGTCGGCATCGGCAGCGTCCTCCGGTCGTCGCTGGCTGCGAGCAAGCGCCTGCGACGCGATAAAGTTGACGTCCGTGTTGAACTGAGCCTGTACGCTCCGCTTGATGCGGAGCATTTCCTTGAATGTGTCCTCGTTGCCATGTTGGACTTCGAACGACTCCCACTTGGCCCAGAACTCCGGACTTGTGCGAGGGTCGCAGAATTGTGATGCGTGGCCGTAGATGGCCCTGGCTCGGTCGATCTCACCCAGGCGCTTCTCCATGTCGGCGAACTTCATGCACATGTCTCGTGCTTCGATATCGGGTAGCGATGATATGGCCCTTTCGTAGATGGGGCGAGTGGATGGCAAACCGAAGTTGGAAGCTGATTTGGTGATGTAGAAGTTGAACATGTCGGCGCGATCCTCATCGGCAACAGCACGTGTGGCTCGTTCGTAGATGCGCATGGCATGTCTTGCAAGGCCTCGCTCCTCTTCCAGGTTGCCGTACATGAGGTATATCGTCTTGGCAAACTTCGGAGGGCAGTCCTCCACTGCCTGCTCGAAGAGGTCGCGGAGACGCTCAATGCCGATCTTGCGATCAACAGCCTTGGTGAGGTACATGTTCCATAGCTCAAAGGCGACCGGATAGCTGAACAGGTCCAAACCACGTTCGTAAACCTTGAAGGATTCTTCGAAGTATTCGTGCTCCTCGAGGAGATTGGCGTAATTGACGACAGTCTGGGGCGTTGCTATGCGCAGCTCGAAGATCCTCTCGTAGACCTTCTTTGTGTCGTCCAGTGAGCCGACGCTTTCCACGAGATCGACATAAAAGCTCCACAGCTTCCAGCTCTTGTGCACGCGCTGCTGCGGCGATAGCGTTTCATCAAAGTAGTCGACTGTTGATCGTTTGGGCGCCTGGACGGCTTTCGCCATGATGCGGACGGCATCATCAAAGTTGTCGTTCCGGAGCTCCATCTCGGCCCATTCAATCCACATATCTGCAAGCTCTGCAACAGACCGGAATGGTACCTTGACCGCTTTCTCAGCGATGACACGGGCGTTGCGCATGTCACCACCACGCTCGTAGAATTTGGCATAACCGGCCCAGAGCTGGTGGAAGGGTCCGACCGCTTTTTTGGGCTGTATCGCTGCGATGGCCGAGGTGTATGTCTGTACGACTTCGTGCTTGTTGTCGCCCCAGAGCGCGACTCGCTTCTCCCACTCCAAGACGTTGTTTGGATTCTGGCGCAGGAGGACGTCGTTCAGGAGAAATGGCCTTCGATCCATGAGCTGTTCGAATCGCATCATGCGAATGTCGAGTTCAAAATCCGCATCTTCGTCCACAATGCCTTTCGCCGCCCGATTCGAGGCTACCTCCATGAGGGCTCCGATAACCGACTCTTCGAATTCGGTGTACGAGTCGAAGATCAAAGTGAAATCCCGGACTGTCATGACGGTCACGATGCCCTCTTCGAAAACGTCTCTGGTGCGCTCAAAGCTCCCTCGCCTGATCCAGTATGTGGCCAAACCGCACCAGAGCTTGCCCCTCTGATCTGCGAATCGAATTATGCCGCTCCTGATGATGCGCTCGACGTCGATGCCGGTTTCGTGGCCCGAGTGTATCTCTGCGGCATGATCTACAATCAAGTCCACCATTTCACTCCAAAGTTCGAAATGTCCTTTGCCGTGCTTGCTGGTGAAGCGCGTGTTGTTCAAGACATCAATGTACTTCTTGACAGCTTCCGTGTAAAGGCCAACCTGCGTGAGCAGCTCGATGAAGTCTTCGGCATCCTCGGGATGTAATTGCATGTATCGCCGCCAAATCTTGACGGCACCGATGCCGGAAAGAGAGTCGGCAAAGGGCCGATAGAGCTTCCAGATGCGCTTGTGCTGCGTGACCGGCAAGGCGCGCAGTGCGCGATCGAAGGCGCGTCGAGTGGTCGAGACCACAGGCTGTCGCAGAAGGAATTTAAGGTACAGTTCCCAGATCCGAGGCATTTTGTTGAGTAAGATCAGGGCGCGTTCGAAAAGAGCGTTGACTTTGCGGTACTCGGCCGAGAAAATCGCAGCATTCAGACGTCCAACGTGCTTGACGCGGAATTCGAGGTACTTGGATCCTTAGTTAGCGCAACTGAGAACCGCGGTAGGCTTGTGGGTAGTCTCACCATCTTCCATAGCTTGTAGGACCGTGGGAGCTGCAGACAGGCCCTCTCGAGGACGAAGGCCTGTTCATGGATCGTGCCATGCTGTTTTTTGAACAGAATGTATGCGAGCCATGGCTTGGTGCTTCCAGGATTTCGAAGAACATCTTGCTCGTACACGGAGTCCTCATCGGTCTAGACAGAAAGTATGTCAGCTGGTGTGCCTGCTGCTTGTAAGAAGGGAAACTTACCACAAGATGCAGATCCGGGCGGGCACGGCCGCCATTCATGACCGTCTGAGCCGGCATGTTGAAAGTAATGACTGCTACGAGGCCATTGGCCTTTCGAAAACCCGTAGCGGAAGTGCGATCCTGGCCAAGAAGTGGGTGGCGATGAGGGGCGGTCGAAATCGCTGGTCCGAAGCCAACAAGATGTAACGCGACGTCGGAGTTCGATGTTGTTTTGCAGTTTGTACCTTAGGCCGTTGGAGACGCACTGACTGGCACCCCAGGGTCGGTCCTGTCTCTGCTGCCGATCTGGTAGGCAAGACGAGTGGGTCATGCCGAGTCAGCTCGTGCAGCCCACCTACCTTGCTAATGTCGTCCTCCCAACTCGAAACCTAATAGAGCGATATCCGCGGTACTCAAACGGACAACGTGAATATCGCATATAGTCGATGACTGCGGGGCTACGTATTGAAGCATAACCGACCCGCATCAGCTTTATCGGGATGCCCACTGTTGAAGCTGGACAGGTAGAGCCGCAGCATCGATACAACCGCGGTCGTCATCCCTATCCCGACCTCGACAACCTCTCTCTACCCGATTTCGCCCCCCCAGTCGCCCTTAAACCCAGCCGAATATCTCCCAGTCTTGTTCTCACACTCGACGGCTGTGTGACCCACCCCGAAACGGAACTGCGCTCGAAACTGGCATTGGCAACAATAACACCATCACCACCACATCAGTCGGGCTCCTGCCTGCGTTGAACTAATCATGTCGGGCGCCGCTGTACGTCAACTGCCAAAGTAGGATCGCTGCCAACAGTATTGCTAATACTCACGATGTTTTGTTATAATAGGACCGAGAGCCCGTTTTCCCAACCCGGCAATCGCTGGGTTTGATGAAGGCGAAGCTCAAGGGAGCCGAGACCGGCCACAGTCTGCTGAAGCGCAAGAGCGAGGCACTGACAAAGTACGTAAATCCATGATCAGTTATGAGGGACAATTGCTGACTGGAATCGACAACAGGCGTTTCCGAGGTCAGCTACTTCGGTCCTAGACGGACACCTTCCCGCATTAAGAACCTACTGATGCGAATAATCACATTAGAGATCACACGACGAATCGATGAGGCAAAGCGTAAGATGGGTCGGGTGATGCAGATTGCGTCTTTCTCCTTGGCAGAAGTCACGTACGCCGTAGGCGGCGACATTGGCTACCAGATCCAGGAGTCGGCTAGGTCGGCTCGCTTTCGTGTTCGCACGAAGCAGGAGAACGTTTCCGGAGTTCTCCTGCCGACCTTCGAGAGCTACGTCACCGAGGGGAACAACGACTTTGGACTTACCGGTCTTGGCAAGGGCGGACAGCAGGTTCAGCGTTGCCGGGAGACGTATGCTCGCGCTGTGGAAGCACTCGTCGAGTTGGCCAGTCTTCAGACGGCTTTTGTGATCCTCGATGAAGTGATCAAGGTTGTCAACCGCCGAGGTACGTGATCCCTCCGTCGTACAAACTATCAGAGACTAACACAGAGACAGTGAACGCCATGTGAGCCCTGGTCTATCATGTGTCACAACTACAGATTCGCTGACCATTCGCAGTGAACACGTCATCATCCCCAGGACCGAAAATACAATCAAATGTTGGTGTCCTGGGAAATATCTACGCTTTCAAACGCTGACAAAAATGTACTAGATATCAACTCAGAACTGGATGAGCTGGACAGAGAAGAATTCTACCGCCTCAAAAAGGTTGCAGGAAAGAAGCAGAGAGATACCGCAGCTGCCGATGCCGAGATGAAGGCCAAGAGAGAGGCTGCTCAAAGCAAGGCGGGGGAGAACAACACCAAGGCGGACGATGGCCCTACCGACATGTTGGCTGCCGACGAAGACAACGACGTCATTTTCTAGGATACAGAGACGTGCCATGGAGAGCATGTTGTTGTCGGGGGACGGGCCACATGATGTGCGAGCGTGAATCATACCATAAGACTTGTCGTTGAGCAGTACACCGTCAACGACCAGCCAGCAAGGCGGATAATTACCACTTTACCTAGGATCAACATGATTTGAGGGAAAATCTGACTGCGATGATGTAACTTCCGATGGCAGCACGTTTTGAATAATATTAGAGGTCTGCCTACTGTCGCTGGTACGTGACCTTGATAGTGTTGGAATCCCCGAGCACCATGCCAGCTGTATTCTCCTTGGCCGTGATAGCCCCCTGTTCGCCATCGTACTCTACGAAAGCAATGCCTCGTCGACCAGGAACCAGTCTCACTTCGCGGAAACCATCAAACCGACCAAATATGCCCGTGACAGCTTCGATATCGTAGTCTTCTGGGAGATTCTGGATGAACAGAATCTTGTTCGGCGGCAAGTACTCGTCGGGTACAACGGCTGACGTTGCAGGATTTGTCGATTTGAGGCCTGAACCACGTGCTGCTTTGGCTGGCCGACCGGTCGCATCGGTTGCGGCTCCGGCACCGGATCGCTGCAGGCGCTTCTGCTCCTCGGCGGCCTCGAGAGCTCGCTTCTTGTCTATAGTTCGTTTGTTAGCATGGGAGTTGCCAACCTGGCACGGGGAAGCGTGGCGCTCACCTTTCTCCGCTATTCTGCGGCGCTTGTGCATCTCGAAGTCCTCCTCGCTGCCCTGGGTCTTGACTGTCGCATCGCTCCTTGTCTTTGCCAGCGCAACTTGCATGGGCTTGTCGAACAGCTCGAAGCCCTGGATTTCGTCGATGGCCGTCTGGGCTGATTCCGCATCCTCAAAGACGATGAACGCCTGGCCTTTGGACTTCAAGTTCGTCTTGGCGATGACCTCGAGCACGTTGCCATACTCGGAGAATATCTGTAGCAGCGACTCCTTCAGCGTGTCAATTTTGACCCGCTCCTCAAGATTACGGACATACACCCTGGAGCAAAAGTCAGCCGGAAATTCCAATGCCAGCCGTGTCGATGTGCAATGACACGTACGTGGCGATGGACGGGCTAGAAGCCATTTTGGCTGGTTGCTGATCAGAATGGATGTTGACAATGAAAGCCTTGAATGCTACGTAGGCGGGACGGCGGGAGGCTATGAACCGTTGTGATAAGGTTATCTGACAAGGCAGTGAGGGTCGCGACAACGCGTGCCGCCTCCCCCTCCCCCCACATTCATGCATCTAAGAGGAGAGAATCTTATGAAATTATCGGTTGTGTGCGACTTGTGCCACTACGTACAGCACTCCACGGGATCAATGTCTGCGACTCCTTGCAATACCTGTTCGCGTAACTCGAGATCAGGACTGCTCGCTTCTACCTGTCGAAAATTATGCGGGATGTCCACTGTGCGGGTGAAACAACTACTGATGTCCAGGGCGACCAGCCTTTAGGCTGTTAGGGGGATGTGCAAGAACTTCACGGTTTCAACCAAGCCTAGAAAAGCGAAGTGCTTAAGCCACATGTTGTACATTAGTGTAACTCGTTGACCAAAAATTGGTGGAAGCTGGATCTTCAAAATGTAATGCATCCGAGTCTTCAAAGAGATCCAGCAACGCCAATCCACTGCAATCCCCTTCTTACATGCGTCTATCCCGCGCTACACGGGCGGTGGCCCTTCGCGCTGCTCTTCCGCGGAGGTGTCGTCTGACTCTGCTTCTGCCTTTTCGTCCGTTTTGGGCTCATCTAGAGCCAGATCACTTTTCATGTCTGGGACAAAGCGATCGATCCGGTTCCAAGTCTCTGTCCAAAGCGCCTCCTTCGAAGCATCCTTACTCGGTGTAACGAGATAACCGCTGCTGGACATGAAAAGCAAAACATTCTTCAAGTTTTCGCGAACAGCCTCCTCCTACCAGTGACATTAGCATCTGCATTGTAACCGCCAATACTTGCGTGGGGGGGGGGGTGCTCACCAGACTGTCGCCTTGCCCACTGTTCATGAGGCGGTCCATGATGTCGATGATCTTGACCCAGAGATCAAGCATGCCATCCCAGGCAGAGAGCAGCACGAGGTACTGGAGGAAGACCTTGCAAAGCAGCGAAGACGCCTGCACCCTCATCTCACCCATGCCGTCTCGGTCAGAAGTAAAGACTTCAGGCTTCAAAAGTCTGTGGATCAATGGGAACAATACTTCGCCAAAAATGGCTGTCCACTCTTGATGGTCGCTACAGGTTACGTCGGGAGATAGCAAGGACCGCTGCAGCGATGTGAAGGCCAGAAGCCTAACGTCGCGGCACGGGTTCGTACACTGAGCAGTGAGCGCCTGGAAAATGGGGAGCCAGTAGGCTGACCAAGCTGTTAAAAGAGATTAGCCGTGTCGTAGAAGAAGAAAGGTTCAGTGTCAAGTTACCCTCGCTGCTCTCTAGATGGGATTGCTTCATGAGCTCTGGAATCCTGTTGGTCATGTTGTACATTGTAGTGATAGACTTGATGCCTCTAGCCACCGTGTCGCTGTTCCTTCAAGCGTTAGAGGCGGCTCACAAGTGGATTCTTGTTGGCTTACCTTGATGGTTCCCTTTCAGCCTCTCGAGACTTACGGGGCCTCTGTTCTTGTTTTCTTTCCGCAAGGACAGCACGTCCAGCTGCTGACGCAAAATCGCCAAGCAGAACAATTGCCGCTTCATAGTTGTCGGCCATGATCGCTGGGGGCACACCGGTGCATCCTCGCTCAAGGAGATCAAAGACGACGGCAGCTGAGTCATACCTCCCAGCAAGGGCTCGCATGATCGACCAAAAGTCAGGAGAAGTCATGATCTCGTTCCTCAGAGGTCCTGGATCGGCAACACATGTCTTAAGCCCTTGGATGAGCATCATGGATGACTTAGCCAGTGTGTCCTTCGGGAAGCTGGAGATTGTGTGCAGAAGCACTGGGATGTTGACGTAATCAAAGGCCTATAGATTGATGTGTAAGTCGCGTATCACGAGGGGCGGGAGTTGTCGTATCATTACGTACGTGGGTAGCGCGGAGAAGGCTCAAGAGGTAGAAAGATGTCCTCGAGACGATCATGGCATGATACTGATTGGCATCCCGCAAGACTGCCTGCAGAGCCTCCATAACCTGCTTGCCGAGGACCTGGAGCGTATCTTGATCACGAAGTGCCAACACCGTCATCATCTCCAGAGCAAAGACCATCGATGGGTCATAGGCTGGGAGACTAAGCTTTTGTTCGTGTTGGGGTGCAGGAGGAATGTGGTCCGATTTCACAGTGATAACCGCGGACGTCTGTTCCTCAGGCAAGGAGCCGATAAGGCCATCAACCAGAGGTACCAACTCTGTAGCGCCCAGTTTGCTACCGATGGGTCAGTCACGCTCACGATTAAGCAGTATCTGGAGTCTTACTTGATATTGGCGAACACGGCAGACATGTGACAAGAATTCACACAGTCAACCGAGCAAAGTGTGCTCTCCAGTTCTTCGTCAGATGGCTCCGGGGGGTCGTCAGCCGCATAGCTGGAGATGTATGACGTGAAAGCTGAGAAGAAGCCTGTCTCTGCCGTCTTGGATGCGCGGTCAATAACCTGCGACGGATTCTGAAGGGGAATGGCGGGGATAGCCATGAGAGGCGAGTCGACCGCAGACGGCGGAGGCATGAGAGAATTTACAAACAGGTTGAGCCAGATGCGAATAACCTAGCCAGTATTAGTAAATGTTTTTCCTAAGTTACTCAGAGGTGTACTTACGTGCTTCCAGCCCTTCTGAATGTAGCCCTCGCTCCCCGTGACGACTCTGAAGAGCACCAAGGTAGCAAGCTGGGCCCTAAAGTCCCTACCTAGCTTGACCGCAAGCTCGCTGACCATGACCTTGTTTTCACCTGCCTGAACCTCGGTATTCAAGTTGGTGCTGAAGGGAAGCTCGCTGGCAAGGGTAGTCATATGGCCGAGTGAATACACAATCTGATCGAGTGCCTCACTGTTGCCAAACTTTGCAGCAATCCTGGCACACTCGTCGAAGCCTGTAACAATCCTAGCGAAGACTGCATCATCCGTAGCCGACATGAACACATAGGACAAAGTCGAGACGATCGGGCGCCAAGTAGTCGCGAAGATATCGGCATCATATATGTTGGTGTCGCACAAGACCAACGGCCCCACCAATTCTGTCTTTGCCAGGAGCTCACGCCAAGCGTAATCAAATGCATGCTTGTTGTCGTGTTCGTCTGGCAAGATAATCTCGTTGTTTCTGATGGAATCGAAGATTTCCTTAAGGTACTCGGGGGCAAAGTTGCCTCCGTCGTTCACGCCTCTCAGATTCTTCGAAAAGTCCTCTAGGGACATACGCTTTGAGGTCTTCTTGACAGTCGGGTTGTGCTGATCTGTGTTCAACAAGATGATGGCATACGTCAAGACAAACACAGCATCTTGATTGGCCACCTCTGTCGGCGTTGCTTTGGCGCAATACCTGTCGGCAAAGCATGTGACGATTCTCTCGATGAGGGGGGCTTCGCCCGGAAGTCGGAACGTCTCCAAGAGAACTCGGAGAGCCTCATCGACACGTTTGCCCTCGAAGTCAAAGGAGTCCAGGTAGGCTTCCATAATCGACTCATTGCCCTTTTTAGACAGGTACTCGCCGAGAACCTTCTTGTTAACCCGGGATGTTGCATTCAAGAAAGTTGCAACAGAAACGACATTTGAAGCATCATCAATGATACCTTGGGCTTGAAGGTATGCTAGTCCGCCTTTCGGGTTCTCATTGAACTTGCTGGTGCCCTTGATGATGATCTTCTTGCGACGCCTTTGCTCCCGTAGATGAGTTGCTGCGGGAAGGCCTTCGGATACGGGCGCCTCTTCAAGACGCTCTGCAATGTACTGAATGTAACGGAGCAGAGCATCAAGGCACAACGGGGGTACACTGGTCGTGCTCCAAGTGGCCGAGTCTGGCAGTGCATTCCTGGAAAGAAGTCCAATCAGATCCTCGCAAAGGTCTGCGCGGTCTGGATCACAGTCGTAGTTGACGAAGAGCTCCGTCATGAAAGTTGGCATCCGAGAGAGCACGCCAATGCTTTCCACCATCGCCTGGCGAGCATCTGGTTTGCGGGACCCACCTTCCAGGCCCAGCTTCTGGCGGTCTTTGACGGGCACCGGAGTGGAACGCCCGCTACCTGCTTGTGACGGTGGGGGTTTGACGAGTTTGGGGGCTTGTGGTATACCGGCGTAGAGTGCAGGATCAATGCCCGGCTCGCGCGGGATCTCCACCGAAGGGTGTAGGCATGCGACAAGGTAGGACAGAAAAAGCTCCTGTTGCAACTTGAGGACACCCCGGCAGGTCGCTAACAGCGTGCCTGCTACGATGAGGGACTCTTGAAGGATAGCCATATTGTCGGACCGAACAAGCTGAAAAAGATAGCAACAAAGGCGATCTTCAGCAATAATGGCGAGGGCAGGGTGCCTTGCAATGGAAGGTCCGGACACTTCCAATGCCACGTGAATGATACGTAGAGCCATGACCCGCATGGTATCGGTGTGTTGGCGGTCGGCCGGATCCAGGAAGTTAACGAGAACTCTGAACAGCTCTCTAACAGAAGGAAGAGAATAAGGTCTCAAGTCGAGAGACTCAACGTCATTCGACTCCTCGGGGTCCGTCTCGCCGTTCTCGGAAATACCATTGGCTTCGGAGCTCTCCTTCTGATCCGTGGTCTCCGAACTCGTCGAAAGCCGCACATTGTCGGTCTGAGCTACTGATAGAGAGTCACCATTCACTCCCGCTGGCGCAGGATCCATGGTTACGTTGTCCATATCTCCGTTCGTCTGACGGTCTAAGGCATCAGGGTCCCCCCCGGCTTCGACTTCCAGATGCTTCACGTCCTCGAAGATAATCTGGCACATGCGTACCATAGACCCCTCGGCGGTCCGTCGAAGGACTGGAGAGAATCGTGGTTGAGAGCATATGGCAAGTCCGCGACCCATCATGTCGCACACGCTTTCGTCGCTCAGAATGTCGCCGCCGGGCCCTGACATCATATCCTCCATGAGATGTAGAATCATCAGGAGAACGACCTCGACTTGCCCAGAATCACTCGTGTCAAACTGACAGCGAGTGACCGCGGCCGACAGAGATTGCATGGCGAGTGGAAATCTGGGAGAGGTCGGACCGATGAAGCCATAGGCCAAGAACTTGCGGAGCGCTCCTAACGTGAGTATCGTTATTGGAGCGGCAGTGCCCTTCGTCTGCACGATCTGGAGAAACGGGCTCAACAGAGAGACGGCGTCGAAAGTGTGGATGTCTGAAGTTCTGTTAGCTGTGAAGCCTCAACGAGGAAGCTCGGAAACCCGTACCGCGAACGGCGGCGAGCTCGTGGCGCAGCCTGCCGAACCCTGCCATTAAGGGATTGTCCTGTATGCTCTTCCCCTTCTTTCCTCGGAGACCCCATCGATTGGCAAGACCTCCATCGTTCGAGCTATCGCCACCCAAGGTCGTAACTATGCTCTTGCTGCCGGGTTGTAGGGCTGGACTAGGAGGTCCAACGGGAACTGGAGTGGGACTTCCGCCGAGGATTGCAGAGACCGAAGAGTGTGGCGATCGCGCATGTTTCTGAATGGCCGAGGTGATCGAAATGCATTCGGATATGACCAGGAATACTGGATCCACGGATACTGAGACGGGACAGCTGCGGTATTGCATTCTGGCCGGAACGACAGAAGGGCTCGCTATCCTGCGGGATTCTGGGTTCGAGAGGCCAGCGGCTGGCTCCGCCTGCACACCAGCGGTGGAAGCGGCATCTAGGCTCATGGTTCGGGTCGTGGGAGGTAGCCTCGGGGCAGCCTCAGAGAGAACTTCGACGTCTAGATCGCAGGTGTCGCTCCTTTGGTTTTTCGCGTAGTGGTGATTCGAAGGCCAAGTTTGCGGCCCCCTGGTTTTGATCCTCGGGCTGTCCGTCGGCACAAGGTACAGCGCTGCTACGCTACAGGACTCAGGTAGGTGGAATCCCTTCGATAGCGGTCGTCGTTCTTGAATGCCCTCGGGGTAGTTGGTGAGTAGAGTATTTGGGCAGCCTCCAGAGTTCTGGACAGCTTGTTCGAGACTCGGACGTTATCGAGCTTCGCACTTGAAGCCACCGAAGCTGTACCAGCGCGTTCTGATTGGACTTCTGGGTGCCAGGCACTGTTGGCGGGCCCGCTTAACCCACAACCTAAGGTGCCTAAGGTACCGTGGGGGCCAAGTGCAGGGGAGTCAGCACCAACGAAGTGGAGAATTGCGGACTGTATTCGGGGTACCTGACACCAACAGAAAAAACGAACCACATCACAGGGTAGGCGCCATGCACTGCACTTACTTCCATGGCTAAGGAGGTTCGAAGAACACGCTGTCATGCACACCAATCTGGACGAAATTTGCCAAAGCGCCTGACGGCCGCCGGCCGCACCCCACCTAAGTATGATGGTCGTTCTGGAGATAGAGAGCTTTCTGATCCATCACAAGTGTATTGTCCCTCGGGCCCGTGTTGTAGCTTCTATTGTATTGTACATTCGTCCTCAAGTGTCGTGTATACCTCCATATAGCCTACTGGCTGCTCCCTTCAGCAACCTTGGGAGAACTGTGCTCCGTGGTATCCTTGGTGTCCTTGGTATCCTTCAAATCCTGACCATCTTTGGCGCCTTGCGCTTCGCTTGATTTTGGCTTTCCCACATCATCCCCATTGGTCTTCTTCTCCCCCGATGCAATGTTTTGCATCTCTGTCTTATCCTTCTCCCATTGGGGGTTGGCGTCGCCAAATTGCTCCTTGATCTTCTCCGCCTTCTCGGCTTTAGCACTTTCTTCCTTGGCCTTTGCAAGCCTCTCTTGTTCCATTTCCTAATGGGGGTCAGCATGCTCGTTACTAACAGACAATCAAGGATGGGCTGTCCTACCTCCATGTGCTTCACGTCATCTACGCTGGGCTCGTAGAGATGCCATATCGTATAATGAGGCAACCCGACAACGGAGTAGCCCATGCGTTTGGCCATCTGAATGTCCTATTAGCCAGGTACAATGTTGTAGGTCACCAAGTTGTCATACCTTGCCGAAGCCCTCTGTTTCGGCGTGCTTCTCAAAGCTAAAGGCAGGAAAGTGGACGCCAGATCGGAACACCCGGGCTTTGGCGAGAATGCTGACACCCCCTACCCCGTCAATGTCCATTTCCATATCAGGGTCGCCATAAGGATCGCGCAAGTAGGCGAGGTGGGGACGCCAAGTGGCATACTCGGCATAGCCTTCCACGATCACAGCATCCTCATCAAGCGTGTCAGCGAGGGCCAAGGCCGTTTCCGACTCCTGCCACGAGTTGAGATCGTAGGGCTGTTCCCCACCAAGCCAGTCTGGCAGTGGTCGCCATACGTCTGTTGATGGTCAGTCAGTGGTCATGGCACACGAGGCAACCGATTACTTACTGGGCACAATGACGTCCTTGTTGTGGCGCATCAGGTCCTCCAGAATGGTAAACGGAGCAGTCTCAACGTCCACGTCTCGCCAGTAGACCCAAGAATGATATGGCCGTAGAGCGGCGCTCAAAAGCCAGTTACGTGCCTGCGCCATCAGCTTTCTCCTGCCAGCTTGCGCCGCGAAGCCATGACGGCTCTCAACGTCCTGGTTGACTTTCTGGCCGAAATCCTTCTCGATAATGGAAATCTCGCCATAAGGCTGTTGCGGATCTTCGTCTGCTTGTATTTCTTCCAGAGAATCTGACAGAACTTCGAGTGTCCTGTCCTTGGAGTCGGAAACCAGGAATGCCAGATCAATGAGGTGGTGGGGGTAGGTGAAGTTCCTTAGATGCGAGAAGAACATGGGCAGGTGCGGTTCTGCGTCTCTGAGGGGTACACACAACAAAATACGCTCCTCTCGTTCCCACCCTCGAGCAGTCCCTTGTACGTTCGTGAGGTCATAGTATCGGACTGTCTCCAGCTGAAGGTCGCCACTACCAGAGAAGAGCGCGAGAGAGAAGAGCGGACCTAGCGAGGCGTCCCGGGGCCAGAAGAGTAGACCAAGGACGAAGAGGACCACGGCAACAATTCCGATACGTATTAAGAGGCGCTGTCGACGGCGATTCGCTGGTGTTGAGCCACGGGGTTGATACCTGCTTAGGAGTCTTGGTTAGCGATAGTGTCTAGGCGAGAAGGGGCTGGAGACGCTGATGTAGTGGATCGATAGCGACTTGCCGATGCGGTGAAATCTCGAATGTTTTCTCGCGGGGATAACCATTGGCGTAGCCGGCTACTTGGTGCCTTGAAAACATGGTGAAGATTGTCTGAAGTACATGCAGTGAAGTGTTCCAGTGCGTGGTGCTGCCCCTGACTGGGCGAAAGTGCCAAAAGACACGACTGGATGGATGGCTGTGTGTCGCACCAGCACCTGGGAAATTGGCGATCAGATAGAGGGGCGCATAGATGTCGGATAAGAAGAGCAATGTGCGCTCAGTTGCACCGCTCGTTGCGATCAAGTGATGTATGAGGGAGACGTGGTCAGCTTCACGTCGCATGGATGAATCCCCACAGGAAGCTACAAGTAATCGGGATGGATCTGGTGTTCTTTTAGCGCCCCAGAGCGTGAATCGGCAGGGTCCACTGTGTGCATGACAAGCAAACACAGTACACTGTATACTGCCATTCAGCTAGTGTACACCAACATGCAATGCTTATAGACGATTATGTGACCCCACCCCCTGTCCCCAAAAGCGCGCTCATGTCAACGAAATCCTAGACAGCACGCCAAGTGAACGTGCCAGCACGTACAATTGATGGTTTGTTGGCTCGCGGCTCGGCGTCACGGCATGTGAACGCGATAGCTTGTGCTCATCGTACAGATTGGTGAAACACGATCACAGAACGGCAAGGAGGTCAAGTTGCAAGAGTGAAATGTATGAACTTGTTGAATTTTATGGAGTTTTAAGATATGACCGTCCAGCGAAACTGGACATCACAAACATGTTTCGGGTGCGAAGTATTACGAATCACGAAACAGATACGCAACTGACGGATGTATTTACCTTTATGTGCCTGGAGTGATTTGGGGCCTGGACACTGCCGAGCCTGTATGGCCCCGCTGGTACTGAACTTTCAGTAAGGGCTCCAGTAGAACGTCATGTCTCTAGGTAAATGCGGGGCCAACAGTCACGACTTCATCTGACAACACGCGTGATCCGCGTGTAAATATCCTTGATCAGGAACGGTAGCATAATCTAGAAAAGCCTGTTAGCATTGATTTGCGCAATGCGAGCAAAACTATAATGTGTGAAGACACTGGGGTCAGAAAGCCAGTTTACTCATTCAGTCGGCCGTCCTCAATGAACCACGTCTCAGAACGAAACGCGAGAACCTCGAAGCACTGGAGCTAAATAACACCCGCGGGCGACTTCACAACCCATCATGACCCTCTTGCGAGAGCTCCGGTGCGGAAGGATTGCTTGGCCAACTTGAGATAGTTGAATGGATAAGCTGTGGTCATCAGGTAGGGTCGAGGGGAGCATCAGAAGAAAAAATTGGCACAAACCTTTCATAGTCAAGGGAACATGCCCGCTGTGAAACGAGATCCATGTGGGGATGTACGCTGTGTTCTGAGACAGGTTAGCCTCAACGTCATATACAACTCTTGAAGAAAATATGAGGTATGATGTTTGCAAATCAGAGGTATTTGGTATTGGTTTGGTTATCATCATCGTAGTTCAGAAGCAGAACTGAATGAATGGTTTTTCATCATGCAAATGGGCTGGGCAGGAGAGCAAAGGCAGATAGTGTGACTTACTGTGAGTAAAATGGGTTTCGGGAAGTAGTCGATGTACAGGCTAGAATTTGGTCTTTCAAGGGGTCAGCTGCTGTCTCCCTGAATGATCAATGAACGAAGGGTTGTATAATTCGGAAATCAGATGGTAGTGCATGATAGTCGTGCGCTCAGGTATTCGCGACAACAGTGGAATAGTATGCATCATTCGAGATGAGGGTGTGGGCGGGAGGGAGGTACATACCAAGGTGCAATGTGAGTAAGGTGTTGATAGAGATGTGATTTTGGTTGTCGATCGGGAAGGCCCCATTCAGCCCAAGCACTTGCTTTGCCATACTCGACACCCCCAAGTCGCTGCCGCCGTGTCCGGACGCTCAAACAATTAAATAGATTGATTCATTCGGCGCGATCCCGTAACAGTCATGACCTCGAATGGAACCGGGTCAACGAGGGTGTTGGTGAAGAATGTCGAGGAGTGAGTAGTGAGGAAGAGAGAGAGGTTTGAAAAAAAAATCAGACCGTCGTCAAGAAAATAGCTGTTGCCGGTCAATCTTCGGCTACAGTGGGTCCTTCTCTGGAGGGCTCGCCCCCGTTACGCATTAAAAAGGCCCGCTTGGGGGCGGCCCTCTAGCTCGGAAACGTACATGCCCTCGATAAGTGGGTATGCAGTGTACGGGAAATCCACCCAGGACTGAGGTTGATGCCCATTTTGTCTGGTCCTGGAACGAGATCAACTTGCCTCAACAGGCCCAGGCAGAAAGAATCCGGCCATCTTTTTCTCAATTATCTGCCGCACAGCCCGTACTCCATCTCTCCAGCCAGTCCGATTCCCCTTTTGGTGGACGACTTTCTTCACGAGGTTCTTGCTGGTTCAATCTGATCTCAAGGCACTGATTCTCTTTCACCTGCCGGCACCGCGTGGACGACACGGCCAACCTTCTCAGACCTCACGATGACTGATAGGCGAAGAATCAATGGCCCTGCAGGCGCCACGTACGCCCCGGTCTATGATGATGACCTGGAGAATTCGAAGAGCTCAACAAGAGTCAGACCAGCCAACACGACGAGAAGTTTATGTTGGTAGCGCCTCGCCTACTGCAAGAAGCTTTGCTAATCAAGTTCTAGTCCTTAAGACAGGCATCGCGCCTGCAGCTTCGGGCTCTGCTTACGCGGAAATCGAGGCTCCTCAAGGGGTTGCAGGTGCTCATGCGAGTGGCATGAAACTCATTTGCACAGTTCATGGACCAAGGGCTCTACCTCGTTCGGCACCATTCTCGCCATATCTCGTCCTCTCAACGCATGTCAAGTACGCTCCCTTTGCTACTCGCCAGCGTAGGGGCTACCTAAGGGACTCCAGCGAACGTGATCTTAGCGTTCATCTCGAAACCGCATTGCGCGGAGTGGTTATTGGGGAACGATGGCCCAAGAGTGGAGTGGACGTCACAGTCACGATACTGGAGGGTGACCAAGAAAGAGGACTCTCCCAGGCGCAGGGTCACGAGGATTGGGACATGATGAACGTGTTGAGCAGCTGCATCACTGTTGCTGCGGCCGCCATTGCCGATGCTGGCATCGATTGCGTCGACATGGTCACCGGCGGCGTTGCAGCACTGGTTCAGGGTAAAGGAGAAGAACCAGCACAGGTTGTTCTGGACCCGGTCTGTTCTGAGCACGAGACATTGCTTGCTGCTTGCTGCGTAGCATACATGCCATCTCGAGACGAGATCACCAACCTCTGGGTCAAGGGCCAACTCCCGCCGTCAGACGCAATGGCACAAACGAACCTGGTTGGTAGAGCTATCCAAGCATCTCGGGGAAACCATCGAGTTCTCGTTGATGAGCTGGGAAGCTTGGATCGTCATTACGGCGAGGCCACATGAGAACTTTGCACAATTCTGAGCCATCTTTCAAAGGGCTGTGCCACTTTCAGCTCTGTCTGGAGCCTCGATAAAGTTAGGACTCGTCGACGAATTCACCAGGCCACACTGTGGTTCAACTGTACTTCACTTTTCTGCAAATTTGTGAGTTGACAGCAATGGAACCGCCTAGCCTTTTAAGACCATGGTCGGCACATCGTGTATTACACTATGAATAGATCATGACGATCCCGCTAGTCTTGATATGCTGCTGCGGCAGAGTGCGTTGGACCAAACCACTAGCTGTAAATTATTGACAATGAGACACCACAGCAGTCATGATGATACAGCCTTGATCCTCACAAGTGTATCCCACTGGTTGCAAGAGGCCTTCGCTCAGATGGACATAGGTCCCCACTTCAGCATCCATCGCATCGTGCGATACACATATCCGCACAGTGATCCACCCAACGCGGTGGCCATGCCCGAGGAGCTCAGGCCCATCGACCTTGCTCTCCGCTGAGTGCCTTCAGCTGCCCCCAGGAGCATCATATGTACATGCCCTGGCGAGGCCCGCCGCCTAGCCCCTCAGTAATACCTCGAGTCCCTTCGCTCGGTCGTGACATTGAGCTGCGCCAATACAAATCAACTTGATCATCATCCTTCCCTTGCCCCTCCTCCTCACTTCCGACAAGACGCAAGTCGCCTCCGAGCCATCCGCCGACCATCATCACCGACGCCGCGGCGACCACCTTTCGTCTACCGTCACCATCGCCGACTCCCGCTCGGACACCATGCCAACTGCTCCTCCCCGTACATCGCCCGATATCTTTTTCGATCTATAAGCACACAGGTAGCCCTTACCTTCCGGATTGCCTCACGGCACAGCTATGGCGAGCGTTCACTTGCCAGCCCTGCCGACCGATCAACGCCATACCCTGTGGCACAATATATCTGAGTGGACGGCACACCTTCACCAAACCGTCGACGTTTCTCGGTTTGCTCCGTCGCTTGATGACTTGGTTTGGGCTGGGCCCCGATTTGTACAAAGAGTAGGATCCTTCATCGCATCACACGGCGGAAGCAACAACGCCGACCAAAGCGTCGCTTCGGGGTTGCTAAACGTTTACGGTCTGGCCACTCCAGAGTCGAATATTGCTGCCACCGGTCTGAATATGGACCCGACACCGCCCGCTGTGCATCTTGCGGGCGTAGACCAGCAGCAGACGGCTTCTGCTGCTCCTCAATTCTCCATGGAGGGAGCCAAAGGCCTAGGTAGCGTCTTCAGTTACGCCACCAGTAAATGGGCCCTCTCCTGCATAGCCATGGCCATTGTGCTCAACCGCACCTACATCTTCGCAGCGACAAGACGACGGCTTCGCCTAGCCTGGCCTACTAGACTGGCTCTTCGCAGTGTGCCCATTATCTTGTTTCTGTTCCAGGGACGCCAGTTGCTGCAGTCTATGCAATGCCAAACATCACCTGATTTTGCTGATATGCGCTGGGGTAACGCCAGCAAAAGCTCCGACTTGCTCTTCATCCAGCCTGATCGATTCCTCCATTCGATGAGCTCCGCTCTGCTCCTGGGAGCCACAGATGAGGCATCGTGCCTGGCTGTCAGCATGGTTCCTGATGACGACGCTGGCCCAAGTCCTGAGCTCAAAGGCTCTCTGTCCCTCCTATGGCCGCTGTTCGGGACATTTTGTTTGAGTCAGTTCCTCGAGACCATATCCTGCGCCGTACAAGGCCGCCCGGTTGCTGCGGAGACAGGCATGACCTTGTTTGAGCACTCTCTCGCATTTGCTGAGGCTGATGCTGCCATCAGCAACCAGCTAGGATGGAGCTCTTTCGCACTCAAGCAAGCCCAGTCCACCGAGGCTGGTGACAACCTAGGCAACGCCATCGCCATCAGCCGATCCATGGTCCTCCAAAGAGTGAACACACCCCCGGAGGTTCTTCTTATCGCCTTCCTCTCTGTCATGAGCCACTTGACAAGCCATACGTTGGGGATTTTCAACATGCAATCCAGGTTCCGTCTACTCAGCACAGGCTTTTGGGGCCTGTGCTTCATGGCCAGCGTTGTACGAAGTGCCTGGGCCTTTTCCCTTGACGACCCGTCGTCGCAGGGCCTGTTGCGGTTCCCTACCGTATGCATCATCGGGTTCTTCCCGCACGTTCTCGTGCTGCTAGGGATCCTTGTGTGCCTGATCATATACTCTATTGCCCTTGTCTTGTCAGCTTCGGCGCTCACGGGACCTAGCAACGCAGACCCCCTCAGTTTGTATCAGAGATTGCAACACGCTCATGCAAACATGCAAGCGAATATGCCATTGTCTGGTGTCCGAATCGGCAGGGAAATGGATTTCTACACGGCTTTGCTGCGGACTGGATTCGGTGCCATAACGATGGCCAGCGAAGCCGTTTACCTTAACGAAGACAGGGACGTCAACCTGAGACCCTCTACCTGGTTAGAAGACGACCGCTTTCGGGAGTTGGAAGAGCTCCGAATGCAATGGCTTGGCGACAGCTTTCATTCTCGCCTAGACTCCACAGGAACTGCTGGTCTCATACCTGTCAAAGATAATCGGGTGTTGGCGAGAAGCGGATTTGACCGCGAGCGCGCTGCACAGAAGCTACCCAAAGCTATCTCAGGGGAGGGTAGACTGCGTGATGGAGTTGGCGCCGCCGAGAGGAGCGGAAGATGGCTCATGGCCCTGGACTTCGTCATGAATACAAGCAAACTGGTATCGAGGACAACGGCGATAATGTTTACCAAGATCCTCTCGCGTCTCGGCATTCGAATCCCGAGGTGGCTTTCGTGGATGGCCCAGAGACCAAAACAACATGGCGAGGCTGAAGCCATCCGTACCGAACTCAACCCAGCGGCTTCTCGTAATGCTTCAAGTAGCGCGGCAGACAACATTGATATACCCCAGACTGACGCCGTGGACGTCGAGGCTGAGTTCAGACAGCGGGCGTGGATAGGAACTCCGAGCTGGGCTCCCTTGAACGAAGGCGAATTAGACTCAAGTCTATATCGCTGGTGGCTTGGAGGGGGCTGGTGGGGGTCTGCGGACATGAGCGGTGACTACGATCCAAATGCCGACTCGGACGATGAGAACGACGACACGACAAGCATCATATCGACATCGACGCATGAGGATGACGCAGATGCCTGGGTCTCTGAGGAAGAAGATGGACAGCGAACACCAACCCGAGCCTCGCCACGTCTTGTGCGCGAAACCAGTCCATTGCATGATAGCCCGATGCATCTCGATGACCTTGCTCGACTCCTAAATCCAACAAGCCCCGAGGACAAGGAAGAGGCTGTTGCACTGGCCGCTCATCTGAGCAGCGGCAGAATCATGACTCGGTCCCAGTATCGCAGTCTTCAACATCGTCGTCGAGTTGAGATACTGGACTCATCTGCATCGGTGGCGACACACTCAGCACGAGCCGCAAGGCTAACACCGCACGAAGAAGCTGAGCTTTTGGAGAGGCTCCTGATATCGCAGCGCCGGCAGCGGCGCGAGCAGCAGGCAGATGCCCCAGCCTCATGGTCGGACGGTGCGGCTGGGCTTGGGTCAGATGGGCCGCAGTGCGTTGTCTGCCAGAGCATGCCTAGGACCATTATCGTGTGGCCTTGCCGTTGCTTGAGCTTGTGCGACGACTGTCGCGTCTCCTTGGCTATGAACAACTTTGACAAGTGTGTGTGCTGTCGTCGCGAGGTCATCAGCTTCAGCAGGATCTTCGTTCCTTGAGCAGTCGTATCATGCTTGGTGGAGTGAGGGACAACACGATTCACAAGAATGTTATTTATTAATTGGTCTTCATTTGTACTCATCATGCGCTCGTGTGATTCCGGAGGTGAACTCTTTCCAAATATGTAACGCGTAGGCTCCTACATACCCGCCCATTCAATGCAAAATGCTCTAACATGCGCCTCTGGGCCTGCGGTCGTGGTCACAGGTGCCGCCTCACCTCCCAGTAAAAACCCTTTCTTGACTGAAGTTCCCAATCGACCACTCCCAACGATATCCAGCATTGGAATCTCTTCGTCCCACTGATACTCCGTTGCCAAAAAATGGGCGTGGTATCTCAGAGGATCACCTGGGTAAACACTGTACTTCGCACCGAAGCGCAGACCGGGCGTCATGAAGTAGCCTTGTGATAACAAGTGAGCATGAAGTGGGCTGACGGGGTTCTGGACGGCTGACTGCTCCCCGGATGGAGACGACTGCAAGCCTAGGCCGGCGCTGGTAGTATTAGTGACTGTAAGTGACCTGGCGATCGGAGACTCTGCAACTGGGTGGGTAGCAATAGCCGTTTGTGACTCTTGACCCATCCACAAATGGTCAGTTTCGACAGCAGTGGATTGGGTATTCCTCTGCGACGCAATTTTCTTGCTCCTGGCCTTCTCAGCAAATTCCCTGCTCTGAGCAGCCTTTTGGGCCTGCCCCTCCGCGATGTGCAGCTTGGCCTGCCGCCGACGATCTTTCAAGAGCTCCAGGTACTGTTGGCGGGCTGCTTTCCCTCCACGTAGCGCATCAATATGGCTGGATGTCTCGTCCGCTAGTGTGGCAGCCTTCTTCTGGAGAAGAAGAGCGGCCTCCTCAGGTAGGAGTTCTAGAGGCAGGCTCATGAAAACATTCTGCGTAGGGTTCTGCGGAGTCGAGCCGACAAGGACGGAGCAGATGTGATGCTGCCGACGCAAAATCGCCACATGCTCGGCGTCAAAGACCAGGTATCGGTCTGCAATCTTGGATATCCGAACCTGCTCAAACGGTTGAGGCGCAGCCATGGTGTCCATGATGCATCTGCAGGCGCGCGTTAGCAAAGTTCAAGTGCTGCGGCCGAGTTGAAGAAGTGTGTAAAAAAGTTGTGGTCATAAAAAAATGTAACATATTATCATCACTAGGAATCAGTGGATTGACAGATTGAATGATATGAAAGGTGTATAATCATGCAAGCTTGAGATGGTGAAGGGCATTGGAAACGTGTAGAACTGTACTGACCTGTTCGTTGCTGGTGGATGGGGAAGATTCAAGCAGAAAGAACGAGGGTGGGAAAAAGTCGAGTTTTGGGTGTTGGGGTTTCATTTAATTTCACATACCTCGCTAACTGCATAATATGCAAGAGGCTATCGTCGACTAGTTGCATTCGGGGTATGTGGCCAAGAGCAGGCCCGATTGTCATGGACATTTAACCATGCCCGAGTCCCCATCAAGCGTGTAGCTTAACTATCTGGCTCACCACCCACGAGTGCAAATGGTTGCTGTTCACCAAGGTGCGCATGCCTTCTCCGTTCAGGTGAATTGTTCATGATCAAAGGCCTGAGTTCTCAAAGTTCCCTCGTGTACCAGTTGGCATGTTTCAATTGGGCTATCTCGTTGCTTCGCACTTGAGATCATTCCAAATCGGATCGAGAAAGCAGGTCTGCTGCCCCGCGGCATTGTTAGCCGGCCCATCAGCACTTGGTTCCTCTTGCAGACAGAATGACCATGTCCCTCTCGACTTTCTTTTTTTGGCTCGAAGATTCCGACCACCCTTCTGACGCTTGCACTGCGCTCACTCAAGTTGTCCGGGACACACCCTGCACAGTGTTTCCTTGCCATTCGAGTCGACAGTGCATATGCAACGATCCTAGGCTATCTGATCGTGAACCTCACATCCCAGCAGTCGTGCCTTGTGATGCCTCCAGTCCCAAAAATAAATGCTGCCAGCACCTGCCAAGCAGCTCCGTTCTGGTGAAGGTTACGTTACTAAAAGGCCAAGTTATTTCCCTTTGATTCCGAGGAACCGTGATCGTGTGGTTCCGTTGTGTCGCCTATCGGAGGTAGGCTATACGGCCTGATGACAAGACCACTGGAAGAGCTCAGTTTGAAAGACAAGTTCTCCTGAAATGATCTCCCTCCTGGCCCACCCCCGAGCTCACTAGATACTGGCAGCCGGTGCATTTTGAGCATTCCTTGGGCGGCATCGTCTGACTTGGAACCCGGCTGCGTGTGAACCGGTTGCTGTAGTGGCACCAGCTCCAAAACACCGTCTGCGAGTGTTTCCATCCAGCGTACCAGGCCCGTTGACCGTGGATAGAGTGTCGTCGAAAGCGAAATCATGGCCGTCAACCTGTTTGTGTACCTTCGGAGCAATGCTCGCAGACCGTGGAGAAATTGAAGAACCTCTGACGGCCTCGAAGATGATTGTCCATATGATCCTGGCGAGAGAAGATTTGGTACGACGATGCGGTGTATCGATCCCGGCGGTGACACAGATATGGCGTCCGTCAAAGCAACGATGAAGCCTTGAAGTGAAGATGAAGGCTTTGTTGCCGACTTGTTTGAGCCTGGGGGCAGGCTGGGTCGGACTACATTGAGATGGCCCTTCGCATCTCGGCTGTCCATCCTGGAGGCTAGGTCAAAGGTATGACAGAATGTGTCGCCAGACAAGCTTGCACCGACTGAAGTTGCCTCATTCATCGCTAGGAAGGTTTCAGTTGGATGGAGAATGTGTGGAAGTGAGGCATCAAAACTCACATGAGTTCGAGGATTCGTTACTACGGGACAGAGATTCGTATCTCCATGCGATCTTCATCTTGTCATCGGAAACGCTCGTGTTTCTGGATTTACTCGACCGAGGTAGCTGAGACAGACCTGGTAGTTCGGCCCGCCAGGAGTCTCCAACGCCAAGGACATGAACGCAATGCCCCTGCACAAGGCCTTCGGCAGCGTAGTACTTGAGCACAACTCCTGAGAAATCAGTAGTTCCAGACTCTTCCAGGAGAAGAGAGCTTCCAACGGGTAACCCGGCATGCCCAGACAGGTACTGGTCCAATGATGATGTACCTGTAGACGTTGTCAGGCGACCATCCAAGGGCGAAGGTCGAGTTCCGCTGGACAGTCCCATCTCCGGTTTGGATAACGGACTCCCAGCCTTGACAGGCGCAGGGGTTCCGATGACAATGTTCTTTTTTCTGAAAGACATGACAGGCTTCGATAAAGTGATGTAGCGCAAGGGAACTGTAAGGGCAGGTGAAGTCCGAGAGCTACCTCGATTGAGCAAGTTCCCGATTACATGCCATTGCTGGCCGAAGTTCTTGCCGTATGGCTGATGTGCGGTTCAATCGCCTATACGCATAAATATTTTTTTCGATTTTACATGGATAAGAACATAACCCCGACCGATACACTTTTCTGGGAAATGCCGTACCTAGCTGTGGCCCAGGAGCTTCTCCAATGCCATACTGAACCCCTCGCCCCACTGTAAAAAACAAAGCCGCCAGCTGCCTGCCGCCAACCGCGACGACTTGAGAGGTTCCTACCCGTCCGGCGCATCTCTTCGTTTTCACACATCAAAAGCTGTGCACAGATAGCTTCTCGCAAATACCCGACACCTCAATCTCTCGTCCTTCAGCGCAATACAGCCGAGCCACCTACCGCCAGTATGACGACCACCGGCAGCGATGGAACTCTCTTCGAGGAGAGCTTCACCATTACCAACTTCGACCAGTCCAAATATGACCGTGTTGCTCGCATTTCAGCGACCTCGGCAGACAACCAGACGATCATGACCCTCGATGTCAACATCGAGCTATTCCCTTGTGCCGTGTCCGACAACCTGCATGTCGTCCTGGCAACCTCTCTGGCGCATGACGGAAGCAAAGACGAGGAGAAGGGCTGGCGAGATGTGGCCAAGGGTGCTGGTGGCGGCGCAGAGCCAACACTTGCGGATATGTTCGACTACGTGTGCCATGGAAAAATCTACAAATTTGAGGACGCGGATGATGGTCAGATCATGTGAGTCGCCGCTTCGTGGTAGAGGAGGATCGCGTCCGCCTCCACCGGCGGTCGTGAACTACAGAAAACTAACTGTGCTTGCAGTAAGGCATACGTCTCGTTCGGTGGCATGCTCATGTCGTTGGAAGGTCCCTACAAGAAGCTTACACCCCTTCGCGTCGACTATACCTACCTCCTGATCAAGAAATAAGCAACATATTAAGATCCAAGGTTCAAACATCGATCAAACGCTCACTCGTTCATCTCGCTGGTACCTGGGGCCACAACCACGGAAAGCAGTGAGTTGAGAGTATCGAGGACTATTCTGACTACATCAGCCGCATGGGAACATCGAGTGACGAAGTTGCTCGCACATGCTGAAACGGCTCGTATATAGCGTCGGTCCTAGCCAGGAAAGGAGTCGAGCTTATGCGGGCCAGGGAAGGGGAGTTCGCGGTGCAGTCTGCGTTTGATCTCCTCAAAATCAGGCTCGTTTTCTCGCGTAAGGATGCCATGGCGAATCAGGAAGTCAATGACTACCAAGGCGCAGTTCGGCTTGAACTCCCCGTGTGCCAATTGACGTTGTACCTCTTCAATGCTGCAGAGTTCAAACCCGGCAACCTCACCGTCTTTGGGTCTCGGGATAACGTCTGGTGGTAGCTCCAGGTCGTAAATCCACTGTACTTCGGGATAAATGAGTCCAGCTTGGCCTGCTTCCTTGTGCGTGATGTAGGTGTACGTGACCCCACCAGCTGGTTTTGTCTGCCCTCGCACGATTTCTTCGGCGAGGTCTGCCTCCTCGTCGGCCTCGCGAATGATACACTCGAACGGGTCCTCGCCAGTCATAAGGCCACCCGCGGCGGTGTTGTCCAGCATGTCGGGAAACGTCGACTTGGTGGGCGAGCGTCTGGCTACCCACATCTTAATATCGTGGCTACCATCATTGGATCGCACGAACGCATTCATATGGACGCCGTATCGTGTAACACCGAAAAGTCCCGTTGCAGCCCGCTCCATGTTGTAGAGCAACTCTCCGCCACTCCCGTAAATGGGCCACAACTCATTCCGCCATCCGCGAAGGACAGGAAAGGCATCTTGGCTCCTCCAGTGCTCTGTCAGCGCGGCGACGATGGCGCTTCGCTCAGCCTCACTATTTCCATTGAAAGCGAAGACGGTGCGGTGAGCATGGTCAACTTCCAAGTCGCCCCTGACGCTGGACGGAGTATCAACCAGTCGCGTGAGAACCTCAGACGGTACATATCCAAGGGGAATCACGCCGCGCCCATCCTTCCAGAGTAGAGTATACAGAGACTCTAGTAACTGGCCATGCGTAGCACTGCTTGATTCGTAGGGGAACCTAGCCAAGTCGTGAGCAACACATCCGATTTAAAGTTGGCTGTGTTTTTATCTACTCACGAGTCAATATTGTTTGTGAGATCGATATTCCTTGAAGTAAACATGGTGTATGTCTGCACAAAATTAAAACTGTCGTGACGTTTAGTGACAGAGTTTTGTATCAGGCGGCGCGCCGCCACAAAATACATGTAGAAGAATGGCGTATGCACGAGACAAGCGTCAATCAACAATTCATGTTCTGGTGGTTTGAATGTTACTCACATTGGCAATAGATTTGCTCGGGGCTTTATGCAAGCTCGACGACAAATGTGCAGCAATGAAGTCGCTCATGTGGCCGGCCCCAACCATGATCATCCGAGCAGTGAGAGCAATTGAGCGGTACCGCCAGCATATGCATATATGCCTTGTATGCTGCCTAGGCGGTGTATTACCCCGCCGACGTCACAGGCCATCCCCGCCCGTCAATGCAAATTGCTTTTGAGCTGGCAGCTGTACCGATCATACCACCGACAGCACGCCGTAACTCAACGATTTTGCTTGCAAGAGCTATCACTACAGAACCCACTACCACGTTGCTCAGACAGGAAACCTTCTACGAGTATCCGTAGAATCCACTCGACAGTTCACACTGCAAGTAAACCACCTAACACTCTGCCGGCGACTCATCTCGACATGGCCTCACCACTTTTCGGCATCATCCCGACAGGCCATCCATTAATAACAGAACCAACCTCGGCTCCGTCTCAAACATCATTTCTCTACACCGTCTCTGCTACACGCAACTTCACTCACGTGGTCGTCTTTCTTCTTCCCGGTGTCGTTCTTCCGCCGGACACAGCCGCAGCAATTTACTTTGCTACTGCATCTGCCGTGGCTTCTGCGACAGCTGCTGGTCAGACTCCGGACTTTCAATTCCTTGGCGGCATAGGGCCCGGCAAAGAAAGCGCTGTATTCAAGATCAACGCCGCACCAACCGAGAACCAAGGGAACTCGGACGGTCAACAGCATGGGACCAGTGTCATGATTGGAGTCTCTGTGGAAGACGCCTCATCCGTGGCCGCGCGCATTCAGGAGAAGTCCACTTCAACCTCGTCAGCACGCGGTGGTCAACCGAGCACCGCAGTGCTTGCTCAGAGGATTATACAAAACGCCTTTAACTTCCTGGCAGGCTTTAGTGGCACTGCCGGCCCGGGCGGTGTTGAGGTGGTGCCCTTGAAGGCATTCGAGAGTTGGTGGAAGAAATTTGAAGGCCGCATCAGGTCTGACCCCAGTTTCCTTGAAAGACAACAGCAAGACTAACAGCGTCGCAAATGCCGCTGTGTATGTGTGCCTGGTTATCACCATGTTTGTCTTCGTCGGACTGTACATTGCATTGGCTATTGCTTTAATTCAAGAATCATTTGATTATCCGATGCTACTTTGGGTCACCTTCTCTATGAATGGCCAAATCAATTGCTCAAGAGATAGTATTCAAACGCTCTCAAAACCTCGCTCCTCATCGGTCTTATTCCCAAGAGCCCAATAAATAAGAAACGCCGCCAAACCCCGTACCTCGGAGAACAGGCCCTATGTGACATGACGCTAAACCATTAAACACTCTGAACATCGCCAGCCACCTATCGAGGATTCGTGAGCGGGCTCTTTAGCCTGGTCGGGCTTCCCGCTCTGCTACGTCGCCCGGCGTTGACCATATTCGGAACCAGCCTCTCTCTGCTTTCAGTCCGCACTGCAACTCCACCACGATCCAAAGACGAACCCCCGCGGCCGTCGTCATATCGTTCCAAATTGAGCTTTGGCTTTGGGAGACCTGTGCCGCGGCTAGCACGGGATGCCTCGCTGCTGTCGGATGCACTGTAGTCGTCAGACTCAACCTCAGCAAGCTCGAACTGGTCCGCTTCTCCTTCCTCCATAACTCTATCATAATGAGCTGGGCTTCGGCCGAATAGTTTGTTGGCAAAAGAAAATCCACGCCCGGGTTTGCGAGGACTGCCCGGGCGAGAATTGCGACGGAGAGACCCGCTGAACCATCCGAACCAGCGTGCTCGCCGATCCCTCTTCCGCAATAAGAAGGTGAAGAAAGCAACTATCACGACAAGAAGGAGAAGGCTCGAGCCCGATGTTGATTTGGCCTTGTCAAGGAGACCTCCATCCTTCTGTTCGTCGCCGCCCCCTTGTATAGGCGCATACTGCGACCCAGCCGGTTCAAAGTCCTTGGCTCCAGCTACGTTGCTGCCGAATCCTACAGGCAATTGATGGGCCTCGTCAATAGGGGGGACCTGGCCAGCAGCGTACAGAATCATCTTGCCAAGGGTCCAGCTGACCTCGATGCCATCGATCTTGTTGACTGGCCGGAAAGGGTCCACGAAACCTCGGTCCTTAGCGTCATCCACGATCTCGTCAGAGACATTGAGACCTGGGACCGGGTCGTGTTCAAGTCCCGGCCGGGGAATTCCAATACCCTCGTACAGAACGTTGATGAGCCAGGCTGCCTTGAAGCATGCCTCCTGAGCGCTTCTTGCCTTCTCCTCAATGGTTTTCTTTCGAGCCTCGAGACCTGATTCAATATCGGCCCAGTCGCGACCGCAGAACTCCACTACGTTCTGCTGGTATGTCGCCAGATCATAAGCTTTGTGCTTTCCCCCGAAGACCCCGTGAGTAGTGTGCCAGTACTCGGAAACGCCGACGAAATGGTTGATGCTGAAGTCGATTGATGGAACGTGCTGGCCATTCAGGAGACATGGGTCGTCTAAGCAAGGAGCGTCTTTGCCAAGCAAAGGTTCCGTGTTCGCGAGACATTCTTTGAAAAGACCCGTACCCACAAGTGTGAGTTCCTTTTCCGCCTGCTTGTCGGAAAGGAGGTCACCGTCGGGAGTCGTTCGCAAGCCCTTGGGCATGCAAGGATCTGGAATCTCAAGTTCGCCGGGTTGATTGTACGATTCCTGAAGTCGATCGACATATCTCTCGCGAGCTTGATTCGCTCCGTATCCAAGCCAAGTTGCTGTAAAGACCTTGTGTTCTGACACGCTTCCGTCCATCGTCCTCAGGCGAACAAGCTTAAGGTCGTTGGAATGTTTTTCTGCCTCGGTGGTGTTGGGTGCAAACGCAATCTGAGCACTGGCGCCGCCCATATCTAGGAAACCATATGTGTGGTGTCCTCCGCCATGTTGGTGATTCTTGGGGTCGTCGAAGCCGCCAAGCAGGTAGTTGGTAGCTAACCATCCGTAGAGACCCTCCGTTTCACCTGAAATGACCTGGATGTTGGTGTTGCAGTCGGGAAGGGAGAAGTGTGTGTGCTCTCTGAGGTAGGTGCACATGCTCTGCAGAAGCTCTTGCTGCTTGTGCTTCGGCAGGAGTCTCATGCCGGCGGTGGCCATGAGATAGACCGGTGTTTCGGATACCTTCGAAGCAGGTACTTCATCAAGGGCCAGCTCGACGAGTGACTTGAGGTGTTCGGGTCCAATATCTTCGGGCTTGTCGGCGAAGGAAGAAACGCCGGGATGGATCTTTTCGCTCGTCTCGAGTTTGATCTTGGGTAGACGCCGGAGCTCTTCTGCTGAGATGCCCTCGATAGCTTTGGCGTGATCTTTCCATTTGTACACGTACAAGCGTGTGCCAGAGGAACCGGCATCGAATATGATGCCGTATTTCGCTGCAGCCGCACCAACGAAGTCAGCACAATGTTTACTCGACGCAACACAAGAATGTACATTTCTTGCCCATGATGAAGACTGCGTATCGTCTTTTGTGATGGTTCAAGTCGCAGGTGGCGTGGCTAACGATGCGCCTGTAATGGTTTGCGTGGAATCGAGGCCCGGGCCGTGGCGACGTTGACGTGGAACGAGCGAGGTGAGGCGGTACGAAGTGGGATGGAGAAGTTATGCGATGCGCGAGAGTGCGGCGCAGAAACGAGCGACAGGCATCCCTTCCGAGAGACTTGCACTGTTCTAGGTTGTTGGCGTGACAATTGCGGAGGTTGAAGCGAGTGACATCGGCAATTGAATGGAAGAGGTTGAAGCGAACAGATGTTCACGGAGCGAAAGACGAGAAGGCTACATCCCCAAACGTGTTTGCAAACGACGTACTGTACATCCCTCATGTACCTAAGACAACCCAGCCTGCAGATACGGACACCACAAGCGCGCGGACACACGCGTCGCAGTACATCAGTGGCGGAACCATGCGGCTTGTTCCGAGCTAAGCAGCTAGGTCGAGTACTTGAGTGGGGGTTACAGGGGCATCCTCCCAGGGTCAGACACCAGCGCGCGCCGTTATCCTGCAGCGGATTCGTATACTTTTTTTTGCCCGTGTCGGGGGGACTGTACCTCTCATGTCAACGAGATCAAGCAATTCACCAGACTACGGTTTCCACCAACGCCCTCCTTCAAAGGCTCAGGCGACTCATACCATATATTTCCATTGCATTGACATCGCGTGGCATTCATAGCATCCGAGACCATCGACCAAACATCGTCTTCAGGACCAACTCTCACCATCTCACCATGGTCCGAATCAAGGAGAGATACCTGCTCGTCAATATTCTTTACCCACCCTCACCCTCAAAAAGCACAAACGTCAATGTTCCTGGCTTTGTCGTTCTGCATCAACCGACACCAGGCGGGCTTCTGCCACGAGACCTCATCAAGGGGATCCGGAACCAGGTTGCTGCACTGTTCGGAGACTATGGCTCCGGCGCTTTTGAGGGGAACAACCTCGTGGGTAAGCTGATGCCGCACTTGCATGGCTTGAAGGTTTCCCGGTGTTTAACGTTTGTATAGTCAAGTACCTGTCCAAGGCTACGTCTACCTTTATCCTCAAAGTCAAGCGAGCTCACTATCGCTTGATTTGGGCAGCACTCACGACCATGGACCAGCTCCCCCTTGGGTCTGGCGGTGGAAGATCCTGCACATTCAGTGTCGTCAGAGTTAGTGGCACCATACGCAAGGTTGAGGAGGAAGCTGTCCGTCAAGCAAGACGCCTAGTTCTGGCTGCCAAGGCCGCAGAGTCTTCCGGTGTGCGCCTACCCTCCGTTATGGCGCTGGCCGGAGCCAGTCGGTCCACACAAAACGTGCAAGACGACATCGCCATGCTCGGAGACGACGAAGATAACCTTGAAGGAGCATGATTTCCGGCTGAGAGTAGCTGAGGGGTATCATTTGGATTCAGTTCTTGCGCACTACCCTGACGCCGCTGTTTTCTGGCACTCTCATATCCCCGAAGTCTGGGTCATATGCACTGGACTCTTGAGGACCCTGCGGTTCCTGCGGAGGTGCTTCACCACCCCCCAAATTCTGTTCCGCTTCCCCCTTGGATTGCTCCTCCTCCGCTTGACGCTCGAGGTCATCATACGCAGTCTTGTTGTCGATCCATCGCTCTTGGATGTCCAAAGCATCCAACATGGAAGACTCGTTCCTCATGGCCACTTGCCAGACGGTGTCATTGGCGCCTTCGGCTGTGCCAAAGACATAGCCGCCTGCTCGGTCAATCACCCTCAAGAGGTGCATCATGCTCTTTTTGTTCTCGACAGCCAAGACCTCGAAGCGGACTAATCCGTAACTCTCTATCATGTTGGCAATAGCTTCATTGAGGCGCCCAAACTTGTCGCTTCGCATGACGGGCGACTCGTCCTCCAGATGTGGCATCAGGTACGACATATCTTGTACGTCGGTATAGAAGTCGAGGTTGAACGGGAGAGGGTCGTATGAGGCAACCTTGTCGATCTTGCTCAACACGTTGATATGGGGCAGGTCCATCTGTAGCATTGCGCGCAAGGACAGGAGAAGGTTGGCAATATAGAGCGACGGTTGAGTCAGACAGAAAGAGTCGGACAAGTGTACAACGACGAGCTGTGCGAGTTTCAATTGTCAGCTTCGGAATCCGATCTTGTAGACCATCGTGGTAAATAATACTGACCCGATAACCCAGCTTCTGCAGCCTCAAAAAGATGTTCCTTAATGAGCCGTGGTGCGTGTACAGTTCAACCTGGCCGGGACAATCAAATATGATATAGTCATCGCCCAGCTCTTTGAGTCCTTCTTCAAACCAGTCCATATTATGTTCGAGCTCTTCCAGTGCATACAAGATGCTGCCATTTGGCCCGAGCCTGTCCCTTTCCATGATGTCTTCGAGTTTTGCTATGCTGCGAATGTCGATGGCCTTAGGGTAGTTCGCATTTTCGTTGGCCGGGTCTAGGTTTACCACAGAGCAGGCACGCCCTATAGCTCCAAGAAATTGGTGCACTGTGTTGAAATGAGCAAGGTCCGATCAATAGGATGCAGACTCAAAATGAGGGGGGGGGGGNGGGGGGGGGGGGGGGGGGGGGGGGGGGGGGGGGGGGGGGGGGGGGGGGGCGCTGTGCTTACTGCCATCGCAATATGTGCTCTTGCCAGCGCCGGGGCTCCCCAATACCAGCTGTGCAAAGGGCATGTTTGCGGTCGAGGGTCCTGGCGACCACGAGGTGGGTGACAAGTGCTGCTTGGGTCGCGACCGATGTGGCTCTGGCGAGTCTCGCGGTGCTTAGATATTCGGGTACTGAGTACTGGATGGTGTTGAGAGATTGACTGCTATCAGGAGACTTATCAGGTCGGTATCTTGGTGGGGGTGGCAGAAACAATCGTAGCAGACATGTGGTTCGCACCATTACTATTCTGGCAAGCCCAGCTGACCGCCTGGCCCAAGCTCCCCGCAATAAAAGCCACTCACCTGTTGCCCTTTCTTTATTTTCGACTTTGAATCTCATGCACTCTCTTTGCACCTGATCCCTCTTTCCCGTCCAATCCGACAGGCCCCCCTTCCGTCACACCGGCAAGCCTTCAAGGGTGCCGGCTGTACGCCCATAATGTGACGTGGCTTTCTATCGCGCACCATGCTGTCGCTATACCACCTAATTACTACATTCTTCAGAGACCATGGCCTCCGAAATGTCGGGTCTTGAGACCACCGCGCCGTCGAGCTTGGCCGCCATCATTAAGGCATCGGCAGCTCCTATACCTTCGGCTTTGACACGCGCCCATGAGGTTGTTACCACACATGGGTCATCAAGCTGGCTGGGCTTCTTCGCCTGGCTGATCATAGCTGTCCTCCAGCTCATCTCCTCCGTTCTGTACTGGGCTATCCGCCTAGCGACGATCACGGTCCCTACCCTGCTGTTCCAGCTGTTTTCCACCAGTTGGACAGTCACGATGAACGCTACCACCCTGTATGTTTCTTTCATGATGAGTATCTCATCTGGTCAGTCACTTACTCGAATCCAGCATGATCATCACAGTGGCTCTTGTCTCCGCTGTCAGTTGGGTGGTTCGCTATCGCATTCTCAACATGTACTCCCGCCTGCCTCCCGAGCCTCAACGCAAGGAGCCCGAGATTGATCTCTTTCCTGATACGCATGAGGAAGGCGTCAAGTCCGGGCTATCTAGCTACCTTGATGAGTTTCTCAGTGCCATCAAGATCTTTGGCTACATGGAGCGCCCCGTCTTCCATGAGTTGACCCGGAGCATGCAAACTCGGAAACTCATTGCCGGTGAAACCTTCAACCTGGAAGAAGAGAAGGGCTTCTGCATCGTCGTTGATGGGCTGGTGGAGATCTTCGTCAAATCAGGTCGCTCCATTGGACTACCCGAACCAAATGCCTACTCCCGCGACTTCCCCTTGGACGAAGAAGACGATGCCTTGCCCCCTGGCCAACAGTATCAACTCCTCACCGAGGTCAAGAACGGTGCTCCGATGTCTTCATTATTCTCCATCATGTCTCTTTTCACTGAGGACGTCAAGCTCACATCATCGGACTCTGAAACGCCTGAGCCTAGCGCAGCTAGAAGTGCGGGCCTCAGATACTCTGAGGCTTCCAGAGGTCCCGCCTCAGGCAATGGCCCTCGAGATGCAACTGCTTCGTTCCCTGGCACGCCACGCTTTCCCGACGACAATGAGGAGAGCAAAGATCATGTTCGTGAAAGTTTCACACGTTCCTCATCAGCAACTCATGCCGCACCCCAGGCCGCCATCCCCCCGATCTCACTCGATGGGACTGAAGCCAAGCAGTCGACCGGCCGCCCTATTCTACCCAGTAGAGCGACTTCCACCTCGGCTCACCCGGATATCATCGCCAGGGCTACGGTTGATACAACCATTGCGATCATCCCAGCTAGTGCCTTCCGTCGGTTGACCAAGGTCTACCCAAAAGCGACATCGCACATCGTTCACGTCATTCTGTCTCGGTTCCAGCGAGTGACGCTCGCGACAGCCTACACTTACCTCGGATTGACCTCCGAGGTTCTGCTGACAGAGAAGAGCATGAACCGGTACACCATGTGCCAACTGCCCAATATGCTACGAGGTGACGCATTGCTCCGTCTCAAAGAAAAGTTTGACCATGAGCGTCAGCGCGCTGGCCAAGATACCGAGGCCAAAGGCATCGCATTGCACAACGCGAACGCCCATCGCCGCCGGAAGTCAAGTACAATGCTGCGAAAAGACGCAATGCTACATTCCATGTCTAAACAAGCGTCTTTCGTGGCAACGACTGTTGCTCCTCCGAGGGAGAGACCATCCACCCAAACACCTGGCCCTGGGGATCTTCTGGCCAACACAAGTATGTCACGAGGGACCGGTCACAGATCAACCAACACAGCAGACTCACCAATCGAGCGATCTGCGGACACTATGCGGATGGACACATCAAGCCCCCTGGCCCAGCGATCATTCAATCCTTTTGCGAGCGCAAACACAACTCGCATGTCGCTTGACCCACGCGACGCTGCTGATGAGGACAATCTTTTCCGCACATCGATCCTCGAATGTATGTTCAAAGCTATCGGGCTAGGTGTGGGTGGGAACGTCTCAAGGGAGCCTGAGTCCATGGAAGGTTCGCCCAGACTGTTCTCGTACGACCAGAGACGTCAGAAGGCCATGTTTGGCAATCACAATGCATTCGGGATTATGGACCCTTTCGACGGCTCCGTTGATGGCGATACGGAGTCATTGACATCAGGTGGCTTCGCGCTGAGCACCCCACCCAATGCCCAGTCTTTGGCCAACGATATGCGGGACGAGGCCGAGATTGTCTTTTTCCCCAAGGGCTCGGTTCTTGTCGAACAAGGCGAACGTAATCCTGGCCTGTACTATGTCATTGATGGTTTCCTGGATATCTGCACCACAAGCGAGGACACATCAGCCGGCATACTACAATCTGGGGTGCGCGGCTCAACAGCGGGGTTGGGGTCCGTCACGTCCCATCCTCCCTCCCCAGGCCAAGGGCTGAATCGCGACGAAGCTGCCAAGGATAAGCACAAGAGATCTGTACGCAGAAGTGTGTCCTTGATCAAGCCTGGCGGCCTCGCCGGCTACATTGGCGCTTTGTCTTCGTATCGATCTTTCATCGATGTCGTGGCGAAGACGGATGTTTACGTGGGCTTTTTGCCTCGTGCCTCGCTCGAGCGCATAGTAGACCGGTACCCGATCATCCTACTGACGATGGCCAAAAGGCTCACCAATCTGCTACCGCGTCTTCTCCTTCACATCGACTTCGCTCTTGACTGGGATCAGGTCAATGCTGGCCAGGTGATCTTTCATGATGGCGACGAGAGCGAGGCTATTTACATCGTCCTCAACGGACGCCTTCGGCTTGTGGAAGACCGAAAAGGCGGTGGCATGACAGCACGAGCAGAGTTTGGCCAGGGAGACAGTGTGGGTGAATTGGAGGTGCTCACTGAGTCTGCACGTTCGGGCACCCTGCACGCCATTCGCGATACGGAACTCGTGAGGTTCCCCCGAACGTTGTTCAACAGCCTGGCTCAAGAACACCCCAACATCACGATCAAGATATCAAAGATCATCGCTGCACGCATGCGCAGTCTGGTAGACGACCCGGCCCAGCTCATGGCCAAGGAGGCTGGCCTCTCGTCTTTGGGCAAAGGCTCTTCGGCACTCAACTTGCGAACAGTAGCCGTGCTACCTGTTACCGCAGGGGTGCCGGTGGTGGAGTTTGGCCATCGCCTCATGAATGCTTTGCCGCAAGTCGGCCCTGCAAACGGGGCCATCTCGCTGAACCAATCTGCCATCCTCAACCATCTTGGAAAGCATGCGTTCAATAAGATGGGAAAGCTCAAGCTCTCTCAGTACTTGGCTGACCTGGAGGAAAAGTACGGCCTTGTGGTCTACATTGCAGGTATGTCAGATGTCTCTTTCTCGTCTTTCACGCCAAGTACCCTTCTTCCATGATGATCAAACCCTGTTTCCAGAGGCAAAGCCACTGATGGTCAAACATACTCTAATTTTTTCCTGAACTTGAAACTTTTCACCACGCTTGACATTGACCACGACTGGGAGACAAATTACTGACCCAATCCTGTGTCTCACATAGATACCAATGTCAACTCGCCATGGACGCAGACCTGTATCGCTCAGGCAGACTCGATCTTACTCGTTGGGCTGGCGGAAGGCTCTCCAGAAATAGGCGAGTATGAGCGTTTTATGTTGGGCATGAAGTCCACCGCACGCAAGATCCTGGTTTTGCTTCACGCGGAACGATACTCTGCGCCAGGCTTGACCAGGTCGTGGCTTCGGAACCGAATGTGGATCAATGGCGGCCATTATCATCTGCAAATGGCGTTCAGGACCAATATCATGCCGGCACACCCTCCATCCAAACGATCCAACACAACCTTGAAGGAGCGTGTTCAGATCCTGCAGGCAGAGATCCAGAAGTACACATCCAGAAAGGTTCGCCACACACCTTATTACTCACCCGACGCGCCCTTCAAGGGCGATTTCCATCGTCTGGCTCGACGATTGTGCGGTAAATCTGTTGGCCTTGTGCTCGGAGGAGGTGGGGCCCGAGGCATCACGCAAATCGGCATCATCCGGGCAATGGAGGAGGCTGGCATACCTATTGATGTTGTAGGCGGCACGTCGATGGGGTCTTTCGTTGGCGCCCTCTACGCCAGGCACGCGGATGTGGTGCCCATTTTTGGCCTGGCGAAGAAATTCGCAGGCCGGATGGCCAGCATGTGGCGTTTTGCCCTCGACTTGACTTACCCGACGTCATCCTACACCACTGGACACGAGTTCAACCGCGGCATCTTCAAGACATTTGGCAAGGCGCAGATAGAGGACTTCTGGTTGGAGTTTTACTGCAACACGACCAACATCAGCAAGAGTCGAGTAGAGTACCACACGAGTGGTTATGCCTGGCGATACATTCGTGCGTCGATGTCTCTGGCTGGCCTGCTCCCCCCTCTTTCTGATGAGGGAAGTATGCTTCTAGATGGCGGATATATCGACAACCTGACAGTGTCACACATGAAGAGGCTTGGGGTTGACACAATCTTTGCCGTCGACGTTGGATCATTGGACGACGACACGCCCCAAACCTACGGAGACTCTCTGTCGGGCGTCTGGGCGTTCTACAATAGGTGGAACCCCTTCTCGACTACGCCCAACCCGCCGACGCTCGCAGAGATCCAAGCGCGACTGGCGTACGTGTCAAGTGTAGATGCCTTGGAGCGAGCCAAGACGATGCCTGGATGCTTCTACATGCGGCCCCCCATTGACGACTATGGTACGCTCGATTTTGGTAAATTCGACGAGATTTATCAGGTGGGCTACAAGTACGGCAAGGACTTCCTGCAGAAGTTGAAGGAAGATGGAGTCTTGCCGTTGGTCGAGGAAACGGAAGCGAAAAAGGCACTGCGGAGGACTATGGCACCTCGACGCGCCAGTATATAATTTGGGCAGTTGAGTGCTCGACAAGCCCCGCAGTGTCCCACTTTCGACGTCAACAACATCTGTAGAATCTCGCGATCATCGTTGCTGGAATGTGAACTCGGTCGTTCGTTTGGATCGTCGCATCCATACGATCCCTAGCGATGGCACGCATGAAACCCCGTTACTTTGTGGTCGCCGAGACAATGGCCTATCAATCAGCAACACTAGGGCATCGCACCTGTGAAGTGATGCACTACTGCCGGAACCCGAGGTCCCACCTCGACCTGGTGTCAGCTGTCGTTTGAGGAGCTGGGACCCCCCAGCAATGTAGGAACGATCGGGCGATCTCCGTGACGTCACGCACGTAGAATGACGACAGCTTCAATCGCTGGCCAAATTAGGCAATGTCGCGGTGAGACCAACATGCCGAGGATCCTCTCAGCTGCCGATCAACGCGTTGGTAAACGTCGACAGTGGGTCTCTGCCCAAACGCGGGATTGGGCTCTCTTAATTACGCAGAATGGCGGGATGCTGGAGGAGACTGCGCCATGTTTAGCATGGTGAGGGATGCGGTGAGCGCCTCTCTGTGTCTCCTCGGCCGGCATCCGATTTATGATGGAACAGACCATGTCTTGGGCGCAGGTCTGTAGATCGCTTTGACACCCTTCATACCCGAGCGCTGTTTGACTCGCTATAAGCACTCGACACCCTCCTCCTCACTGCGCCCCTTTAACCACCCCCTTTCCGTACGCAAGTTGTCGACGCAACCCAACCAACCCATGGGGTGCTCTTGAGGCCAACCAACCCACCTATGTTCAATGTTCAACAGCCAGCATAACCAACGTCGCTGTTTTATGCCATCTCCCACCCGATCCCTCCGTTCTACCAATCTCTTGTAGAACGACAGAGCTACACACACGACCAGACTTCGATCATGCCACATACACACAGATCCCACACGCAGGCTATGCGTCCTAGGAGCGCCGGTCCAGACGGAAGACAAGGAAAGCAAAGACATCCAGCAGACTTCAAATTCAACTGGACACCCGTCATCCTCGTCGGCCTCATCAGCGCCAAGATCTGGGACCCTTTCGGACGGTCACTTGATAAGTGCAAGAAGAGATATGAAGAGCAGGATCGCTTAGAAGAACAGAAGAGGCAGGAGCAAGAGCAGCGGGAGAGGAGGGGAGACAGGCGGCGAGACAGGGCCAGAAGCATGTGCGACCATGAGGAGCCACGCTACGACTCACGTCGTCGTCGTGAGCGAGCCAGCAGCCGCGCATCTGCGTGGGAGGAGCATCAGTACCGACGGGCGCGGGGGCAGAGTGTGCATGAAGGCAGGTCGCAGAGCGTTATCGATCCGGAGATGTTGGAACGATCTCTGCCCCGGCGAGCCATCGACGGGAGGCACGGCCGTGTCCATGAGTACGATGTCTTCCAGAGCCCGGAGCAGGGATATCGGGGGACTCGATCCAGGCGGAGAGATACGCTGTGCTGACGAATCAACGACGATTGATTCTTGGGGCACAGCATTACGAACTTTATGAGATCATGAACATGTATAAATATAGACTGCATCAGTCAAGCATCGGTAGCCAAAAAGAGAACGGATACATGACACATTCGTAAATCCAATTCTTTGCCTTTCACGTCTGTGATCTCTGTGATGTTTAGAGCTAAGTCAAATTTTAGGATGTGGCCATCGGGTTGAATAAATACCACATCGTAGTTCATCCCGGGTAATCGGACATATGGATCCCGGGCGGCCGTCTGCCAAAGGGAGTTGATCGTCGGGACCGCCAGCTCTTGTAAAGCTTGGTATAAGACACGGAAGACCGTCCAGAGACCATGACTGGAGGCATTGCTGGTTGATTGTTGGGTCTGTGGGGTTTCCCGACCTGCTAGCAACCCACAATACTGACTGAACAGCGGAGATGCCCCCAGGAACAATACATGGGACAGTGCCAAGTGATCCCTTAGATCTCCGTCCTCGAAGTTTCGGGGTCCTTAACGATGAGTGGGGGGGTTGATTGGTCTGATGATGACATCTCTTCCAACAGCAGGTACCTAAAGCCATGGACCCCACCCACGTGACCGTGTCATGTCATGAGCGTGTTCGTGCCTCGACGTCAACACGTTTGCCCCACGTCCCCTTTGCCCCTAAACGCGCGCGAGACCCCGGTCCCTGGGTCCCTGCATGTCTCTGTCGCGTCGTTGTCCAAAACAGTGCGGATTGCAGAGCCAGTTTCTGGTGCCCGTTCCATCATATACCATCACGCCTCTCCCCCTCTCTCCCAAAAGAAGCACTCTTGGGTTGACACCGTCGCCTCACGTACTTCGTCGATAGATGTTACTGCGAGCCCCACGCCCACGCGCCCGCGCTCACGTCACATGCGACGCACGGTTACCCGACCATGTCTTCCTCTTCAGAACGAAGAGCATCCAGCTCGAGGCGCCCGTCCGCCGCCAACCTTAGCCCCCGAGATCACGATGCCGACTTGTCGCAATCACTGAACAAACTTTCTCTTGCGACATCGCCTGCTGCCAACAGAGCCCCCCGAAGCCCGAGTGCTCTCTCCCCGTATAGGTCTTCTGCTAGTCGGTCTTCGACCTCGCCTGCGCCAGGACGTGGTTCTGCCCGAAGCCCGTCCGCCACCCGAGACTCGCCGTCGCGATCTTCGACGCCTTCACTCCTACGAAAAGCATCCACCAGCTCGCTGCGCTCGGCTAACGGAAGGGCCCCGAGCCAGCCGCCCTCTCGCCGCTCCAGCCTCGCCCACGTGTCTTCGCCCTCCAAGACGTCTGCCGTGACAGAAGAACCCATCAAGCCACCCCCTACCGCTAATTCTGTTGCGAGCGAATACTTCCAGGGCGACCTTCAAACATGCCACGGCCTGTCGGCACCCCAACAAACCCATGCCGCCGTCATCCTCTCCCATGCCTGCTACGGCCACCGCTACTCCCGTCCCAAGACTTCGCGCGCCGCCCTCAGCACCATTGTCGAGCGCCCCGAGAGGATCAAAGCTGGTGCTCTCGGCGTGGCCATGGCCTACGTGCGCCTCGGGGGCCGCCATTGCGACGGCGACTACCCCGTCCACCCCAAACTCGACCCGGCAACCATTCCGACGGTGCCCTTCCGGATTCACAAGACGGCACGCAAGCTCCCTCTCTTATCTCCTGCCGTGACCAATGTTCATGGCTCCAAGTGGATGGAGGAGCTGAAGAACATGTGCAAGCTCGCCGAGTCTAAACTCGCCATGGGCGGCAAGGAGCTGGCGAGGCCTGAGGGTAGTCGCGCCGGCGACCAATCCACACCTGCCAAGCTACACGAAGGCGACCTATACCTCTGTGCCGAGTCACTGGACGCGCTGGAAGGTGCTCTTGGTGCTGTTTGTGAAGCGATCGACTTGGTTTTTACAACAGGCCCGCGCCGCGCATTTGTTGCTGTGAGACCGCCGGGTCACCACTGTTCTGCTTCCTATCCGTCCGGCTTCTGCTGGGTCAACAACGTCCACGTCGGCATCATGCATGCTGCGCTCACCCACGGCTTGACACATGCTGCCATCATCGACTTTGACCTCCACCACGGCGACGGCTCCCAGTCGATCGCGTGGCAACACAATGCCCGCGGGGTATCCGCCGCCAAGAACGCTCAGGCGTGGAAGAAGGCGTCCATCGGCTACTTCAGTCTTCATGACATCAATTCTTACCCTTGCGAGATGGGCGATGAAGACAAGGTCAAGAATGCCAGCTTGTGCATTGAGAATGCCCATGGCCAGAATGTGTGGAACGTGCATCTTCACTCTTGGAACTCCGAGGCCGAGTTCTGGAAGCTGTACGAGACGAAGTACGCCGTAATCCTCGAAAAGACGCGCTCTTACCTGCAACAGCAGTCTGCCCGTCTGCGAGCGATCGGCCAAACCCCCAAAGCTGCCATTTTCTTCTCCGCTGGTTTCGACGCGAGCGAGTGGGAGACCAAGGGTATGCAGCGTCATAACGTGAACGTGCCTACCGAGTTCTACGCACGCATCGCGCAGGACGTCGTCAAGATTGCCGCGGAGGAGGGCTTGGGCGTCGACGGCAGAGTCATCAGTGTCTTGGAAGGCGGCTACAGCGATCGAGCTCTATTCTCCGGCATCTTCAGTCATGTTAGCGGACTTGTCGGTGACCAGTCAAGCCCCGGACCGACAAGGGGCCGGAGTGGACTTGCATACGAAATCAGTCAGAGGATCGGCACCATCGACGAGGGCGAGCCTGCTGCACAGTCCGATTTGGCGGCATCGGATGAGCTACAGCCTGATTCGCAGCAGCTGGCGTCACTTCATGCCTATGATCCTTCATGGTGGTCAAGTGCCGAGCTCGACAACCTGGAAATTGCCATGGGCGCCCCTCCTCTGGAACCTAAGATGCCTCGGTACGCAACACCGCCGACATACTCATCTCCTACGCAGGCTTCGACAGCTAGGGTTGTCAATCCTGCCAAAGTGCGTCGGAGTTTGTCTGGGCTGTCTGCCATGAACGGCTCCCTCTCCCGACCTCCCACGCCTCCGCCCCCTGAAGTACCCTGGACCATTGCCGTGCATGAACTCAGCAAACTGCTGATTCCCTCGGACCGGCAGACCGACAGCTGCACAGCCGAAGATCTCAACGCGGAGGCCACCAGGGCTCGCAGAGATCGTCAATCTCTCCTTCAGCCTGTAGCGCCGGCCCCAGTGTCCTCTACGGGCGCTTCCGACCGGCCCTCATCCCGCATGTCTTTGCGCGAGCGCAAGCCGGCGAAGGCACCAACTTATTCTGAGAGCGGTCGCGGTGAGGATGATGACAAACACTCGAAGGGTCGGAGGAAGACTGTAGCTGGGGCCGCTGTTCTTGCGACTGACAAGGTGAGCTTTTCTTGTGTCCAGGCCATATCAACCCAAAAGCTAATGTGGATCAGCCTTCTCCTCGATCGCCTACCGATGCCGCTGGCAACACTGCCGTCAAGAGGCCTGGTCGTCGGGTGAGTGCGGCGTCAACGATGGTGAGTGCACCGTCGGGCCCGGCAGCCCGCGTCCCCAGCACTACTGGGGCTTCGCAGGGCGAGTCTTCTGGTGCGAGGACAGACACCTCCATGAACGTCAGGGCACCTAGCGGCGGTACCTCACTCGCCGTGAAGAAAACGAGAGCCCCAGCTGCACCGCGGGGAGGGCCAGCTCGTGCTCCACGAGGAGGGAAGAAGAGCGTGGCAGCCGCGAAACCTGCGACGACTGAGCCTGTTCGTGCACCGGCCGGAGACCCCGTTCGTCAACTTCCGGCGGGTCAGAAAACGGCGGATACAACCAGCGACGATCTAGACAAGATCACGACGGGCATGAAGAAGATCAAAATCAACCTGATTACCAAGTCACAAAAGGACGAGAGGGCGCGAGCGGCAGAGGCTGCAACAGCAGGATCAGGCATGCCAGGTAGCAACGACTTGCTACCGAGTCAACCTGGGCCTGTAGAAACGGCAATCGAGCCGCCAGCGACTTCTGTACCATCACCGCAGTCATCGAACCCGGTCTTCCCCGAGACTAGCGAAAAAACACCACCCCCAGTAACTGCGCCGGAGACAGAGACTGCTCATGCCTCAGTAGAAACGCCTTCAATTCCATCGGAGGTGCTGGAGCAGCAGGTACCTGTGGTCGTCTCGCCTGAGGCCCAAGAGACCCAAACACCGCATGTCACGAGCCCGGTGCCAGAACCGCTGCCGGGTACGAGGAGCCCCGACATATTTGTGGCCTACCAGGCAGAGGGCCCAGCACCAGCGTCGGTACCGCAACAAGGGTCCCTCAGGTGGCTTCCGCCTAATACATCAACTCCATCGGCGATGAAGCGAACTGACCTTCCTGTTTTTACATCGACGTCGGCGATTCCCTTTGCTGCGGCGCAGGCTCGGCAGCAGCCTGTCGCGCGCGAGGAAGGGTCCAAGGAGCCGGAGAAGCAGCAGTGAGTTATCTGCAGAGGCTGTACGAGGGCGAAGGCCAGGGCTGCGATTTGGAGAGAAACAGCGTTTTCGATTCTTGCCATTAGGGCTACCTATTCTCCCCTTTGTTTGGGTTTTCTCTTGAATGTTTCTAGCTGGCGATGTTAAGTTTGGGGGCCGGGGGTGAGCTGTCGATAGCTCCCTTCGAGACGCGCTCACATGATACCCTTCAATGCAATTGCTATTCATCAGTGCTCTCATGTCGTGAAAGTAAAATCGTTGTACTTGTAGTGCAGTCGTCAATTGAGCTCTCGGGCGATGACGAGCGTGTGACTAGGAGCGAATTGCAAAACGGGAGATCGTGTGTGTGGCTTTCATACCTACATTCGCAACGAACATCAAGTCAGTTAGTGAGTGTATAATTGGGCATGGTCGAGCACGTTGTGGGGATGAGTGGTTGAGGTTTCTTGGTGGGGTTGGTGGAATAGATGGAGACAAGCCTTTCACATGCGGGCCTTCAGCCATGTTCGCATCTTCAAGGGCCCCTCTCTCGCTGAGCTCTCTTACTCACTTCAACAACAGCCCATTGCCGTCTCATCCATCACCACAGGAACCCTACTGGCTCACTGCTGTTCGAACTCGTCGCCATGGCGTTTACCATGCACTCCCACTCGGGGCAGTTCTGCCCCGGCCACGCCAAAGATCAACTCGAAGACATCATCAAGCATGCCATCCTTGTCGGATACAAGACGATGGGCCTCACGGAGCACATGCCGAGGCTTCAAGTCTCTGATCTCTACCCAGAAGAGCTCACCGGTGACCCAGATGAAGCCGTCGCCATCCTGCCGCCACGCCACGAGGCTTATCTCGTCGAGGCCCAGCGCCTGCGGACCAAATATGCCTCCCAGATCCACATCCTCATCGGCTTTGAAGGCGAATGGTACCGCCCCTCCTACGGACCCTACATCACCACCCTCGCCGCCCACCCTGCCGTCGACTACTTCATCGGCAGCATCCACCACGTCAACGCCATCCCCATTGACTACGACGCCGCCCTCTACGCCCAGGCGCGCGAGTCGGCAGGCGGAACCGAGGAGCGCATGTACGAGCGCTACTACGACCAGCAGCACGAAATGCTGACGGCTCTGCGCCCGCGTGTCATCGGGCACTTTGACCTCATCCGTCTACTGAGCGAAGACCCCGCGCGGGACGTGAGCGCATGGGCCGGTGTCTGGAAACGCATTTTGAGGAACCTCGAGCTCGTCAAGAGCTTCGACGGCTTGCTGGAGTGCAACAGTGCGGCGCTAAGAAAGGGCCTGGCCGAGCCGTATCCGGGTCGTCTCATTGCTGAGGTTAGTGACGATTGTTCCTCTCTTTGGATATGTTCAATATTAACGCGCCTTGTGCTCAGACGTGGGTCTCCATGGGAGGTCGATTCACCTTCTCTGACGACAGCCACGGCATTGCCCAGGTAGCAACCAACTATCTGCGGAACCTCGAGTATCTGGAGAGTCTAGGCGTGTCATCCGTGTACACGCTGGAAAGGACGTCTGTCACGGATGCCGCTGAGGGGGCGGCCGAGGCGACACTTGCTGAGAAGGCGGTGCCTCTGTCGGCTTTCCGCGAAACTTTTGGTACCAGCCAGCCGTGATTTTCGAATTGAGCATAGCATGATCAGACACTGCTTTCCTAGACTGCCAACATGTTACCCATTGAGCATATATGGCTCGCTCCGAAAGGTACACCCACTTGCTGGTGGTGGTCGGCTGCATCATGTACCCCGCGCGCGTCGTTCCCTAATCCACGGGGATGAGACGAGGCACTATTTTACGATTTCCCATCGTCGGACATGCCAAATGCAACATGGAGACGCGTGAATCATGTCCTTGTCACATCGCCAGTCATCCCGAGTCATATTCTCGTCGAGTATGATTCCTTGACACATTCGATCCAAGGTGATTGATGGTGGCCAACTCAAAGTGCGGGGCCCCGCTCCCCTAACTATTGCGTTATACGCGGCAATGTTCTACCGGGCTGTTAGCGGTTCTGACATCACCCCCTCTTACGCCCTTGGTAAGCCGCTTGCTTCTTGCCATTCCTCATCGACTGTTTTACCACGTCAGAACATCATTCATTCCGCCGTTCATCATGAAGATTACAGCAGTAAGATCCAGTCATGTCTGCCGGATAATCGGCTCATAATTTCTAACGTACACAGCTCTACGTCTACCCCATCAAGGGCATCCGCGCCATCCCCTTGACCACAGCCACGTTCACCCCGCAGGGCATCTCTCACGACCGCACCTTTATGCTCCTCAAGGTCCTCGACTCGGGATCCTTGAAGCGGATGCAACTGTCTGATTTCCCAGCCTGCGCCCTGTTCGAGCAGCAAATCGTCAACGACGCCATCATCGTGCGGTACCACGCCCCCGAGTCCCCGCTGGCACCACCCCACCCCCTGCAGCATCAGCCCCTGAGCGTGCCCCTGACGCCCGACTTTGCCTCCCTCGACGAGGTCGACGTGGACCTGCACAACAGCCCGACGCGCGCGCGCAGGGTGGGCGACGAGCACGACGCCTGGTTCTCCGCCTGCTTCGGCTTCAAGACGACCCTCGTGTACATTGGCGACGGCCGCCGCGAGGTCATCGCCAAGAACTTCCTGCCCCCCACAGATGCCGCGCCGTCAAAGCCGTCCACCGGCGGCGGCTGGCTCTCGTCCGTCTCGTCCGTGGCGTCCTACCTCGTCGCCGGCTCGTCGCAAGCCAAGCCGCACGGCAACGACAGAGACGACACCACCTGGCTCACCTTCACCGACTGCTCCCCCTTCCTCGTGACGTCCGAGGCCTCGCTCGCCGCCGTCAGCGCCCGCCTGCCGCCCGACAGCCCCGCCGAGATGTTCAAGTTCCGGCCCAACGTCGTCGTCGACGCCGCGGGCGAGGGCCAGTGGGACGAGGACTTTTGGGCCGAGCTCACCCTGTCCGAGGGCCACCGCCGCCTCCTGCTGACGGCCAACTGCGTGCGCTGCACGTCTCTCAACGTCGACTACGCCACGGGGCGGCCGGCGGACGGCGAGCCGGGCACGGTGCTGAAGAAGCTGATGAAGGACAGGCGCGTCGACAAGGGCAGCAAGTGGTCGCCGGTCTTTGGGCGCTACGCCTTCCTGTCGGGCACCGACGGCGTCAGCGTCAGCGTCGGCGACGACGTGGAGGTCACGAGACGCAACGAGGAGCGCTCCGTGTACGACTGGCCCATGCACAGCAAACCGGCTGCTGCTGCTGCTGCTTCTACTACGGCTGTTGCGTGAGGTAGCACCACGGGCAGCGGGCGGGGCGGGGGCGCAGGGGGGGGGGCGAGAGAAGCCGATGTGTCGGGTGCAACGTTATCCAAGGCCACGAGGCGTGGATGGCCACGTTTTCGTGTTACCACGCACCCGCCTCGGGGCTATGATCGGTGTCAGCAGATCTGGTGACTTGACTTGGTCAGGGGTAGGAAAAAGGGGGGAAGGGGGGGGGGGGCGTGTTGGGAACGCAACGGTGCATGCCGAGCACCGGGACTCGTTTGCCCAAGTTCGAGTTGGGCCGAATCGGCTCGCGTTACCTCACCGACGTCTCACACGTCATGACGCGTCCCACGGAATCACTAGAGAAGAGGCTGAATACAGGGCGTTCCGGGTTGGCGGTTACACGACATCGTGGCAGATGCAGGTCGAGATGGTGGTGTGGTGGTCTAGATCGCTCGGGCTCGCGGGGCTTGCCTGTGCCACGGCGCACTGTAGAACTAGCCTTGTGGCCCTCTGGCCTCGGGGCGACGGGTCCACGCAAGGCAGTGGAAGGAGAGACTTGTTTGCGTCATGGTATCATCAGAAAATAGCGCCGCAGTACACTTCACGTTTGAGAGTGGGAGGAGGGAGGTAGGGGGGGCAACTTTTGTATTGTCATACTACAGTCTAGGATAGGAGAGGGAGGAGGTGAAAACCAACCCCGGGGTATCGAACCGAGAAACTCCGTGACACAAGCCGGCGAGGAGAAATCCGAAGAAAGACGAACTGACAAGTCCACCCAGGAGACGGTCGGATGTGAGGTTGACATTGCATCCGTGTACCCTGAGCGAAGTATGGTGTACCGTATCAGCGGGGGTTGTGTAGGGTGTACTTGACAGGGAAATGGGAGAGCGGGGGCCAGGGGACGCTAAAAGCTTGGGGGGCCGGCCGTTGACCGCCTTCCATCCTTCCATCCACCACCGCTGTGCTGGAGATCCCGGGACCCGGGCCCGTGACGGGTGACCGGAAAGGCTCGGGTTTTGGGGGGGACTGGGGCGGACGACCGGGAGAAGAGAAGGGAGGGGTACAGGGATAAAGAAGCAAGATAGGCACAAAGGACAAAGGGCCGAAACAACAACAACAATAACAACAAACAGGCATAGGGCAGAGGGCAAAAAAGGCTGAAGGAGCACACTGGGTGGGTAAAAGATGAAGGGGTTCAGGGTAAATACAAAGAAGAAAAAGAGGGGAATCGAACGAGAGACAAGACAGAGGCGAGGCGAGGCGAGAAAGAGGGGGGCGGCCGTGGAGATCGCCAATAAGCGAGGGCGATGGTGGCTGAGGGCGGGAGAGCCGATGACGCCCCATGGCGATCGGCGACCGCCCCGAGTGGTCCAGCGGTCCAGTGAGCCAGCGCCCTGGGCTGCCCTGGGCTGGCTGATCCCCTTCTGAGCCCTTCTGAGCCACAGGAGCCACAGCGGCCCACGTGCGCTGTGCAGATACCCAGAATTGGCGCCAGGTACGTGTACTATCTTCTTCCCCCTTGCGAGCCGACCCCTGCTCCTGCTCCTGTCCCCGTCCATTGGCTGGCCGACCTTGTCTTCTGCGGTAGGTAGGTGCACTATTTTTGCTCGGGTCGGGTCTCTCAGTGTGTTGTTCATGTTCAGACCGTGCGTGCTCCCTCCGTGTCCGCGTCCGCGTCCGCAGTCCGTGTGTCCGCGTGCCCATGTCTTGTCGTGTCTTGTCGTGTCTTGCCGTGTCTGATCTGGGTCTTCTCTTCGTCTGGGTCTCTGATACCGAGACAGGCGAAGCGTGGAGTGTGGACCAGCGGAAGAAGCAGAGCCGAGTGCGCCGTCATGTGGGTGTTGCAAGGAACCGTTGCCTTAGCATAGTGGGTGGTGGGTGGTGAATGGTGGATGGGAAAGCGGACAAGGCCACGCCGTATCGATCGGCGTGGTACTCTGCACCTTGTAATGTTATGTCGTCTGTCGTCTCGTCTCACCTCGCCTCACTTGGGGGGGCAGGGCTGGGCTGGGCTGGGCTGGGCTTGTGGGCGTGCTGCCGAGTTCAGTTGGAGGTTCCTTCATTTCCATGGCCCATCCATGGCCAGTCGCCTCCTCACCAGTCGTTGTCGTCCTGTTCACGTCGTCTGCCTGTCGTCACATCCGAGTCAGCCTGCCTGCAGCGCTAGGGCGCCAGCAAAAGAACTTTCTGAGGGAAATGAGCAGAAGCCACCGGCAGCCACCATGCCCCCCGGCTCCCCGGAGACTCGACTTGGTAGGGCCCCATCTGCCCTCCTGCTCACCCGCCCGTCGGGTGTCATTGCAGCAGTAGGCGAGCTCTTCGCTTCGTCCACCGATCCAGCGCCGTGGGCCGTGGGTCGTGGGCCATGGGGGTGCCGTGCATCCTTCCTGCAGGAGGAGCAGAAGAAGGAGGGCGACAAGAGGTAGGGACATGGCAAGGGGAGAAAAAAAAAAAAAAAAGAGACGTACCTGCAGCCGGCGCCATGACAGAAAGGGCTGCCCTTCCGAGGCTGCACTACCTTGGAGCTTTGAGCCTCGCAGCTCCGAGCCTCTCGACGTCGCTTCGTCCCCCGTCAAACGCCTCGGGTACATGGCCGGCACGTGTGAAGTCTGCAGTAGCGACATTCGAAGATCCACCAGTGCGGACCTGAATGACAGAGGTTGCAGGTCCACTGGATCAGCGTGTTGTCCGACTTGATCAACTTGAACGAGTGTGCACATGCTCCAGCGACCGCCATGATGGTCGCCTTTGTGTGTGTGTCGGGTCACTGTGCTGGTTGGTCTTGCCGTGTGGGGATCCTTTCTCGAGGGGAAGCCGAGCCGAGAGAGCTAGGCGGGGACCGACCGGGAGGGGAGCTCTGTCTGGGTGTTACGCGTTGGGGATTCTGGCGCCGAGTCAGCAGTGGTTCCATTCGTGGCATGTTCAGGTATTATAAGAACCTCCGAGGAGTTGTACGTACGCTCGACCAAAGGGTCTGTCTTGGGGGTGAAGAAGGCTGCAGCAGGATGGCCGAGTGTTGGAAAAGGGAGGGAAGTCCGGTGGTGTTTGACACGCAATGTGTCAAGCGACGTAAGGTAGGCTGTTTGAGATACAACCCGGAGAGAAGGAGAAGCTCCAAGGGCCAGCCAGGTAATTGTTGTAGGTAAGGTAGGATCGGATGAGGACCCCAACCAAACAGAATGCCCGTCGGAAACTCAAAAGGGTTGTAGTCGTGTCCCGCGTTCGCTCTTGATGTGGAGTGATGGGTTGCTTATTTTCCGGTCTCTGCCAGCACAGTCGGGGTATGGAAAGAGGCTCGTGAAGAAGGCAACCGCAACCGGATTGAGGCGGCAAGTAGAAACGTCGATGATTCGAATGCCAAGTCAACCCGACTCGAAAGGCCTCTGCGGTCTGTTGCCTTTATACCGAAGTAGAGGCTGCCCTGCGGTCAAACGGGACGCCCGGTGTCGCTGTCCGGCGCCAGGGATCTTTGTTTGCTGTCGCTTTTCGGACCACCACGGCGGGAAGCCGATCCGTAGGGGGTGCGAGGCGTGATGTGCGAGTCGCCTGGCGTTCGACTCGCAGGTGAATTGATTGACCGCTTTCTTGACGCACTGGCAATTCGAAGTTGTGTCAACGTGCGATGGAAGTGAGGCGGTTGGTGTTTGTTGTCGTTTGTGTCGTTGACGCTTCGCTTGGCTGCCTTACACTCGCAGTGTGTATCACAGGCAAGGATGGGTAGACTGTCGGAGACGGGTCGCCGTCGAGAAGAGGCTCAGCAGGGAGATGCCGAATGGTAAATGCGACGTTGTAGGAGCGGGCCGTGGGGTATAGATGTTACGTCGAGGAGATGGGTGGTTCAAGAGACAAGAGGGATGTGGTAGTATCGTGGATGATAGAGTGGAAATGAGTGGTTCGGTCGTATGGAAGGACGTTCTGGGCAGCGCTGCTATTGTCAAGGAAGGTTTCCACAAGAGTCAGGGTATACAGAGAAAGTCAAGAGGCGGATAAGATGTCAATCGAGAGGTTCGAGCCGATATCTTATGTACGATGGAAGGTGCCGACGAGCGTGACATGGGGCCAGGCAAAGCAGGAAACTAGTATTGGTCGTCGACGCCGGTTCGGTGCTCGTCGATGCGGCTTGACATGACTGACAGGCTCATGGCCACATGTACCAGGACCTACGACATGGTCCCTGGGTACCGCCCGTCCTGCCGGCCATCTCCACTTGCGAGACGACAACAGGACCCAACATCATACCTTCATGATGGTGTGTACATACAAGCCCCCCCCCCTCCGCGAGTACCTCTGGCTTCCATTGGGGCGGAACCCGTCGGCCGGTGCTGCTCCCAAGCTCATCAACCCTGTCGGACCGGCGCCAGCATGGCAAGTCGCCATGCATTGCAACTAGGCAAAGTACCTGGCCCGTTGTAGCCCCAAGGGCTAGTCAACCATGGCGATGGAGTCGTATGCTGTCAGTTAGCCGCGCCGCGCCGCGAAATGCCGCCGCTGCCCAATGGCTACCTAGCGTACCAGACGACAAGGGGGGTGTGTGGAGGGGGTTCGATGTAGCGTGGTCTGCTATCGATGTCTCTGATCTTAAGATGATTGATGGCGGGATGGCGTGGCGTGGCATGGCATGGCAGGGCATGGCAGACCCTCAACTTGGCGATTTGTCCAAGCTCAATCTACACGTACATGTCTTACATCTGATGCTCCTCCTGACGAGTCAGAATGCTTTCGCCAGTCCTTCCCTCCGTGTCAGAGCCCTTCACTTTGTCACCTTGCCCTCTCCCCCACGAGAGTACCATGGTTACGGTTGCTTCTGCCAGCTTCGGGTAGAGGGAGCCGGTCACATTAGCTCGATGGATACGCCGGACCAGAACTTGGGCCGGGCAACTAAGGCGGCTTGGTCGATACCTTACCTCTCTCACTCCGACTAATCAAGGGCGGGCCCAGGTCCATCCGAAGCACCCAAACAACCTAAGCAGCAGCTTTGCTGCACGAGCTCCCACGACCATGCCGATGCCCACACCCAACGCCCTGCCCACTTCCCTTGATGAGGCACCAGGGCGGCCAAGCCAGGTAGGCAAGCGGCCTGTGGAGTTTGTGGGTGCATACATACGACTGCAGCGTCACCGACGTGTGTGTGCCCGGGTGGCAGATCGACGTGCCCCTGGAAAGCCATGCTTGCCATGGTGCGCGTATCAGATCGACCGTTACAACAGGGCCCTTGCAGTTGCAGGCGCCTCACGATGATCCCATTTTTGTCTGGTTGCGGTCGGGGGGCGGGCCCTTTCTGCGACCTGCGACCGCATTGATACCCAGACAGGCTCCTGTCAATCTCGTGAGGCATGATGTGGTGTACTCTTTTAAAGCAAGAAAGTACGTCAGATGCATGGTGGCGTGCCGTAACTGGCCATGGGCAAGAGGACGGACTTCCCGTTTCGTCTGGTGTTCCACAGTCTTGGTCAGACTTTTGTGCTGGCGAGGCAAACAGGGCGCCAGCAGCAAGCTAGGGCGGGAAACTGGAGGCATCTCGGTAATTGAAGGCTTGAGGTTGGCAGGCAGAAGTGGCTGGCTGGCTGGTTGGCGGCCGTTACCCTTGACGGGGCGTAAGAAGGCACCAGTGGGCGGAGTTGGCTGGTCGAGTCGGCCGTTCTCTGTCCATCATCTCCGCCTGACCAGACACTTGAACCAGACAGACAAGGGGGGGACTCGATGGTGTTCGCTGGCGTACTTTCCTCGTTCATTAGTGATGCTTTCACTGATGCCGTTGCTCGCGGAGTCCTTAGTCGCAGTCGCAGTCGCAGTTGGTGTCGCTTGTCGCAGTCGAACCTGAGCCGAGGCCGACGCCTGGCACGGAGCTAGCCCGGGACCTGCATCCTGTGCTACAAACGGTCAGAGACAGAATGACAGAACTGCAGAAGGCAGAATGCAGAATGCTAAGACTGCGTGCCAGTGTCCGTTCTGCCCCCAACGCCCCTACCGAGCCAGGGCTATGTGTTGTGGCGTCCCGTCTGGTGGTCCCGGTGCCGAGAGAGTTGGCGGGGCTGTGGGTGGGTGTGGATGTGGATGTGGATGCATCCGGCATCGTAAATTGGCCCATCGTACATCGTCTATCGAAAGGTAGGTACGAAGCGAAACCGCCTCCCCGGCGGCACCCAGAGCCTTGTTCCTTGTTGAAAGTGGAGGCTGACGAAGCAGACTCGGGAGCAGGCGTAGTCAGTTAGCTAGCTACCTGGTCCCCTGGTCCCCTGTTGAACTGACAAGATCGGAAGCGGAATCAATCCGATATGAGAAGGCGCTGGAAGGGGGCTCTCGGGGAGATGGGAAGAAGGAGGGGNGGGGGGGGGGGGGGGGGGGGGGGTGTTGGGAAGACGCGCGGTTAAGGTGCGTTGAGATTCGATGTCAGAGGTTGATGACTCTCAGGACATGGAGGGGAGATGGGGGCTCAAGAGGGGTGGGTTCCACCATCCCAAAGGGGATCGTGGGGATGGGGCCGAAACTGTGTCAGCATTTGCTGATGCTTCTCTGGGCTCCCCTTCCCTGTCTAGACTGCTCTGTCAACATCTACAGCCAACCTGACATCGTCATCACCATCAACTTCACGGAGCGCCCCTCTTCCTCCTTCAGTCTCTCTCTCTAACCCATCCCACTCTCTCTGTCATCATGATCTATTCATGGCATGACGTGACTGGCCCGATATGCACCTGTGCTCGCCGTCCCCCCCACCCTCTTCTTCGGTCCCCAAATTTGGCGGCTCGTGTCCCCCCCAACGAGGGTACCTGGCCTGAGGTACCTTGCCTTACACAACCTAGGTTGTGACCACGGCTCACGGAAGTGTGGTTCGAGTGACAGGGCTCGTGAAGAGAGCTCATCTTAGCTAAACCAGGTATGCTTTCCCTCTGGATCATCGTCAACCGTCAACCGCCATTCTGGGCATCGTTCCCACGTCTTATCACGAAAAGCTCCACGCCGACTGCGACGTGACACCATTTTCGACCCCTCTTCACCCCGTACCATCCCGTACACTACATCTTCTAGAAAGAGCATGATTAGCAGAGCTGCAAAGAAATCTCGACGACGAACGAGCGACTCATGAAGCCATCAACACCGAAAGCCAAACGCAGCCCGCCAGCCCTCTGTGGATTGAACTCTTATGATGACAGTACCATCGCCCCTCACCACGATGTGACCTGCAGCAAGGGTCAACCTGCAGCATGTGCTTCACCGTTGGAGGCGTCCTCTGGCGGCACATGCACTTCGCTGGATAAGGACACGCCATCAGCTCCTTCTGCCCCCTCTCCTCTCCTCTCCTCTCCTCTCGTCGGTTCGACTCACGAGCATCAATTCCGACCGACTGGCAATGATCGAGAGGTGTCAGATGCGGTGGGGAGATCAAGCGCCCTGGCCACCCCGCCCGCCGTGCCGCCACTCATCCGGAACACCAGATGAACCGTCGACACCCTCTTCTGCAACTTGACAAGGCCCTTCCCCACCACTTCCCTGGAGCATCACCCCTGGTGGTGTGCCTTGCGCGCCGCCAGGACAGAGACGACCGGAGCAACATGACGCCCTCGATGAAGCTCTTCCTGTTGCGACATGACGATCCGGTGGATCTCTGCCGGCGCTCCCAAGGACCCAAGAAGGGGAGAGAGGGGCACGCACGGCCGACACTTGAGTCCCTGACCGTCGCACCGAGCTCCACCTCAGCATCTGCCATCTGCCATCTGGGGGGGAGGGGAGGGGGGAGGGGGGGACACGGGCGTCTGTTTGGCATGGGGCCAGGCTGGCGAGGCATGGGTAGGGTCCCCAGCACGTACATCGAGCTTTGACACCTCTCTTTGGCCGGACGCCTGTCCTGGAGACACCACATGGCTCGACATGGTCAAGGTTTGACAACAACAAGCCCAGAGGCTCGAGGCTCAAGCGCCCTCCTGCCCTCCCCCCCGGTCTACATACTTCCAGAAACCCAAAATTCTCGTAGTCCCAACAAGCACACACACATGTCATCTCCACTGTCCATGACGGCCTGACACCTCTCTGACCGGGGACGTTCTCGTCCGACGCGCGCGCGCGCGGCGGCGGCGCCTTCACCGCCGCCAGCTCACACACACACACACACACACCCCCTTCCCTCTTCGCCCCCATTCATCCTCAACCACCGAAGGGCTCGGTGCCTATTAGAGCCTGTCCTCTCATCAGAATCTCTCGAGCTTGCCCTGCTCTGCTCCGCCGGAAAATTTTCTATTTCGGCTCACCTGCGACAGTCGCTCCTCCCAATTTCTCCCATCTGGAACCGGCAAGTAGCCTTGCCACGATGCCGCCTCAACAGTTCGGTCACCCGCTACCCGCTCGGCTCCGGCCCGCCCGTCATGGCTGCCGGATCTCGTCGTTTGGTTCACGTCACGGCTTCGCTTCCTTTGTTGCAGAATGCCCTGGCAAGGCCATGAGCCCTTTTAGGGCGAGCTATAATTAAACCATACTGACGTGTGTGTGTGTGTGTGTGTATGCTCTGTGTATACGTGTACGTCTGTCTGTCTGTCTATCCGCGTCTAAAGTGATCTCTATCTTCCATGATTGTTAGTCTGCCGACCTTCCAACCATGGACGCGCCCCGTCTGAAAATCTTCAGCAATACGACCGAGGTCCCACCCTGTCAAAAAGCACACAATGCATGTCTGTCTTTGTCTGAAAACTCAAGTCGGCTGTCAACCGCAGAACAACCAGGTACTCGTGTCCGGCGTTGGCTCCGCTGTCGTCTGATTCATTGTCTCGCAACTGCCTCTCATTTTGGCACCCGCGCCGCATGCAGGTCAGGATCAGGCCGAGTTCCCCACGCCTGCCCCGCAGCCGTGTCGTGCGTGCATCCACCTCAACCATCGTGTGTCAGGGCGCGGACATGCGGTCTTCCTCGTAATTATGCTTGTGGCTCGGACGGCCGCCCGCGCCCCTCATTCAGTGACTTTGCCAGCTCTGGGCTGCTCCCGAGCACATCGCCGGCGGTGACATTGTCCAGGTCAAGCCCCAAGCCCGCCGCCTCTCGGGATTCCTTGGAGATGGACTGGCGGCTAGAACGCTTCATTTCCAGAACATCCTGGTCGCTGTCCCTCTTCTCTTGCTCGTCGTACGAGAAGAGGTCTGACAGATTGATGGCGAGGAAAGTCTTGGGCAGTTTGACCCTAGAAGAAAAAGGTACAAGTTAGCATGACAACACTCTGCCAGAGCGGGCAAGTAGGAAATTACGCACTGGTTGAACTTGGCTCGCAACGTGCGGATCACCTCCATCCAATCGGCATGCAACGTCAGGCTTCGCCGAGGGGCGCAGCTGATCGAATGCTTGCTGTCGAGCTGGACATCGAGGGGATCGAAGACGTGGCAGCCGGGGCTGATCGTGATCCTGATACTGTAGGCAAAGGTCGCTTCGTCCCCGCGATTGGCTGATTCGGAAGGCACCTTTGTCTCGGATTCATAAAGTTCGAAGCAGATCTGGGAGAGGTAGTCCAGTTCAGGGATGGTGCTCCGCTTGATCTTCGTCTCGATGCCGCCCTCGAGAATGGCGTTTAGGAGTGTGTAGATGTGAGACTCCTTGGTGAAGTAGAAGAATGACTTCGCGTCGTTGGACGCCTGCATCTCCTCCAAGTCCTGCACAATCTCCTTCAAGAGGGGTAAAGATGTCAGGAGTCCAATCTCCAGCTTCTCCGTGTCAGAGATGCCGTACTCCTGCGGGCAGATGAAGTCGAACAGCATTTTCGCCAACTGATACAACTCCCGGAGCGGCTCGAACCGGGCATCCGTCTTAGCCTTGGTCTGCGCGTTGCCTTTGTACAGGTGGAAGTACTGTTCGGGCGGAGCTCCCTCGCCGGCATGTCGCAGGCCGTTGAGGAACGATCGTCGACGGAAGAGGCGACGGACCGAGCTTGAGCTCTTGTTGCCGTCACCGTTGCGGTCAGGCTTGTCGGTGGTATCGCGTCGATCCTCTCGCGAGTCTTGGGACGACTTGCCGTCCTCGGAATCCTTGCTAGCGGATTTCGCTTCCTTGCCGTCCTTGAGACTACCTTCCCTGGCGTTGCCGTCCTTAACGCTGCTCTCCTTGACGCTGCTCTCCTTGCTGTCCTTATCCTTGATGCCGTATTCTTCCTCGAGCATTTGCTTTGGGGGGGTGAAGACCCACTCGAGGAACTGTCGGTTATGCAAGGCGTCGAACTTCATCGTGTCGTAGAGCTCGGAGATCTTGCTGGGATCCACCTTCTCCCCGTCACAGAATTCCTGGAAGAGCTTCTCCCAGCGTTCCCTGAAGAGTTCAGCATCTTCGCCACAGCACCACCGGGCTTGTATGTTGTTGACGCCGTTGGCCTGTGACAGCGCCGATGACATGGAGCTAGCCGATGCCTCGCCCGTCTGACTCTTCTCAGTGCTCGGGTTTGATATAGCATTGAGAGAGTTAACGGCTCCGCTATACAGCTTGCCAAAATTGTGCTGCATCACGCGCCGATGGAAATTCATCAACTGAACCACCCGCGTCTGAACCTCGGACGGTTCAGGCATCTTATCCGGCCAGGCAAATTGCGACGGCCGCTCGTTGCCCTTCCGCAGAAGACCCTTCAGCTTCTTCTTCACCTTGTCCATCTCATCCTTGGCCGCGTTCGAGTCATCCAGGAGATCCTTGCGAATTGTGATGAAGTCATCAGGAAGATCCTTTCGGCCAAGGAACGAAGACGTCCAGATCTGCGCACTGGTTGTCACACGTCGTTCTGAGCTGCTGTACACGTGTACCTCATCTAGAACGTCGCGGTTAAGGAGCATGAAGTCATTGCGCATGTTTTCGCCCAGTTCTTGCGCTTGGTACCGGGCAGAGTGCGTCGGTTCACCGCCCCACTTGACAATGAGCTGCAGCTTGTCCAGGACCAGACTCTCCTCTGCGGCCGTAATGCGTGACATGGTTACCCCTGAGAGCGAGTCGTGCCGCTTCGGTGGTGTCCTGGTCGTTGGCTCCGTCTGGGACGGGCTTTCCTCCCTCTTGGGAGGGAATTTTGCCTCCACCCCTTCCTTGAGAATCTGCGCAACCTCTTCGGGAGGAACGATCTCATCCGTGGCTTTCTTGCGGAACATGGGCTTGATCTGGACTTTGGTACCTGCCCAGCCGCCCTTCTTGACCAAGACGTTACGCAGAGACTTGAGCTTGTTCGGGTCCTCAATGCCCTGTGCTACAGCAACGTCCACTGCATGGATTACGCTGGCCAAAGCTGCTTCTCCTATCAGAAGGACCTCTTCTTGGTGGCCCTTGAGCAGCTCGATGAAGGGCTCCGTGTGGAACGTGAATTTGTACTTCTGTTTGGGTGTGCGATCCGCATGACGAATGACAGAGACGATACCCTTCAACTTCCAGGAATGTTTGGGCGGCGGTGGAGCCGGTGTCTCCTCTGGCTCAGGCGCGGCGTCACCAGTCAGGGACGCAGCTGCTGATGCCAGTGCCGATGGTGCAGCAGACGGAATGCTTCCCGGGCCGGTTTCCACAAGAGGGGGAGGTGGCGGCAGCGAGGATGGGCTGGAACCCAAGCTCAAAACGCCCGACGCAGCAGCACTTTCCGACTTCGCGGTGACTGTAGACGGAGGTGGGCGGAGTTCATCTGTCTTGGGCTCCTGCGTTGTCTTGTCGTTAGGCAGGCTCGTCGGGAGCTGTCCCGTCGACTTGGCGATAGGCAATGCGGGGGCTGACGCTTGTCCGTTGTCCTTTTCCTTGCCTCGCAGGGCCAGGGGGTCTATCACGTCAGATACGGCAGGCGAAGGCATAGGAGGCGTGACGCCACCTCTCCGCAGCCGCTCCTTAACGAACAAGTCCTTGAGGATCTTGGCAGATTGTTCGTAGTAGTCGTCGTTGTCCTTGACGAAACTCCAGCCGTTCACGTCGATGACATAGCTTTTGCCGTCGGCTCGAAGGAAATCGAACCCGCAAACCCGCTGTCCAAAGGAAGTGGAAATCTTGCTGGCGACTTCTCGTTCTTCCGGGTTGAGGCCCGTAACGTAGCGAACCTCCTTGCCATGCGTGTTACGCCTGACAACGCCATCAACGACAGGGGATTTCCTTGTTTCCGCATGGCAGTAGTTTGGTCCAACCGTGTAAGCCTTAACGTCTTCAGCGTTCTCGACGCGCATGAACTTTTCATAGACGTAGCTGTTCTCCGGCTCCAGAATGGCGCGCGGAACGTTCAGTTCCGGGTCGTACTCCGAACTCTTGTTGCCAATTTTGCGGAACAGCTTCCGTCCTCCGCCACCCGTAGATTTGGGGAAGTAGATGACAATGTTGTGATCCTCGCCGCTCACCGGCTTCTCGACGAAGGGTTTCTTGAGAAGGGCGCCATCAACACTCAGGATGTCGCCATCATCGAGGAGCTCAACCTTGTAGGGCGCAGTTCTCCAGCGAGGCTCCTCGGGGTCGAAAGCGACACCCGAGACGTCTTTGACGTACTTTGCAATATCGGGCGTCATCATGCTGGGGCCTCCATCCCGGTTAACCTCAAGTCGCTTGGGTGTCGGGACCCCAATGCTATCCAGCAAATGCAGGCAGAGGCGGCGGTCCCACAGAAGCTTTTGCATCGGCAAATCGTTCACACAGAAGGGTTTCCTGGCCTTGACGTAGGCAATGGCTTTGTCGAGCGGGAATCCGTCCGAATAGAAAGAGATGAGATAGTCACTACGTCAGACTCCGTTAGCACGGCTTGAACAGGCATCTGAAATAAGGCCTAGCCAGTTTCAACGGGCAGAAGTGGGAGGGGAGGGAGGGGGGATGATGTAGGAAGCTCACCACATGGGCCAGTTCTCGAAGTCTATAAAGGAGCTGGTGTCAGCCATGATGCGCACTACGATCTGTTAGGGGGATAGGTTGAGAGCCTTACCTTCATCAAGGATCACCTTGTCCCCGAAGACGACAACATCGAACTCGCGGTTGGCAATCAAGCGATTCAGAATGTTCCGGCTCGGCTTGCTTCTCGCCTTCACGTCCAGGGCACATATGCCGATGACACCCCAGGGCGCGGGCTTGGCTGTAGGGGGATTAGACGCTGCACTGACGCGTTGACGACTACTTGTGTCAGACTGACCCTCTTCTCTTTCTTTATGGTACGGGCCCCGATCACTACTTGGGCTGTGGCTGCTGGCCGCCGTGCTTCCGCTGAATCTTCTCTTGGCCCGGCTCCTAGATCTAGTAGGCTGAGACCGGATAGCCGTATCGGTCCTGACAGGGGCGGGCGCGCGCTTCATCACATCGAGAGTCTCGCGGGGGGCCAGATGATGGCCTCCTGGCGTGGCGTGGGCCGTGTGCTGGTTGGTAGATGAAGTCGTTACGGTGACATTGGACAGTTCCGGGTTCGGAGGGGTGGAACCAGCGACTGGCTTGCCGGACGACATGATGCCGGACACCGATCGGGGAGCTACACTGGTTTCGGACCCGGCAGCAGATGCGGCAGAACTGGGGACGACGCCGCGGGCGGAGGCTAGAGAATAGACTGAGGATATGGAGGCGCGCTTGATATCGGAGTCGGTGAAGGATGATCGTGTATGTAGAGGCCGGTCGGGCTGAAAGTTTGACGTCGAGCCAGTGCCGGGGATGGGTACGAAACGCGAAGTGTCGAGGTCTGGGTTGGGACTCTTCTGGGGTGTGTCCTGGGCTTGCGCGTGGGCGTCAGACTCGGCCCCGGCCTCGAGAGACTTGTTGGAGCCGCGGCGGCTGCGACAGAGTGACGATCGAGGGCTCCTCAGAGGGTTCGAGGAAGCAGCACCGGGCGCCGGTGGTGGAGGTGGCGGCGGCATAGATAGGCTGGCCGGGTCTGCGTGGGCGTCGGTGGTTCCCGGCTCGGCGTGACGGCTCTTCCTGCTGGTAGCAGTAGCGGAAGCGGAGGAGGACGAGGACAGCGTGTGGGAGAGGGAGGCGGACCGTTTGGAGCGGTCGCGAGGGCGAGGCACCGGGGTCGTCGTGGCTGCCGGTATGGGCGTGGGCGTAGGCGTGAGTATCGTCGAGGTAGAGGCCGATGTCAAGGTCGATGCTGCACTGGAGGAGGAGGCCAAGGTCGAGAAGGAGCCAGAGGTCAATACCGACGACGATGCGGTAGGAGAGTTCGACAGAGGTGGGGGTGGGGGTGCGGATGCGGACTGGCTCGAGGAACTGTCGATGGACCGCCCCGTACTAAGATTTTGCTGGTCCATTTTCTCTTGTCGCTTCAGCCTGACAGCCGGGGGCCAAGACGCAAGACGCAAAAACGTGAGTTACTTTGGCAAGGGACCGTCAAGCTTGGGGCACCGCTTTGTTCGTTGGTGTCTTTCCTGCCCCGCCCCGCTTCCAACTAGGATATCCGCGATAGGTGATAGGTGAGATGGGAATTGGTCTCCAGTGTCATGACACGCACGATCGGATTGGCAGCAAGTTGAATTGACGGGGTGATGGAGGAGGAGGACTTGTCAGATTGCCGGGTGCGGCTGTCGTGGGCGAGGTCGTTGTTTACTGCCGCAAGCCGCAAGCCGCAAGTCAAAGTCGCAGTCGATCCGAGGCAATGGGAAGAGTGGTCTGGGTCTGGAATCCAGGAACCTGAACCTGGCTGAGCAGGGATCTGCCGTGAGACCTGTGATAGGTGCGCAGGGAGCCCCTCCAAGCTTGGTCTGGGCCTGGGGGTCTGGGGTGGCAAGTCACAGGATGGAACCGAGTTTGATGACCCTTGGGGCAATGGGGACGAAGCAATTGAGTTTATCCCGAGGGAACGGGGACAGTGGTGTTCTGGCTCACTCGCTTTGCCTCGTTGGCGATACTGGTGACGCAGGGAGGAAATCGAACATTGACCTCATATGCAAGCAGCATGACGTTGACCTAATGAGCCAAGATTTCAGACCCCAATCGCTGGGTGTGAGACACCGAAAGCGGCTTGAACGTGCAGGCATGTGTTTGCGTTTAACCGGTCATCCCAGCCCGGTGTCTGGGTGGTCGCGTGCCTTTGGAAGATAGAGCCCAGTTCATCATTCCCCAGTTTAGCTCGCAGTCAAAGGTTGTTTCGATGGAAAGCACCATCTGATAATGCCGCTGAAACGTTAGCCATCCCGTCAAGTGCGGGTTTCTCGAGCATGCCTTTCGAAAATCAAATGCATGCTAAGAAGATCGGCTTATCAGTAACTATGTCTTTAAACCAGTTTATGGAATAGCCGGGTCAGCTCGGGCCAACAAACAGGTGGGGTGGGGTACATACAACAGGCACCTCCCGCACTGTGACTGTGGGTGGCCCAGCAGTACCCGTTGGCCGAGCCACATTTGGGCGCGATAAGATAAGGCATGGAAAAAAATACTGGATGAGGTCTCTCCAGTGCATCCTCGCCATCCAGAGCCTCTGTTCTTGCGATTGAGACGATCCCACCCGACAGACGGCGAAGACCCTGCAGTCCACCGCCAGTATGCCTCACTCAGATATTGACGGGCCTTTGAGCAAGCGCCAGAAGCTCAATGTCGCAGCCAAGGGTGCTGCCGTTTCCGGGCAAGCCTCTCGCATCTTTGCGCCTTTCCGAGTACGATGCCACCCACCATGATCCTCTGCTGCTGCGCGTTTCGTTTCGGCCTAACAATTCTATAGACAGTCGGCCTGGTCTCTCCGACCAACGTGCCTTTCACCGCGATACCCCTCGGCAAGACCACCTTCCAGGTCACCACCTCTGTCGGCAGAGCTCTGCAGACCTACGACCTCAAGCGGGGACTCAACCTCGTCTTCGTTACCCGCCCCCAGACCCCCGCCGACATCACCGCCACATGCAGTTGGAAGGAGAAGGTCTTCGCTGCTTGGGGTGACCCGAGCCGCGGAGAGCAGCATGGCCTGTGGGCTTTCCAGCGTGGCCGGAAAACCGACGAGCTGGAGCTACCTGCCGACCTTGACGAACCCATCAAGCAGATCCTGATTTTCGGCTCCTGGATGGTTGGGTGCGCGACAACGAGACTCGAGATTTGGAGGACCTCCACCTTCGAGCACTACACGACGCTCCACACCCTGGCCACCAAGCAGGGCGACAACGAGATTACTGGTGGCGTCACCAACATGCCGACCTATCTGAACAAGATTTTCGTCGGCCGCAAGGATGGCTGGGTGGAGATCTGGAACGTCAGCACGGGCAAGCTCATCTACACTATCCTGCCGCCATCGCCCGACTGCGGCTCCGTCACTTGCTTGCAGCCTTCCCCCGCCTTATCCCTTCTCGCCATCGCCTATTCCAAGGGTCCTCTCATCATCCACAACGTTCTCACCGATAAATCGGTCATCCAGGTCAATGCTGGAAACGAATATGAACCAGTTTGTGCCATATCCTTCCGCACCGATGGTATGGGTGCAGGCCACGACGGCAGGAAGGACGGCGTTATGGCCACCGCGACCGCCTCCACGGGAGATGTGACCTTCTGGGATCTCAACCACGGTGGCAGGGTCATGGGTGTCCTGCGTAGCGCGCACAACCCTCCGGTCGAGGAAGGGCCCAAGGTCCGTGGTGGCGTCAGCAAGGTCGAATTTCTGCCTGGACAGCCCGTGATTGTGACGAGCGGCATGGACAACTCGCTCAAGACGTGGATGTTCGACGAATCCCCCTTCTCGCCGATCCCGCGCATTCTCCACCAGCGAAGCGGACATGCTGCGCCCGTCAAGTGCCTGCAGTTCTTGCCCACCGATTTCGACGGCGCGGAAGCCGGCAACAAGTGGCTGCTCAGCGGTGGCCAGGACCGAAGCTTGTGGGGTTGGAGTCTGCGACGCGATGGCCAGAGCACCGAGCTCAGCCAAGGCAACATCCGCAAGCAAGCCAAGAAGCATGGCATTCTGTCAACGAGGGCTTTGGCTCACGGGCCTACTACGAGCCTCGAGGACTTGAAGGCCCCCGAAATCACCTGCATTGCCAGCTCACTGAACCGTGATGGCGGCATCGGGGCCATTCCCGGCAAGCAGCCTATCTGGCAGAAGCGCAGAGACAACAAGGCGCAGAGGCTAGATGCCGAGGTCAGCGGAATGACTGGTTGGGAGAGCGTCGTCACGGCTCACCGCAATGATTCGTTCGCCCGCACGTGGTTCTGGGGCAGGAAGAGAGCTGGTCGCTGGGCGTTCCCGACGGGAGATGGTGCTCACGTTTCCACGGTGGCCATCAGTCCTTGCGGCACGTTCGCACTTGTGGGCTCCGTTGAGGGTGGCATCGACATGTACAACCTCCAGTCTGGTATCCATCGCCAGCGCTTCCCTACAAAGCTCACCCCGGCCCAGGCGCGGGAGATCAGGCTGCAGCAGCTCAAGGCTGGCGACGATACGATTCAGCTGCACGCTGGCGCCAACGGTGGATTCCTGCAGGGAACGGGACGCCACACCAAGGCCGTCACCGGCATCATCGTGGATTCCATGAACAAGCACATCGTGTCGTGCTCCCTGGACGGCAAGATCAAGTTCTGGGACTTTTTGACGGGCAGGCTCCTCCAGCAAATTGACTGGGCGCCCATGGTTGGCGTTACCGGAGGCCGCTACCACGCTGGCAACGACTTGCTTGCGTTCGCTTGCGATGACTTTTCTATCCGCGTTGTCGATCTCGAGACCAAGAAGACGATTCGTGAGTTCTGGGGTTGCGAGGGCAAGATCAACGACTTCTGCTTCTCAAATGATGGCCGCTGGATCATCGCAGCATCTGAAGACTCGGTGATCCGGATTTGGGATCTCCCCACGAGCCATCTCATCGACGCCATCCGCCTAGAGAAGCCTTGCACCGCCCTGGCAATGTCCACCACTGGAGAGTTCCTGGCTGCCACTGTCGAGGGCGAGCTCGGCGTCACCCTTTGGACCAACAAGACCCTCTACAAGCATGTACCGACGAGGCAGATCTCCGAAAAGGAGGTCGCCACGACTGCCGTGCCGACCGCATCTGGCGAAGGCAGCAAGGGTCTGGTGGAGGCCGCTTTCGAGGAGGAAGCCGAGTCTGAGGAGGACGACGCCACTGTGGCCCCGGCTATCGACCAGCTCAGCTCCGACATGATGACCCTCAGTCTGGTGCCCAAGAGTCGCTGGCAGACACTGCTGCACCTCGACCTCATCAAGCAGCGCAACAAGCCGACCGAGGCACCCAAGGTGCCGGAGAAGGCACCGTTCTTCTTGCCCTCGACCAGCGGCGGCAAGCCTACGTCTGCGTCTGCGCCTGCGCTCGAGGGCGCGGAAGCCACCGCACCGGAATCCACATCCCGGATCACCAAGCACGAGCTCGGACGCCTTCAGGAAGTCTTCACCAGCAAGCTCATGGATGGCGCAACCTCTGGAGACTGTAAGTTTTGCTTTCTGCCTCAATCTTGATCTATGAACGGTCTCGCTAACCATCTTTCAGACGTCGATTTCATCGAGCACCTCAAATCCCTATCCCCGTCTACGGCAGACTTGGAGCTGCGATCCCTCTCAATAGGCGACACGAGCGGCAACGAGTCGAACGGCCTCGTGCACTTCATCAAGGCCCTGACGAGCCGCCTCAAGTCCCGCCGTGATTACGAGTTGACGCAGGCGTGGATGACCGTGTTCCTGAGGTTACACTTTGATCTGGTCATGGAGAACGAGGCGTCACTGGCGGCGCTCAAGGAGTGGAAGGCCATGCAGGAGAGCGAGTGCGTGCGCCTGGACGGGCTGGTGGGCTACTGTAGTGGCGTGGTGGGCTTCTTGAGGAGCCCGAGGACGTAGAGGGGAGTCATTGAATGCATAGCGGAATCGACAATGTACTTTCTTGGATCACATGCAGACCGCGGTGTATTGTCTCTTTTCGAGCCGGGATGCTTTGTCTGCCGTCATACCCTATGTAGGACATCGTCCGGAATAATGTTCATAAGGTTGTGTTATGAATGCCTCCCGAGAGTCGTTTCCGCGTGTCTCGAATTGTCCGTTACTCTGCCTCACCCTGTTCACGGATTTGGCAATAGTGACAAGCAAGGTTATGCCAACTATAAGGTAGTCCAAATAATGGCAGACAGTTGTCACTTGGGTTGCTGCACTTACTTACACTCACTCGCGTCTGGCCAGGGTGCTGCTAAGGTCTGCCATACTTGTGAAGGACATGAACGTTGAGACGACCCAAGAAGGAGGATACTGAAAAGTGTTACAGGCGTGATGGTGCAGATTATACGACAAAATTGGTTATCATGCAACCACTTTCAAAATAAACGTCTGTTAGTTAAAACATCACATGTTTACTCTAGCCAGACAGGCAAACTCTTGTCAAGGTAGAGAGGATTCTTGGTTAGAAACCACTCTAAACCAGTCATCACGGCGAAGTAGCATGAAGGTTGAGCCAGGATTTACGTCATCAGATACATTATTTTAGTTTTAATTACATCCGGCAATCGTTATGTTCGTGTGTCAAGTGTATACAAGGCGGTCTCTACCAAGGCAGATTACCGAATCTCCAACCTCAGCGCATCGTACTGCACGTAGATGGCCTGGGTGAGCAGAGCGGGCTCGTAGTTGGTAGCACCATAAGGCAGGCTGAGGACGATCTCGTTCTCGCCAGCCTTGAGGAGGCTAGGGTGGAAGCTGAACTTGTTGCCGATCTGGTAGCAGATGACGGCGGAGCGCACGGCGCAAGAGCTGCTGTGGTGGTAACTTGTTGATGTTAGCGCCCTGTCGATACTTCAGAATCGCGAGGATAGAACTTACGGAATGATCCAGGGCTTCAGGTCCTGGCCGTTCACGTTGACGGTGTAAGCCAGGTTCGCGTGCGGCTCGCTCGCGTTGAAGACGTCGGTGTTACCAGCGGCCGTCTTGGCACCGGCGAGCTGCACGGTGAAGGTCGCCTCCCTCTTGCGCCTGACCTGAGCCTCCTCGAGGTCGAACAGGATGGTCCAGTTGTTGACGTTTCCGTCACCAAAGTACATCTCCTTGCGGACCGAGTTGCCCCTGCCGCCGAAGGCACTCCAGTGGACGTAGTTGAGGTCGGTGGCGGGATCGCTCTCGCCAACCTTGTACCTGACACCGTCGGGGAACTCGGTGGGGAAGTCGTAGGCCGCCCAGTAGATGAGGTGCTCAGCAGGCTGCCTCGGCTTGGAGAGGTCCTTTTGGTAGCCGTGGCGGTACTCGCCAGAGCTCTTATCAGGGGTTCCGATACGGAAGATCTCCGTGCCGGCGTTCTCCTCACGCCAGCGAGCGTGCGTCGTGCGGATGCGACCACCGGCCTCAACCTTGACATCATCCTTGACGTACTGTCCGAAGATGCCCTCAGCGTAGATCGTGAGGCGGTAAGTTCCCTCCTTGACCATGGGAATGGTGGCGTAGCCCTCCTCGTCGACGTTGCCCCAGTACTGGTAGGCCTTAGTGTCGAAGACGTTGTCCTGGAAGTAGACTCCGTTCTGAGAAAGCACAGCGAGGGGGTTCTTGGCGCCCTCGGGGAGATCAACGTGCAGCTTCCAGGTGGTACGGCCCTTCTTGGTCACGTAGTTGGGCACGTGTTCCGCAATGGCGTCGTAGAAATCAGCGTTCCACTCGGGGTCGGCGTATTGGGCGGCATCGGCGTGGAGGTCAAGAATGTCGGTGCCGGCAGGGCCCTTGTTGAAGTGGTAGTAGTAGGGGCCGAAGGTGCGGTCGAAGCCGGTGGTGATGTTGGGGGTCTGGTTGCCGTGGTGGTTGGAGGCGATGTAGTTGTACACGATGCCATCAACGGTCAGATCAGAGAAGAGAGGGCCGCCGAAGTAAGTGTCCTTGGTGTTCATAACCATCCAAGCACCGTAGGTGGAACCGTCAGGCGTGTTGCTGCCGTCAGCGAACATGCCGTGGGCCCGGTGGTCGCGCCAGGTGGACTGGAAAGTGTACTTGGTGAAGTAGTCGGAGAACTCCTCAACGTAGGCGTCGTTGGGGGTCGCGCTGAGGTCCCAGGTGGCGTCCTGGACGGTGACCTGCTTGGAGGTAGCCTCCTTGCCGGGCAGGGGGCCGTATTGGTCGGGGTTCGTCAGGAGGTGCGTCCACATGTTGGTGTTGGGACGGAACAGGGTACGAAGCTCCTGAAGGTTGCGGAGGAACGGCGTGGTCTCGTTGTGGTAGGCGACGCGGCTGAACATGTGGAGGCCGGTCTCGCCCTCCCGCAGGAAGATGTACTGCTCAAGGACCTGGCCAGTGGCGGGGAAGGTGTCGGACATCTTGAAGCCGCCGTACTTGGTTCCCGTGGCATCCTCACCAGAGTAGAGGGCCAGGTTGGGACGGTCTCGGCCGGGGGTCCAGAACCCCGCGGGCGTGCAGTAGCAGTCGAGGTAGGGACCGCGACCGATGCTGCCGCTGGCGGGGCCCAGCAGGTCTTGACCGTCGAGGGTCAGGTCGACGATGATGCCGCCCGTCTTGGTGATGGTAGCATTGAGGCGCTCGTTCGCAATGATGTAGGACGTAGCGGTCTCGGTGGTCTCGAGCGTGGCGGAAACCAGCTGCGACATGCCAGCCAGAGCGGCGAGGCGGGTTGGTGACAGCTTCATGGCGGAGATTCTCTGTGGGCCGAACCGATCAAGACGAGTGAGTTGCTGGAGGAGACTGTCCCGTGCGGTTGGTGACCAAGAGGAGAGAACGAACGACGATAGCGTCGCATGCCATATTTAAGGCGAAGGGCAGAGCCAGCTTGCCAGGACACATGACCGAGGCGCAATCCCCGTGTTCCCCCACAGTCCAATTTGCGAGGATTATGGGGAACGCGGGGAAAGATCCCCTGGTGTCCCCTGGTGCCTGGGGGAATGGGGAAAAACCAAGGATGAGGTCCTCGCCACGGGGTCATGTTGACCGAGAGCCAAGCTACCCCAACGATGGAGACCATGCCTGAACGAGCTGCTGGGACATGGCTGGTGAGAGTGGTTGGCACGATGATGCACCGACGTTACTATCGATAAGATGAGCCGCGGCCACAAGTGCCGGCGGGTAAAGACAAAATCGACCCCAATGGGGCTTTGCAGGCGACGATCTGCCGGTGCTCGGCAGAGATGACACCGACATTGAGGAGCGGTCTCGACGCCATTGCGGACAATCTGCGCGATGCAGGCATCTTGGCCGATGCAGGCTCGGCCTGGACACTCTAGAGTCGGCGCAAAAGCTATCGAGCTCGGGTTTGCCAATTTCCGCGTATGGCAGGTGAATGACTCGGGGCGCGCCGTGGGGCCGTTTGTCAACGTGCAATCCACGTGTGTGTAGGGGAGGGGACGAGGCGCCTTGCATCGTGAACTCGACTGGCATGCGGAGGCGACGAACCCATGGCAGCTGAGGAGGGGAATTGTGCTGTCTCTGCGCCCTCTTCCACACTAGCGATTTGCTCGGGCGAACGATGAGGGGAAAGGCGAAGACGATGTCAATGGCGGGCGGGTTGGAGACCTGCCATGTGCAGATTCCACACGTACGGATGCTGGTGCTGGTGCTGCTGATCCTGATCCTGGAGTGAAGCGGGGAGGCTGGCTTTTCCACTATTGATTTTGAGAGTGGATATCTCTGATGTGGGTGAACTGGTAAACTCCTCGTCAAAAGTCATATCGGTGTTGAGGTCTGAGTGTAGGCCGAGACGTTGTGGCTACATCTTGCCGTCCGACTTCGCCTGGCGATTTGAGGCTCGAATGATGAGGGTGTCCGACTCTGTTCTCATGACCAGGCAGTCTGCTGTGGAAATCCCAGGCTCATCGGAAAATGACTGAATGGTTGGGAGGCTTCATGATTATGGTGAGGGGTCAGAGCATGGAGATGCATGCATGGGCCAGGTTGTTCGGGTCTATCCGATGACACCGATCGTGTTACTTCGCTCGTTGCCTGCCATGGTGTTCCCGCCGATCATCTCGGTCGATGTCCCCTTTCTTGTCGTTGTCGTGCATGTCCGTCGGGGCTGGAGGCGATCGCTGTGGAGAGATTGCTGCATGGAGTGCTGTCCATTGGCTTCTGAAGGCGTCTGTCCAGTCAGTCTTCATGGCATCCATAAAGACATTTTTAGGGCCAGATTCTCGGAAGAATAGAAAATGCAGCAAGACGAAGCAGAATCGAATGTAGCAATGGGGTCGGATGCGTGTGAATCCCGAGCACCGAGAATCATTTTGCGTTGACCAGAAGGGAAGGTACTTGATGGCCAGACTAGACTGCTATGAAGATGGAAATGCCGAAAACGGGGTATATGCACATGCATATAGAATAGATACTATACAATCCAAATCTAGGACAACGTTATCGAGATATGCATCTAGACCGAGTTTTTCCGTCCACGGGGATTTACGCGCACAGGCGGGGCGGCTTCGGGCGTCAGCGCGCGGCTCTCGTTGGTGCCAGCGCCTCGCCGCCTGGCCGCCCGGCAGATGGCCGGCCATGCCGTCACAACCCCCCGTCGTCAAGCTGCTCGGTCGTCCCGCCGTACCATTCGCGACATGCTAGAAGCAAATATAGCTCCGGTACCCGCCCTTGGCTGTCTGTATTAGGTGACGCCTTGCCCAGTCGAGCGCCCTTCGCTTGTGCACCCACGGCACTTCAGGGGCTGAGACGGCGCAAAGCATGACTCCCAATCTCGTCCTGAAACAGCTCCAGGACCAGTCAACCACTATCTTCGTTTTCTCTCCCCCAATCCGTCCAACCACCATCAACCGCGGTCGCAACCACACCCGCGCCTGGCTGCGATCAGTGATCCCCTCCCAGGATGCCAGTCACCTCATGTCACCTCAGCTGTGCGTTCTGAGCCATACGAACAGCGCCTTCACCGCCGACCGGCCCAAGCACATCCCTGCGAGCCGACGCCCGTGCCAGCGTGCCTCATGCGCTGGCTCGACCAGCTTGACTGTTGTCGTTTCCTCCGATGGGGCTCCGTCTCCTTGGCCCGACTCCTGCCCAGAAAGCTGGGACAAGCTAAGGCCCGGCCTGGAGCCCTCCCAGAATTCCCTCCTCCTACCAGTGTTGGCACCCATACCTCCGTACCCTGGACCATGACCATGGCCCTGTCCTGGAGCATGAGCATGAGTATGAGCATGATGGTGGGCGGGAAGAGTACGAGCACCGCCCGGCCCGGGGGGGTGTTCGTCTTTCCTTCGACCCCCGTCACTTCAGATCCCGCTCGAGCGCGAGCGCAAGCGCAAGCTCAAGCTTCGTCAGGAGCCAACACCAAGCTCCTCGTTGCCCCTTACCGGCCAGTGTCGACATGGTATAACTATACCCACCGCGGCCAGTGTCCTGCTCGCCAAGCTTGCTGTTTCCTAGCCCTACTGCTTCTCCTTCTTCTAGCTAATGTCTATTTGCTCTCACAACGCTCACAACGCTCTCTATTTCTTCTCTCTTATCTATCTCCTAATCAAGTCTTAACAACCACTCGAATCTACATCACCAACCTTCTGTGCGCCATGGTTGCTTGGATTGGGGGCCTTGCTGCCCGAGCCGGCGCAGTCTTTGTCGTGTCCAGCCGTCCCGAAGTCCAACGTGCAGACTTGCCAGCTTACACGGGCAACACTGTGGCCGCCATCAACACTCTCCAGGACACATGGTACAACATTCAGAGCGGTATTTGGGACAGGAAGTGGTGGAATAGCGCCAACGTTTTGACAACCCTGGCCGACTTTGCAACCCTTGACGTGGGTGCTGCCAACCAGCTCAACATAGGCGGCATCATGAGGAACACGTTCGAGCAAGCTCAGAAAGAATCCGTCACGTCCTTGAAGCTCATCGACGACACCGGCCTCGTCACATCCTCGTACACCATCTCCATGATGGGCATGGAGGACGCCTCCACAGAAGTGCCGTCCAAACTCATTTCCCGTCAGTTCCCGGGCTTCATCAACGAATTTTACGATGATGAGGGATGGTGGGCCCTTGGACTCATCCGGGCCTTCGACGTCACGCGCGACCAAGGGTATCTGAACATGGCCGCCAACATTTTCGAAGACATGAAGACGGGCGGAAACACGAACTGCAACGGCGGTATCTACTGGAACAAGGAAAGGAAATACGTCAACGCCATCTCCAACGAGCTCTATCTCAGCGTTGCTGCGTCGCTGGCCAACCGCATGCCAAATCGCCAGGTGTATCTGGACATCGCCACAACGCAGTGGGCATGGTTCAAGTCCAGCGGCATGATCAACGAGAGGGGGACCATCAACGACGGCCTGGACGGCGCATGCAAGAACAACGGTCAAAATACCTGGTCCTACAACCAAGGCGTCATCCTCGGCGGCCTCGTCGAGCTCAACAAGGCCAACGGTGATGCAACACTCCTCTCGGATGCGGCCATCATCGCCAAGGCCGCCATGAAGGAGCTCTCTGACGATCAGGGCATTCTACACGACACCTGCGAGCCCAACTGCGGCGCAGACGGCGAGCAGTTCAAGGGCATCTTCGTGCGCAACCTGCACTACCTGCAGAAGGCCGCCCCCGACGCCGCGTACCGGACGTTCATCCTGAACAACGCCGACAGCAACTGGGCGAAGAACCGGGATGAGGCCAACAAGATGGGAATCAACTGGGCCGGGCCTCCGCAACGGGTGTCCGGTGGCACGCACAGCTCGGCACTCGACACCCTTGTCGCGGCCATCGCTGTGGTATGACGAACTGGGCGGGGCATAGAGAACAGGAGGTATGGCAAGGCGTTGGGTATACATACATGGCTGGATGCCATAGGTCGAAGTACGGCGGCGCACCGGCTGGGTTCGCTGGATGGGCTCTTAATGAATAATGATACCAATTTGAATATTACATATTACCCAGACTTTGGCTCCCTATGGATGTTGTGGACTCGTGCTGTGGGCGCCATCTTCCCTCCCAGTCGTTCTCTCATGGCTTGTGGCGGCCCGATTGCCGAAGCCACGGTGACGCCAAGGTTACACGCTGTGAGAATAGTTCGGATGAAGATCCGCGACTGTCGCAGAGTCAGAAACAGGCAGGCGCGAAACATTGGCCCAGTCATCAGGCACACACCCAGTGCTGAGGGTAGTCTGACAGCTGACGGGGGATCAGACGTAGGGCGTATTGGGATAAACGCTTGGTCTTTGTTCGGGTAGTTTTGACAACGCAAATCACATTGTGGTGTTGCATCGCCGGATTGCCGTGGGGGTAACGTTAGTTTCACCATTTTGTGGTAGCCCTCCAAGTATCTGTAGAGTGGGCATCATCCCAACAAAACCAAGGTCGATATGCATTGGTACAGTGGTGCCAGGCGAAAACCCCGGTGGTTGACTGTTATATGCATGTCGGTGAAGCCAAGTCCGCCAATGGTAGAATTGCTTGCGTGTCACTCCCCTCTCCGGACATGCAGCGTCCGGCACCTCTATCACACGAGTTCTTGCAGCGAAGGAAGCTCAACACATTTTGTTCCAAGGATACTTGAGTCGGCAGCACTATGTCGATTAAGGGGTGGAAATATCAACAGGACAACTCAGGCCTCTCAACCATGATAGAACTTGGCTGTTGGTCCGCTGATCTCATGTGACAGCCTGCCTAAGCCAACAGAATCCACATCCATGTACAGTCGAGGGACGGCGCGGACGGCGCGGACGGCGCTCTGCTGAACTACCTGGCTCCAGGTATCTTAGATATCACCATCCCAGCCAATCCCCTCGACCTCAGCAGCGTCAACGCCAACCGACGCCGTACACGACTTCGGTCGCTGGCCAGCCAGCACACTGGGCAGGATCGTCACAAGTTCGAGGTCCGAGATCTGACTGCATCCGAGTTCCTCCAGGGCCCCGGAAGAGTTACTTCACTGCATCACGGGGCTGAGACCCCTTTAATGTGAAACTATCATGATCGTACCGGACCCAGGCAAGGCATCTTGGTGCCCGAAATGACGACTCTCGTCATACTCCCACGGGTCAGGGCCGCGTTCTGGATGCCCCCAACGAGCTTCTCTGTCACACGCCGCGGCAAGCTGAGAATATAGGCTTTAGCTGTCACACGCGAAATGGCAAGACCGCCACGTTTTCGGGCTGCCGTGCGATGGCGGCCCATCCCGGTCTTGGGCTCTATGCAGGACGCAGTGCACCATGATGGCCGGATGAAACCCCAAGCGGCGGGGCGGTGAGCATGATGAGAGCGAATCGAGCATGCCCATAGTGGAACGTGTCAGGAGTCTAACAATAAACACCTTTAGAGATTTGTTTATCCTTCTATTAGGTCTACACCGACACCGCGCAGGGCTCCTACGGCCCACTCGGGATACTTGGTCTTGTCGTAGCCGTACAGGTTCCCGAAGAACTGTCTAACGAATTCCGGGTATCGATCCTCGATGATAGCCTGTCTTGCGTTCCTCATGAGCTCTAGCTGGTACCACACATTGTGGATCGTCAACAAGTGGGCGGCAACCGTCTCCTTGGCCGTGTTGTGGTTGATGAACGCCCTGGTGATACCGAGGCCACCATCCCTGCAACACAGACAACCGCAGCCCTCCTCTATCGGGCCAAAGTCGGTCGCGTACTTGAGATTCCGAATGTTCAGCACACCATGCTTGGTGATGGCGTTGCCGAAACGCGCAGTGCGCGTGGGCCACACGCAGTCGAACATGTCGGCACCGAGCGCAACGCTGACGACCAGATCCTCCGGGTAACCAATTCCCATGACGTACCGGGGCTTCAGGTCGGGTAGCATCTCGGTGCACGCCTGGACGACACGGCAGTAGTCCGCCTTGGCCTCGCCGCCACTGAGTCCGCCGATGGCGATGCCAGGCGTGTCCCGCGCCAGCATCTCTCTGCAGCAGTCCCGTCTCATTTCAAGGTCGAGACCTCCCTGGATGATGCAGAAAAGGTTCTGCGTTGTCGGGTTCTTGTGGGCCGCGATGCAGCGGTCGAGCCACCGGACGCTGCGTTCCATGGCTTCGCGCATACGCGCCTTGTCCGGAGACGTGGTGACGAGGACGTCGTCAAGCTGCATGATAATGTCGCTACCGATGGTGTTCTGCAGCGATATCGAGTGCTCAGGCGTGAGCAGCATGGGTGATCCATCGTGCGGGCTGAGAAAGCGCACACCCTCCTCGGTGATGTTGGCCAGCTTCAGGAGACTGACCATCTGGAAACCACCGCTATCTGTGAGAATGTTGTGATTCCAGCCCTGCATTTTGTGCGCTCCACCAACAGCAGCGAGGACGTCCTGTCCTGGCTTGAGACCCAAGTGGTATGTGTTGTTCAGGCACAGACGACATCCAGTATCCTCGAGCTGTTCGGGGGTGAGGCCCTTCAGCGATGCCTGTGTCGCGACAGGCATGAACATGGGGAGTTGGACCGGTCCATGGGGAAGTGTCAGGTTCGATGCGCGAGCTCTTGTTGTCTGGTCTGAGCTGTTAGCACCATCTCGCGAGCCAGGTTTGTGCCGGGGGGGAGATCGTGGTATTCTGTAGAGAGAGGGGTTCTTACCGAGCAGCGCGCGATCAGCTCAAATGTGAGGGCGGCCGAAGAGGCCACATTGGTGGAAGCCATTCTTCTTGTTGCCCACATATGGTCGCAGAATCCTTGGATCTGCTGTGGCTCAAGTGTTGCTTCTACGGACGAAAGATCGTAGGCTTGCAAAGGGCCTTCGTCGTTGTTGCGCAGACTGTCAGTCGAAAGGTGGGTCCATTATCGCATTTCGCCAATCATATTACGTGAATGGCGCGACCAGCAGGTCCCGAGCGTCTCGCATCGCTCCATTGGAAATTTCCCTCCAGATCCCAACTCCAGCTCCAGCTCCAGCTTCAATTCGACTACATAGCTCCCACAACTATCACCACAGGCGCCAACAGGGACCATGTCCGCTAGACTGTCGCCCGGAGGGGCTTTGCTCCGGTCGTCACGCCTGTTCTCGATCCCGAAACCCATCCCTGGGCCAAGTGCCGCGAGTGAGGATATTACCCATGGAGTGTCTCTCCGTGCGCAAGTAGGCACGTCGCCCTTCCCGACGCATCAGTCCATCACCACGCCCGAAAGCTCCAGGAGTCAGGGTGACTGGGGCCTGAAGCGCCCTCTACCTCTGAAGATGACGACCAGATCTTCCACGCCTGCCATCCGCGTCAAGCATCTCGACTCTATTGAGAAGATCACCGACTATGCCTCCTCCTCCGAACACGCCATTACGCTGCAAAAGTTCCAGGAGCTCAACCTGCCTCTCACCGTCCCTACCTTGCCGAACCGATACCGTGCCGTGTCACTGGGCACTACCTCCGTCTTCGAGGACGAACACGATGTCACCGCCGTGGGCGGCACCGGATCCGACAAGAGGTGGAAGTTCGAGGGACCGTGGCTGGCTGGACTGACCGAGGGTCAATTCGACAAATACGTCCAGAAGTCTGTTCGCAACAGGCGTCAGGAGTTCCGCGCGTTCCTCCGAACGCGCCTCGCTTCCGACCTGACTGCTTCTCAACAGCAGGCGGCACTCGACAAGGCCACCGATGCCCCGGCCCCCGTACACGGCAAGGATATCACCGAGGACCAGCTGACCGAATACGTTCGCAAGCTGCGCTCCGATCGCGTCACTCTGTTCGCCATTATCAGCGAGTTCCTCGATCTGGCACCGCTTAACCCCCCGAGTGCTATTGCCAACATGTCTGCTGGCACCCGTATCGAGTCCAAGTCGCCCAACCCCTACGCCGAGCGTGGCCCCCCTATCACCCACCCCTCCGGCGGCCTCTCGTACATTCGAACAAACGCCCATGCGGAGAACCACCCGCTGTACGGTCCTCAGGCGAACCCTTCGCCCGTCATCTCGCGCATCATCGCCCCCAGGCAGATGTCCAACTCGGCCAAGCTTGGTGTCGCAGGTTTCATTACGGAGACCCCGCAGGGCGACTCGGCTTTCAACTACCGAAGCTACCGTGGTGGTAAGGCCCGTGTTTCTGGCATTGCCACATTCGATCCCGAGGTTGAGGGTGGCTCCAAGTGCTACGTTGAGCCCGTCTCGGCGAACATCAACGCTCTTGGCAAGCTCATCATCAAGGTCGACGAGGCGAGCGAGGAGGCGCAGATGATCAAGAAGGAGATGATCGGCAAGGCCGAGATTTACAACAACAAGAAGGCCACAATCCAGTCTTCGGAGCCTGAGCCTCGAGCCCACTCCCAGCGCCTGGGCGGCTACCGTGGTTCTCCCTTGGGGAGGCGCGACGGATCTCCCCTGATCAGGAAGCAACCCAGGCAGGGCAGGGTCGAGACCGGTAGCTCTCAAACCTACGGACTGGACAAGTGAGGAGGTGTATACTTGAGGAACTTGTGAATCTTGGGTGTGCATATTCGTCTTAAAGGTTTGCCTAGCCATTCCAGACGTGTACTATGAGATAGAACCCCTATGTATAGCAATGTAAGATGGTTAACAAGCAGCTCTCTGCGTGTTGCGATATTGATTGACTGGCAATGGAATGTTAAAACAGGAATTTTCGTCTCAAGTTGGCGAGCCTGCTGAGGAAATCATATGAACCTGATGGGATCGACTTATGCCGAGAGGATCAAGGAGTTGCGAGTACGGCAGGTCATTGACGCCAAATCTCAGATTAAGGTGGGATGTTGCATCTCACTTAGGAGTCACGTGGTCGAACCAACTCAACTCTTCCTCAACGCACCCCTGCCGGCCAGAAGAACCCTAGGCCCACTTTTCGATTTTACCACACAAGTCGTTTCTCTCTACTTTTCTGCACTTGTCTAACGAACTTCACGGCCTCATCACGACCTCACGACAATTACCGACCACCCCCCCAGTCCCTTGATCCTCAGCCGCCAAAATGGGTCGCGTTCGCACCAAGACCGTCAAGAAGTCCGCCAAGGTCATCATTGAGCGGTACTACCCCAAGCTCACCCTCGACTTCGAGACCAACAAGCGCATCTGCGATGAGATCGCCATCATCGCCTCCAAGCGCCTGCGCAACAAGGTCAGGCAGCCCGAGAAAAACCGGATGACAGCGACGACAAAAGACTGACAGTTTTTGCGCACAGATTGCTGGTTACACCACGCACTTGATGAAGCGTATTCAGCGTGGCCCCGTCCGCGGTATCTCCTTCAAGCTTCAGGAGGAGGAGCGTGAGCGCAAGGATCAATACGTCCCCGAGGTCTCTGCTCTCGACTTCACCCAGAACTCCGAGAGCGGCCAGCTCGACGTTGACGTCGAGACCAAGGACCTCCTCAAGCACCTCGGCGTAGGTTCCCGCCTCCGACCGCATCCCGTCTGCGCAGTGTGGGCTAACATGACAATAGTTCGACGCCATCCCCGTCAACGTCATCCCCGTCTCCCAGGCTCAGGCCCCCGAGCGTGGTGGCCGCCGCTTCGGCGACCGCCCCCCTCGCCGCGATTAAGCGTTGTTTGTTACGATGGATGGGAAAAACGGTGGACGATACCAACTCGGGTCAGGCATTCGGATCATTGCCAATGGCGTCTCACGGATGGTAACACGGGCATACTAGAACTCAAAGAGAAGTTCATCCCCCACCAAGGTGTCGCCGATTCTGTTGGATTCCCTCCGCAGATGACGCTTGATTGCCATTTCTCCCCACATGCAGTGATGTTGACGTCGTGTGATCCCATCACCCGACGCCGTACCTCTCACGAGGCGCCAGATTTTGGAGGACTCTTCCGAGCCCAACGAGAGATGGCTACGTCGGTCTTGTGTGTGTTCGTTGTTCCTCACCTCGTGTCTGTCTAGATCTTTTGACTCGGGGTATCATTTCGTGCTGCAAGCTGTCTTGCGACTTGTCCCGTCTTCATGGGCACTCGCGGGGTGCCTGCTATCTTGCTACCCACCCGGTGTATCCTCAATAGCCTCTTGCTGTGCCCTTGTTTTCCCTGCGCCAGGCTTGTGACCTTCTATCAATAAATGAGCATCCCGCTCCTGATCGCTGTCCTCTTCATCGGAATCGGGCTCGACCGGTGGCGCGACCTCTTTTTCTCGGATTGTAAGAGACAGCGTCCCCGGTGCTGTCTCAGTGCCAGTATCGCCACGCTCGAGAGCCAGAGCTGCAGAATCCTCGCCCGGGTTTCTGTCGTCCAGCCTCAGATTACCAACCCCTTCGGTCGTCTGTGCGACCGGGTCCTTGGCTGGCCGGTCTTCTCCCATAAGCTCGATCTCAATATCGGGGAAACCGGCTCGTTCCCAAGCCGCCGTCTCGCTCAGCTGGACCTTGACGTACATTGCCCTCCTCTTGCAGTCCTGCGAGCACCACCTCTCCATCTCTTTCCTGTCCACGATGCCAAAGTCCTTCGAGCCGACGTTCATGAGCTTCCACGGGCCACCCCTCGAAGACTGTGGCTTGGGCTTCGCGCACAGCGTATATCCGCAGAGTTTATTGGCGTTGCGCTCCTCGATGAGGTCCTCGTAGTCGCCGGGCTGGAAGAGTCGCACGTGCGTCTTGAAGCCGGCGACGTCGGACGGCGCGGGATCGGAGGCGGGGCGGCGACCTTTTGTCGCGGGGTATTCGGACAGGAGGATGAGGCTGTCGAGGATCTGGGCTTCGAGGTCTTTGCGCTGCTGCAGGATGCGCGCGTGCTGGAGGGCCAGCTCTTTCGGGTCTCTCTTGTGGAAGGTCGCGTCGGCGGGGCCGTCTGGGCCGTGGAGCGCCTGCTTGAGGATGCCTTTCAAGGGTTTGATGTCTGTGTCCATCGCGGCAAGGGATCTCTGTCCCAGATGTTGTTCCATATGGTGTTCTGCGGTCTGCGTTCGTCGCTATGGGTTTCCGGCAGAGACTCGTGGGAGAAAGACCTTGAAAGACGTTTCTGTGGACTGGCGAGTGAAATGCCCCGCCTCACAAAGATCGTCGGTCCGGTCAGTAGTGGGGAGCTTCGACGGAATATGGCCTCTTTACAAGGATATCAAGAAATCTTATAAATGCATATGTGTACATAGTACAGTCCCTTTTACCACCTCAAGACATGCCAAAGACAAGCCATGCTCCATTCCAAATACCGCCATGCATTCAGGGCTGCTGGAACCAACGTTCTCCTTCCCCTGACTACCTTCATGCGGGATAATCCTCAGCATGACGCAAGTTGCGGCGTAGATGTCAAAGGTACACAAACCTAGCTTCACAGCACGATATGTGGATAGCGAACTTTGGTACTGAATTCATTTCTCGTCTAACTTTTTGAACACCCTGACCTGGTTCGTTTCTGCCCATTCTTCGCACAAGCCCGTTTAGAGCTCAATGCCGGCCTCAGCCATCTGAAGACCGTACTGCCCAGGTGTTAGCACATCAGGTGAGCATTGAAAGGAAAGGGGCCGAGCTTACCTTCTTGAGGCGGATAGCGTTGATGGTAATGAAACCAGTCTGTTTATCTGATTAGCGGCTGCGGTTCATTGTCCCTTTCTGATCAACGTACAGTCTCGGAGGGGTCGAAGGTGTCGAGCGAGTCCATAGAGGCGTCCTCCTCGGAGTAGAGCTTCTCCTGGGAAGTGCGTCCCAGAACATAGGCGTTGCCCTTGTACAGGCGAAGGCGGACCTCGCCATTGACCTACGGGAGTCAGTAAGATTCTATCGTCGCTGTCCGGAGTCGTAACATACACGCTGCTGGGCGAAGTCAAGAGACGCTGTTTCAAGGTTAGCGATGGTAATGAATGGCAGGAGATTGACTTACGCTGCAGGAATGCCCGCTCAGGGCTGAAGTACATGCCGTTGTACAGAAGCTCTGACCACTGCTTGCTGAGGTTGTCCCGAAGGGCGCGGACACGGCCGTCAAGAACACTTTTGATGTCAGTATGGATTCAATCAACCACCACGCTCAAGGATAACATTACAGTCCCTCGATGCTTAGATGTCCGAGACGTAGTATAGTCATGGCTGGGGAGTCATAGCAACCTATATAACTGTCAGCAAGACGAAGGGATCATCAAGGTTAGGTAGGCAACGCACCTCGCGACTTGAGGCCAACGAATCTATTATAACGATATTTAGTTATGTGGAATACCGACAGGAAGGAGTATACAATTACCGGTTCTCGACGATGTCCTGTGTTACGGGTCAGTCCTTGTCACTGGCTGGTGAATGGCAGAGAACTTACAACGCGGCCGATAGCGTGCTCCTTGCCGAGGTCGTTGAGCAGCTTGAAGAGCTCAAGAGAGTCGGTCTCAGTCCGCTGAGGAGTGACAACCTTGACGGGGAGACCCTTGTCGAAGTGAACGCTGATGTCAAGGGGGGTATCAGGGGCCTTGAGAGGAGAAACGGTCCTGGTCCACATATCCTCAGGGGGGGTGACGTTGGGGTCCTCGAGCATGCCGGCCTAAGCGTGGTGAGTATGTTGCTGTTGTACTTTTAAGATCGTTCATACCTCGTAAGAGCAATGGGCTGTTCATGTTAGAGCTGGCACGTATGATGGAGATGGGTGGGTGCTTACCAAGGTTGTCGTCCATGGAGTAAGGCTTAGCCTTGGTAGAAGTCACGGGAATACCTGTAGATTATCAGCAAAGCTCATGGGGAATCCTGGAAACGGTCCTACCCTTCTCAGCAGCGTAATCCAGGAGGTCGTTGCGGCCCCGGAAGCGGTTGAAGAAGGTTGGGTCGCGCCAAGGGGCGATAACTAAGAGAAGGTCCCCGGTTAGTACAGCTGCCTTCTTAAGAGCGGCGGAATAGGGGCTTAAGAAACATACCCTTGATGGCAGGGTTGATTGTGTAGTATGCCAGCTGGAGTCGAATATCAGTGTCCGGAACGGTTCTCAGCGACCAGAAGGTCACAATTAAAAACTAAGTCATACCTCGAAGCGGACCTGGTCATTGCTTTGGAACTTGTTAGTGGAATTCACATCTCAAGGATCGACGTCGTGTCGGAAGTCAACATACCCCTTTCCAGTGCATCCGTGCGACACGAAGTCGCAGCCCTCTCGCTCAGCGCTTCAAAAATAAATCAGCAGTGACCATGTAACGTGTAATATGGATAAACCTTACACCTTCATCATGGCACGGGCGATGGCGGGCCGAGCAAGACTCGTCTGGGGCCTGTGTCAGTTCCTCTGCTAACTGAAAAGGGCTTGATTCGAACGTACTCCGAGGAGGTACTGGTCCTCGTAAATTGCGTTGCAAGCAATAGCCTTCCAGCAGAATTCACTTTGTCAATCAGTAAAAAGTCTGGTGCGTTCGTCCGGTTTGACTTACTCGACAAACAGCTTAGAGATGTCCTCGATGATCATCTGTGTCTGTTAGTCGTGGCTCCACCCGCGGCGCGCGAGGCTGCCGTGTTCGAGTCGGCCTACCTTCTCAGCTCCAATCTGGAGGGCTATCAAGGTCATTAGCTTGAGTATTTCCTTCCGGGACCAGGAGAGGAGACCAACCCTTCTTCTCCACCTCATCCCACGGCTCCTCCTGTCCGACGTTCGCAAGGAAACAGCTATTTTCAATCAGATATTGGTTCCTTATGGGGCTCCTGAAGTCCAGAAGACTGGTGGTGATAGTTTGCGTACACGACGGAGTACTAGGAGCTTTGTTAGCCGTATCCCAATGATATCCCACGAGTGTTGCTTACACCCTGCTCAATGAGCCATGCCAGGATGGTCGACGTGTCAAGCTACTGCGATTAGCAAGAAGATCCCAGTCATTACGGGTGATGTCGAATGTGGTTCGAGATCGAGGGGTTCGGAGACGTACACCGCCAGAGTAGCTATCAGGTCAGTATGATTTCTTGAATGCGGGGGCGGGGTAACTTACGCAAGGCAGACCTTTCCCTTGGAGCCAGCCATTGTGATGGTGTGTGGTGTTCGGGGTGATTGTGGATTTCTTGAAGGGAAGAAAGGCGTAAGTCGTGAGTCCAATTGAAGGTAATGGCAGGTTCAATGGGTAGAGGAGGAAGAAATGATTCAGAACCGCGATTGCTGAGGAAAAGGCAAAGGCGCGGCAGCCCGAGATCGGGTGTGGGTCTCGCAAGCCACAGAGGTCAGGTACCGAAGACCCTCGAGCATGTCCGCAGATAAGAGAGGTACCTCTCCGTCAGTGCCTTGGTGAGTCACCCACACAGTCACGCCCTAGCGATGAATACATCGGAATTCTGGCGATACCTCCTCCATTATCGGCCGGAGGACCGCAGAAGATAAGACTCACAACCAACGACGGGAAGCCATTTATTGCAAGGGAGCGCAATTGCAATTTTTATTTTGAGCACCGTGAGAACGTCGTGTGGGGTAGCGCAAGCACGGTGTGGCTGGCATGCTCCCCTCCCCTCCCCTTGCAGTCTGGGGTAGCAACAGCCTTCTGTAAGCTGAAGGGTGTGACTTGTCTGGCGTGGTGCCGATGACGAAGACGAAGACGTGCCCGATCCATTCCCTCCATTCGGGAAGTTGGGCTGCTGGGCTGCTGGGCTGCTGGGCTGCTGACAGGCTATTCTCATGCTAGCCAGGCGGTCGCATGGCCCCCAGCATGGTATTGGCCTGGACGGTCTGACAGGTAGACAATGCACTGCGGCTGTGCTTCCCATCGGCCACTGGTCATATGATGGAGGGTGAAACACGAGATGCTGCCTTATTTGCACGTGGAAACAGGCTTGGTGGCATTCTTGAACTGTGTCTCGAGTTCCAGCTCCGTGGCCAACTCGATGCACACGCAACCAACATCTTCTCAACATACCCCATGTTTTGGCACATACAATTCGATCTCTCCCACTGAAGTCCATTCATGCACGTCCTGTAAAGACGCCTCGGCCGTGGAACGCGCAAACCAAACCGCCAGCCACCCCCATATTGAGCCCCCCGTTTCATCGCTCCTCTCTCTCCGGTTGATCTCCAAAGGAAGCGACCCAGATCCGGACAACGGCAAGCTCGTTGCCAGCTTATCACCAGGCTGTGACCTCATCGGGTCGAGCTACCCTCGGGCTAAGGGGGTACCTAGAGACACCGAGAGGCAGCAATAGGTGACAATAGGTGAGCGACGGTGGGACCGGGCCAAGGCAGCCTCGTCATTGATTGGCGCCCACCCCACTGCTCACTGCTCGCTGCTCTGCCCACGGCCGTCCGGGCCCACTGAGGCGCCCACTGCTGTCGCCTCCAGCGGACGACGACTCCTCTCTGCTTGTGCTTGTGGCTATCGCCTAACAACACCAAGCTCCCACTTCACACCTCCCACCTCCCACCATCACCAAGCTGCCTGCCCACCTGCTTGCCTGCCTGCCCTGCGAAGCAACCCCCCCCAAGGCAATCATGTCGGCTGTGCCCTTCAAAGTGAAGGCTCTATACGAATACTCCTCGCCCCACGATGATGATCTCCAATTCCCTCCCGGTGTCATCATCACCGTAACCGAAGAAGAAGACGCCGATTGGTACGTCGGCGAGTATGTAGACGACGCCGGAGCCAAACACGAAGGCATCTTCCCTCGCAACTTTGTCGAAAAGTACGAACCCCAGGCACCCCCTCGGCCCACGAGAACTCGTACCAAGAGAGAGCCCGACCACGCTGCTCCCCCGTCCGAATCCGCCGCTCCCGCCTCTGCGCCTGCGCCTGCGCCCGCCCCCGCTCCCGCTCCCGTTCCCGCCCAAGAGCCTGAAGCCGAACCCGCCCACGAACAAGAAGAAGAGCCTCCTCGCGCGCTGCCTATCGCAGACAAGAAACCTGAGCAGGAATACTCCGTCCCCGAACCTGCTGCCGCCACCTCGCCCGTCTCGTCGAAGGAACCGGTAGCTCCGGTTCAGGCTACCTTCAAGCCTCCCAAGCAGGCCACCGAACCTCTACCCGAGCCTACCACCGAGCACACTCCAGCCGCCCCGGCGCCCAAGCCCGTCGAACCCGTCGCCTCTGCTCCCCCTCCTGCTGCGAAGCCCGCACCGACGCAGCCTAAGCCTGCTGGCGGCCCTCCTGTCTCCAGCAAGCCCTCAAGCAATGCATTCAAAGACCGCATTGCCGCCTTCAACAAGTCAGCGCCGCCCCCGGCGCCTTTCAAGCCGAGTGGCATTGGCGCTGGCGGCTCGGGCTTCATCAAGAAGCCCTTCGTCGCCCCGCCTCCCAGCCGCAATGCCTATATCCCGCCCCCTCAGCAGGCCCCCACCACGAAAGTGTACAGGAGGGAGGAGGACCCCGAGATCAGGGACCAGGAGGCCGAGGCAAACGAGAATGCCGAGAGGGCTGGCTTTTCTACCTCGAACGACCCCGAAGACGGCGACTCTGACCAGCCCAAGCCCACAAGCCTGAAAGAGCGCATTGCCTTGCTCCAGAAGCAGCAGCAGGAACAAGCACAGCGCCATGCTGAATCGCTTGCCAAGAAGGAAAAGCCGAAGCGGCCATCCAAGACGAGGACCGAAAGCCATGATGTCGTCGAAGGCGCTGCCGAAGCACCGGATGTGACGTCTCCTGCACCTGAAGGCCACGACACGGATGATGTCGCGACAAGGACCTCGGTCGACTCGGAGAGGCTCCCGCCGCCGCCGAGGCGCAAGTCTTCTAAGGGCCCCGTTGAGTCGTACCATGACGGCAACGAAGCCGATATGTCGGGCGCAGGAGACACAACTGAGGGACAGGAAGATCTTACCGAGCGGGAAGATAGCGACGAGAGGCCACGCCGCATCTCTCGTGTGCCTACCAACCCAGGACCCATCCTTCCGCCTCGCGCATCGATCGATAAGACTGCTGCCAAGGACGACTCGGATGTCGTAGAGGAGGAGGCCGTGGAAGAAGAGGGGGAAGAGGACGATGACCTCGATCCTGAAGCGCGAAGGAAAGAAGAGCTCCGTGCCAGAATGGCCAAGATGAGCGGTGGCATGGGCATGATGGGCATGCATTCGCTCTTTGGTGGGCCTGCTGCCGCCAGCGCGCCCCCCAAGAAGAAGAAGGCCGAAAAGCAACATGTAGAGGAGGCGGAAGAGGAGACCTCGCCGGTGAGCGCAGCGCCTCCAGTACCTGTACCAGGCATGATGGCGCTGCCTGGCATGAGCGCTCCGCAGCGCGCCCCTGAGCCCACAGATGAGGAGGAGCCTCAATCGCCAAGGTCGCCGACTTCACCTCGGGCACCGCCCCCGCCGCCGGCGCGCCCGGTTGACGATGAGGAGGAGGACGACGATGTGCCCACCCCTGCACCCGTCCCGAGTCGTACGTATCATGTAAAGTCGAACCAGAGCATTATCTAACAGGTATCTAGGTCCCTCGCAGGATTTGGCTGGCCCTCCTCCTATCCCTGGTGGAAGACCAGCACCACCTCCAGTTCCCAGCGAAGGTAAGCATACTTTGGGCCCTGCGAGATGACATTCTAGCTAACTCCGGTGACAGCCCGGCCCGTACCCCCACCTCCGCCTGCGCTGGCGTCACAGAGCGAGGGCTCTGCGTCTGATGATGAGCTGTCGGGAACGGTCAACGACAACCTTCAGTCGGATGCCTCTGTTTCTGCCGCGAGATCCCCCCCTCGCCTTCCGCCAACGTCACCGGTCTCGGCCCGCCCGCCGCCGGCCATTCCAACCTCGGGCGACGAGGTTGCCACGTCCCCGCCCATGGCTATGGCCCCCCCGGCCCCAAGCAAGCGCAACAGCCGACCGCCGCCGCCAATTCCCGGCGCGGTGCCTGCGGCCCCCTCGGCCCAGAGCAGACCTCCTCCGCCGCCGCCGCCGGGTGGTCCTCTGAGCCGCCAGTCTACTCTAGACATGTCGACCAACGTTCCAATTCCCCCGGGAAGGCACACGGAGGCCGACGATGAGGAGGTGACTGAGTACGAAGGCGACTACGACACAGACATTGCGTCTTCGGCGCCGCACAAGGATGCTCTGAAGTCCCATGCCAGGGACTCGAGCTTGGAAGACATTACTCCTGTCAGGTCCCCCGCGACAGATGCCCCTCCTCCCTCCTTCCCACCGCCCATCCCGACTGCCACAGCTCCCAGGGCAGTGCCGCCTCCTGTCCCCACGCAGGCACCACAAGCCCCTCCCTCAGACAAGCGACGGTCTGTGGACGTCCCTCGCGCGGCGCCTCCTCCGCCTCCGCCTACGAAGGAGCCGGCGGCACCAGCCCACGACGAGGAATACGACCCGTTTAACTACTCTGCGCCACCAAGGGCTGGAAGCTTCGCTCAACGTACTCCCAAGATTGAGGAGGAAGCCTACTTCCAGAGCCCCCCTCCTCTGCCCTCGCCCGGGCCCCAGACGAGAGCCCCGCCGCCAGCCCCGCCAGCTAATCGTGCCCCCGGCCGTCAATCCCTGGATGTTTCCAGGCCGTCTATGAACATCAGGAGGTCTATGGATGCACACCGCCCCTCCATGGAGTCCGGTTTCATCGCGAATGAAATCGATCTGGCTACGCAAAGCGGCTGGTGGCGTCAGGCTAAGCAGGTTCCTCCTGCGCTCCAGGGCCGACGCGATCTGTACTTCGAGTCAGAGGAGACCACGTCGAACCATCAAGGCTCGACGATTGTCACTCGCACCATCTACGTCCTCTTCCAGGATTATTCACAGACGATCATCACGGTTGCCTTTGACCCCAACGACCAGTCGGATGTCGAGGTGGATCAGCGACACGAGCCCCCTCCGCGAGCGTTGCGTCAGGACCAGCTTGAGCAGGCCTATGAGCGCTACGGCCGCGCGATCGCCACTGCCGTCACGTCCAAGAAGGACTCGGTCATCGGCGACGGGACGCCCCAGGCCCTGGTGCACGAGCTTCTGCGGCCGTTCCAGGACGTCCTGGCGCCCGTCGGCACTCGCGGATACGGCGCGCTGGTGTACTCCAACCTGGCAAACGCCTCGACGCAGCAGTACGACGAGATTAGGCCGGGCGACATTGTGTCGATTCGCAACGCCAAATTCCAGGGCAAGCACGGGCCGATGCACGCCAAGTACTCGGCCGAGGTGGGCAAGCCGGACCACGTCGGCGTCGTGGCAGAGTGGGACGGAACGAAGAAGAAGGTCCGGGCGTGGGAGCAGGGCCGGGAGAACAAGAAGGTCAAGATGGAGAGCTTCAAGCTCGACGACCTGCGCAGTGGCGAGGTCAAGGTGTGGCGCGTCATGCCGCGCAGCTGGGTCGGATGGAACACGCAGCCCTAGGTGTGCCCGCCGTACCCAATGGTTGCAAGGGGCGAAGAGGAGGAAGGAGGCTTTGTCTGGAGCGATGGCGGAGCGTTACGCTGTGTTGAGGATGGCTGTTTCTTCGTTTCATTGATATTTTTGGGCATGGCTCGCTTGCATCCCCTGACGTACGTAGTGGTTCATGAAATGTGATTACTGGCTTGCAAGCTTGTGCCCTTGATGTTCGTGTATGTGTGTGTGTGTGCCTGGCCAGGGAAACTATTGATGAACTTGGGCATCAACACCGCCTGAAACATTCATCATGACAATATTCTCCAACGAAACCACCCGCATCCTCGCCGCGAGACAGCCAAAGCCACTTGACCGCCATGCCCGATCCAAAAACCAAGCAACCGCCGCACATTCGGATCAGCATCGCAGTCTTCGCCATTCCGCACGATCACAAGACCTACACAGATCGTCCGTCACACCGATCAACCCGGCCTGGAACGGGCCGGTGGTACCCCATACGCTGCGCAGAGCAGGGAGTGGAGGGGCAAGAGTGACGATCTCTTGACCGGTATGCACGTACAATCGCGGGGCTCGTGTGCGTTTGTGCGCCCATGACGGCGAAGCTGTGTGCGTCTCTCTCTGCGCGTGTGTGTCTGGTTCTGGTTCTGGAGTTGTCGAATCACGGCGATCTGAGACCTTACACGCGGCGCCGCGGCGATGATCCACGGGACGGGGCAGGCATCTCTTGATGCTAGGGTCGTGATCGTGTGGCTTTGCTGGCAGACGATGTGGCAGAACCCCTGCTGAGCAACGCAGGACGGGAGGCCATGTCCTCCATGTCCCCCGCGAGCGACGACGACGAACTTGGTCGTTGGGAAAGAACTGGGATCTCAGGGGGCCAGGGAAAGCGGACGCAGAGGCACGATGATATCAGGGCGGGGTCTTCGCGATTGCTGTGCTGCCTACATGATGCGGGATGCCTGCCGTGCGCATATGCATGGAAGGAAGCTATCCATCCCGCTGCGGCGGTCAACGGGGGTAGGGTCGCCCTGGACCGGGTGATGGACGGCACGATGGCGATGCTATTCGGACAACACATGGAACGATTTGGGGGCTAGGATGCAGAGGAAGACAGATGGAGCAGGCATTCGGAGGTATCAAGTGCTAGAGAGCACAATGCGACCTCACAATGCTCCTTTTGTTGTCCATTAATTTACTACCTCAGACCTGCTACAACGACCTCGAATTCTTCCACTTCCCCCCCGGGCTCGAAACTCACATGAGGGACAATGACGGATGCATGCCCTTCTTCCCTTCTGCGGTATTCTCTTCGGCAGCCATCAGTCCTTCTGGGTGGCAATTGTTCACTTGTAACCTACTTCATCCTTGATGATCCAAACAAGTACGCCCCGAGCCTGGTAGAAATGCATTACCGAAAGCCATTGTCCTACCGTCCCGCCGCGGCTGGTCTCAGACAGCCGGCATCATTGTCGGCGTCTCCGGGCGGAGAGTAAGCATCGGCCGTTACACAAGCTTGCACGACGGGCAAAAGGCTGCGGTCAGCCATCGTGAGGAGCTGAACGAGAAAAAGTCAACTCTGGCACTTTTGGAAGTGCACAAACTGTCTAAACACGGCAGAGCCTTGCTGGGGGGCAAGGCAAACCCCTCATCGCGGCGGACACGAAGCCGGTCCAACCAAAGTGAATGTCGATGTAGGTATTCAGATGAGGGACTGCCACTTGTGCGACACCAAATCAACAACCAAGACCTTCAGCGGATGGCCGTCTCGACCAGTGGCTTGCTGCCGATCGCGGGGATATGCAACCGTGAGCACCAGCTAGTGCAGGATGCACACACACCATCATCCGGCAGGCGTCGATGATATCCAAAGAGAGCCACACTCGCAAAACTCTTGGTGGCTTCGAAGTGAGGGGTCAACGGTGGTCACATCACAGTACATGCATACGGGAGTGACCAGAGCGCATTTGTAGCCTCAAGGTGGGATCCCCTCGGTGCTTGTCAGTACATCGTCAAAATGGTCCTTCGAGACCTGGACGGGAGAAACAAGGTAGCGGCACTGGCCCGTCTTTCGTACTATGCGCAAGGCGAGACACGGGTAGCCGCACTGCGGAGTGCATTGATTTCGCTCGGAGTGACAGGTACGATGAAGTCATACTGGGCCGCTTCGGGCAGCCCAGAGCGCGAGAAGTACCACGAAGGGGAGGGACACCTCTTCGTCTGCCGGCCGTCGAGCTTCCTAGGACACGTGATACATGGTACACACGGCCAGACGGCACAGGTCGGACGCTGGCTGACGTGCTGGGCGTCGTAGATCCATGTGCGGGTGCGGTTTAGGCAGTGGGGACCAGATGGTCAGAGTCGAGGTCGTGGCCACATGGAAAGGGTCCTGTCCTAGTCAGCACCAATGATACAGTGGGGGGGAGGGGGGACGACGAGCGAAGACACGAAGAGGTATCGGCTCCCGCCTCGATGGGATGAATGGTCGACAGGACGATTGTTGCCTCAAACGTTTTCGAGCACATGTGGCCCCTGGCTGGCGAGCAGGGAGCTCCCTGGGGCGCAAAGCGCTCGCCCTGACAGAGGGCATCCCAAGAACCCGGCACGAGATAGGATGTCATGGCATCTGGTTGCCTTGCCGGCCAGAGATGGGAGTCACCTCACGGTTCGCCATGTTGGGCCGCCAGAGGGCCGCTGGGAGTTGATGTCCAATGACACCATGAACGGACGCTGGGAGCGCTGTGATCCAACGAAGCACGACGGCAGCCTGAGAGCCCTGCCTGGCACAGGTAACAGACGGAGCAGACGGAGCAGACGGAGGCAGAAGCCACCACGCCGACGACGACTGGCGAGGAGCACGTGGTGTGCGAGAGGGGACAGAAGCGTCGTCGTAGTTGTGGCTCGCGGGGTTGGCCAGCGACAGCAAAAAACCGTCCCAGTCCGGCGAATGAGGGGCTGACACGGCTGCAACCCAAAGCCCGATCGAGGGCAAGCTGCAGCGGGCGTGCAGGAAGGGGTGTGCAGGCGAAGTGGTGTCGTTGTCGTCGCAGTTTTCCGTCAGCAGAGCAGGTCGAGAAATAAAACACGATCGAGCCGATGGAGTGAAGGAGGATCAGGGCGCAAGCCGATCAGCCCCAGACAGACATCCCGAAATACTCCTGCCGAGGCGGAAGGGGGCCGAAAACCGCTGAAGCTGAGCAAAGCCACCCTCTTGGCTGGAGGTATTCTGGGGCTGTTGGCGTTGGGCAGCATCAGCATCAGAGGTGTGGGTATGCCAAGGGCGTAGGATGCTGCCGAAGGGGAAGGTAGGTAGGTACAAACAGCTTTCCGTCTCCTTCCTCACCCTCCTTGCCCTTCTCGTGGGACGTGGTACGGTACAAGCGGTGGTGACGCCCGAGGGAAGAGTCAGCACGCGGTCCTTTGGTGAGGGGGAAGGTATTTCGATAAAGTTTGTGCGCTTTCGTTGTCGTCATGTGGATGTCGAAGCAACGTGAGTATCGTGGGAAGCTTGAAGAAAAAGAAAAAAAAGAAAGCAGACTATCGTCATGTTGGCGGTGTGATGATGGTCGGTCTTCTTGGTGTATTGTCCTGCCGTCCCGTCCCCTCCTTTCTCTCCTTGGGGTTCCCCTTCTTAGAGACCCAACATGAGGTCATGCTGCGTCCCTGCATCGAGGGACCATGGCATCGTGTGCATGTCTCAGAACGGCGGCGGGTGCATCTGCTGGGAGGCGTCGGGCGGGGTGTGGTAGGTACAGTATGTGTTGTATGTTTCCGTTTCCGTGTTTCTGTTTAATGGATTCGACGGAGACGTCGTGACTGCGAGGCGAGGCGAGGCGAGACGTGGCTGGCTGGATGGATGGATGGATAGGTGAAGTCCCGTGAAGACAGCACGGGGGCAGGCAAGTCAGGCTTAGGCTCAGGGTCCTGGAGACGAGAATAGGCAGGTTAGGTTGGTGGTACACTTAGGAGTCAGGATCCAGGTGATGTATCGGGCGAAGTACCCCTGCGCGGGAGTCCCCCGGCGGCAGGCGACGCGCTAGGTTTCCAGTGGCCGCAGCCCTGGCTCACGCTTGTCATGTAGCACGTCCATTGGACAGCAGCCCCAAGTCATAAGGGACGGCAGGGGGTGGATGTACTCCACAAGTACCCGTTGAACATGCCACAACCACAAACGCCTGATCTTCGTCGTACCCTTCCCCCTGCCTTGTTCCCTGCCCGTCGCCTGTCGCCCGCCAGTCTCCCGCCTGTCCCCTAAGCGGCTAAGCCCAGGCGACCCCGGGCCAGGCCCAGACGTCGGAATCGAATGGTAGCCACAGTCACCACACAAGTGGTGCCATCAACCCATCGGCCATCGGTCCTCCTCATCCTCGTCACCTCCCGCCGCAGTATCCCATCCCACGTCTTCCCGTCCTGGACATGGCCCGGAACCAGGTGTGCGAATGAGCTTCGTTTCCCCCCCACGGACCACGGATGCTCACACACCCTCGGCTGATAGCTCGCAGAGCAGAACCGCTGGCGATGGATCACCCCCCGCGCTTCCGTCACAAACAGCACATGGGCTCGGGCTTGCCAGACAGATGAAGAGTCGGCGCTGCTGCGATTTGCCTTTCCTTCCCATTCCACTCCGTTCCCTTTTCTCATAATCTTCCTACTTCCTGCTCGTCAGGTGCCTCTTTCTCTTCCCGGGACTCGACAAACCCAGATCGATCCTCGCCTAACCTCCAAGCCCCCTTTGCTCTACCCCTGTCCGGTCCAACCACCATCTATCCGCCCCGGCCTGGCTTGCCCTGCCTGAACTGGATGAAGTAGGAGACATATCTCACGCCTGTCTGCCTACGTCTCTTCACTTTCCATACCCACGACTTTCATAAGACACAAAACACTCCCCATCCTTCCTCTCCTACAAGAGTCAAGCCCATCTCACCACTACTCAACACACAACTACTTCACTCCTCACCATACACACCACAACCACTACCATCATCCGCTACCACCTTACCACCGCACACCCACACACACACACATCACCATGGCTCAGTCAAGTCGAAGACCAGAGCCCAGGATCATCACGACCACCCGCCCCTCTCGCAGCTACGAGTCGTGTGACTCCTTCGAGACCTACCACTCGGAGAGCACCGCACCTACATCAACCTACGCCAGCACCCGGGCGTCCGTCAAAGAGGCCGTGGCCGTCCCCGTTGCCAAGTTCCGGCCGGTCTACCAAGAGGACCTCTCGCCTGCCACCAAGTGCTGCCCCAGGTCATCTGTCGACACCTTCGACTCAAGCCTCGCCTCCGACGACGACCTCTGCCGAGAGATCGACCTCGACAGCTACGATGATCATGAGATTCCTCCTCTTCCCACGTACTACCGCGATCAGATCGTCGATCCCAATGTGCAGCCCTCCAACCCCCAGGACTTCGCCAAGCTATTCCCATCCCTGAATCGTCTCTCCATACGACACGACGACTTCACCCCTGATGGCAACCTCAACCTTCGGGTTGACACGGTCGTCCCCGGCCGTCGCCGCCTCACCATGCAGCTCTTCCACCTGCGCATGCACGATCTGGCCCGGCGAGACTTCTCCCTGCGCAGGTACTGCCGTGACTCGGGCCGCGAGGTCTGCAGTTCGAAGCGACAGTACCACGAACCCTCCATCGGTGACGGCCCCGCCTTGCAGCGATCCATGACCAACGCGCTCAAGTCCCTCGGCGGCCGCAAGACGCTCTCTCGGACCAACACGGGCACTGCTCCCACGGCCAACACCAACCCCAGGCCACAGTCCAGCGTCTCTCATGACGGCAGTCCCATGCTTCACTCCTTCAACCGCTCCCTGTCCTTCCAGACAAAGCAGAAGCTCGGCCCCGTGGCCACCAACACCATGAAGCTTGAATTTTCCAACTACGCCCGCGTCGACATTGTCCGCCGAGGCAACAGCAACTCCAAGCGTTACGAGTTCGAGTGGTGGGGTCACAAGTACCAGTGGCGCCGCGTCCTTGACAAGAACCTCAGCGTCGTCTCCTTCCACCTCATCCAGGACGGCGCCTCGAACCGGCCCGTCGCCCACATCGTCCCCGAGACGCGGGCCCCCAACCAGGTCGAAAGCGACGAGAGCGCCGGCTGCTGGATCCCTCCCTGCCACATGTGGATCAGCGACCAGAGCATCGTCGACGCCGCGACCGACGTCGCCGACGTCATCGTCGCCACGGGTCTCATGGCCCTCGTCGACGACTGCATCAAGGAGCGCTGGCAGATCAAGAAACACCACCACCTCTTCCACCTCCCCTCGGCCTCCAAGACCCTCGGCACCGAACATGGCCCGCGGGCCTTTGTACACAACCTCTTCCAGCGTCGCTCGTCCGAGCCGCACGCCCCATCAGCGCGCCATCGCAGGACGATATCCATCTACTGAGCGGCATCATTCGACAGGACCTTCAACAGAAGGACAAAAATCATCTCGCAGTGACAGACCCACTGCCTTTCATTTGGGCTTTTCATCTTTTGCGTCTTCTTTTTATTTTATTTTCGTTCTGTCATGTTGTGTTATTAATCAATGAGGCATGCAAGGCGCAAATGGAGGGGGGAATATCTGGCAGCCAGGGCCAGCGGCGAGGAAAACAACGCCCAAGGGAAGGACAGCGGAACGGCGTTTGGATAGGGGGCACGCATCAGGGAGAGCCGGCCCCTACGCCTGTACAGACTGGAATCAGATTAGTCCGTGATTCCGGAAAGGACTGTACCATCAATGAATGAATGGGATGATATGATATTGTGGTGCCACAAAAATGAGCTATCATCACACTACTTCTTCTACTACCACCGATTCATCCTTCCAATGATCTATGAAATGTGTCCGGGGCAGAAAAGACCCCGCGATCGCCATGCCATGTCGGACCCCTGTCCAGCATCGAACCACTCCCAACGCCTCATCATGAGATTTTTCACGGCCAAGTCACCAACCCCCCCAAAACGCCAAGGCGCGCACGCCGACCGGGGAAAAGTAAAAGCCCGCCAGCGGTTTACGGACCGGTCTCGCCAAACAATAATGAATCAGGCACGCCAACAGACGACAACAACCAAGACCGCTAGAAGCCGTCCCCGAAGCCCCCCTTGCGACCCCCAAACCAACCCCCAAAGTCCAGCTTCATCAGCAGTCGCTCCACGCCGCCGACGCGGCGCGGGGTGTACTCGCCCTCCTCGGCGCTCCACGCCCCGCCGTCCAGGTCATCCGCTCCCGCCGAGCCGCCGCCGCCGCCGCTGCCGTTGCCGTCCACCCCCTCCGCGAACCCCGAGTCGGCCTCGAGCGTGCGCAGCGCGGCAATGACGTCCTCGACGCCGGCTTTGACGCGGCCTTCCACGTCGCGCAGCGCGGCGGCGATGCTGGCTTCCTCCGTCTCGAGGTCGACGAACGCGTCGACGACGCCGGCGTCGGCTTCGAGGTCCATAGACGTCCAGATGCCGTGCAGGCGGTGGACGAGGGCGACGAGGTGGTCGGTGCTCACGAGGAGGGTGAGCAGGGCGTCGGTGTAGGGGGGCGACGTGAGGAGGAGGCGGTGCGAGAGGGCGAGGAGGTAGCGGGCGTGGGCCGTCGCGAGGGACTGCGGGTCGTGCTGCTGGTGGGCGGGCTTGGGCTGCTGATCGCTGGGCCGCGCGGATGCGGTGGAGGGCGCGAGCCAGATGTCTTCGTCTTCTTCGTCGTCGCTGTTGTCCTGAGCCTCGTGTGCTACATTGGTCGATGAAGCATGACCTGGCTTGGTGTCACCGGCCTTGTCCTCGCTCGACGTGAGCCACTGATGGAACCCGTCCCAGAGGCCGGCGACGACCTCGGTCTGGAGATAGGCCTCCGTCTCCGCGAGGAAGAAGATGGCCGCGCTCGCCGTGACCCATGTGCTGCGCATCGCGTTGGATCGAGCCGTGTAACGTCCGCGCAGCAGTGTCACCTTGGAACGTCCTCCGCGCGTGCTGCCGCCTGGAGGTCCGGGTGGCGCGGGGTGATGCCGTCGGAGGTTCGTGACCTTCCACAAGTCTGTGAGACGGATGTGCGCCCGGCGGATGGAGAGCAGATATGAGTTGATGGTCGAGTAGACCTGCAAGTCGGATGGGGCCAGGAACATGTCCAGGGGTGACGGTATTTGCATCGTCAGCACAACGGGGACCGAGAAGAGTAAGTTCCGAAACGGGGTCGTAGCCAGTGACCTTGACCTCAGTTGTGATGAGCCTGATCCGACTTTCACGGGGCTGGCAGGCTTGGACTTGGTGAGTTGTAAGCGCAACAGGTCTCGGCCAAGCTCGAGACCCTCGTCCTCATCCGCGTGCTGCCCTTGCATCAAGCCCATCGCAGCCCATGTCTTTGCCAGCACGGCCGTGACCTCCCCCTCTTTCAAAGCGAGAGTGCCGAACCCATCACGTTTCTCATACGCAAGGTTGTCGGCTCGTTTCCACCGGCTCTTGAGCTTCTCATCTGCTTGTTGTGTGAGCGCCATGGCGAACTCACCTCGGCCGAGGAGGAAGAACTCGCGAAGCAGTTGAAGAATCTCGACCACCCTGCTCAGCGGCAGTAGTTTCTGAAGTGTGGTTCTGGAGAGGCTGACACGAATGGCAGTAATGGCTCTTGCGAAACTTGCCGTGTTGAGCGGATAGGTCAGGGCGGAGAGCTCCCTGAGTTGTGATGACAAGTGATCCAGGCCCATGAGCCCAGAGTCCACGCTGCTCTTCACCCGGACGTGGTTGAGTGATTTGCCAATGAACAACATGGACGATGCCGTCGCCGCAGAGACAAACTTGGGAAGCAGCGCCGGCGTGATGACGAAGTCCTGGTCGCCATCCTCTGCCAGGCGCACGAAGAAGTCGCCTTCGCCGTAGCTCGGGAGTCGCCCGTACAGGATCCAAGCCGACACCTGCTTCAGCCATGCCGTCTCGGCAACCTTGACTAAGGTCAGCGCCGTCTGCTCGATGTCCATGTAGCCGCTCTGCAGCTCTGTGCGCAGACGATCGATGAGCTGGGCGCCGCAGCACTTCCCACCCTTGTGCTTGCCCAGAATGAACTGCACGATCTCTCTGAGCCATTCCAGCCGCCTCGTCCAGCCCGAAAACTCCCCAATGACCGCAGTCAGAGGGACGATGTTGTAGGCGCCGACGAGGCTCGGATCGTTCCGCAAGACGGTCTCTTCCACCTCCAAGACCTTGCGCTGGAACGCAGCCAGGTGGACCGACTCAATGGCCGTGGCGACGGCGCGACATATCGTGGAAGGGTGGTCGGCGGAGATTTGGGCGGAGTGGCTCAGGAGCTTGATGTTCAGATCGCTGAGGTGGGCGGCGGTGGCGAGGAGCTCGCGCTCGGGAGGGGAGATGGCAGCGAGAGCATTGGACTGTGCATTGTCGGTGCGTAGGAGCGGAGAGGGGTGTCCGGACAGGGACAGGAGGATCTCGTGGAGCATAACTGATCGGGAGGGCTATGATCGCGGTTAGGACAGTCTGTGAGAGGAGGAGATTGGGCGCTGAGACGTACGGTTCGCGTGGAAGGATCGTCTCGTCCGGCTTCTTCGATTTGATAGAAGCTATCAGGTCATGTACGAGAAGAATAATGCTGCCAAAGATCTCGAAGCGGCACATCGAGCCACTTCGGGTTATCGAGTGGTGTTTCTCGAGAGGACGCCCCGATCACGTAGCACTGATGAAGGCGGTGGGTGTCGTGATGGAGCTGGCCGGAGCTGTTTTTCGGGGTTGAGGAAGGGAAAGGCGCGTGGACTCGAGCTCCAGCAGTAGTCTCCGAACTACGTACGCTGCCCGTCGCATGGACTTGTCTGGCGTGTTGATGCAGTTGGGAGCCGACGACCGAATCGCGACGGACGCGACCCCAGATGCCCACTGCGGCCCGATAAGCGGGATGGTGGAGGGGTCCAGCGCTTATCGCCTTGTCAACCCCACTACCTACCTCTAGCTACAATACATGGAGCAGTATTCTATACAGCCCAGATGCACCTTGCACAGTTGTTTAGCAGAGATGGAAACAAGGTTGGAATGACATGTTATGTTTTCTGTTAATTCCTATTCGTCATCATTGAGAAGCCTGGGCAGTCTAGCGATGCAGGCAAAGATATCAAGGTGCTACTAAAACCACGTCCGTCCCTTGCTCTGAGCTTCAGATGGGCTTCTTGCCCTTGGTGCTGCCATTGCCGCCATCGTAGGCCGTGTACAAACTCGCAGTATCGCTCATGTTCGTTTTGCTGTTGGTCCTCTCCAGCATGCTCGGGGAGACAGTGCCGCCATCGCCACCTCCGACAATGATCTGGCCGCCCCCGTTGCCCACCTTGCCAACAACCATGCCCTTGGCCACGCTCTTCAGGATGGCTCGCCTGGAAACACCAGTCACATCGATGTACACCAACCCAACGTTTTTGAAGCCACCACCGATGTGCCTGGAGGCTTGACCAGCTTCTGAACCCCATCGGTGCTCCACCACCTGGGAGACACTCGAGGCGGTGCCGCCGAGCAGGTTCTTGCCGGCCTGCTCGACGCCGTCGGCCACAGTGTTGAAGGCCATCAAGCTCTTGTTCAATAGACCGGGCTTGTACGAATCGATAGGGTTGCCATCCTTGTCGTAGCCCCTGCCTGAGCCGTCCTTCTTCCTACTCAGGGAGGCACCGAAGTTCTGGGCAACCTTGCCAATGTGACTGACTGTCGTGGCCGACAGACCGGCAGCCTTGGAAGAGAACGTGTTGATCCGGCGAATACGATCGTGCGCTGCAGGCGTGAACGTGACCGGCTTGGCCACTGGCTTCGTCTTCTGCGAAAACGTTTCGGCACCGCTCTGCAGACCCCTGGCGATCAGGTCGGACGACGTGACAATCAGCCTCGAAGCCTTGGACGCGTTGCCCACGAGGAACGACTTCTTGTACGATGGGTGCATGACCATCTCCACGTACTCCTGGGACGCCGGCTGGACCGTGACGGCCTGGGAATTGTCGGAGGGTAGTGTGATTTCAACGGGATCTGCAAAAGTTCACACGGTTAGCATGCGTTCTCGGGCTGGGCGGGCAGAGATAGACTATCCACCTTTGGATCCATGCTTGATGAGACTGTCGTCCACCTGGTATCCCTCGGTCAGCTCGCCAATAACGCTGCCGTCCTCCTCGTCGACCAAGACGATCTTGCCGCCCGGGTGCAGGCTGTGGCTCCCCTGCGCATAGCCTTGGCCTGGTTCGAAGTTCGCGGGGTTGTATGCGGGAAGAGGCTCGGCGGCGGCGGCAGCCGACAGATCCCTCTCCTTCGTCTTGCCAGACGAGGCGACGGCGATTCCAGCCTTCTCAGCCTTGGCCGAGGCCCTCTTCGGGGGAGGGGAGCGCTCGAGGAAGGCGGTACACTGCGCTAGGATGGTCTCAAAGGTGTCGACGTCCTCCTGGAGGCCCTTGCGGCTGCCTGTGTCGGGAAACTCAAGGCGGGTGAAGGCACCGCTGTCGGGGCCCAAGTCCCATCGGGGGATCAGGTAGCTTGTGGGAGGCTGATGATAGATCTGGGTGGTGGCTGGCAAAGGGAGATCGAGCTCGGGTGGCAGGTGAAGGTGCAGGTAGAAGTCCTCTGGTGGGGTGTTCGTGCCAGAAGTGCCAGTGGCGTCTGCAAAGGGTGATGAAGTCGGGACCATGAGGAGGGAGAGAGTCTGAGGGCCGGCGGGCGTCAGGGACTCCTCGACGCCATTGGCGATGTGGTATGCCTGGACGCCATTGATGGCGTAGAGCAGCTTGGGGTCCTGCAGGCAGATTAGTGAGCGGCCTACATCGATATCGGCCATGTCGGCCGAGGACCATCCATGGGATTGGGGAGGGGGAGGCATACGTTATGTCCGGACGACATGATGAAGTTTGCGTGCAAAGGATGCGCCAACCCAACAGAGGAAGTAAGCACTTGGTTGTTTCCCTGCGTCGGTGAGAGAGGATCGAGTGGCGGGGTATTCGTCTGGAGTAGTGCCGTGCAGCGCAGCGCAGTGCAGTGCAATGCAATGCGGTCAAAGACGATCACGTTTGGCGACGGCAGTGACAGAGTAGGAAGTTCGGAGTCTGGTCTCGTCGAAATGTTTGCATTAAAACTTGGCTTTCCTGGCTTGCGAACCTGCAGCAGCTGCGAGATGAAATATCAGAACACCCCCCTTCTGCCCCCTCTGCCCCTCCCTCGTCAGGAGTGGGAGCCGGGCACTGCGACGGGGTTGGTCGTTGAAACGGCAGCCATGTCGGAGGCGCTTAAGCATGGGCGCGAGAGGCCTCTCTGCATCGATGGATGCGACGTCATTGGTGCCATCATTCGTTGATCCATGTTGCGGGTAGCACAGCCACCGCCCCAGTCAAGCTCGGAGCTTGTTTGCCCCTCGCCCACTCACCAAGAACACTGAGTGGTCACGGTCTAGCGGTCCATCGGTCCAGCTGTCCAGCGCCCAGTGGCCCAACTGCCCTGGAACCTCCACTGCGATTCGGCATTGATAGAGGCAACGTCTCATCGCCACCGGGACCAGGAATCAGGGACCTCGCGACCGCAGATCATCCGGCAATCTCATCTGCAGTCATCACTTTGTAAGGCGGCGTCTCAATGTGTATCCTGTCCAGCCGAAAACGAGGGCATGCAGGTTTTGTGTCTATGTAGCTGTGCATGGCCGCAACGCGTGCCCAATATCTCCATCCACTGAAAGTACAACGCTCGCTGCCCTGTACAGTTCGATGCCATCCTCAAACCCCACCACGCAGAACAATGTCCTACCCATAATAGCTTCAACCCGCAACACCTCATCCTGGAAATGGCACCATGACCCGAGCAAGGGCCGTAAATATAATCTGGCTGACTGGTATTGGGGTGGGTGAGCAGCGCTTACGACCGCTTGAGAGAAACAATCCCCCAATCAGACTGACTCGCCCATGTGATTATTGCTTTCAAGTGCATGGTCAATAGAACCAAAAAAAGAATATGAAATGTGATACCCCAGAGCCTATTTGGATGACTCCAAACAGCAAAGCTCCAACTTGAGGGTGGCCTCCTACTTGGCTATCTAGAACTCCGCAATCTGACACTAGAAGCCTTCGATGTCCTTGTGAGGACTCATATGTAATCGAAAGTGTCTGTTTCACCCCTGAAAATGCATTACTCGATCAGGAGCATACATGCAATATGCCATAATATATTAAAGAACATCCTTCACCCGGTACATGCATTCCGCCTCTTACCATCCTCTCGGTGTCCCCCACGACACTTGCCGACGAACCCACGCTCATCTGCCAACGCAGACTGTGATATATCGGAACAGCAATTCTCGACGATGCACAGGCCGTTCACTCCGACCACCTCTCCATGCACCCTGTGATCTGGACCCGGAGCGCCGCTAGCTCCAGAGACACAAGAATGACTCGGGCCGACGCAGATGTGCCCTCGCGAGTGCGGTCTAGCATTGCATGCCTAAGATGCAGGAGGTCCAAAATCAAGTGTGATAACACTGGACAGCTTGATGCTGCCTGCGAGAACTGCATCAAATCAGGCCATCGCTGCGAGTGGCCAGATCCAACAGTTTTGCCACCTAAGAGGACAGAACCGCCATCGGGCACACGGCAAGACAAGGAGCCAGGCCACGAGAGAAAGCGCCCCAAGAGAGTTACAGATGTCTCGCTGCAGGATGGCCAACGGTATGCCGAAGACATCCTCTCATCACGATTTCTGGACAGGGATACATGGGACCAGATCTTCGTCACCTACAAGCTCCATTTCGCAACCGAGCTTCCCTTCCTCCACATACCAACCTTGAAGGACAAGATCTATCGATCTCGTAAAGACCCAACAACCGTCTCCTCAGAGTTCAATCTGGTCCTTCTGGGGCTTTTGGCATTGACTGCGAGATACCATAATGACCTCGTCAAATATGTCGACCATCTTTCGCAGGACAAGTCCACCACCGCCGCCGCCACCCACGTATCTAACCAAGATCCCGCTCTTTCCAGCTTGCAATCTCGAGACAATCAACACGAGGTCAGGACTCGCGGGGGGCGAGTCAGGCCAGAAGCCGCTGCTGCCTCGGATTTCTTTGCGGATGCTCTCGACAAAGCCTTGGGTTCCTGCAGGATGGCAATGACCAAGGCGACGGTGGAGCGTGTTCAAGCTCTCTTGATGCTGGGGCTGTACCAATGGATCTCGCGGGATCACCAGGGACTAGGCTCCTGGATGTACGTTGGCATGGCTATCCGGATGGCCCAGGCTCTCAAACTTGGGTTCGGAGACGGACGCACGAACAGGGCCTCTCCACCCTTGACAGAGAAGATTCTTATTGACCGGGAAGTCAGACGGCGTACAATGTTCAGTTGCTTCATACTGGATCGCATATTGTCGTGCGGCAAAGACAGAGTCTCGTGCATACGCTCGGAAGACTTGCACGTCCAGTTGCCCTGTTCAGAAGAAGACTTTGATCTGACCCGCCAAGTGCACACTGGCTTCCTCAGGGGTTCAAAGCTGGTCGCTGACGCGGGACCTGTGGACAATCCCAACGTGCTCGGCAGCTTTGTACAGCTCATCGACATATGGGGCGAGATATCGCACTACAGCAACGCTGGTGGCCGCTTCTTCGAGGAAGAGAATGTTGCCCCTTGGGACGGACGGGCCAGGTTTTCATGCTTGCTCCAAAAGCTGGGCGACTTCAACAACAAGTTACAGAGACCGGGGAGCTTCCTCGGCTTCACACTTTCCCGGACCAACTACTTCAAACACGACAGTCGGCAAGGGTCAAGCGCTTATGTTTCTCTGCACATGCTCATGTCTCTCTCGAAGATCATGCTTCATCGCGAGTATATCCCCTTCATCCCCATCAAGTGTACCAGACCGAGCGGGCCGCTGGACGAGCCAACATTCGCACCCAGCATCACGCCACCAGGATTCTGGGAAGCTAGCGCAAAGGAGCTCTTTCAAGCGGCAGCGGATATCGCCGACCTCATTGAGATATGCGGCGACAAGCTACCGCACTCATCATTGGTGGTGTTCGCGATATGGCACGCAGCCTACGTTGGAGTCTATGCCCGCCACTTCCCCCAGATGGACGTGGGTCGCTCCATGGCCGGCATCGACGACGGGCACGTGAACACCACGCCTGATACAGCGGAAGCATGGACTGGAGGAACTAAGATAACGTTGGACGCCCTTCATCGGCTTGCTCGACACTCCAACCTGGCAGCGGAGTATGCCATGAGGTTCAGAGAAGCCGATGAGTTCTACACCAAAATCATCGCAGATCACCATCAAAACAACAGCACGGATCGGCTCACCGGGAGTCATCACATTGGTCCCAGGAGTCGCAGCATCCGGATGGGGGGCAGTGGCGGCGGCGTGGAGGAATGGCACAACAGGAAAGACTACCTCACCAACAATGGTTCCATCATTGGCGACGACCGCCGCCAGAACCAAGACGACTCAGATCAGACCCAGGCACGATCTTTGGATAACACGCGCACGATCTTGGGTGATCCACAAGCCCCAGGCGCGAATACGGCAAGTAACACGTCGACTCGGACGCAGCATTCATTCCAAACCATACACTCAGTGCTAAACGGGCGACCGAATCATGATCCCGCACAACCTCTCGTCGACGAGACGAGAGGAGATATCGCCGACGGAGGCAACCAACAGGCATCAGCGCATGAACAGGACTTCTCGCATCTGGCCAGTCCAACATATGGGGGCATGCCCAGCGAACACCACACAGCACTCGACGCCGAGCTGTTAGCAGACATGGAGGGAAAGCCTTTTGGATTCGGGTACCTGGACCACGGAGAGTTTATTGGGGAGTTTGACGATTTCTCGCCTAGTGGATGGGAGGTCCAATCAGACGAGGTGACCAGGCTCATTTTCCCTCTACCATCTGACGACACGGCACCATCATGAGATTTATATGAATAGAAGCACCCAACGGTACTTAGCCCCAACAAGGCGGCAATCCAGGTGTTCCTAGCTTCAAACAAGAAAGCGGGTTACAAGCCGTTGGTCAGGAGCAAATCTCCGACATGTTGTGCTTGTTGTGAGGAGCCAACAGTAAGAGCAGTCGCGCATGCTTACGAATAGGCTCATGGTCATGGTCATGCTCAAGCTATGCTGGTGAGAAGGCAACCCGGAGCTTGGAGCGTCGGTGGGGCAAGTCAGGGCATCATGGGGAAAGCTGGTGGTGTGGTGGTCGACCAGTGGTGGAGGGGCAGGGGCAAGGGGGAAGAGTACCCCGCAGTTTACGGGTATCGGGAGGGGCCAGGCAGTGGAGGCGTGACGTTGCCGGTGCCTCATGTGGTGCATCATGACCACTACAATCAGGGACAGATTGGTCATGGTTTTGCGGGAGCGTAAGCGGGCTGACTTGGGGGGAACCGCACGATCGTGAGGGCCACATCGTGACGGTTGTGGGTGGCCTCAAGACCGCGCCAGGCCTGGCTTTGATTCTACAGGGACTAGTTCCATCGCACAACACAGGCCTCTCGGATGGCAAGCTGCCCTCGGACTGTCTGGCTACGGGCCGTTCGCAAATCACCATTCAATACACGTCTTTGACGACTGACGGTCAGAAATGGGCACAACGGTTCAGTCACGACAACTCAACCTTCGCAGCTCGTGGGCAGCACTGCTCTGCTCCACGGACTTCCCCGATTGCCATGCGGAAGGGGGGTTTTGTCGGACATGCCAAGTGTCTGGTACCTACGAATGCTTCGTCGACAGGGATGCATACCACCTGTGCCCCCATCCAGCCAACGCCATGACACGTTTGGTCCCAGGACCTCCACGCCCTTGTGTCGAAATGGCGAGGTGCATCGTTCCGCCTGCGAGATCCAATATGGAGATTGACCAACAACACCCATCACCACCCATTACCACCCATTACCACCCACGCCCGCCCACGCCCGTCACGTCCTGGCCTTACGAGACGGCCAATGCCCCCTCTGCATTCGGAGCTCACCAGCATGCATCCCGTCGTAGCTTCCACACTGCAGGCGGGGCGCGGGGGGACAAGGAGCAGGAGGAGGGCCATCTGATCTGATGCTCCAGCATAGTCCTGATTAGTTCTCACGCCTAGCCTCCCACCACGATGTACCGGTGCGGATCCAGATTCATCGGAACGTGAATGGAAGCGCGACTTGTGCGCTTTGCAGAGCCACTACCACGGCCACGCCCTGCACGTACTGACACCGACATGCCATTCGGGTAACATGGCGAAACTGGCAACGAAGCAAAGGCCGAGGGGTCCGATCTTTTCACGCCGCCCATGACCTCGTACCTACGTAACTGGGTCATTCGCCGCCCACACTGTGAGTCCCGCGAGCCTTTGCCCATGGTCAGCCCAGTTCCAGCTTCGGCATAGGCTCCAGTCCGTCTCGGCCTAAGTGGAACACTGGTACCTTCCTTCCTGGCAACAACGCGCATGTACCTGTACTTGGTCGAGTTGATTGTCGCCGCTTTTCTCCTGTCGGGATTGAAGTTTCGCTCTGGTATCCAAAGCCGACGCTGGTGGAGGTACGTACATGCCGGCGGAAGGGGGGGCTTCACAACACTGACAACCAGCCAGGAACACAGGCTCAACGAGTCTTGGATATAAGATGTTGCCGCCCCCCCCCTCGCGCCCCCGTTTCGTTTCCAGATCGTCAAGTCGTTTAGTCGTCAAATCCATTTCTGCCATCTTCATCTACTTTGCTCGTTATCACGTCCCGTATTCGTTCTCGAACCACTTTTCTTGCCACAATGCCTGCCACAACGTCACTTCATCACGACCAGCCTCCGGGTTGCAAGGCAACCCAACAGCCGCAAAGTCACCTCGACATCGTCGATGTGCGGCGGGCTGCGGTCGAGATCAACTTGAAGGATGACATTCTCTCCATGTGGAATCCTGAAGAAGGCCCCAGGAAGCTGCCAACACTGCTTCTCTACAATGAACAGGGCCTGCAATTGTTTGAGGATGTAGGCTGTCATTCCGCGGAGTAACTGTGGAGGCACCGGCACTAACTCTGCAGAGATCACGTATTTGGAGGAGTACTATCTGACCAACAATGAGATTGAGGCTCTCACACAGTCGTCCAGAGAGATTGCCGAGATGATCCCCTCTGATTCCATGGTCATCGAGTTGGGCAGTGGGTCCGTTCCCCCTCCCCCACTCCTTGCTGCCGCCGTGATAGTTCCTGACAGCGGGTTGAAGCAATCTGCGCAAGGTCTGCCTTCTTTTGCAGGCATTTGAGGACGCGGGCAAAGACATTGACTATTATGCCCTCGATCTGTCGCGGGAGGAGCTGGAGCGCACACTGGCTCAGGTGCCTACGTTCAGGCATGTTAGCTGCCACGGACTCTGGGGAACGTACGACGATGGCCGCGAGTGGTTGAAGTCGCCATCGATTGCCTCGAGGTCCAAGTGCATCCTCAGCTTGGGCTCAAGCATCGGTTTGTCTATTTGTGCCATTTGCTCGTACGAAGCATTGACCCGAATCACCAGGAAACTTTGACCAGGCCGACGCGGCGAGTTTCTTGAGGAGCTTTGGCGATGTCCTACAGCCCTCGGACACAATGCTTATCGGTCTGGATGGATGTGAGGACGCGGCCAAGGTCTAGTGAGTTTCGTCTGTCTTAGCATTGATTCGATGGCTAACAATCTTTAGCCATGGCTATAACGGTGAGAGGCTCTGACACGGAGGTGGCTCTTCAGCTTGTGCAACGATTACTGACAACCTTAATTACAGATAAGGAGGGTGTCACTCATCAGTCAGTCAATGCGTTCATCCTGGCCGGCTGGAGTGGTGTTTTAACAATGCAAATAGATTCCTCATGAACGGGCTCACTAATGCGAATGAAATCCTGGGCGAAGAGGCTTTCAAGCCGAACGACTGGCGCGCCGATGGAGAGTACATCTTTGACGACCAGGGCCGGCGACACCAGGCTTTCTACTACCCTATTCGGGAAACAGTCGCCATGGGTTCGGTCGTCAAACCCCATGAGCGTGTGCAAATCGAGCAGAGCCTCAAGTATTCGCCACACGAGGCGAAGAAGTTGTGGCATGCCGCCGGTATGGCAGAGATCGCTCGTTGGCAAGGCAAAGAACACGGTATGTTGGCCTTGTGTTTCGTTTGTATAACCTCATGCGTCTGAGTGGGTGGTCAGATGAGCCAGACGTGTCATTTTCGGCGTCGCTACGGCATCTGCCCCCACGTCCTATTTTCAGGGCGACGGGAAATCAGCCACTCAAACACTATGAGGTCAGAGGCCAGAGATCAGTCCATATCGGCCTGCCTTGTCTAGTGAGGGGCAGGCTGGGCCACGGGATCACATACAGAGGCGGATGTGATTGCGGGGAAGTCCAAGTGGCCCAGTCGCCATCCTTATCCTGGACAACATACGTCCGACTTTGTGCTACTCCTAACGTATTTCACACCACTGACACTGCTTCTCACTCTAGGCCTGCACATGCTCATCAAGCCCAGAATGCCCTTCAGCCTTACCCCCTCGACGTACGCTGCCACCCCGCTACCTACCTTGGAGCAATGGAGCACCCTCTGGAGCGCCTGGGATATTGTCACAAGGGGCATGCTTCCCAACGAGGGACTTCACGACAAACCTATCAAGCTTCGAAACGCCTGCATCTTCTACCTTGGCCATATCCCCACATTCCTGGACATCCAGTTGAACAAGACGACCAAGCAGCCGCCTACGGAGCCTGCTCATTACAGCTCCATCTTCGAGCGGGGTATCGATCCCGACGTTGACAACCCGGAGCACTGCCACGCCCACTCCGAAGTTCCCGACGAGTGGCCTTCTATTTCAGAGATTGCCGATTACCAGCAGCGCGTCCGCTCACGGCTGCGAGGGCTCTACCAGGATGGCGAGGCACAAATTCCCCGGGATGTTGCCCGGGCCATCTGGGTGGGCTTCGAGCACGAAGTTATGCACATGGAGACGCTTCTCTACATGATGCTGCAGAGCGACAAGACGCAGGCACCTCCCCACACTGAGATGCCCGATTTTAAGAAGCTGGCTGAAGAGGCTCGCCAGGCCCGAGTGGCAAACGACTGGCATTGCGTCCCTGCACAGTCTATTGTAGTAGGCATGGAGGATCCCGAGAAAGACCTTGACAACAAGGGACATTTCGGATGGTATGTGTTTTGAAGAGACGAGATATGGGCGCCAATTTTAACCGACAGTAGGGACAATGAGAAGCCATCGCGCCAGGTCGATGTTCATGCCTTTGAAGCCAAGGGCCGTCCCATCACGAACGAGGAGGTATGTTGTTTGCCTCCTTTTCGGTGCGTTTGACTGACATGAGATAGTACGCCAAATACCTCTACGACAAGCACATTGAGAAGCTGCCAGCTTCGTGGATGCTGAGCCAGCCTGCCGACACCAACGGCACTACCAACGGATACATCAAGGGTATTACGAACGGTTATTCTAACGGCCACACCAACGGCAACACCAACGGCAACACCGACGGCCACACCAACGGCCACACCAACGGAAACACCAACGGAAACACCAACGGCAACAACTCTCTACCGAGCACGTTCGTTGATGGCATCGCTGTCCGCACAGTCTATGGCCCTGTGCCTCTGAAGTACGCACTCGACTGGCCAGTTTCTGCATCTTACGACGAGATCGCCGGATGCGCTGTATACATGGGTGGTCGAATTCCCACCTTCGAAGAAACCAAGAGCATCTACGCCTACGTCAGCCGCCTCAAGCGAAGGGAGGCCGAGCACAAACTCGGAAAGACGGTGCCCGCCGTCAACGGGTATGCCCGGAACATGCTCACGAGCCTTGATAAGACGTGACTAACTCGGTATTTAGACACCTGTCCAACAACGGCGTCGAGGAAACACCCCCATCCGCGACTTCCTCAACCCCCGTCGGCGAAGAGTCCACTTCGGAACTCTTCGTCGACCTTGCGGGTGCCAACGTGGGCTTCCAGCACTGGCACCCGATGCCCGTGACGGCCGACGGCGGTCGCCTCGCGGGACAGGCCGAGTTTGGCGGCCTGTGGGAGTGGACGAGTTCGGCGCTGACGAAGCACGAGGGTTTCGAGCCTATGGAGCTGTACCCTGCCTACACGTGTGAGTTCTGGTGATGTTTGGAGGTGACTCAGAGCTGACATGGACACAGCCGACTTCTTCGATGACAAGCACAACATCATTCTTGGTGGATCTTGGGCTACGCACCCTCGCATCGCAGGACGGACGTCCTTGTGAGTTGCCCGATCTGAGTGATTATTGCAGGACTGACTGACCCCTTTAGTGTCAACTGGTACCAGAGGAACTACCTCTACGCCTGGGCTGGCGCTCGCCTCGTCCGAGACGTTCAGACGAACGGCACAGTTGCTTAGCGGGTTGACGTGTTTCCTTGCTTCACAAATTGTACACGACTTGGTATGAAACCGGGGATATTTGGGACCAAAGGGTACTTCAGATTGAATGATCGACATGATGATTTGGGGCTCTCAACCAAAGGTATACGGGTAACTTGGTTTAATCAGTGTGTTATTTCTGAGCACTTTGCTCAACCAAATTGACTTTGCTTCCACGTTGTTTATCATCAACCCCTTTTTATGATACCTGACCACTCGAAATAATTGTCAATACTTGCTCCGAGATGAGTGCCCTTCTCTATGAAGCCCGCCCAGCCTCTTAGCAAACTACTGTTTGTTGCCGTTTGTCGGTCAATTTTCACCCTGGCCTGATATATCGCCAATGCTCGGCCAACCCTCCAAATGAAGCCCACGACTGCATCTTCACCACGACAGATCAGGAACGATACCCACCCGGTCTTCGTGTAGAGATACATCATCCCCGGAAAACATGCCGAGCTCAGCTCACGACCCAATCAGAGGCCCCTCGTGCCTCACTGACACCACGGGATGCGAGCACGTCATACAGTAGCACCTTCTCGGCCACATGGTCACGTTCGATATTCTCGTCTCTACCATCCTGGGTACGGAACGGGAACCGGGGATCATGCACAGCAAAGCTAGAAGTGGGAAGAGTGAGAGAAAAAATAAATGTAAAGACGGCTGGCTACATGTGCCTCCCTCCCTCCCATTCTGTGTGCCGGCGGTAGGCGCTGCAACGTGCCCCTTTCGTGTCCGTTCCGGGTATCGTGTCTACGTCATGCGAATCTGCATTTTCCACACCCCTCCTTTCTGCAAGTGTGCCCCGTATGTCCCTGGTGTCCGTGAACTCCGTTGTCCCTTCCCCCCCACGCGTCCGTTTTGTGATATCTGATTCTTTTTTTCTTCTTTCGTTCTGCCGTTCCGTTCGCCTGTGCCGTTGCTGGCCGTTGGTCTGGGCCGCGGCTGGCTAGGCGGTGGTTCACACGAGGGATGATGATGCTGCTGCACAGCCACATTTGTCGTGGGTCGTCTTCGCAAGCCTGTTGTCGCCATGCCATGCATACCGTTCCCTGCCAGCGCGAGCGTATCCAAGGTCGTCAGACGGCCGGCCAACCGGGTCAAAAAGAGGTTCCGAACTGCCTGAAGGCCACGCCGTCGTCGTTGTCTTTGCGGACCGCAGCGGCGGGGATCATCCGTTCAGCGCGCCGTAGATCTCGAGCAGCTGCTCCAACACGTAGCCGGGCAGCTTGGGCCCGTTCTCGGTGATGAGGTTCGTGATGTACTCGGGCGGGGTGTAGTCGACGGCGTCGACGGGGACGGCGCTCTTGCGGTCGGTCTGGAAGTCGAGGAGGGTCTGGTCGTAGCCGAGGTCCTTCTGGCCGAGGGGGAAGTTGCGGACGAACTTGTGCGTCTCGGCCGTGACGTAGAAGGGGATCTGGGGCTTGTTCTCCTTGGCGAGCTTGGCGATCTGGTAGGTGCCGAGGCGGGAGATGATGCCGCCGCTCTGGGTGACGGCCTCGGCGCCGACAAAGACCATGTGGATGGAGTTGCGCAGGCCCATGATGTGGGCGATGGCCATCTCGGAGATCTCGGCGACGGGGATGCCCTTGGCGCGCAGCGACGCCACGAACCGGTCGCTCTCCTCGGGCCGCCGGTCCTCGCGCACGTAGATGACCTTGAAGTTGACGGCGCCGGCCGGGTACTTGGCCGCCGCGCGGAACAGCAGCTTCTCGACGGCGCGCGACTCGCCCATGGTCAGCACCGTCTTGCCCTCGCGCACGAAGCGCCAGCCGGCGTCGGCGATGCCGTCGCGGGCGGCGATGGCGCGGTCGGCGAAGAGGCGGCCGTTGAGCACGAGGTGGCGGAGCACGTCCTCGAAGCTCTGGTGGTGCGTGGTGCCGCCTCCGGGCGCAGCCGTCTGGCCCTCCTGCTGCTTAAGCGAGGAGACGAGGTACTGCAGGAAGAGGTCGGTGCCGGCCTGGAGCGGCACGGGGTTCTTGACGGAGGCGCGGAGGGTCTCGGAGTGGCGCTTGACCGTCTCGAGCGTCTCGAAGACGGTGGTGTAGCTGCTGGCGGCGAGGAGGGCGACGAGGGCTTCGATGGCGGCGACGGGCTTGGTGAACTCGTGGTCGCGGAGGTGGGAGTGGTACTCGGCGACAATATCGAATTCCTTGTTGTTCTTATCTTGGGTTCGGATCGGCAAGCTCTGCGCCTCTCCAGTCGGCTGTGTGGATGCAGGCTCCTGGCTCACGCCAGTGCTGGCGGCTGTACGGGATGTCAGTGCCATGGTTCTGAGGGGAACAAGCAGCATGGGAATGGGGACGACGTACGTGCTGAGTCGTCAGTCGCCATTGGGCTGGATATCCGTCTGGAGGTGTTCGCTATAGACTATAGTTTCGTGTTCGAGGCGTTGATAGGAATTGGCGGATGGGATAGGGGGCGCGCGGCGCTGCGTGTTCGCGATGTTTCTAACAGATCTTGGATGTCGAGTTGGTGATCGGTGACTCAAAATCACGAAGGTTGAAATGTCGAAGCCCACGAGGATTGGCACAGGCGGCCCTTAGGCTCTCCTCTGCAGAATTGACCTTTTGACAGGGTGAGAAGACCCCAATTGAAACATGCTAAGCTACTGCTTCCAGAATATTCAATGCCCCGCACTAGCCCGATCCAGCCGATTAGCGGGGGAGGCTTCACCCTTCACCCCCAGCGATTGCATAAGCCAAGTCCCCACTGACTCTGAACACGCTCCGACACACATTACCCCCCCCTCCTTCGTATAGCTCCTCCAGCTAGGACCGTTGCCCACGATGAAGCTCTCCTTCTTACCATTGGAATCCCTTAACTCGATATCCTCCACACCATGGAACCCGCCATTGACATAGCTACCGGCCAGCCTCTGCCGGCCGACGCCATCCAGCGCATCCTCTTCCTCGCCCCCGCCGTCCACGTCTACAACATCCCCCCTCTCACCAGTAACAAGGGCCACACAGCCGCCCACTGGACTGCCGACGACAACAAGCGCCTGATCTTCACCGCCCGCCTTCGCGTCCTCGAGACCGCCTGGGAAGACGAGACTTCCGCTGGCCGCGAGAAGATCAAGGTCGACCTCGTCCTCGAGGACCCCTCCACTGGCCAGCTCTTCGCCGCCGCCCCCTACACCGCCCCCGCCATTGTCGAGCCCGTTATCGACAGCTCGCGCTTCTTCGCCCTCCAGGTCCGCGACCCGTCCGGCCGCAAGGCTCTCCTCGGCATCGGATTCGAGGAGCGCAGCGACGCCTTCGACTTTGGCGTTGCCACCCAGGAGGCCCAGAAGAGCCTCGGGCTCGATGGCGGCGCTGGCGCCGGCCAAAAGGCCCAGGCCGCCCCCGTCAAAGAGGAACAGAAGAGGGACCTCAGCCTGAAGGAGGGCGAGACCATCACCGTCAACCTCGGTGGCAAGTTCGGGCGCAAGCGGCCCCAGGCCCAGCAGCAGCAGCAGCAGCAGGACCAGTCAGCGCCCTCTGGTGGCCTCTCGTCCTTCTCCCTGCCTCCGCCGCCGTCAGCTGCGAGCGCCGGCTCGAGGGCCGGTGGCTTGCTCCCCCCACCGCCACCGAGCGCCTCGCAACAAAGAGAGGAGAGAGAGAAGAAGCGACGGTCTGCGCAGGACCTGGGCTTCGACGATGGCCAGTTTGGAGAGTTTGCGTAGTGCTTTTCTCTGTATGACAACATCTCAAGACGATATGGCGTGCGTGATACCAGGTCCTTGAATCGTTCATGTCGAGAGCAAGCTATACCATGAGGCGTGCGCGCGAACGACTTTTAATTATGATCATGTTATTATATCTGCGCACTAGAAACCCAACCCTGTCCCATACGAGATCTCGAATGCTTCAACACTGTTCCGCCCACCCGACGCTATGCCACTGAAGCCGGGCTGCCGTGCAAGAGGACGAACCCGACCTCCTCCCCTTCTTCGTCTTTGTCGCCATCTGCCCAGTCATTGCCGTTCATTTTGTGTGGTGCCCTTTCCCCAGCATCTTCTTTGAACGCCTCAACTCGTTCAGAAACAGGCCACATGCACCGCAAACAAGGCAGACTTGGCCTTCTCTTATGCTGGGTTCTCTCCGCCCCCGCTTTCCGAAATACGAGGACGTCCTCCTTCGGGGTCTCCTTGATCTCGTATTCGAATGCTAAATTGTGGTTTCTCAAATCGTCTTTAGAATCCGGGCGAGAGGCAACTCTGAGGCCTGGAATCTCGTTAGTCCGTTTGGAAAGAGGCGAGATAGGGTCTTCGCTGTCCAAGGGGGTCGGGTAGGGCTGTGGCTGGAGGTCGTGCGGTGGGAACTGGAAGTGGCCCATGGGGATGAATTCCGGCGATTTCGCATCGAGCTGAGTCTCCATGGTGGGTATCCAAACGGAAGGAGGCGAAGCCACGGGTGTCGAGACCATCGGCGTCATCATATCGCTCGACGGCGAGGCCACGGCCTCCCAGATGATGCACGGTGATTGCATCGCGAAGCTGGCCACGCGCGTCTCCGTCTGGACCTGCATCCATCGTTCTCGGTTCTGCAGCTCGACAAACACCTCGCCCAGTCTACCCAGTATGGCTTTCTCTTGCTCGGCGGCCCCTGCAATCTTGCTTTTGAGCAGAGATGCCTGCTTCTTCGACTTGCGGCCTTGGTCTTCGGGGCATTGCCCGTTTAGGAGGTCCTCGAGAATCGCCAGCCGTCTCATCAACTCTCGAGATCGCTGTTCCTGGGCGGTCCGGGAAGCCACGAGATAGGCTTGTTCGTCGTAAAGCTGCTGGAATGATCGCGGGGTGTCGAGGGCTGGCCTGCTAAGAGAACCTCTTGTGTCGACATGATTCTTGCTGGATACGGGTCGTGCTTGGCTTGTACTTGTAACACTCCTCTTCAGAGAGGGTCTTGCAGGCTTCGTTGGGCTGAGGGGCGGCCTCGGGATGATCAAGTCGTTTGTGTGCAACGGGGCAAGAGAGTGGGACATCGGCGTCTTCGCAAGTGGTGAAACAGGGGCATCTGCGGCATCGCCAACGAGGGTAGCCTCGGTGCTCGGAGTGGCAGACATCCGGGGTGAATCCATGTGATCGGCTCACGTACTGATGGGTCAGCAAAGATGAACACCAAGTATGGTGTGATCCAGCATAGAGCATATATGAACCCAGCCATTTCGATTCGTCCGATGTAACTTGATCGGGTGACAAAGGTCAGGACCGCCATGTGGCCAGACGACTCAGCCTCGGGCAACTGTGTGCCAGCTTTGGGTTGTTTCTGAATAGACAAAGGGTGGAGGGATTGAGTGGAAGTCCAACTCAGAGCTAGAGCCAGCGAACCTATCGTGGTGGCGCTCCATCATGAAAGCAAAGCCGCAAGGTGCACACAGGCTGTCAAAAGTATGAGTGCCTCAGAGTATTGTGCAAGATAAAACAAGGGCTTCTAATAGTTCGTAGTGGTGAATAGACGAAGGGGAGGGGGAGGGGAGGTTACTCCAATCGGGCAGAGTTCGTCGGGGCCCCGTGTGGCATCAACCGGCGCGCTCCTTTGTTTCGAGCTCAAGGTCCTTGGTGGGCCTTGAAGCCAGACGGCACAATCCGTAGCCAGTCAGGACCATGGCGGGGAAGAGTCCGGGGATGGTGACCCCTCGATATTGTGGAAGAGGTCAATCAAATGTTGAACCCATCATGCTTTGGAGGGTCGCAGAAGCGCCACAGCCCGAAAGCTTCGGCCGCTTGGCGAACAGACGAGACCTCTAGGTCGGACACAGATCGATTTATATCGCTGTAGCGGAGTGCGTCCGTCGAGTCCCCGGCCTCAGCTTTGCCTCCCTGCCGTCGCCTCGGCTTGCCAACGTGGGCGTCTGGGTGATACTGCTCCATGATGTTCACGAAACAGTCTTTCGAAACCTCCTCGGCAAGGAACTGCATTATGCGCTCGCCCTCTGCTTCCTTGCCTGGCATGACCAGGTGGCGCACCAATACACCCTTCTTGGCGATTCCATCAGGTGAGAAGCACAGGTCGCCGACCTGAGCCTGCATGGCCTTGATGCTCTCCCTTGCGGTTGAGGCGTAGTCGTCCGCTTTGAGCAACCGCCTGGATGTTGCTGGTTCCCAAACCTTGAAATCGGGCAGGTACATGTCCACCAGTCCGTCCATGAGTTGCAGCGACTCCTGGGAGTCGAAGCTGGACGTGTTGTAGATGATGGGCAAGCGCAGGCCCAGATCGCGAGCGTGAAGAATACTCAGTGCTACCTGAGGAGCCACATGCTCGGGCGTGATAAGGTTGATGTTATGGGCGCCCCCGACATCTTGCAGCTTCAGGTACCACTCGCCCAAGTCCTCGGGAGTTAGGTCCTGGCCGTTCCGTTGGTGGGCAATGTCGTGGTTCTGGCAGAAGACGCATCGTAAGTTGCAGCCGGAAAAGAAGACGGCGCCACTCCCATTATGTCCCTGAATGCATGGTTCTAGAACATGGGTCAGTGTCTGTCAGCCAGCCCTCCTCGTCCTACCAACGACAGCGATGACGACGGCGGCGACACCCACCTTCGCCAAAGTGCGGCGCAATGACATTGACCTTAACCTTGTCGCCGATCAGGCAGTGCCCGGTTGTCTCGTAGCGATTGACGCCACAGAGCCTAGGGCAAAGGTTGCAGTTCCGAAGGTGGGCGTAAGCCTTGGAGCGCTTCATGGCAGCATCAACGGACGACAATGTCAGGTATCGGGGCACATAGTCATCGAGAAGAAAGGGCGGCGCGAGATGGAGGGATCGGAGGGCCCGAGGGCTTCTTCGTTGCCATGAGGACCACCTTGTTACGGGTAGCCCTTTGAGAATGTTCATGGTGTGTGGCTCACGACATCTTTCGTTCTGAGGAACGAGGTGGGTGGAAGAGGGGGACGGGTCGGGAGCTTATTGCCCATGGGAACGGTGACATTGGGTACGTCATCGTAGTAAAGGAGCTCCAGCCCGTTTTGGCGAAATTCCGCTTGATGCATGGAGGTGGCTAGCCGCATGCACACCTTCGAAGGCACAAAGATGTTGGACTACTCATCCAAACGATGATGTTTGGCCTCCTTAATTCGCACCTGTGGCTCTTGTAAAAGTCAACAGCCGGGCTGTTGATGGGCAGCCCATCTTTCCTCAGCATGACGGTAGAAAGGTGGTTTTGATGATGAAGACCGGATCTGCGCACTACATGCGTCTACAGATGATTACCCCGGGCTTGAAAAGCGCGTCTGCCTGGAAACGCGATGCTTTATCTCGACATCATAAACAAGTTTCATCTATTTGATAGCTAGTCAACCACATCTTGGCCCTGCCTTGCCCGGGAGCCTACTTGGCTCCGGTACTCAGGCGTTGCCAGGCAGAGAGTTAGGTGACTACTAGTCGACAGTTCCTAGGGGAACGGCTGTCCAAGCAACTATGATACCACCTCTCAATGAATTCTTGTCACTCTTTGCTTTTGTTTGATCCAAGTTCTTCGCTTAAAATTCTCCCAACGCCATCCTCAACTACTTCTTTCCCCAATCCGCCTGTCAACCATGCGCCCTCCGCTTCTCTCTTGCCTATGTCTTTTGGGAACATTCTTCTCGGTTGTTTCTGGCATAATAATCAGTAACAGCACCATTGAGAAGTTTTTGGCTAATCATTACGATTACATCGTTGTAGGAGGCGGTGTGTCTGGACTTGTTGTTGCTCGTCGTTTGTCTGAGGATCGAAATGGTACGAATGCCCCCTTCACCTTGACCCACATGCCCAGCTAATCATAGACTATAGCAACTGTCCTAGTTGTTGAAGCCGGCGGGCTGTAAGTGGCACTTCATTCTCGAATTGTTGATCTTGCTAACATACCTATCCCAGACACTCTTGGGCAAGCAATGTCAGCATTCCCGGCTACATCGGACGCCACCGTTGGGAAACATACGACTGGAACTACCGCACCATACCCCAAACCTCACTCGACGGAAAATCGCGACACTTTGACCAAGGACGCGTCCTCGGCGGAGGTTCCATTCTTAATGGCCTCTGCTGGACGCGAGGTTCTGCAGCTGACTTTGATGGATGGGAGCAGCTTGGGAACCCCGGTTGGGGATGGGGGAGCATGTTACCGTACTTCAGAAAGGTACACACGCACCTTCAATATTCAAAAGTCACCATTGACAATTTTTACAGTCTGAAACTTACGAAGTCAATCTGAGCCCTATCGACCGCAACCGGTTCAACATCCGGCCCAACGTCACGACTCACGGCACTCACGGCGCCATACATGTTTCCTATCCGAGATACCTTTACTCACAATCGGCCAACTTTCTCCGGGGTATCCAGGAGCTTGGGATGCCTCTGGTGACAGACCCGAACGGTGGTAACACAGCTGGAGCCATGATACTTCCTTCCAGCTTGCACCCCGATAATCAGACCAGGGCAGATGCGCGGTCGGGCTACCTGGACCCCATCATCTCTCGGTCGAATCTTCATGTTCTGATTGGACATACTGTAACGAGACTGGTCCTTGGGCTTCCAGATCTAGCTGGCTTGCAAGGGGCAAAACGTCGAATTCAAGGGATCGAGGTGAGTTTTACCCCTATTTCCGTACCATGGTCCGTCAAAGTTCATGCAGAAAAGCTTTCCTCTGGCCCTGACGCCCGAAACATTACCATTTCGTGCAATCGAGAGGTCATTCTGGCTGCCGGGGCAGTTCATTCGCCTGTGTTGATGCAACTTTCGGGTATTGGGCCCCGTAACGTCTTGGATACGTTGGATATCCCAGTAGGAGACTCTCATGAACCACAGCTCAGGGCCAGACCAACTGACAGTAGTCAGGTTCAAATCGAGCTGGAAGGCGTTAGAAACAACTTTCAGGATCATGCGATGATGAGGATGAGGAGCCGATGTGAGATTGCTTCCCCGTATTCATGTTCTAATCTAATCTCATCATGATAGATACCAATCCATCTCTTTTCACGGCTTTGGATCTCGAGGGAGATGTTCTCAAAAAGGCTACCGAGGTATACCTCACGAATAAGACCGGTCAGCATTCATCACCTTTCTTGCGATTGACATGCTGATCACACGAAAGGTCCCCTCACGGCACCCATGATCAATACCGTCGCTTTTCCTAGCCTTCGTTGGTTGACGCCAAACTGGCGCAACATGACGACCAATTCCTCCACCTGCGAGTTTCTTCCACTCGACACTCCGCCAACCGTTCGTGCAGGCTATGCTCGACAGAGGCCTTTGCTTCTGTCCCAGCTCGCCCTCTCCAGTGTAGGAGCCTACGAGCTCATGGCGACCTCGCATGGCTCTTTCTCCTTGGCTGCCCAGAAGCCTCTGTCCCGTGGTACCGTTCGGCCAGTCTCCAAGTCGGCCTTCGATCAACCCGCCATTGACCCCCGCTACTGCGCGGATCCACTCGACTGCGAGATTCTCGCCCTGGGTGTGAGGATGAGCAACAAGCTTCTCGCAACAGACGCAATGAAGGAGCTGATGCCCGTCCCTGATCCGCGATTCGTCGATACGAATGACACGGAGGCACTGATCAAGACCTTGAAACCGCTTGTGGGCACTGAGTTCCACCCTAGCGGCAGCACGAGCATGATGCCGTTGAAACTGGGCGGAGTGGTCGACCCGAGCCTTATGGTGTACGGGACTTGCAACCTGCGAGTCGTGGATGCGGGTATAATGCCTACGGTACCAGGGGCTCACATCCAGGCGGCTGTGTATGCCATTGCTGAAAAGGTATGTCATCTTTGATCATTTGGCTGAATAAAAAAACCCTACTAACAGGTAGAAACAGGCAGCAGACATCATTCGGACCGCGAATGTTGACCCCTCCAGCTGTCTGCCTGGACCTCCTCCGTGGCCTATGGCGGGGCCACCCATGAGGTAGTGGTTTTGAGCAAAAGACTTCAGGCAACAAGATAGTAGTTACTTGAGGTCCGAAAGCAAAGCCTGGCAGATTCATAACGTAATGCTCTTGTTGCTCGATACATGCACTGGCCGAGCCGCGCATCAGCAATAACATCAATCCTAACTCCTTTGCCCGTTGAGATGATCGTACAACGCATCGTAATAACACACTTCCTGCCCTAGGAAGTCTCCTCAGCCCATTGCTCCAGCCTCTCAACCAAGTCGGCCTTCCTGCCCGCAGTGCTTAATCCCTTCGCTGCGAGCAAGTCCTTCAGATCAACAACGACCATCTTGCTGAGCGCTCCCGAGTCCGCCGCTGCCCTGACCTGTGCATCTGTCATCCCTGAGCCCGAAGGCTTCGGCACAGAAGCCTTCGCCTTCTTCGCCGGCTTTGCGTCATCTGCATCGTCATCTGCCTCGCGCTTGAACTTGTTCGTCTTCATCGTGGTCTGCGTTTCCTCCTTGAGCGTCTCAGCCCAGTCCTGAAGGTACCCGCCCGATCGCTTGTTGATAGCCTTGTGCTTGGGTTGTGTGAGGTCCTCAGGCGCATCTGGGACCTCCTCTTCAAGCGCGAGCGCCTGCAAGATCTTGTAGTGCCATTGCAAGCCCGGGTTCGGGTAGCGCATCGGGTTGTACATCGCTTTGGGCAGTTGCAATTGCTGGACGATGATTCGCATCTGATCAACGAGATCATTCGAGGCGCGAGGGGGTTCAGTGCCGTCCGTGGCAGGACCGCCACGAAGGTCGTCGGCGAAAGGGAGGGGGTAAAGCCAGAGACCTGCGGGTAGGAATGGCGTGGCGTTGCCCTCCTCTGTACTTTCCTGTGATGGAATGATGGCGCTCAGAACGGGTGTCGCATTGGCGCGAATGATGCACCAGGCAATGGCAACCTTGTTGGACTTGAGCAGCTTCTGCCACAAAGCCGAGAAGACTCTGGTGGAGCCGATAAAGTCCTCTTCGCTGGGGAAGATGAAGGTTGACTTCTTCACGCTGGCCCAGAACGGGATTTGAGCCCGGGATTTGAAGCCGATGATGCGGATGATGGGCGAGCCAAAGTCTTTGGCCCGTTTTTGATCCTCTGGCGAGAAGTAGATGTACTCGCCGCCGTACTTGTAGGCCTTCTTCGTCTCGGACTTCTCTACTGTTCGGGCAGTCTCTTCGGAGATGCGCGTGGTCTCGCCGGCAACGATCTGGGGCTTCTCGCCATCGAGCCAGACATAGCAGCTGCGTGCTGGTTCTTGGCGGTGCAGTATGTTGTATCCCTTGATAGAGATCCTGAGACCGGGAGCAATCTCTAAAGGAACACTCGAGAATAAGGCCCGTTTCGCAACCTGTTTGGAGTTGATATTGGAGATGAGAGAGTTCAGAAGAGTCAGGCCGTCTGCTGTTTTTGAGTATCGAACCTCAGAATGGTTGGCCTCGGCATTTGAATCACGATAGATGATGTCCTACCCCAGGTTAGTGGTGTGATGATAGATAGAGGGGCTCCCAACATACGTCGTAGAACTTGACCAGGTCAAAGTCGTTGTCCCCACGCGTGATGGGAAACAATTCGATGTTGACACCCAGGTCGTACAAATCCTTCGCACGAACAGCGGCTGCCGACTTGGCCGCCTTGTCGGAGGGATGTGGGCTGTCGTTGTCGGTGATGATGAACAGGCGACGGCTGCTGTAGTTCGCTGCCTTGGTCGTGAAGATCTGATTGGCGCAAAAGAATACGTTGGCCATCTGCACCTTTTCTGACGTAGAAGGAACCAGGATTCCCTCTTCGTCCTCGCCATCCTCAACTAGAGCCTTGAGGGCTTTGACGTCGTCGGCTGCGGGGATGTCCAGGTCCGTGAAGAGGTAGCAGTGTGGGTATCCCAACCCGCCACGTCCGCCGTGCTCCTGGAATTTGGACTTGTCGGTGCCAAAGAACAGGATACCTATCATATCCTTGGGGCTGGCGATGATACGTTGCTGCATGAGCTGATATGCGCATTTGAGGGCTGCTTGAACAGGGCTGTCCTTGTCGGCCTTTTTGGATGTCGAAGCTGGAGGTTCCTCAAGCATCGAGTCGCTCACATCAATCGCCAGAAGAATTGCATCATTTTGGCTCTTGTAGTCCTTGAAGATATAAGTATCAATCGACGATGGTTGATGTGCTCTCAACCTACGTTCTCAACCTCCTCATCGGCCTCATCGTCCTCCTCCCTCTTGTAGTCTTCTCGGTCTGCCATAATGGATCACAATTGATGAGATGACCCAGGAATTGAGATGATGATATGTGTTGTTGATGGAAGAGGGTGAAAGTGGTTGGAAAATGATGGCTCAGCTCATCCTCCTCCTTCTCGATCCGTCGGGCAAGCTCCAGGCAGACGCGACCAGGGGTGAGGGACCGTGTCAGAGCTGAACGACCCAACGCGAGATCACGTGTTGATTTGTTCATGGATTACGTCGACTGTGATTCGCTCGGCAGTTCGCCATTAGACAGGTACTTACGTACAGCATGTGCCCAGGCCAAAACGAAAGTATCGACCTAGGACCTCGGAGCTCCATCTACTCGGCAAGCTGACGCTCCGGCACGCATCATGACGCTTGGTGGGACAATCCAGAAAGTCTGGCCATTTCCCATCATCTGTCAACTTACAAGCCCCGAAGTCTAGCGATCAACAAGTGCGCGACGCATATCCTCTTAAGTGCCACGTTGCAGCGAGACTTGAATTTCCTTTTCTCAGTCTCATTTTATTCATATCATTCCCCCGTTGCCAACAATGGCTATGCGACGCTCGGCTGCGCAGCTCTCCAAGAGCTTGTCGCAATCGACAGTAGCTACGCCAGCTCGGAGTCTCGTCCTCCCTAAGCACCTGACAACCCAATCACGAAAACTCGCGACAGTACCACCGGTCACGCAAGATGCGACTGGTTCCAAGGGTCCCACGGCCATGGTCTTCCTCAACATGGGAGGCCCTCAAACAACGGATCAAGTCGGAGACTTCTTGAGCCGACTTTTTGTGCGCCACCCCCCTTCTCCCCTGCCCCTTGACCACCAGCTAACGATTGTTTAGGCGGACGGTGACTTGATCCCCCTCGGTCGATTCCAAAGCTACATTGGCCCTCTGCTCTCGCAAAGACGAACGCCCAAGATCCAGAAGCAGTATGCCGAGATTGGAGGAGGTTCCCCCATCCGCAAATGGTCCGAATACCAGAGCGAGGAGATGTGCAAGATCCTTGATCAGATTTCTCCCGAAACTGCACCGCACAAGCCCTACGTCGCCTTCAGATACGCCGACCCTTTGACCGAGGAGATGTACAACCGCTTGCTGGACGATGGTTTCGGGCGGGGCAAGGGAGGCCGGGCTGTCGCCTTCACTCAGTATCCCCAATACTCTTGCTCTACGACAGGAAGCAGCATCAACGAACTCTGGAAATGGAGACAACGACTGGAGGGCAAGGATGCTGCTTCCGGAGTTCCCGGCGACGGCACCATCAACTGGAGCGTCATTGACCGTTGGCCCGTCCACTCGGGTCTCGTGGAGGCGTTCGCGCAGAACATTGAGAAGAAGCTGCTCGAGTACCCCGAGGAGCGCCGAAAGGACGCCATCTTGCTCTTCTCCGCCCACAGTCTGCCCATGTCTGTGGTCAACCGAGGTGATCCTTACCCGCCCGAGGTTGCCGCCACAGTCTACGCCGTCATGCAGCGTCTCAAGTTCTCCAACCCCTACCGCCTCTGCTGGCAGTCCCAGGTCGGCCCTTCAGCATGGCTCGGGCCCCAGACCTCCGACACTGTCGAGGGTTACATCCACAAGGGCCAGAAGGACCTTGTCCTCATTCCCATTGCCTTCACTTCCGATCACATCGAAACGCTGTACGAGATTGACAAGGAGGTCATTCCGGATTCCGGCCACCCGGATACTGTCAAGCGTGTCGACAGTCTGAACGGCAGCCCTGTCTTCATCCGGGCCCTGGCCGACATTGCCAAGGCCCATCTCGATAGCGGTGTCGCCTGCTCCCCCCAGATGGAGCTGAGGTGCCCCGGCTGCAAGAGTGAGCGTTGCGCTGAGTCGAAGAAGTTCTTCAGCTCTCAAGGCCGCGTGCTGGGGGCCGGAGATGTGTCGATCTAATCAGGGAAGGGAAAAGTCGCGAAACATGTATGATCTGTATAAGTAGGCGGGGTCACGGTCAACCGAGTCTATGAGGGCTCAGGTATAGAGTGTTAACAATACACCCAATTTTCCTTTCATCGATGCTCACGTTTGCCATGGCCTTATTGATTACGATCTCTTGATGTTGGATCAGGAAACCCCTTGAATGGTTGTCACGTTGCAGTCTGCATATTACTACCGCTCACGAGGCATGTGCGCCGACAGGGCACGTCTCGGAGGTTTCTGCGAAGGTCAAAAATATCATCCGAGGTATTTGAGCTGCGCGCATATCTTTCGACTTCTCTGGACTTGCCTAAAGGAATTATCAACTTAATACAGTATTACTCAACTAGCAGCCAGAACAATAAAGAAATTGGGCTGGAGAGATGTTGCAAATTGTCACCTGTATGCTCCGAAGAAGATGAGAGTACAGTTGATATGACAGCACCGCACTGTGTACTACTGTCTCCAGTTTTCTTCAAGAAACAGTATGCCCGTCATGTCGCCCGACATGATCAACCAGAAGAACCTCCATCATTGGATCGGCCGCTCGGATTTGACTGGAACTTGATCAACAACCCCGCCTCGCATCTGGGATTTCTAGCATAATTCGATTCTTCATGTTCGCTCGTAGAGCCGCGGCCTCTCCGAGCACTCGTGCATTCGCCGGCATTTCACAACGCACCATGAGCTCCCAGGGCAAGATCTACTTTGGGCCGTTCGAGGTCACCGAACAGGCAAGTCGGCTACATTTCATGGACTCGAGCTTCAATCTTTGACGGTCAGAGCTTGAAACTAACCGGCTCAGGTTTTCCTGCGAACCCCTCACTGCTTCGCTGTCGTGAATCTGAAGCCTCTCCTCCCAGGCCATGTTCTCATCTGTCCGCTTCTGCCACACAAGCGCCTCACGGACCTCTCAACCCCTGAAGTAACGGACCTCTTCACGACGACGCAGCGAGTTCAGAAGATGCTGGCGCAACATTACTTCCCCTCGGACTCGTCAGAAGCTTCCTCCTCGCCATCGGCATCAGCACCACCCGAAGCAGGATCCTTCAACATCGCCCTTCAAGACGGCGCTGGTGCTGGCCAGACGGTACCGCATGTTCACGTACACATCTTGCCGCGCATCCCTGGTGCAACGAGCAAATCTCCGGGACCCAAGGACGAGATCTACGAGCAGATGACAAGTGAGGAGGGAAACGTTGGCGGGGCTCTGTGGGATGCTGTGGTAAAGGAGAAGGGTGTGAGGCCTCAGCCAGGGGGCGCATTCCCACACATCGACGATAGCTCGAGGAAGGCAAGGAGCATGGAGGAAATGGTGGCCGAGGCAGAAGTCTACAAGAAGGCACTGCAGGAGATGGGACAGGACTAGAGAATAGAAGCATCAAGCGTGATTTTGAGAATACCTCTAGAAAGGCACTCGCAGCCGAGGCCTTCTGATACACTGTACAGTGCTAGAAACTCTGGCTAAGAGCACTGTGTGGGGTGAAACCACTTACAGGGGCTGTACACTAGACGCGTCGAGTCGCGTCGCGCCGCGGGACACCCCCAAATTGTCCTTCTCCTACCAACAGATCCACCATTGCCCGTCCAAACTACAGAAACACCACCTCAAACTCGACAATTCGGCCTGATTGGTATCTCGACATACTGTCGACTCAATGGTCACTACGAAGAAATCACAACTCTCCTAAATCACGTCGCCATCATGCTCACCGCGTCATCCCCTATTCACTACCCGGCGACATCCTCCCCTCCCAACTCGAAACGACCCCGACCGACACAAAATGGATCTTCCCGGCCCAAGCCCAAACTTCAGAGTGGCTTCATGATGGACGACGACTCTGATGATTCAGAGAACGAAGCCGACGATGGACCACCACTTAAGAAACTTCTGACGAGCGCTGCCCACACCTTTCTCCCCTTCCAACAACGACCATACGCCCCGCCGGAAGAAACCCTGGCATCCCTCGAGAAAACGTCGGTTGACGGCACCGCGGGAGCAACGATAGAGCCCACCGTGCCACTTCTCGACAGCCTAGCCTCCTACCACGGGTCCCAAACACCCGACCTTCTACCCTTCGACGACTTGGAGGAGACACGAGGCCCGAATCGCATCTACACCATCCGCACATGTGGCGGCAAGGCCGTGACTCTGAAGCAGCGGAAACCCACCACAGTCGACTCGTATGAAACGATTATCGCCGCGAGAACCAAGACAAAAGAGGGCAGGGCAAAGCGAGGGTACTACGGCGTCGACATCAACGAGCTGAAGGACGCCGCCGCATTGGAGATTTCAGAAGCGCAAACCCGTCCCGCAGTCGCCGAGCAGACCATCTCTACCCCGCTACCGTCTATCGAAACAGCGGAACCCGGAGGCAAACCTGCCAAGAAGTCCCTCCTATGGACCGAGAAGTATCGGGCACGAACATTCATGGATCTCTGTGGCGACGACAGCACGAATCGGACGGTCCTCAGGTGGTTGAAGCGGTGGGACCCTGTGGTCTTCCCTGGTGCGACGAAGAAGGCCCCCATTGTGCGCAGGCCAGCCGCGAAGGACCCAGCTGTGGAGGAGAAACCGCATCGCAAGATCCTCATGTTGACAGGACCTCCCGGACTCGGCAAAACGACACTGGCGCACGTATGTGCCAGACAGGCCGGGTACGATGTCATGGAGATCAACGCCAGCGACGACAGAAGCCGGGACGTGGTAAAGAACCGCATCAGGACAAGTCTAGGAACCGAGAGCGTCAGGACGGTGAGCAACAAGAAGACGGGCGCCGATGGCCAACAGCCAAAGGTCGCCCGCCCCGCTTGTGTCATTGTCGATGAGGTGGACGGTGCTGTCAGTGGTTCCGGAGCATCTGGCGAGGGCGGCTTCGTCAAGGCGTTGATCGATCTCGTGCTCCTAGACCAGAAGAACTCAGGTGGAGGCTCTGCCAACACGAATTACAAAAAGAAGAAGGGCGACGATTTCCGCTTGATGAGGCCACTCATCTTGATTTGCAACGACGTTTATCACCCCTCTCTTCGGCCTCTTCGACAATCCGGTCTCGCAGAGGTCATCCACGTTGGCAAGCCCACCATTGAGTCTGTCGTCTCACGTCTCAAGGCCGTATTCGACAAGGAGGGTGTTCCTTGCGACAAGGACGCCGCGAGAAAGATCTGCGAGGCCGCTTGGGGCATGGCTACCGGCAACGACGCGAAACGAGGTGCTCAGAGCGGTGCTGAGGGCGACTTGCGAGGTGTCATGGTCGTAGGCGAGTGGGTCGCCGGACGATACAGAGCCGCTGCGACAAGCGACACGCCACGCCTCACACGCCAATGGTTAGACAAGCACGTCGTTCAGGACCTTTCCAACGGGGCGGGTGGCGCTCGAGGAATGGGTAGAGGAAGCGCGAAAGACATCGTCACGCGCATCTTCCAGGAAGGCGGCGGCTTCCCCAAAGCGGCCCTGGACACTTCGCAGGCGGCGAAGAACCAGCACGAGCAGCCCAAGGCACAGCTCGGCTTTGCTGAGTACCAAAAGAAGCATTCGATGGAACGACTCCAGCAGATGATCAACACCAGTGGAGAAATCGACAGGATCGTGACCGATATCATGCTGGAATATCCGAACCGAGAGTTCAACGACGACTCCTTCCTATCAAAGCCGAACGAAGCTTACGACTGGCTGCAATTCCACGACGCATGCTCTTCACGCCTCTTCTCGAGCCAGGACTGGGAACTCGCGCCCTACCTCGGCCAGCCGGTGCTGGCGTGTCACAGCCTGTTTGCGTCGCCGAAACGACACATCATCGCCGCGGGCTATGACAAGAAATGGGGCGCGGCAGCCGATGATGACGCCGCGGCGGTGCCCTTCTCCGGCCCGAGGGCAGACTTCGAGGCTCGCGAGGCCGAAAAGGAGAACCGCTCTATGCTCCAAGCGATCCTGGCACAGCTCAGCCCGTCCTTGATGCGGTCGTTCCGCAGTCCTGAAGATGTTGCCGTTGAGTTTCTGCCGTACCTCGTTCGCCTCGTCTCGCCAGACGTTAAGCCCGTAGTGGTGGGTGGGGGCGGAGACCAGAAGGGCATTGCGAGCGTTCGGAAAGACACAGAGAAGGCCATGGTCAAGCGTGCCGCAGAGATCATGGTGGACGTGGGCATCACGCTGCAGAGAGGCAAGATCGAAACCGACTCTCTTCTCAACCGCACGCCGCAATGGGTCTACCGCCTCGAACCGTACGTTTTCACTCCTCCGCGCAGCCGAATTACTTGCTAACATGGAACAGGGACCTCGATGGCCTGGCTGTCTTCGAGACCGCCGCGGCAGTTCTCTCTGCACAGGCACCCACGCGGTACGCCGTCCGACAAGTCCTCGACCAAGAACTCCAGGCAAGCACCGTCCGACGCGAGAACGAGGCGCGGCAGGCTCGCTTCCAGGGCGGCAACCCCTTTGGCAACGACATCCCGACCACCCGCGTCGAGAAGGAGAACATTGAGCACAAGCGCCTCAAGGTTCTTGCGCTCGCCAACCGGGTCAAGAAGGACTTTTTCGGGCGCGTCGTCGAGGCGCCGCCGCCGGAACTCGACGTCAACGGCGATGCTATGGATGCGGCACCGGAGCAAGAGCTTAGGGTCTGGGTCACGTATAATGAGGGGTTGAATAACGCTGTGAGGAAACCGATTTCACTGCAGGAGTTGATGAGGGGCATGTAGGGACGGATGGAGCATAGAGTTCATGATTACTCATTTGGTATAATGGATGGAAATAGGAACAACATGCATATGATGCGGGTTTTGGCATTTCGATTATCGTCTCAATACAACATGCATACATCTCATTTGTACCACTCTTCCGAGTCTTCTCAATGCGTGATGAATGGTAACGTCCGTCTAGCAGGCCATGTAAGATATGCAACAGTCATAAGGTCCACCCAACATGGGTGCCAAAAATGCTCTCCGTCTACTATGACATCAAAATCCGTGCATGCAGTCCCCGTAACGCCCAAGCTCGGTGGTCCCTTGGATATACAAAACAAACACCCATGCCGGCTCGGATCAACCGCTGGCAGCAGTCTGTGGCTCGACACCTGCAGGTCTCCGCTCCTGCTCCCGCAGAAGAGGCTCGTTCTCTCCAACCGGCTCCTCGTCCTCCTTTAGGTAGACTGCGAAGAATGTAAGCGAACGTCAGCGGGGAAGACAACAGACAAAACACACCATTTGGCCTAATCAGCCATGTAACCATGAATGCCAGCGAGAAAAGGCACACTAGGAGCACGAAGATGGCTTGGTCAAACTTGCCCACGGTGACGGCGTAGAGACTGTTGAACGCGATGGGCCCGACGATCCTCGAGAGCGCCTGCAGGAGTCCAATGGCGCCCAGCAGCTGACCAACTTGTTGAGGAGGCACATGCTTCGTCAGGGAAGCTTGAACTGTGGCGCTGCCGAGTCCACCCATAGCGGTCAGCATTCCCGAGAAGACAAAGACACCCTCGGTGCGGGCGAGCATGTAGCCCGTTGAGCCCAGGATGTCGGATACAAGCGCGATGCGCAGCAGCCAGCAGTCCACTCTGTCGGCGCCGTGGTTGGCATCCTTGGTGGCTTTGCCGCTCTCTCGCTCGGCCCTGGCGTTGGGACGGACGCGGAAGAAGTGATTGATGGTAGGTAGGATAGCGAGAAGGACGAATACCCGCACCCATGAAAGCAGCGAGATGTAGCGGGAGCTCTCAACCGTGCCCCAGCCCCAGGTCTCATCAGACTCGCAGTAGAGCAGGATGACCGTGCCGGCGGCAAAGGCAACGCCCGTGATGAGCGTGTCGATGGTCGCAAAGGCCACAAGATTCCTCCGCAAGGCAGGCGAGCTTCCAGCCTTGGTTGGCCAGAGGGCCTTGAGGGGGGCCAGGACGTTGGCGGTTTGCAAAGGAGCGAGCCACGTTCCGCGGACGCTGCTATTCTCCTGTTCGTCGGCGTGCTCCTCTTGCGCCTTAAGCCTGCGCTGCTTGGTGAGAGATTCGGGGACGACGAAGCCAACGAAGAAGAGGAAGAAAATCTGGCAGCACAGAAGCGCGTAGAAGACGGACAGCAGAGTGCCAGTGGAGGCAACAAGGTAGCCTGCCAGGAGCGGACCGACTGCCAAACCAGTGAATAGACAGGCGTGGAGTCGGCCGATGACGACGGCACGCTTCGAAGAGGGTGTGCAGTCACTGGCGTACGAGTTGCTGAGGATTCCGGCAGCGGTGAAAGAGCCGGTCAGACCGTCGAAGACAGCCGCGGCAATGAGGAAGTTGTAGTGAAAAGTATCAGGATACTTGGCGCAAAGAATGGTAATGGTCTCGGCAATCATACCGCCGATGGAAGTCAGAGCAAGGAACTTGGTCCGGCCATAGCGGTCCGAGAGCTTGCCAATTTTCGGAGCAGTGAATGCAGATAAGATGCCAGTGGTGAGATTGATCGCCATGGTGAACATGGAGACGCTCTTCTTCACTTCGGGAATGAAGCACTGTGGGTTATCGGCACCAAGAACAACGGGGATGTAAGTGAAGGTTGGATCCAACAGAGTTTCGTCCGAAAAGTGCTTTCGGCAAACCAAGTCGACAATACTGCGAAAGAGCATGGTTAGCATGACGATGATGGTCAATGGTGGCAAGAACCACGCGACAAGACGTACAGATTGAGCCTGGGCACGAGCATGCCACCAAAGGCCATAGCAAAGATGAAGAAGGGACCTAGAAGCCAGGTCACCTATTAAGCAAGGTCAGAGGCTGCTGAACGAATCCCCAGGAGACTACTCGTACAGAGGGAGTCCGCCACCAGGGCAGACCATCGAAGTCGGCGGCTCCATTGGACCCGTTTGTAGTTATCCCCGCATCGTTCTCTTCTGTATCGTCGCGTAGAAAGGGACTCGTCTCGTTCAAGTTGTTCGCGGGGTTGAGAGGGGACCCAAGGACCGGGTCCTCCTCGTCGGCCACAACGGCTGCGTACGTCTTGGCGGCCGGCATGGTGTTGATGCGCTCCAGACTGGCCTGAAGTGCGGTTCGAGGGTTTGGGAAGGTCGTCGACTTTGTATGGGACCGGCGCGCGAAGCTCCAACACGCGCTAGATGGCGCAATTCGCACGGAATGTTGTAGTGTGGAGGCGGGGTTCTTGACGATGATTCGGGTCCATTCCTGACAAGAGGGCGACACAGCTGGTGGAAAGCAAGGATGGCCCGGAAAGGTGGGAGAAGGAGGGAGAGAGAGATCCTGGAAGCATCAAGCTCGGATCGGACTAGGAACGGTAGGGCGGGGACATGTCATAGATCTTGCGCTCAGCGATAAGAGAAGCCCAGGCGCACGATGTAGTGCAGTGTACATACAGTACGCTCAGGTCCAAGTGCTCCGGGGATGGATCCACGTACCGAGGATGGGGCGGACAAGGCGGGCCACGCAGGTCTTGTCGCAGAATGGAGTCATGGATCTGGCAGGGATCAGCTGCGGACTTGCGGAGGGCCCAATGCTTCTTCGCTGCTGTCCGTCACAGCCATGGTACATCGATCTTCGGGTGCTGCTCATCATCGCTGTGCTACGTGTAGTTGAACGTGTCTTTGAATTGCGAACAGCTCGTGATCACATGAACAGAGTTGAAGGCGATCCAGTTCCTGATGGCTTCGTCTCCATCGTCTCAGGTCGCAGAAAGACAGCGCAGAGATGCCAGTTATCGCGTGTCACGGTTTGTCACCCCAGCATGGGTATATGATGGTAGAAGGTCGATGGGCGATGGTTTCGATGACGCAGTTGGTGTGCTGTTTGCGCTGGTAGCCCGGCCGCTTGGGAAGGCCGTTCGTGGTAGGCCGCGGTTGGTGTGCCTGGCCTTGGGTGTCACCGTGCCGAGCATGGCGCGAATTGGATCCTTCAGAGATGCTTTCTAAGCAGCGTGACCACGTCGGTCAGGTCGCAGGGCCACGGCGTCCCGTCTGCAGCCGCCCTCTCCCACAAGCGTGCCTGGCCCGGTCTGTGGTGTGATGTGACGGCGTTGGGATGACATGGGATGGATGATGGATGGGGTGGAATGAGAAACGGGAGCTGGTTAAAGCAGTATACTGCTTTTACCAGAGTATCCACAAGCTTGAATAAAGGAACCTCTTTAGTCGCATACAACACTGCTTGTAACTAACGGGTCGTCGCGATGCGTACCTTACGTAACCCATCCTTCATCGTCACGTCCGTCTTCATTTTCTGTCTGCCACCAGCTTCAGCCTGGCCGTATCTCCCCTCAACCACCATCCCCCCTCTCCACCGCCAAAATGCCCGTCGTCAAGGGAGGCGTCTGGACCAACATCGAGGATGAGATCCTCAAGGCCTCCGTTTCCAAGTATGGCCTCAACCAATGGGCACGCGTCTCGTCCTTGCTGGCGCGCAAGACCCCCAAGCAATGCAAAGCGCGATGGAACGAGTGGCTCGACCCCAGCATCAAGAAAATCGAATGGAGCAAGGAGGAGGACGAGAAGCTTCTGCATCTCGCCAAGCTCATGCCCACCCAATGGCGCACCATTGCCCCCGTCGTTGGTCGCACAGCCAACCAGTGCCTCGAGCGATACCAAAAGCTCCTCGACGAAGCCGAAGCTCGCGAGTCGGGCAGCCTGGGCCTGACAGGCCCCGACGGCGCAGAGACCCAGGCTCCCTCAGCCGACGACGTGCGACGCCTGCGGCCCGGAGAGCTCGACCCCGACCCCGAGAGCAAGCCCGCGAGGCCCGATACCATTGATCTCGACGAAGATGAGAAGGAAATGCTGAGCGAGGCGCGTGCGCGTCTTGCCAACACCCAGGGAAAGAAGGCCAAGCGCAAGGCGCGCGAGAGGCAGCAGGAGGAATCGCGCCGCCTGGCCTCCCTCCAGAAGCGCCGCGAGCTCAAGACGGCCGGCATCAACGTCAAGATCGTCACGCGGAAGAAGGGACAGATGGATTACAACGCCGACATTCCCTTCGAGAAGAAGGCCGTTCCTGGATTCTACGACACTGCCGAGGAGCTGGTGGAGAACGAGCGGGCGCGCGAGGCTTTCGACCCCCGGAAACAACATCTTGCCAACAAGCGCAAGGGTGACGGAGACGACGATGGTGACAGCAAGAGGAGAAAGAAGGACAAGGACGGCGCCTCCGCATCGCATCAGGCTGCCATGAAGGCTGGTCAGCAGCAGAAGATTCGGGAGGCGGAGCAGAGCAGCAAGAGGCGGGCACTCAACCTTCCTGCCCCGCAAGTCAGCGACGGCGAACTGGAGGATATCGTCAAGATGGGCATGATGGGTGAGAGGGCAAGCAACATGGCCAGGCAGGCCGAAAACGATGCGACCCGCGGTCTCGTCAGCGAATATTCCACACTCAACAATGGCGCCCCTATCCGTACACCGCGCGCCCCCGCGCAGGAAGACCACATCGCCAACGAGCTCAAGAACATTCGGGCACTCACGAACACGCAGTCTTCCCTGCTGGGAGGCGAGAACACGCCTCTGCACGAAGGCGCCGAGTCGACGGGTTTCGATGGTATTGCGCCGCGGAAGCACGTTGTCGCGACGCCCAACCCCATGGCCACCCCGCTACGATCGGGAGCGAATGGCGTTGGAGCCACCCCAGGCCGACCAGGGCAGACTCCCATGCGAACGCCTCGAGACAGCTTCGCCCTCAATGAGGACGGCACCCCCCAGGTCGGAGCTACGCCTCGCGACCTCAAGATGCGCGAACTGGCCGTGCGTGACCAGCTGAAGCAGGGCCTCGCATCTCTGCCCAAACCGAAGGATGTCGAGTGGGAGCTCGAGCTGCCAGAGGACCAGCGAGAGGTTGCCCTTACCGAGGAGGAGTTGCGAGAAGATGCTTCGCGTCGTGATCGCCGTGACCGAGAGACTCGTGAGGCTTTGGAGGCTCTCGAGAGGAATAGACGGACACAAGTCATGCAGAAGAACCTGCCCCGGCCGGTCAACATCAACATCCCCGCCATGATTTCAGTAGCCTCCAGGATTGAAGACGGACCGGAAAACCTCATCGCCCGGGAAGCAGCATCGCTCATCGCTCACGATGCCACCAAGTTCCCCCTATCTGGGGCCAAGGTGAAGGGGGCGGCACCACCACTGGACATTATCAGCGATAGTGACCTCGCCGCGGCTCGTCAGTCGATTGCAGCGGAGACGGCTGAGATCCCAAGCCTGGAACACATTCAGCAACACTTTGAGGGCCGGGGCCGCAGCTCATTGCTATTGGGCCTCGGCTGCTACGACGACGATGACGATCGCCACCAAGAGACGGCCATGCGTGCTGCCTTCGATGTAAGTTGCTGGGAACCCCTCAAAGAATTTTGAAGTATTACTAACATGTCTCAGACTGTCCAAGACTCAATCATTGCTTCGGCAGATAGGGGTACCAAGCTCGAGACAAAGCTCAAGCTGCACCTCGGTGGTTATCTCAAGCGACAGGCGTTGTTGAGGGAGAAGATCAACGGCGCGCACGAGGCGCTGGAGAAGGCGACTAACGCGCTCAGCGGCTTCAAGACGCTGGCTATCTCCGAGGAGGTGGCCATCTCGCGCCGCCTCGAGGCGCTGCGAGAGGAGGTCAGCTTCGTCAGCCGGCGAGAGAGGGAGGCGCAGGAGGCGTACAGGCGGACGAGGGAGGAGCTGGACACGCTCAGGGGGAGTGGGATCAACGGCGTCCACTGATGGCTGGTGTTGAACGATAAGAATGTACAGTAATGGGTCGGCGGCTTGGGCCATGCACAGGGACTGGGTGGGGGATGGGTTGCTTTGCTACAAGAACCGTGAGGCCAACGAGGCTTGTAGGGTCCTTTTGTCTACATATCTGGTCCGTCATAGCGACTTAGCTGGCGAAAGAATGGCGTTACAAGGCAGTCGAAGCTCTTCGTTCTGGTCACGTTGCTTGGTTATCATCCTAGGGGTGAAGGTGTGCGTAAACATCGTCTTGTCAATTTGTGTTTGATGCTAGCAAGATCCCTACATGTCCGGCAAGGATTCAAACTCCCGTAACATAACATACCGCCCTGGCCTCCTTTCGATAGATTCAAAAACGCTTCAACGTTAAACATGCCAACATGACAATCTCTGGGGCGCGCGACCCGGTTTTTTTCTTGCAAAGACATACCTTTCCTTCGACATACTTACCGCCTTCGACACACTCACCATTCCCGCCTTACTTTGCTTCCCCCTTGCTTCCCAGCCCTACTTCCTCTGCCCCAGCCGCGGCATCTTCACCGGCAGAAGCACACACCACGACGCAAAAGCAACGACGACACAGCACAGGAACGTCAGGCGCAACGAAGCCTCGTAGCTCAGAACGACCTGCTCCCGCGCGACGGCGTCGAGCTTGGCGACGGCCTCGACGCTCTCCCTGACGCGGGCAATGACGTCCTCCTTGAGCGGGCCGGTGACGTAGCGGTCGAGGTAGACGACGAGGGCGTTCTGCAGGATGAGGCTGCTGGCGGCGATGCCGAGGACCATGCCGAGGCTGCGCCAGAGGATGAGGGTGCTCGTGACGACGGCCTGGTCGCGCTGCTCCGAGACGGCGAGCACGGCCATGAAGGTGCCGGGGAACTGGAAGCCCTGGCCCAGGGAGTGCGGGACGAGGACGAAGAGGTAGGCGGCGGCGGGCCAGCCGCGGCGGAGAGACGCGAGGGCGATGGCGCCGGCGAGGAAGAAGGATGCGCCTGTCACGAGGGGCCACTTGAGGCGGCGCGTGCGCGTGATGAGGAAGCCCGTGATGGCGCCCGCCGTGGAGGAGACGATGGACGGGAGCACGAGGCGCAGGCCCGAGGACGTGGCCGTCGTGAGGAGGACCGCCTGGAAGTAGAGCGGGATGTTGAAGAGGATGGCGTTCGTCAGGAACGAGGCGAAGAAGTTGCCGAAGATGAGATTCGCGCGGGGGCTGCGGCGGATGAGGTGGAGGGGCATGATCGGCCGCGTGGCGAGCGTCTGGCTGTAGAGGAAGGTCGGGAACGCGATGGTGAAGATGATGAGGGACGCGATGACGAAAGGATGGGACCCTGTGACTGTTAGTGAATATTTTTAGGATGGGATCTCGGATGAAGGGACTTACATGGGAGAACGTTGCCGCCGAGGTTCTGTCGTCAGGTCAGCATCACATCGCGGAGGTTTTCAGCAGGTAATCTTACAAGACCGAGGACGATGAACGTGATGGATGTCGTCAGCAGCAGCGAGCCCCTAAAGTCGAAGGCCTTGAGGGCGACCCAGAACGACTCTCGCTTCCCGACAATACCAAGGTGGCTCGGCACGGTGATGGAGGCAGCAACGACGCAGATCAGCAGCGGAGGAACCTGAATGCCAAACTCCCACCGCCAGCCGAGGTGATCAGCCATGGCACCACCAAGGGCTGCGCCCAGCGCCGAACCGATGCCGTAGGTGATGTTGAGGTACGACTGGAACACGCCTCGGGCTCTGGATGAACAATCAGTTCGGTTCTAAACCAACGTGGTAGAAAAAAGGGGGGAAAACCTACTCGATGGCTACCATATCACTGATAATAATACTACCCAGTGTCATCATACCTCCGGCACCCAGACCACACGCGGCTCTTGCGAAGATGAAGCTCGTCATACTCTGAGCACACGCGCACCAGATGGTGCTCAGCGCAAAGATGAACATGGTGATCAGGTAAGGTGGTTTTCGGCCGACCGAGTCGGAGATGCGTCCCAGCAGGGGCTGGAAGGTGGTTGAGGTGAGCAGAAACGCCGTCGACAGCCAGGACGCGCTGTTGGAGGCGTTGAAGTAGGATGTGATGACGGGATGACTTGAGGCCATGATGGTGCCGTCGAAGCAGGCGATGAAGTTCAAAGCCAGAATCATGCTGAAGATGCACCAAAAGCGGCGCTTGCTGATGCCGTTGAGGTAGGGGGATTTGGGCTCTTGGTCATCTTCGTCGGAAAGGAGGACGTCTCGCTCGCCGTGTTCCGAGTCGAGGTAGGGCGATGACGGACCGTCTTGGCCGTCGATGCCACGCTCGGCCCGGTCGATGAACGACTTCGGGAGGGAGGGGCGATGTTGTCGACTCCGCGATGTGCTTGACTGCCGTCTAGAAACAGTGCTGTAGCGGCGGGCGCCTCGCAGCAGAGGGTTCTCTGTCGACTCGGGCTCAAGGAACCCACTTGATGTGGGAACAGATCTCGCGAGGAGAAGATCGAAATCATTAGGATCGATCTCATCCCCTTCGTTGCTGTCCTCCGATTCACTGTGACCGCCTCCGTTATGGGGTACTGATAGGTGGTTTGTGGCAGACGGCCCAGACGGGCCCGAGAGCAGCGGCGTGTTCTCGTTGACCCCAGGAGGCTTTGAGAGTGGCGATATGTCGCCGCTGTCTTGTCTTGACGCCATGATGTCTGGAAATATGAGGGTTTTGACAAGGCTGAGCGATGAGGGGTCTAAGAGCCTGGTGAGCCAGAGCCTTGGAGATGTACTGATCAGGCTTACCTCGACTGTCGCAAACGGGGGCGGAGGTGCTGAGGATGGACAGCTTTGCCGAGTATGCTCAATCACCGGATTTGGAGATTCTGAGTATGTGTTGGACTGTTCCTATGTCTTCCAATCCTTTGTTGCGTCGTGAGTCGGACGTGAATCAATCGAGGTTGGTAAGATACAAGTTGACTAAGATTGCGGTGGGCAGAATGGGGGATGATGTGATGGGATGCGGGGCCGGCACCGGAGCCGCAAGTGTCCGGCGTCCCCTGTAGGCTCGGCGCCAACGCCGGTTCAGCCGAACGACCGGAGGTGCACCGGACATTGCCATCATCTCCTGCAGATGCATGTCATCTCCCGCAGATGTATGTAGACCAACACGGCAGCATCATCATGTTTTGTGAACTTTGATATTCCCTAACCTGGATCCCATGAATATGCAGCCAATCGCCATGTACAGAAAATGCATCAAGCTATCGACAACCTCCTCCCTCTTTCTCACCTTCTGACAGAGAACACATCCTACTTCCTCGAGGGTCTCGCGTTCTTGGCCCTCTTCTTCTCCGCCTCCTTTCTCGCCTTGCGGATATCCTCCGCGCCCTTGATCTCGAACTTGCTGCCCGCTCCGTCCTTGAAGCGACCCACCCGGTTCTCCTTGGCCTCCGCCACCCTCTTCTTCCGCACGTGGTAATCGTCGCGGTACTTGTCCGCCTCCTTGGGCGCCTTCTCCTGGTTGTGCTTGTAGCGCACGCCCGTCGGGATCTGCGGCGCGTTGCTCTTCTCCAGCTCGCCAACGCGCGGCTTGCCCTGCCTGTTGGCCTTGCGCCACTTGTCGTACCGGCCGCTCTGGAAGCTCGCCGCGATCTTGGTGCCGCTCTCGCCACGGATGTACTTCTTGCCCTTGGATCCGTCCTCGTCGTTGGCCCGCGCCACGTACTTATTCTGCTTCTTGTCCCATCGCATGCCCGACTTGGCCTGTTCGCCAAACTGTGCCTTGCCTCCGTCGTCGTTGGTCAGGTTCATCGCCGCGTCGCGCGCCTGCTCCACGAAGCTCGACGTTTGCGTGCCCGACGAGATACCGTAGCCACGCTCCTCCGCCGTGTTGATGGTGCGGGGCGTGTAGCCCATGAAGATCTCGTCGTCTCTGTACGAGTTGGCCGCCTTCTTCTTCTTATCGTCCGGGTTTGACACCGTCACCTCGAGGTCATCATCCGAGTCGTCGACATCAATACCGGAAATGCCCTCCACCTCGTCCAGCTCCTCAACTGCTGCCTCCTCGGCGCCATCCAGATCCTCCATTTCCTCATCCGAGGGAATCTCCTCCTCCACCGGCTTGCCGCGTCTCGGAGTGATCCTCTTTCGCAGCTCCTTCATCACCTCGGCGGCCTCGCTGTTGCCTGCCTTTCCGCCGCGGCTGATCTCGAAGATGGTCTCGTACGGCTTGTATCCGCTGACCTTGGCCATCAACTCGGCACGTGCTTGCGCGTCATCGTCCTTGACCTCGCCGAACAGAGGGTGCAGCTCTGACCACGCCTTGCTGCCGACAACCTCTCGTGCACGCCTCGCGCTCTGGCTGGACGCTGAGTTACGAGTCTTCAGGTACAGCTTCTCTGCCTTGGCAGACACCTTGCGCACAGCCTCGATGTCTTCGTGGTCGCCCAGGACCTTGGCCAGCCACTCCATGTGCACCTCGATCCTGTTGCGCGGAATGGCACCGACAACGACCTCCTCGTTGAAGGAAGGGTTCTCGCTTTCACGTCCAACCACCATCTTGCGTCCCAAGAACAGTTGCAAATCGAGCAGGTAGGGGGCGTCGAGTTCCCTCACGATGCTGTACGCCCAACCGCGCTGTCCAGCACGAGCCGTTCGGCCCACGCGATGGACGAACACCTTGGGCTGGGGCGGGAAATCGTAGTTGATGACGTTCGCCAGCACAGGGATATCGATACCTCTGGCGGCGACGTCTGTGACCACCAGAATGTTGGACCGTCCGTGGCGGAAGTTCTCCGTGTGTATCCTACGAGCCTCCTGGTCGAGCGCACCGTAGACGTAGGACACGGCGAAACCGGCCTGGCGCAGGAGCTGCGCCAGGTACTCAACGTGATGTTTCGTCGCCGCGAAGACAATAGTAGAGTGCTCCGTCGGCTTTCCCTTGCCGCCCGAGCTGTCCTTGCCGCGCTTTCGCTTCTTGTTGGGCTTGCCGTCCAGTGGCATACCGTCGGGGCTGCCCAGGGGCATCTTGATAATGTCGTGGAGGATGTGAAGCAAAGACGCCTCCTTCTCCGCGCCCTTGACACCAAAGAAGGCACTCTCCAAGTCAGGGGACACCTTGGTCTCGATATCCAGACGCACAAGGGTGGGGTCCTGGAGACCGGCTCGGGCGAACTCGACGAGCGATGCGGGCAGCGTCGCAGAGAAGAGCAGACTTTGCCTGGAGGGCGGCAGGGCGTGAAGAATCTCGGCGAGCTGCGCGGCGAAACCCATCTCGAAAAGACGATCGGCTTCGTCAAAGACGACGTACTGGATGGAAGAGAGGTTCAGGGACATCTCGACCTTCAAATGCAGGAATCGACCCGGCGTGGCAATGATGATATCCGGGTTGGCCGACAGCAGACTGAACTGCTCGTCCATGCTGTCACCACCGACAACGAGCGCCGCCTTGAGATCCGTCCCCTTGTTGAAGTCCTTGACGACCCTCAGCGTCTGGATGGCCAGTTCGCGAGACGGCGACATGATAAGAGCTCTGGCACCAAACTTTGCGCTGTGCGCCTTGAGGCGTTCAATCATGGGGATGACGAAGGCGGCCGTCTTTCCGGAACCGGTTCTGGCCATGCCCACGACGTCCTTGCGGTCCATAATGAGGGGGATTGTCTTGCGCTGAATGGGTGTCGGCTGCGCGAAGCCCTTCTTGCTGATGGCTTTCAGGAGGTTCGAATTGAGGCCTTTGGTAGTGTTAGCTGCTGTGTCTGGCATGATTGAGGAGACATTGGCTTACCCATGACCTGGAAGCCACCGCCCTTCTTATTCGTCTTGCCCGTGAGAGTGGTTGTTTTCCTGTTGGCAGCGGCTTGCTTGAGGGCAATGAATGCCTCGTCACCGTCGTCACCATCGTCGTCTCCGTGGAGAATGTCGTCGACATCGAAGTCGAGTTCGGCGTTCTGGCGCTTGCCCTTCTTCCCGTCGTCGAATGCGCCATCGTCCACAGCGAAGAGGGAGTCGCCAATGTCGTAGCCGCCGTCGGACGGCGTGGGTGATGCTTCGCGGCGAGGCATCTTGACAAGACTTTCGAGTCGTATCAGAGGGCCGCAGATTCTGGGGGTTTGATGTTCGAGATGGGGGGGTTGGTTCGATTCAAGCCGACGGACATCCCGCTATCGACATGTCCCTCGAAAATTTGGGCGGCAGGTGCAGGCGTCGGCCAGAAAAATTCTTATCGCAATCTTATCGCAGCTAGTGCGGGACAGCTCTTATCAGCCAGAAAGGGTCCAACACCAGCGCCAAACACCGCCTGATGACTTCAGCGCGTAGTCTCACTCTAACTTCACTTCTTCCCATCTTCGTATCAGATTTCGATTTCTCATTTGACCATTTTCCACCCATCACATCGCTTGCTCGCTCCCCTGTCCCTTGTCGCGCGAATCATGGCAAACGAAGACTCGAAGGAGGAGGCCGATGCGCTCGATGCGCTCGAGCTCGAGGCCAAGGAGTTTGACAAGGTGAGCACGCGACAGTCCCCCACCAAACATGACCGCCATCATGGTGATCACCACCACGATCCCCACCGCGCAGATCGCTAACAGTCGCAGGATGCCGAGATTGACAGGATCTTGAAAGCCTTTCGCCTCGATGCCTACGCCGTCCTCGATCTGCAGCCAGGTGTGCCCGACTCCGACATCAAGATGTGCTATCGCAAGAAGTCCCTCCTCATCCATCCCGACAAGACGAAGAACCCGCAGGCCCCCGATGCATTTGACCGGCTCAAGAAAGCCCAAACCGAGCTCATGGATGAGAAGCACCGCGAGCGCCTCGACGAAGCCATTGCCGACGCCCGCATGCTGCTGATCCGAGAGAACAAGTGGACGGTCGACAGCGAGGAGCTCAAGACGCCCGAGTTCGCCAAAATGTGGCGCGATAAGTCCAGAGTCGTCCTCATCGATAACGAGCACCGGCGCCGCAGGCAGATGAAGGGCCAGATGCAGGAGGAGGGCCGCGAGCAGAAGAAGCAGGAGGAGGAACTCGACCAGAGGAAGCGCAAGAGGCAGCACGACCAGGACTGGGAGGCCACGCGGGACCAGCGCATCGATAGCTGGCGGACGTTCCAGAAGGGAAAGTCGGGCGAGGGGAAGAAGAAGAAGAAGATGAAGCCCATCGGCTGATGATGCATTCTTGACAGGACGCGGCCGCGGACGAGGTCGTGGGCGCGGCTCACGCTGCAACCCTGCATCCTCTGTTCGCCGCGGAAGCCCAGCACATCGGGTACGAATATGGCGTATAGGCGTTTGGGAAAGAATGATTTGTGAGTTTGATATTGGACCGCCGCCGCTATGTCCCTAACAAGTTGTTTGCAATGCTCAGCCTTTTCGAGTCACCCGCCCGTTCTCATGATGACCGCCTCGAGGTAAGTCTTTTACTATCCGATGATTGTGACGGGACGCTCCGGCACGGGGTTATGATTATGCATGTGATACAGGCTATGTGCATTCGCTTTTTTTTGCTACTATCGACCCAAAAACAAGAACGCTCCATCCATCAAGACCTGGCAATGGCAGGCGTCGGTGATCTTGCCGCATGCTCATCTAACGTTGACATCCCCTGTAGAGCTCATGCCTTGGGCTTGTTCTTCTTCTTGTACGAGATGAACCGGGCAAGGTTCAGAACAACCTCGTCAGCCCTCGTCCTCAACTCCGTGCTCGTCCGCTTGTTGATCGTCTTGACCATCGTCTTGACCTTGTGCTGTAGCCCCTCAAAGTGCGCCAGGAAGTTGTCCTTCCAGAAGACTTCCTTGTCGCAGGCGGCGTCCTCGTCACCGTAGATATCGAACAGCTGGTTGAGCGCCTCGATGACATCCGCCGGCGCCGTGTCGGGCAGAGACGAGACGGCGGTGATCAGGAACACACCAATCTCCCTGTTCAGGGTCACGGGCGCCGGGTCGAGCGCCAACTGGCCGAGAACGCCGATGCACTTGACGCCGAGGCCCTGGAAGGGGTCCTCCTCGTCCTGGCCGTCGGCCTTGTCCTCGGCGCTCTCCGCCTTCTTGTCGAACGTCTTGGCGGCCTGGTACAGCGCCATGAACTTCTTGTGCTCCTCGCCCTGGAAGGGGATGCGGCCGCCGGGCAGCGTGCGGGCCACGGCCCACGCGAGGCTCGTGACCTGCGACGCGAGCTCGACGTCGGCCGTGTTGGCGGCGAGGATGGTGCCGATGGTGTTCTCCCAGATGGCCTTGCCGGCGGGCGCCCACACCCTGAGGATGGAGGCGTTGTCGTCCTTGGTGAAGTCGAAGCACGCCACGGACCAGGCGATGTTGTTGAGCGCTGAGAGGGCCGGGCCCTGGAGGTTGGCGTCGTTAGGGGACGTCGAGGGGTTGGCGAGGCGCATGATCTCCGGCACGGCCTTGTGCACCAGCTCGCCGAGGGTCGAGAGGTCGTCTGAAGCGTCCGCGTCGTTGTCGTCGTCGTCGACGCCCGTAACCATCTCCATATCTGCCTGGATGTCACCAATGTCATCATCGTCCTCCTCCTCCTCCATCTCATCCTCCTCAATCTTCGAGTCGTCGCCGTCGCCCTCCATCTTGGAATCATCCATATCCTCGTCGTCCTTGGTCACAGCCTCGGCATCCTCCTCCATGGCCTCATCACCACCCGCACCGGCAAACTCCTCATCCAGCTGGCCGGAGCTGTTCGCCATGGACACCTGCAGACTCGTGCCGATGGACGCGAGGATCTCCAGCGCCAGCTGCAGCACCTCGGCGGGCTTGGACCACTGGCTGCCGGCAGGCAGCTCGGCGTCGGCACCCGTTGTCGTCGTCTCGGGGCCGGCGACCTGCAGTGCCGAAGACAGGGTTCGCACGAGGCTTGCGTCCGAGAGGTCCTTGTTGCCCGGCTGGCCTTCGTACCACTTGAGCGTCGTGAAGATGTTGTGCAGCACGCCGCAGGCGAGGACCTGGCCGGCGGCTGCTGCGCCGCCGCTGCGCGGGGCGGCCTGCAGGCGCAGCAGGGTCGAGAAGGGCTTGGGATCCTCGTCGGCGACGATGAGCTCGGCGAGACGGTGGTTGTCTTCGACGAGAGTCAGCAGGCAGGAGAGGGCGTCGAGGCGGACGGGGGCAGGCGCCTCGTCGACGGCGACGGCGACGAAGAGCAGGGTGACGGTGGCGGGGAGGCCGACGATGGCCTCGAGGATCTCGTCCTGTGCCTCGGAGAGGGCGGTCAGCAGGGCGAGGAGGGACCCGACGATGCTCCAGAGGACCTTCTGCTCGGCCTTCGTGAGCTTGGAATCCTTGCTCTTGACCGTCTCGACAACCTGGATCGAGTCAGCATTTCTCTTCTCTCAACATATCATGTCACACGCAGCAGGGAAACTCACCGACTTGGACGCAAACTCAACAGCCTCCAGCACCTCAGACCGGAACAAATGCACGCAAAAGTCGGGCTCCTCCTCCTCGGCGAGCAGCCTCAGGATGTCCCAGCCGGCGGCGCGGCTCTCGAGGCTCGCATCGGTCAGGGTCTCGCTCAGGACAATGTGGACGATCTGCTCGCGCAGGAAGAGCTTGCGGCAGCGCGTGTCGGCGACGACGTTGGCGACGGCGGCGGCGGCGGCGGTGCGGCGCTTGGGGTCCGAGCTCTGCAGGTCCTTGATGACGGGGAGGACGGATGTCTCGCGGAGGGCGGCGAGCTCGGGGTCGGAGGGGGGCTTGGGGGTTTTGGCGAGGGGGTCCTTGCGGTTGGGGCGGACGCGATTGCGACGGGATTTGGCCATGATGAGTTTTGTTATTTTTTGTTCGTGATGCTTGATGAGATGTTGCTTGGTGGGAGTCGAGAGGGGATGAGTTGGCTGTGTTGGGCTGAGTGTGGGTTTTGTGAATGTGATATGGAATCTCATCGTGACCGACCCTGGAAAAATGAAAATGCATTTTGCAGCGCCGAGTGGCCCACCGTTGTGCCGGGTCTGGTCCCACTGTTATCCGCGGGCTACTGCCGGTCGGCCTGCCAAGCCGGCGCCGGGCCAGCATCCGCCTTTTACACGGCTTCAGGGGACAGCACGCGAGTATCAGATTATGGAAATGATATTCATCAATCATAATTAGCATGTTCCTCGGGCCACAATGCATTCATCAACTCATACACCCTTCCGCGGAGCCTCGGCCCATCCTCCCACAGACCCGTCGTCGCACGGGAGAATAGCGACCCAGACCTTGTCATCTGCTCTCGACACGGTAAATCTAGAACAGCACACAAGACACTGGTAATCACAAAGCAATGTCAGGCAGTTCTTGTTGCGGGCAGACACAAGGGTCGCAGCCCTGGCCACGTCAGACCGAACCGAAGGCGACAGCATGAACGCCTGTATCGTCTGAGGGCCGGAGTCCCGGACTGTGAGGGGAACGGGAGTGATCAACGCAACAGAGCTGACTGTTCCTTGTGGCGTGACAACCTTGTCTTTGGTCTTCGTAATGTTGACTTCCCAGGCATCGGCGAAGAGCATGAAGCTGGGACGCGTTGGCCGGACCGTCGTCGTTATAGATGGGTCTTGGCACCGGCTGGAGGAACGGTAGCAGTGCACGGTACCCCTCGCCCGTAGTGCTGTTTCGATGAGATACGCGGGTCCGATGGTTGGCGTATCGTGTCTGAGGTCCGCTTGGTCGGCGAGGGCAAAGTCCACTTGGAGAGACCCGATCCGCTGGGTGATGGCGAGGGATACGGCCCAGAACGGCCAGCCAGGATGGCGTTGCGAGATCACAGGAGACTCCGTCGCATCCTCGATCCGGTCGTACAAGGCGCCCTCTAGGTCAACATGACCTCCAACCACATGAATTCGGCCGAGAGCCTCCCGGCCAAGGGTGAAGTTTCGAAGAATTGAATAGAAGACGCAGACGCCCCCGGACGACAGGGCGCTGACGTTGCTCTTGATCCCTACTTTGCGACCGCCAAAGAGCATCATGGCACTCTGCGCAAGCTGTCCCTGTGTAGAGCTCGTGATGATGCGCGCTATCTCTGTCTGCCGAATGAGCCCCTGTCCCGGTGCTCCGACTCTCTTGGGGCTGTCGACCAGCGCGTTATGGGCATCGTGATACACCCAGTCCAGGCCGCCCCTTCGAAGCCCCATATCGTCGGCAACCTCCATTCCCGACAGCATTTGGCAGACGATGACAACAGACTCGAATACAGCAAGCAGACATAAGCTGTCGAGGCTGGGTCTCGATCCGCCGCCGGCGCAGATATCGCACGCACAGAGTTTCCGAATTTCAAAGAGGCTCTGGATGTACGTGATCTGTGCAGCCTGGAAGGAAAGAGCCAGTTGCTCGTAGCTGCGCCGTGCCAGGGGTGCCAACTCGGGGAACCGTCGAGTAGAGAAACTGATGAAACCTCGGCCTCCAGACTCGTCAAAGTAATTTCGTGTTTGGACGGCATGGTAAATATCCATTCCCGGCTGTTCAAACGCCATGATACCTGAAAATATGCGAGCTGCGCAGCCGAAGGCACGACTGACAATGTCGGACGCTTCCATGAGTCCCGCGAACTCTAAACCGTAGGACTCGCCCAGGCAATCGTGCCACGAGAGGCGTCCGCCGCTGAAAGGGGTCCCGTCAATGGAGAGCAGCTTAGCAATGCCCATCCTGTCTCTCAGGTAATACGTCTTGCTCGCTAGTGTCAGAGCATGCGACGGAGTTCCGCCGGCTTGATGAACATCACCCGAGCTTGATTGCTGGCTCAGACGGACCATCAAATGAGGGCGGAGATCCGGCGCTGCCCCCGCCGACCTATATATGACATTGCCCCGGGCGTCAGAGATGCCGACACTCAAGTCGTACATCCACTCGGCAATGGCTGCGAGCCAGCCGGAGCCAAGTCCACCCTCGACGGTGATAAACTCGTACTGGCTGCGCCGGAGCAAACCAAGGGCAATCAGGGTGGCAGCCATGTCCGCTGGGGCTGGACATTCCGTCTCGATGAAGAAGCCGCTGCGGCGCGATTCGAGAGCCTCCTGCAGCCTCCTACGGCGCGGGACGAGTCTCACGAAGGCGTCGACGAGAATGGGGAACTTGGACTGTGACAGGATGCCGTTGCATGCCTTAACAAGCTGCTGCCACTCATGGAGAGATGGAACGAATCCAGTGGGTGGCTGGTAGGCGAGCACGAGATGATGCAGCACCGAGGCAGCATAGTCTTCGTGAAAGCTCTCGCCGAGAGCGGCACACAATGCCAGAAGGCTTCTCCCCTCTGCCGTGGCACCTAGGGTACGCGCCAGGCCGCGGATACCGAAGCCGAACCACAACACGCTGCCGATGGACTGGTAGCTCGCAAGATGGTTGAGAGCCTCTTGAATGTTGCGCTGGCCAGACTCGGCAAGGGGTAGGTTTCGAGCGACCTCCTGGCCGACCATGATGGTGAAGGGCTGGACACCCGCAGCCATAAAACGGCTGAGAACGTCCATAGTAAACTGAACGGATCGACTGGACAATCCGACCCAATCCATAGAGCCCTGTTGGGCGAAGCTATCGCCCGCCGGGACGAGGTCTTGACCTGGTGGCATTTTATGTGGTTAATCGTCGAGTCTGTGATGCAAGTGGAAGTCCTGGGACACGACTTCGTCCATGGCGAGATGGAGGGGACATGACGATATTAAAAGCTGCCCCAATCATGAAGTCAGCTCTTCAGCATAAGGCTGTCAAGACTTTCCAGGCTGCCTTGCCGGGGGCAGTGCAATTGCATATCCAGTCGTCGCTGAGCATGAGGCGTCCAGGTCGTGTCGCAGCTCGATTGGTGGTGTCTGTCCAAGTCACTCGGTACCTCCCTTGACTTACCTTATCTTAGCATGGCGGAAGTTCAAGCTTGATGACTCAGCCTTGTGGATCATCGCGCAATGACAATGGATCGGCGCCATCATTTAGAGCAACTCCTTATCCCAATTGCGCTTACCCTTGCTTCCTACTGAAGCTGGTGTCGCAGAGCTCCAGGCTTCCATCTATCCTCCCCTTGGCCAAGTAACAAAAGGGCTCACCCCCGACGACACGACCAGCACCAGCTTGCCGACACCCTCAATCCGAAAATGTGAGACCCCGTCTCGCGTCTCCACCGACAACAATACCTCCCTCCCACAATTGAGTCGAGCCGAGAGGGCGAAGCGATGAGCATGCCGGGCATGTGGGCTCAGCTGCGCTCCTCCGTGTTCCTCAGCGATGAAGAGATGGGCAAGAAGGACGACGACCACCAGCTCGCCGGGACCACCATGCTGCGCAGCCCCCACTGGCAGCCGGCGACAGCCACGCCTCCTCGACGGCTGTTGAAGCGCGTCGCCATATTCCTCCTCGTCGCCATTGGCCTGTGGTTTGTCTCCGGCGACATCCTCCTCGATCTCGGCCACGGCGACCACCGCAAGTCTCGATACAGCTACGCCGACCTCTCAGGCGCCGAAGACCCTGTCCCGTATACACAGCATGGACCTCGCTTGGGCGGTTCCAAGTCCAGCAACGCCGCGACCACGACACCAGTGCCCAGGGCACCAGACCACTCCTTCAATGGACCCATCAAGTTCCACGACCTCGCCGTCTCCCTGCATGGAATCTCGAAGACCAGAGGCTCGTTGCAGGTCAACAAGAACATTCTCTTCATGGCAGCCAACCTCAAGACAGCGTCCACTCTGCTGCCTTTAGCCTGCGAAATGGGTATGGGACAACGGAACTACGTCCACTTTGCCCTGATAAGCAGGGACATGATTGAGCTCGACGACCTGAAGCAGATCAATGGAATCGACGACTCGTGCGAGATCTTCTTCCACGATGCGCGGCCTGATTTCGCTCCCACGTCATCTGACGCCAGGCTTCAGCATGCGGCCGCCAGGGCCCTTTTCCACATCAACAACTACATGCACCCGCAGGCCATCATCGTCGACACCACAGAGCAGGAAGAGTTTTGGTTCAGGAAAGGCGCGAAACTGCAGAGCGCTTTCATGGGCACACCCCTCATTGAGCTCCCTGAGAACGCAGCCAAACGATTGGGATGGCTGACCAAGCTGGACAGCTCGTCCTTGGCCGTCTGGCACAAGGTCAGCATCGACATCCTCATCCACGCACCGCCTACGGGCTCGGGCAGCTTGGGACGACTCCTCAAGTCTCTTAACGAGGCAGACTTCACGGCCGGAACAATGCCGCACCTGACCATCGAGCTGCCACAAGAGGTCGAGGTAGCGACGCAACGTATATTGCAGACGTTCCGATGGCCCCCTGCGCGTATGGCGCCGAGCTATGGCAACGCGCAGATGTTGTCTCTACGGCATCGTATCCCGCGGGGCCGCCTCACGGAGGAGGACAGCGCGGTCCGTTTCCTCGAGTCATTTTGGCCCCGGACTCCTGAGCACTCGCACGTACTGGTGCTCTCACCGCAGGTCGAGGTGACGCCCCAATTCTTCCACTGTAAGTCTCTGCCCGTCACAACTACGTTGAGTGGCACTAATCATACTCTACAGATCTCAAATTCATGCTCCTCGAGTACCGCTATTCCCGGACTGCCCTGTCCCAGCAGTGGGACCGGCAAATTATGGGACTCAGCATGACTCTGCCGCAGACGTACATCAACGGAACCCAAGGCTTTGAAGAGCCAGATCCCCTCGACATCGAACAGTTGGAGAGGAAAGGAGGCGGTTTCCTCTGGCAGGCTCCCCATAGCGACGCCGTCCTCTTCATGGGCGACAAGTGGGTTGAGCTCCACCGCTTTGTCTCCCAGACCGTGGAGCGACAGCATGATGCCTCGCCGCCGGCCGCCCTGTCAGAGAAGGATGCCAGCAAGCAGTACCCGTCCTGGCTGGAGCACGTCCTCCGCCTGTCGCGGGCGCGGGGTTATCTCACGCTGTACCCCGGCGCCGAGACGGCGAGCGTCATGGCGACGGTGCACAGGGACCTGTCGCAACCGCCAGAGGAGTACTGGCAGGAAGTTGACGCCGAGGAGGCGCCCAAGGAGGGCGTCGTCAGTCTCGACAACGACTCGCCGGCCGGGCCCCTCGTAGGCATCCTCGACACGCTGCCGGGGAAGGGCGAGCTTTTATCGTACATCGAGATGCCGATGCTGGGATGGAAGGGAGCAGTCTCGGACCTGCAAGAGGTGGATCGGTCGGCGCGGGAGTTCGCTGCCATCTGGCGGCAGAAGGTGGGCAGATGCGACCCCAAGTCGGAGGAGGCGGCGGAGCAAGAAAAGGGGCGGTCGAAGGATCTATTCTGCGAGGGCAAGGACCGGGTGGAGTAATGGGCGGGCCTCAACGACAAGACACTGGATAGGATTGGACGCATGTTTCTGGGTTTGGTTTTCATGATATACCCCTGGGCTGAGGCGGACTACGATGGGAGACGTCACGACGCGGCACGGCATAGCACAGCATAGCTTTGCGTGAATGAAATAGTACGTGTATTGCTACTACCGTCAACTGGTGCCCGTGTCGGTGCTGATCTTGGCGATGACGAGGAGCACAACGCAGGTGCCGATGATGGCTATGGCAACGATACTCAGGAGCTGAAGTCTCGTTAGCAGGCCTCCCAGGACTAACAAATACGTGGCGCAAGAGGGAACTCACCAGCTGGGTCTTCCATCCGGTCTGCACAATGGCGGCCTTGCGACTATACTTGTTGACGGTGGAGATGTAGTTCCCCAGGCCGAGGAACAGGCAGCAGACGCTGAGGGCCCAGAAGGTGGCGCCGAGGGGTTTGGCCATGCGCAGCTCGAACTCGCTGGGCTGGGTCTTCAAGTGGAAGGACAGGACGATGGCGACGGAGACGATGGCCATGTAGACGCTGAGGCGGAGGTAGGAGAGGAAGGTGCGCTCGTTGGCGCAGTGGTCGCGGGCGTCGGAGGTTTCGTTCTGGAAGAGGAGGGGCGCGAAGAGGGGCCAGGTCCAGAAGGAGGAGTGGCGGTGTTCCGGGCGGAGGTGGGAGATGTGGATGGGGGCCGGGAGGGGAATGCAGGTCGGGACGGGTGTGAGGTCCTCATCGTCAAGGATGACGTCCATGTTGGGTATTTTGCTGAAGGTGCCGATTAGATGAATGCTTCACTGATGAGACGAAATGAGTGGCAGATGGTGGATATGGGACGAATAGCTGTCGTGGTATGAGATATGGCGATGGGCGCCCTTGGTGTTGAGGGGCTGGCAACGGTGATGGCGACGGCGATTGCGCGATGGCACGGGATAGACAATGATTGCGATGGCGGAGAGGTCATTTCGCTGAGGTCATTTGGAGGTGCAGGTGCCGGTGATGAGTGCGAGAATCCATGGGCACTGTTCTCTGTCTGCAGGTGAACCACCTAGACACAGTGCAAATACATGGAGGTCACGAGTTGTCTTACACAACGGGATGAATCGATAGAAAATTATACTCATACTGAGACAGAGCTTCCTAGATAT